>CM053508.1:22533052-22702991 GCA_028627145.1 Eidolon dupreanum
ATTTCTATGTATTCACTAATCATTTTTGTATCTTCTGCATCCCTATTTCTAATTTTATTTTCAAATTAAACTTAAGTAACTAATAAAAGAAAAATATTTCTAATAATACAGGTGATATTTTTTTAAACATGTAATTTTACCTATATAACTTGAATCTGAAAGGATGCAGGGGCTGGAGCTGCTGCAACCATTTTGCCAGTAAAAGGGTAGATCCCAAAAGGGAATTGCTGGGGACCACGAACAGACAACAAATCTGTTGGTTCCTTGATCTTGGACTTCTCAATCTCCAAAACTGTAAGAAATAAATTTCAGTGGTTTATAAGCCACCCAGTCTATGGTAGTTTATTATAACAGCCAATATTATACCTACCAATATTTATTATACCTATCAATGTTTTTTGCATTTTTTTTTGTTTGTTTCCTTTTGACCTTTCTCACCCATTTCTCCCACCCCATACTCCAAGCATCTGGCACCAACAATCTGTTCTCCACATCTATGAACTTGGATTTTCATTGCTGATTTTGTTTTTAGATTCTATTTAAAAGAGAGGTCACATGGTATTTGTCTTTGTCTGACTTATTTCACTTAGCATAATGCTTTATCCATTTATTCATTGATGGACACTTTGGTTGTTTCCATATCCTACTGTAAATAAAGCTACAGTGAACAAGAAGGTCCACATGCATTTTCAAGTTGGTGTTTTTGTTTTCTTTAGATAAATATCAAGAAGTGGAATTGAGCTGGATAATACAGCAGCTCCACTTTGAATGTTTTTGAGGAACTTCCATACTGCTTTCCATAGTGGCTGGATCAATTTACAGTCCTACCAATAGTGCATAAGAAGGGGTTCTCTTTTATCCACATCCTTGCCATCACTTGTTATTTCTTGTCTTTTTGATAAATCAGCCATTTTAACAGGTATTGAAGCGATCTCGTGTTTTTTTCATTTTCCTGATAATTAATAATGTTGAACATCTTTTCATGTACCTACGAGCTGTGTCTCTTTATTGGAAAATTTCTAATCAGATTTTCTGTCCATTTTTAACCAAATGTTTTGTTTTGTTTTGCTATTGAGTTATATGAGTTCTTTATATATTTTGGATATTAACGCCTTATTGGAAATATTTTATTAATGTTAAAACCTTAAGATAAACATTAATCCCACCTTATGTGTAAATGAGCATTAAGCCTGAGTATGTTATGTGTAAAAGAAAAAATGTTTAACAAATTCTAATTCCAACCAGTTAATAAAAAAAAAAAAAAAAAAACTTATAACACATTTAATGTTCACTGTATGCCAGTTACCATGATAAATATTTTTGTATACATTGTTTCACAACACTTCTGTGGTACAATTTTGGGGCCAATTTTATAAATGAGAAAACTGAAGCTCGAGAAGTAGTAACTAGCGAAAGTCACAAAACAAATGAGTTTCAGGGCTAGCATTTGAGCCCATTTGTTTGACTTCAGAGCCTGACTAATTACTCCTGTGTCCAATGGGTTTCCTAATGTTAAAGGGCTAGAATAATGTAGCAGGAGCATGGGGACACAGGGACTATAGTATTTACTTTCTTCCTAACATGTGCTGCCTCATACGCAATGATGATTGAGAGATAAGTATTCACTACATTAAATTACGGTAGTGAATTAATGTTCCTTAATCTAGTAGTTACATTTTTAATTACACCTCTAGGTTCATGACTATTTCATTAGCTGCCATAAATATTTGTTAAGTGAAAATCTAGTTCACCTGTTAAGCATAGATGGGAAAGTATAAATGAAAGGAACTGGGAAGTGATGAGTTCAAAGAAGATGTACAATTCTAACAAGAATGAAAGAGGAATAAAATAAAAATATAAAAGATTTAATATAGAATTTGAACTCTTGAAAGAAGGCTAGTTTGAAGGAATTTTTTAAAGGGACAAAACTGATCAGGATTTCTTGAACTATTGGTGCATTTTGTAGAACTGGATCCCAATGAATTCTCAGATCTTTCTAAGAGGACTATACAAATCTGGAGGTGGATGCCAGGAAAATAAACATATAGGCTAGACAACAAATAGGAAGGCATTGGAAGTAGGATGTCTGGTATAATAAAGAGGTCTGTGTTATGAAGCAGGTTGTAAATACCAGCAATGTAGGAAACCCATGTTCATGGTCTTTGATTAATGTTACCTGCGTTAACTATAGAATATCCTGTTCACAGGAGGAAAGAGAGTAGTTGTCACATGAAGAACCCACAGTCATTTCAGTGTGTGTGTGTGTGTGTGTGTGTGTGTAATGCAGAGGTCAAAGGAAAATGTTAATTAGATATGTAAGTATATTAGATGCACAGTAACAGTCAAGCAAGAACCAAGGACTGAATAATTGTTACAAATTTCCACATTTTATGAGGACACATTTTTGATTCAGGTAACCCAATTAATGAGCAAGTGAAGTACATAAATTTGAATTTCCAATATTAGTTAATCTCATCCCCTGGATTCTTCCCACTGATAAAGGTAGCAATGCCACAATTAAATTTGAGGAAATAATAATTCTCTAAAATAATTTCAATCTTTTATTTGTGCTTACAGAATAACCTGTGTGAATTATGTATATAATGTTAAAAATAAAATTTTGAAGTGTTTTTCTTAATATCGTTTTCTTTCTTATTAATCTTACACCAAGTAATGGTAATATAAAGACATGTTTTTACTTTAGTTAAAACAAAAGGGATTGTAGAATGGTCCTATTAAATCCTGTTGACTATTCAGACTTTTGAAAAAGTGTAATACATAAAAGTCTTGGATTATACAGATAGTCTATACTTATAAAGTGGTAAAAGAACTATATCTGTTTAATTGGCAAATGGTGTAGGCTAAAGTTGCTAAAGACGAAGTCTGACTACAATTAGTTAAAACAGTACTCAGTGAGAACAAATAATTGCAAGGATTTTAAATTCCTGTATCGCATTGATGTATGCTCTATAGCAATAACAGTAATGACATTATACAACTGGAACAATGCAGAGTAGTTTCCTCGTCAAACTGCTTAGAAAAATCACCTGAAACATTTTAAAATAATGTTGTATTTGCCCAGATCTACTAAATCAGAAAAGGAACAAGAAACATAGGTAGAAATACGTATTTTTAGAAGCATCTGGGTGATTTTTATGTAGTCAGCCTACTATCTTTATTCATATTAGCTCCTGAGGAATATGTTTATTCAGAATTTTAATTTCTTTGTGCTCAAAAGAGAAGGAAATTAATTTCCTTTTAAGTGTTCTAATTAAGTCTTCTAATAGAAATTTAATAATAGATTTGAGCTCATAGTTATCTAACATACAGCATTCTATAACATTTGCAGTGGGAAATTCAAGCAAAGCTACCATTTCAGGTCAAAAAATTATCTTTATTGATGATTTTGATTGGAAGACTTAGCTAGGCAAAGTTCAATAAAGAGATAGACTGGGGGTAAAATTTCGGCCTAATTTATAATATGTCTTTGGTTTTATAATTGCCTTGATTAATTTCAGAAACATGTTTGTACACACGAAAAAAAATTCTATGGACTAAACTATACAAATTAGTGGTCTAAGAAATATAAATATGAATACACACACACACACACACACACACACACACACACACCTTGGGAAGCAAGAATAGGTAATTACAGCATTGAAATTCTGCTGTACTTCCTCAATTTTCTCTCCCTGAGTGTGCAGTCACCAAATACACAGTGAATCAAAGGCTACATTATTAATTGGAAATTTTTATTATCATAAAGAACAAAAAGCATATGAGTTTAGATCTCAAGTTTTCTAGTTCTCCAGAAGGTCGAGTTTCTAGTCTGTTTATATTCCATAACACTTATTGGGAGATATTTATTAGACTATGGTTTCACTGTGCACTATGAAGCAGTGTCTAATAAAAAAAGAAATAAAATTAACATAATATATACAAGTTCTTTATACAAGAGACTACAAAATATTACTGAGAAAAAATTAAATATATCTAAATAAATGGGTAGGTAATTATTCCATGTTTATATATTGAAAAACTAGCAGCATAAACATGGCATTTCTCCTCAAATTAATCTCTATTGTTAATGAAATATTAATCAAATCCAACCTGGGCTTTGAAGAAATTGACAAGTTAATTCTAAAATTCACCTAGAAATGGAAATATCAAGAATCTGTAGGGTAAGTTTAAAAAAAGAAAAAAAAAAAAAGGCTGGAGGATTTACACCACCAGAAATCAAGATATACAATGAAACTGTACTTAATTAAGACTGTACAGTAATAACACAAAAATAGAACTCACTAAGAGAACAGATTTCAGAGTCCAGAAACATACATGATAAAATTTCTCAAATGAAAAACTTTTTCTTGGATGGAACAAAGCATTTGGAGAACTGTACTATAATCCAGGGCACTGGCTACCATTCCTATTTCCCCTCTTTCTTCACAGTTCAAAGATTAATTACTGTATGAAGACTCTCCCTTGTCTTGCCCTGCTCCATTTGCCTTTATCCTTCTCAGATGATTCCTTAATAATCTCTTGTACTTCTAATTTTACATTAACGTTTCTATCTCAGATGACTTGACTTGACACTGCTATCTAAGATACGTGTGAGTGTATTCACATGAAAAATTATCATTTAAATATACTTCCTGTAATAAAATATGTTCTGAATTTGTATATTAAGATGCACTATATTGAAACAGATAAAGCATTTTTGTCTCAGTCATTAAGATTAAATTTCATTAAAGATCATTAAAATTCATAAACCAGTATTGAATACCAGAATAATTATTGTTTTCTATAGATTTATTAATGAAATATTTAATTTCATATTAAAAGCACTATAAAATAGCCTTTTATAGCAACACATTATTCTCTTCTTTAATTTTCAATACTGTTTTCATAATCTCGTTACCAGTATCTTTCACATCATTACCTGACATTACTTAAGAGATTTACTTTGCTCCATGCTATGGTACAGAGGACAAAAAACAAAATTACATATTTTTTCAATGTCATTCTATATGTTCCATTAATAAGAATCGGATATTTTGGTTATTCAGTGGTGATAATGAATTTGCATTTGCTTATTAATACTCTCAGATACTTCATGCTTTTAAGAATCATAAATTGAAATACTTATGAAAGTATTTTGAAATACTGTATTTGGTCACAGAACGTATAAACCTAATTTATCTGCAAAGAGTTTAAAGAGAAAATCTAATGTATTCTGTGTTCCACTTATAATGCCTAAAAATTGCAAAATATTTTATAGGTTACAAGCTAGTCTCCCATAGTCTATTAGTTTTCTATTGGTGCCATAACAAATTACTACAAATTTAGTGGCTTAAAACAATACCCAATTTATTATCTCAGAGTTCTATAAGTCAGAAGTCTGGCGTGGCTCACTAACTTATCTGCTCAGGGTCTCATTAGAGCAAAATCAAGACATTAGTGCACTGGGCTAGTGTCCAGAGGTTTTGGGGAAGGATTTACTTTCAAGGTCATGCAGACTGTTGACAGAATATAGTTCCTTGCAGAAGAAGGACCTATTTCCCATTTTTCTAATGGCTGTCAGTTTAACACGTCAAGGCCACCTGCATCCCTACTCCAGTAACCACCTCCATCTTCAAAGCAACAAAAGCACATTGAATCCTTCTCCTGCTTTGAATCTTTCAGAATTTTCTTGAGAGTGTCAGGGAAAAAAATCACTGCTTTTAGGTCAAGTCAATCAAATAATCTCCCTTACAGCTAGCTGTGCTATATAACAAAATATGGTCATAGGAATGACTTTTCATGTTCACAGTTTCCAGGGATCAGAACATGTTATCTTGGGGACTGGGGGACTAGGTTAGGATTCTGCTTACTAAAAATAGATTACCTGTGAAATTATTTTTATTAATATGACTTTATATTTATTACAAATCAGTTTTTCTGAGGCTCAGAGATTTAAGTAATTTGTATAAGTTCTAGGACTTGCAATGGAGTTAACTAGATCTTCAAACATCTTTAGAAAATTTATTTCCCAAATGAATTTTGTCCTTCCAACAACCAAGCTAACTAGACATAAAAGTAGAAATAAACACTGTCAATGTTGATACAATGCTTTTGTATTTTGTTTTTGTTAAAATGTAATATGGAGGAATAAAAGAAAATAAAGATGCTGTCACATAATCTGAGTGGTGAATGCTCAACATTATTTTGGTCATGCGTATTTTATGATGAAGATAGCAAGTCAATGGCTATATACTAAATGTTTAAACTCATGAATGATTATCCACAAGAACATCCAAAAGATTATTTTTAGTCATAACTGAAATAGTCTTTTTCTAGGCCTGTACTCTGCAATACAGTAGCCCTCTACTGCATAGGATTATGGAGAATTTGAAGTATGAATTAAAAAGGGGTAACATAGCAGACTGAATAAACTCAGGGGACTACAGGGTGGGTCTCATAAGATCAATGACAGGAAAGTAATCACACAAGATGATCTGATCACAAATTCCTAAGTGCGCTTGTCATGGTGGGTAGTCATGTCCCAGGCTTATAATTTCCTTAGTAATAAAAGGTTAATTTTCACCTTAAAGGAGACCTGTCCATTGTTCTTATGCATCTAGGGTAACATACCCCTGGAAGGTCAGTAACTATCTTTTCCTGACCCCACAGGTGCCAGGGCACAATGCCCACAAAACTTTTCATTGCTATCCTGTTGCCTACATACCATCTCTATTTACTTTAAATATTAAATGTTAATTATCTGGTACCTACTATTGTAAGAGAAGTGTGTATCTACATTTTACTTTTTATCCAATCCTAGTGATTTCCCCTCTTTGCTTTCTCTCACCTCCTTAATCTACCACCTGTGGTTTTCATGTAACTTTCCAAATGTTTGCTCCTTTGATTCTAAATGTATAAAAAGAACTGCTAAACTGCCATTCTCCAGAGCATTTTCTCTATCCCTTGTTTCTAGGCATATCCTCAGGTATTGGCTGAAATAAACTCTCATAAAAGTTTTCTTTACATTTTGACTTTCTTTCATTGACATAAGTATGGCTACTCCAAATTGAAATATGCCATCCCATATAAAAAATATTCAATTTTGAAGTCTTAACACGAAAAAATAAAAATGTAATATATCTCATGAATAATTTTATATTGATTACCTTTGAAACAATATGTTGGATATTTTTGGTTAAAAAGTATAGTAATAAATCTAACTTCACATGCTTCATTAAATTATTTTTAATGTGGATCCTTGAAAAATTTTAATGACATATGCATCTCATATTATGTATCTACTGAGCAATGCTGCTTTCAAACAATGCAACAAGAATACTCTTTCTTTAGGATGTGCTTTACCCATATCAATATATTGAGGAATTGTTTTTTTTCCTATTATCTGAATATAACCTAAGAAGTTATTTATGAATAGATAAATATTTCATTTTTTACCTGTGTTCAGTCATTTTAAGTTGTTAAAAACAAAAGAAAATAAATCCAAAATTTAAAATTGGAAAAGCTACTTTTTGACTATTAAAAATGAAGAGAATATGAGGCGATGCAAATATATAAATCTAATTTTACTCTTGTCCTTGATTGTATTCCAATTGCTTCACTGCTTGTTGAGCTCATTTCTTCTCTCCTTCCAGGTCTGATAAACTGACCCCTGTGTTCATCTTCTTTTAATTCAAAAGAAGCTTTGTGTTGGATCAGCTCTGCATAACACAGGGGAACATGAGAAATGGGGCCATTGATATGCAAAAAAGGGCAATGTGGCTAGACTAAAGGGGGTGGGCTTTTGGCCAGCTACTTCCATCACAACTCATTTAAAATTCCCACTTGCTTAACTAAAACAAAATATTAATGATTCTGCTGAATAGGGATTATAAAAGCTGAAGGATTAAAAAGGATGAAGTCTGAAGGGCACAAGAATAATTCTTCAATAAATTCTGACCACTCATGCTCAGGTGTGATATGTAACTTTTTATTTTTATGAATACTTCTATTGTTGTAAATGGACTCAGTATGACCTTTCTCATAAGAAAAGAATAAAGTGATTTTGATAAAATAACTTGGAAAGTTGCCTGTGTTTTTAAAAAGTAATAAAAAGTGACTAAGTGACTAAGCAAGTCTGAGTTTAACACGTAGAGATTTGAGGAAAGACTGCTTTGGTAGACAAACTATTTGGTTCCACCGTCTGAGAACTAAACTACATATAGGTAGTTAAATCTAAAAAGGCTAATGTTTTATTTTTAGTACAAAAGGCTATATACTGCATGGAGGAGAAAATAGTTGTCTTAATTTATAAAATAATTTAATTTACTTTCTTGGTATTACTGTGTACCATTAACATACCTGAATAAGATTTTTCTATCTTTACCCCTCAAGTGTACATTTTCACATAAATATCATTTGAGAAATGTTTGCATGTGTAAAAAATGAGTATAAATGTAAATTAATAATACTTATATATCTTATAGTAGTTACAAAATGGGTCCATCTAAGTAATTTGCAGACAGTGAACCTGAATTTACATTATATATGGTTTCCTTGAAGACAAGGTAATTTACAGTACAATGTTCATGCCTCAAAAATTATACACAGTAAAATTTTTCAGAAGATTTGTAATGCAACAGATTTGTGAAAAAAAGGCATCATTTTAAACACCTGCATTAATAAGCAAATAACATTTTAAATAACTAATAAAACATTCAACTATAATTTTCAAAAATAACATGGTAAATACTAATCAATAAAGATAATATAACAGCATAGACATTATTTTAAAAAGAGAAAAGCACCCATCTGATACAAATCCAGATTTGGTTTTTGAAAGAATAACAAGCTTGATACACTACTTCTTAGTCAAATTATAGAAAAGGAAACACAAATAACAAAATTAGAATTTAGACAGGGAATAAATCCAGATATGAAATTAAAATGATAGACGATAAATTAACAAGCTCTCTTTTAATAAATGTGAATATTTCATTACTGTGTTGGATTTTCTAGGAAAATAGAAATAATTCAAATAGAAGTAAACAGAAATAAAAAATTTAAATAAACCAATTGTGAGAAAAATTTTGTAACTGTTCAAAAAACAAACTATAAAATAGCTCACTTCAGTGCTTTAAAATTTTAAGGATTATATGATTATTGTGAAACTTGACATCTTTTAATAACAAAAGCAGCAGTAAACTTTTCAATTATTTTAAAAGAATGTAAACTTGATACGAAAACGTAAAAAATACATAAAATAAAAATAAGAATAAGTAGAAACTACATTTATGGTTCTAGTGGCCCAAATTACATTATAAAATACAATCCAGTGTAATACTTAAAATATAATGTGCTACATCTTATCTCAACCTTCTTCATATCTGTGGCCAAAGGACCACGTATCAGGGAAGGAGATTTCAATTTATGTTGTGTGGTAATTATGGAGATTTTATATATATATATATATATATATATATATATATAGAGAGAGAGAGAGAGAGAGAGAGAGAGAGAGAGAGAGAGAGAGAGAGAGACACACAGATCTAGATACGCATACACACATATATACATGTATATGCTCACATATATGTGTGTGTGTATATTTGTTTGTTTGTTTGTTTGTTTGTTTGTTTTAAGGAGACAGCAAAGTCTTTATCTTTCCCTCCCTTCTTCCTTGTATCTGTCTGAATATCACATGTAGTGGTTGATGCTCCAGTAGCTATCTTGGACCATTAGGCGACCTTAAAAGTAGAAACCACATAGCTCAGGGCTGATAGAAAAAAAATGGGCTAATACTCCCTTAGTATAGCTGACACACTACTCTATTCTCTACAGCTTTGTTTCTGTTGAGAAAACGAAGTCCTGTTTAAACCATTATTACTCAATGTTGAACATAATTCTAAAGATAAATTATTCTGACATATCAAATTGCTTTCTCCTTTGAGCATGGCATAGAGGCATAAGGATAATGTGTAAAGGAGGGGTTAAATTTAAAATTGGTGTCAATGCAAAAAACATAAAATGTGAAAATACTGAGTAATTTAGACTAAATATGTAGGTATTACATTTTTTCTATAAATATAAAATATTTGGAAATGAGTTTATATTTAATAAAAGTCTAGTAGAGAACAGTATAAGGTCCTAAACTATAATTTTCAAAAAATGAAACTTTAAAAATATAGCTACTAAGCGACCCAGTTAAGGTAGAGTTACTGGGCAAAGAAGTCAGGGCTCATTGGAGGGAACTGAGCACAATCAGTAGCAGGAGTGCTTCCAAAACCTCAGACAAACTTAGGCAATAGACACAAAACTACTGAAATATATTAATGATAATCCTGCTTTATTACATCCTAAATTTATGAAACAGATAAAATTACTGAGTATAATCTATGCTGCCAAAATCCTCATTTCTTTATGTTGCTATATATTAAATCAGCAGGTGTGCAACGATAATTTATTCCACAAGGAAGCTAGTATCTGTTTATGTAGCATTAGTTCAAAGCCAATTTTCATGATACATTAATAGTATGAAATATTAAGGAACAATTTCTACAATTAAAAAAAAAGTCTTAGCAATATATGAAAATCTTAAGAAAAAATTGCTGAAAAATTGCTGCAGTCCTTATGTAAGGACTATTATATTTTCCTCACATGTTTATGTAAATGGTGACACTGCCAGTGCAGAAGATGAAGCTGTGAAGCCATTTCTCTCCTGTGTTTAAATACTGATTGATGATGATGGCTATGACAAATATCAGATTCTAAATATTGATGGAACTGGTTTTTATCGAAAGAAAATGCCTCCAAATGACCTACAAATCGGAAGTAAAAGCTGGAGCTCCCTAGCTAAAGATGTAAGAGACTGAATGGCAGTGATGCCAGGCAAAGCTGTCAATGGGGATTTAACTGGCCAATTTAAAATTAAGATTATTTATTGCTTTTGTTAGTGCTCCAGTTAAAATTCACATTAATTTACTCGTTTGTTGAAGGATTGATCGACGTTAAATTTAGTTGCATAAGTTTTTTTATTGTATGATCCTAATATTATTTCCATAAGTTTCCGTTAATACTTATTCTGTGATTTTTCAGAATAAGACACTTTTTAGAAATGTAAATTAAAGCATGAACAGTTGTAATACATTTCAGTCCAAATATCAAACATGGGGGTTTAGGGGTACAGTGATCTTTAAACATGTATTAAAAGAAATAAAATCGTGAGAGGAATAAAATGTTTCATTTATTTGAAAAGAATAACTAGAGGAATGTTATATAGAGAAAATTCAGCTGCAGGTTAAGAGAGAGTTGTATTTATTTTATTCAAATAAGAAACTGTCAAATAGAGGAAGTGATTTTATTGTTTACAAAATGTCAAATTAAGACCTATGTTTAATCCTAATGTGGAAAAGTTTAGGGTTCAACATAAGAAAGGGATATTCTGACAGATCAATCTGAAGGATTAGCTGCGTTTCTTCACAAATTTATATTTCATTCAAGTCATTCAATTATAGTAGGGCAGACAGTTTGTGAAGGTATTTCGAAGAGCACTAAAACAACCAACAGCAGTGAGACTGGGACACATGCAAAACATCTGCTCCTTTAAAATGAAATAAAATAAAAATCTTTCTTGCCTTTAATAGGATTATGCTTTTAAAAAAATTACAGATAACATAATTTATAGACTCAATGGTTAGAAAAAAACTATCGAGAATTGTGTTTACTAAAAATCTTAGAATCTATCAGTTTTAATTAACAGAAAAACATGGTGTATTTTGAGAGCAAAATGTGTATGTGTATGTGTGTATGTATTACAGAAAGAAGCTTACTGGATAGTCCAGGAACAGGCAGAAATTTTATCTCCACATCACACGCATGTTATTGAAACATTTTTGATGCCTAATAAATAAGACAAGAACTATTAAATTTAGCATCATCAGTCATTCCAACAGGTAATACACAAAAAAAGTAACCACTATTTACTGCACTGCTTTCTCACATGTCTAATCATTTGCTCAATGAATTTTCTACACTCTCTATAAAATTTATTTTTGTTTAGAAATTAAAGGAGCACTTTTAAATTTTGTTTGAAAACAAAACTGACTCGTTATTCATCTAAAAACCTTTTAGAGGTTAAATTTGAACAAACACAAAATTATGATCCTCTTCTAAAAATCAGGAAAGGAAATAAAAGTTACATATAAGACTCAAAATGAACTTTGATATTTAATTTCTCAAGTGGTGGTAGTGAGTCATATATAATTTTCTTTTTACAAATTATTGGTAATCAAATCAAAGTATAGTATTGAAATAGTTCCTACAAAGCTATTTGTCTTACATTAATAAAACATTCAGATACCATTTGTTTTTATAATATATTTTATAGCTAATTTCTTACAGTATCTAATATCATCCATGTTTTGTATATTTTACTAACACAAAGATGACAGCAAGAATACACTATTTATCAAAGCTAAATATAAAAGCGACCACATTCTCCAGGGCATGCATCTATTTTACCAGTTTTCATAAGTCACATTGTTACTTAAGTAATGGATTTATACTTAGAATTTGTTTTCCTATTTAAACTTAGACACTCCAGAAGGCAGGGGCTGTCATTCTTTTTAAGTTGTTAAATATTAGGTGTTTTGTTTTTTTTTTCTCCCACTCAAAAGCCATAATTCACAATACACCAAGTAAAGGTGTGTTGAAAAAATATCAAAGAATTAGAACAATAGGTATCTATGTCAGGACTGCAGAAAAATCTCATAATTCACTGGGGAATGGATTATAATCATGTAATGGTAAAACAAAATATAAATATATATTTAAACTTAATAACCTTTTATAATAGCTTTCCTCTCCATAAAAAGGAAAGGTTTTATAGTTTCCTATGTCCCACATTCAGTTCCTTTATTAATTTCCTACAGTAGTATTATACATTTCTTACAATTAATGAACTGATATTGATACATTATTATTATTATTAAAGTTCATGCAATATTCAGAGGTATTCAATTTTACTCTCGTGTCTTTTTTTTCTGTACCAGGATACCTTTCGGGGTACCGCATTACACTTAATCATATATCTTATCAAGCTCCTCTTAACTGTGGCAGCCTTTTTTCCCACATGGTTAAACTGAATTCTGGGGTACAGAGATTAAGATCATAGAGATTGTCATTCTTATCAGATCATACCAAATTGCATTATCACTATTAAGTTAGACTTCAACCACTTGGCTTGGGAAGTATTTGTCAGGTTTCTCCAAAGTAAAGTTACTTCAATCCACCCCTTCTGTCTTTTCCATACTTTACCCTTTGGGAAGAAGTCACCATGTGCAGCTCACACTTAAGAAGTGGAGACTTAACACTCCTTCTTAAAGGCAAAATCTACATAACTTATTTGGAATTATTCTGTATGAGAGATTTGTATCTTCTCCCATTGATTTGTTTTTTAATCATTTATGTAAGTATGGATTCACACAGATATTTATTTTACAATTTGGTTTATAATTTAATACTACTTTATTTTTTTTGCTTAAATTGTTCCAGCTTTGACCATTGAGAGTTATTTTGATTGGCTTCTGCATCTATTTGGCTTTCTTCATCATTGTGTTTTATTTTTGAGCATTCTTTTTTTTTTTTTTCCTGGCACAAGATACTCTAGGCTTAACTTCCATATTTTGTTCCCAGTTCTAAAATCAGCCATTTCTCCAAAAAAGTCATTTCTCCTGGATCCTTTTCTAAAAATTAGTATTAGAAACTGAAGTCTAGGTTCAAAGTGTATTCATTGCTACTTGGGGTGCTGTTGCTTCTAGGAGCTCTCAGAAGACATTGTAATGAAATATATTTGTCTATTTTAACCACTGTACATACATAGATTTCTACAAATATTTTCTATATGTAACTGTCCATATCTATATTAAGGTACATGAGTCTATACTGACAAATCCAACTCTAGTATCTTACCTTCTGAATATTACCACATAGTCTACCCTCTTGCTTGATTGTGACCCCTTACAACAGGGAGGAACATGGTCCCCACTATCTGCCATCCTGTTTGTTTAACTAGTTTATTTAACGATTTACTTTCAGCATGCCTGTAAAGCAGTATCAGGATTGTTACCTCATACCCAGATAGGTTAGCACACTATTCTTCTACACATTCAGTGAGGTTTCATCATATATTTGCAATATAATTAATTTGTTTTGTTACATTCTTCATTCTATCCTGGGATCACTCCTATGCCTAAAGATTTCAAGAAATATTAAGTATATCATTAAAAAACATTATTTTTCCATAAAAAAACACTGGTTCATACATGCTCTCAATGCTAAACTAAATATCTTCACAAGTAAAGAGAATCAGTAAGACTAAGGGAAAAGGAACTACACATAAGCACAGTACTCATTTTTTCAGACTTATAAAAATGTACATAGTATTTATCTCTTATTTACATTTGGTCTTAACCTTAATCCATATTTGTGAAATTTTGAAGTTCATTTTTATACACATAAATCCACAGGATATAAGTCCAAATTCAGATAAAATTTGCATCTATTCCTGAATAAAAAGTATTTAAAGGGAAACATAGCTGCTCTTTTTGGCAACTTCCTAGTTTTGGTGGAAAGAGGATGAAAAAATGAGAATTTTTAAATTAGGACTTACTGAATGGTAGGACACTGAATCACAAACCTTAGGGTTATTTTGTATAACTCCTTGATTTTGATAATGTACTTCTGATTTTCTTAAACAGATTAATTTCTTAGTAAAGTCTTAGGAAGTGCTATTTTCATTGTTTTCCAAATTAATTGCTTTAAATTTTTATTGTGGTATTAAGAGTGCATTTGTTTAACTATAAACAAAAACAGATTGTTTAACCTAAACTGTTATTGATTTCATAGAAGGCAACAATATAGTTGAAACTCCTCCGGTTTTATATGACTGGGCATTTAATAGTCTGGTATCAAAGTTAAGAATGAGTGCTAAGCAATTCATGCATGCTTGCATGCATACTCTTTTTTTTCACTCAACATATCTTTATTGAAGGCCTTGTATTTACCAGGAGAAATTATATGATAAGCAGTTCCCAATTCAAATACGTATTTTGTTTTAAAAGTTTATTGCAAATGTGGACGAACAAAGAACACTTATTTGAAATTCAAAACACCTCCAAAATTGATATAAATAGTGGGCTTTGCAAAGCTAACTCATTAAAAAATCACTTAACTTATTATAAGAACATACTCTAAAACAAAATCAAACCCAGCATTGAACACTTAGTGTTCAAAGCCATGATGCTCAGATCCCTGAAGTGCAGACCTTATATTCTCACCAAATTAGTATTCATTGTTCCTGAGCCATTTATTTTTTCTGACCTACCAGGATGACAAGAGAAGGTAAGCATTTGAGAAAAAGAAACACGAGGGAAAGGGAAGGTACAGTAGACACTGCCTGTATAGCTTAGGTTTAGGACTAATAAAAATTGAAGCGTTTTTAAAACTAGTGCTAAAGTTTTAGCTTTACATATGGCTTCTCCTTTTCTCATCCTTCTGCTCATGAATTGCCTTTTACAAGAAAGATTCATCAGTTTTATATGTCTGTCAAGCTTGAGATTTTATTCTCCTTAGAATATCGTCACTCTATATAACATAACAACAATTATTCCCACTCCCATGATTAAATGCACAAAAAAGACCATTTGCTGAACGGAAGGCAGCAGTATTGTAGCATCTGGGATAGACTGTGCATCTTGAGTTGGCAGCCCCGCTTTGCATTCTTATCACCAGGGCACTTCTTACTCCACTTATACCTATCACCACCACCTGCCTGGCACAGATGGTAGATTCTCCACACTCCTCCGCTTGCTTGACTCTTCTGTTGCTGCAATTAAAAGTTAATATCAGGTTCCGATTTCTTCAAATATAAATAAAATATTGTTTGGGTCTTAGAAGCATGCTTATGATATAAGTATAGTAAAACTAAGTTTGGATGCTGTTCTAAGATATACCTTAGATTATAGAAAGGTGGCATGCACCAGCCAAGTTATCAATCTCTAAGTTATTTAAACAGCTACTGATCTTCAATCACTTCACTTTTTCAACCATAAATTGAGGAAATATGATGTCTATGGCAATTCTAGCCATAAAATTTAAGTATATAGTATTATGATCTTACTTTTTCATTATTAAAACTTCTTTTATTATAATGGTATAAGTCCATGGCAGTAAACACTGAATCTTGTAGTAAATTTAACATTGAAAACTGTGCAGATATTGTTTAGCTTAAATAATACAACTAAAGATTTACAGTTTTTATCCCCTTTAATTTTTCCACTAAAAATTCATTGTGTACCTGTGTGTGTGTGTTTTAAAACTTATCAGATCTTTTTTAAAAATAAAAGTTACTACTTATAGGTACTTTTACTACTTGGTATGAATTAAAAATAAACACTTGAATAATTTTATTTTGTGTGAAAAAAGTGGTTCACATTCATTATACGGTTTGCCGATACCATTTGTATTCTTTGTAAGAATCCATCACTCCTGCAAGTTCTATTCCTGCATGTTTTCCAGGATAATCCTATAGGCATTTCGACCCCATGGTCTGTAGATTATCATCATATATGCAAACATAGGATGACTTAGGGAAGATATCTAACGATTTTCCAATAGCCAATGTCTAGGAAGCATTTACATCAAGAAACATATATACATGATGGGGGCCTGACACTGAGGAGACAAATAGAATCACTTAATGTTCATATTTCTCCCCTAGTTCTGACTCTTCTCTACATTTCAACTTTTCACAAATAGAAATCAGGAAACCATAAAACAATGCAGCACCTTCAGACTGTTAAGATTTTTTTTTCCTGTTACAGCTTTCTGTAATATTTTTAAAGTATTTTGCCTTACAGTAGTCTAAGAATCTGAAAGTTATTTACATGCATCTTATGAGCACCTTCTTTTGAGAGAAGTATCCCATAAGATGTACGCTTTTGAATATCTCATCTTTGTCCCATGTCAACTTATTGTATTCCCCCTTACACACACACACACACACACACACACACACACACACACGAAGAAAACATAGGTGAATTCATCATGTTAATTTGAATGTATGAAAAGATTTTTAATAACATAGAATCTAGAAGATATAAACTATTAATACCTTGAAATTAGATTTTAAAAATCTCAGCATAAAAATGTAATGAGAAGAGTCAAAAGACAAATGAAAACCAGTGAATGTACACTTGCAACATTAGTCACAAATGAATAGCTGATATCAATAATACATAATGTGCTTATATAAATGTGGAGAAAATAAACACAGAAAAAAAGGAAAAGATATAAACAGATAATTTAAAACAAGTATGAAAATTGCCTGTTCACATAGGATTTCCAACCTCATACATAATAAGTGAAATAAAAATTAAATGTCATGAGCAACTATTTCTCATGTATTAAAGTAACCAAAAATAAAAGTTTGACAACATGTCAAGTTGACAACCAGGCACTGTCATAAATTGCTTTTAAAACGCAAAATGTTTTAACCTTGTGAATATGAATTTGACTATATCTAACATAATAACTCTACATGCTTTACTATTCAATCTAATCATCTCCAACAATAGAAAAATACATTTTCACAGGTTATGCATTATGTATAAAAGATTGAAAAAAGAAGAGCAAAGACAATGTGCTGATTTTTATGTTGAAAAGAAAAAGAAATAAGAAAACATGCATTTACCTGAATATTTCTACAAATATATATATATATATATATATATATATATATATATATATATATATATTAAGAAAAACCCAGAAACTAATTAAATTGATAACCTATAGAGGAAAGTGGAAAGAGGGTTGAAATGACTGAGGGTGAGGTACATCCCTAAAAATATTTTTTAAGTATGTAAGTTTAAATTTTGGTAATATGTTAATGGCTTAATAATCAAGAAAATAATAGAAAATAAAATGCAAAGCAATTAAAATCCTAACATGGATAAATTCTATAATAAAATGGTTTTGCTTTAGTAATGTAATCTCCAAGTAAAATTTATCTCTACAAGGTGCTTACTTTCATTTCAAAGTTTAGTATTTTTTGTTGTATAACTCTTCATTTTTTTTAAGTTTATTAGGGTAACATTGGTTAATTAAATTATATACTTTTCAGGTGTATATTATAATTTGACATCTGTATATTCTATTGTGTGTTTACTACCCAAAGTCCAGTTTCCTTCAGCTACCATATATTTATTCCCCTTTACCCACTTCGCCCTCCCTCTACCCCCTTATATTTGACCCTCTTTACCCTGTCTACCTCCCCACTCCTTCCCCACCCACTACCCTCTGGTAACCACTAGTCTATAGTCCATGTCCATGGTCTCTGTTTGTTTGTCCTGTTCATTTTGTTGCTTTTAGGTTTATATCCACATGTAAGTGATATCATGTGATTTTCAACTTTTTCTGTCTGGCTTATTTCACTTAATATGATTATTTCGAGGTCCATCCATGTTGTCTCAAATTGTGTGAATCCTGATGTACTGGCTATATTTGTAATATGCAAGGTCTACTATAGCTCAATTTAATAGAAATCTGGAAGTATTTAGCTCATCAGTATCATTATAGAGCAGACTAACTATTCTGAACATGCTGATTAAAAAAAAAGCATTTGGCATATTTCATTGAAATTCTCAAGTACACAAATACCACACAGTATGACAACAGGTTTCACAGCTCTATTTAAAATGTTCAGTAAAATAAGTTGCTTATCACTTTAAAACTTTGAAGTTTGTCTTATGATTCTAAAAGTACGCACAAAGTTTTATTATTATATTTCCCACTTGCCTATCTTCATAAATGTGTACTGTTCTGAATTTTTTTTCCACTGCGAAGATAGCAGGCACATAAATCTTGCTATATTTGCAAACCTCATGTCAGTATTAAATATGGTAAACAATATTTCTATAGTTGAAAATGGCCTTGTTGAGGCAAAGGAAGAACCAGAGGCAATTAAATACTTTTTTTTGTCTCTGCTTAATGAAAGGCTTTATTTTTTCATCTCTGTGTTTAATATGGGAACAAAAAGAAAATAAGATGAGCTAATATTAATGAAATCCTTAAGTAAGTAGTGGAGGTGAAACGTTCAACAAGCAATAGAAAACTCAATATTGAGGAAAAAGGAATATGTGGTAATGAATGGTTATCTACATATTAGTCTGATGGATTAGAATACATCATTAATAACATTGAGAGCTCAGGTTCAGTTTTCACACAAGTTTTACTTTACATAATAATAAGAAACTCTGTTCTGTCATCTTAGATCTTTCAAATATGCATGATTTTTTAAGTCAGATAGGCAAAGCAATTGTGTGAGGGCCAATTAGCATTTCTTTGAACACCTATTGAACACAACATTCTGCTCTAAATGGCTAGATGTAGCAGGAAAATGATGATATAAAATAGTTTTTTCAATCCACACAACTTAGAAGATAAGACAAATGGGAAAAACAAAACAAAACAAAATAAAAACAAACAAACAAACAAAACAAGCTGCCAGAGCTGAGGAGAACGTTAGGCCCATAAGTGAGGAACACTCAGCCGGTCTATTTTCAGCTCAGCTACAATCTGGAAGTGATTCTTTCTGTCAAGAGAACTTTATTTTATCTCTTCATTACTGAATGGCTTTAATTTGTGTAAATTGTTTCTGAAAAACCTGCCACTCAGCAAAAAATTATTAAATAAACTAAAATTTTATTATTTTTTATCTTGATATATTTTCATTATTACAGAGAAGTTACAAAATAGAACAAAGAACTCCTGTATATACTTTACCCATGCTAACTTTTTGCTCATTTGCTTATATATCTCCATCTCCAAACACATACGCACATTATTTTTCTGAATCATGTAATAGAAATCTTCAGATATTATTTTCCATACCCTATACATACTTCAGTATATTTTATACAAATGTTAAACTCAATCACAAGTCCAAAATCAATTTGAGAAGGGAGCACACAGGAGTATAAATACCAAAAGTCATGTTTCATAGCCACCAATGTAACAAACAACCACATTAATATAATACTTTTCAACATAAGGCCACTTTGAAAAAAAGAGACTTACTCATACTAGCATTTCTTTCCCTTCAGGATATTTTTGACAGGTGGTAGAGCTTACTGGTTCTGTAAACTAAAAAAGTCCAAGGACTTTACTAAACTGTAGATAACTACCAATTCTGGTTCCATTTTAACATTATTGGAACTGAAACCTCTTGTTGAATTCATATGTGTGGTGCACTCATTTTTTCTTTGCTGTTTTTTGACCCAATGTTATATTTTCAGGTCTGATGAAGCAGCCGACTAACCCTATATCATTTCTTTTACACCAAGTACTCAGACAGTAGACCGTATTACTGAAGCAGAGTTCATTTAGTTATTCATATCACAATGGATTCATGGATGCCTATCACATTTAATGAGTTATAATCCATTACCGTTATAATTTTCAAACTCAGAAAGTCCCATATTTGGTCTATGGAAATTCATTAAGCTGGCTTTTGTGACTTTTGTCATGGCCCAATCATTTCTTGAGTTCTTATTTTTGGGTATGAAATATATTCCAGTCTCATATTATACTTTCCCTCCCCTTGCATTAGAAACTGTAATTTCTTCTAGGAATCCTGGTTTATGGACAATTGTGAAGAATCGTTTTTGGAAACAAAGATTTTGACCTTGATATGTTCATTTTTATTATTTTTTCAAATTTGCTGCATCTGTGCCCTTATGGTGGACTGAGTGAGCTAACACACACAGAGAACTATCTATCATCTATCTATATCTATCTATCTAATCACCTATTAAAATCAATGAGCACACTGATTTCTCTAATTCCATATTTGTAGCTAACTCCTTTTTTCCAGACAAGGAGAAACCAGTCTCCTGTTTTTCTCAATCTGCTGAATTATTTGATGTGTTTCACAGTAACCAAGCTCCGGCACTGTGCATGGAAACCCTTCTCTATTTGTTTGAGTTCTGACAACTCTTGCTGGGATTCTGCCACTCCACCACTGTCAAACACCTCACCCTACTTGGACACTGACACCTCAATATAAGGCATCTTCTCCATCATGCAAATTCTCTCATCAACTCTAGCTTGGAAAAATGCATGGATGGCTCATACCTCAAAATAACTGAACACTAACACCCCACTCCTTAACCTACCATGGAGAATAACCACTTCCCATGAGTTTATACTCCTTCACTGATTCACGAATCGCCTTCACACTTCATATCCCATCACTGCCACCCAACCCTGTACTGATGCCCTATAAATGCTACTAGACTCCAATACGTGCACTCCTTAAATAAGCCATGTGCTTTATTTCAGAAATTATATTTCCTCTAAAACTGAAAATTGACTGATGACTTAAAACATTCTTCATAATTAAAATACTGATATTCTTAAATCCTTTAAATTTTAAACACTTAAAAGAAAAAAAATGATAAAACTACCATTAAAACACGATTATTACTCAATACATTAGTTACAAATGTTCTAATATACATGGGTGTACTTTTTTTTTTCATGTATGGGCCTCAGTTACATATAACTAAGTTGTTGAAATCTTTTGTTCATGTTACAATCTCATTTAAACCCTTGCATGGTCTTGGTGTCATTATGTATCCAGACTGGTTATCTTGTTTTTATAAGTTAGTAAGTACCAGTAACCTTGCTGTAAAATTTGACCTACCTGTTCCAGCTACGTCATTATCCCCCCAGCTTTTCACCTGAGAAACTATCTTGAATCTTGCAATTATTGTTAATACATCTATATGTTATTAAATACATCTATATATGTTATTAAAAGGAACATATGCACACAGTTGAGCTAGCTCCCCAACTCTGGTTATGATTTTCTGTAAGTCTTAGAGCTAGGGCTTCCTTATTAAATCAGCTGACACTTCGGATATGTTTAATGAACCATTATTTAGAACTAGAGACGAAAATGTCATGTAAGTCTATCTTTGCAATTTTTGTATTCATCTTCCAGGTGGGAAAGCCCTTCTTATGTACCTTCAATTTGGGAATCTCAATTATTTCCCCTAAATATGTATGTGTTTTATGTCTTTATATTATATACTGTTATTTTTAAACTTCTGCTGTCTACTGAGTGTTCTCATTTTATAGTAGATAGAGTAGATAAGCCTAATATAAAATTGCTTATTTTGAGTGTGGTTTGCTGTGGTTTAATTTAATCTAAATATTTTATGGTTAATTATGATATCTCAAATTATCTTTAATTATCATTGCTCAACATTACTGACATCCTGCCACAATCAGTAAGTCCATATATTATCTTTACCCATTTTACAATTCTTAGGATATTATTGTGGATGTGTGGCATAACCAGCTATTTTATAAGTCTGTTCAATTCAACACCATGTCGATTAGTTCTGAAACAGACGTATAAATCAGTAGAAGAGAATATAAAGTACGGAAATAAAGTCATCACTATTGACGTGGTCATGAAATATTTTTGACTTCTTAATCTTATCTTGACAGTGTATATGTAATATAGATTGGTTACTATATTTCTTAATTTCATACTTTATATCAGAATATGTTCACAAATGATTATACATCATACTGCTATTTTAGCATTAAACATGAATTTATTAAAATTTAATTTATTTAAATGTAAACATATAACTTACTGATTAACTTTCCAGCTTACTTTAAATTTCCTATATCAAACAATAATTTAACTGTTTAATCTTAAGATGCAAGAAACCTCCCTGTGATAACAATAAACAATCTAATATTAATAAGTGAAGAGAAGCTAGTTTTAAAATAGAGTCTCCTTCAGGAAACCATTCCTTCAAATATTCAATATTCATAGACAGCAAGCACATCACAATATTTATACTAAGAACAAGAGTTTTCGGGAGATTTAAAATTTGGCTCACTCTATGAATTTTGTTATTCTAATTTGTTAGTTAACATATCAAAGTAATGTGTAGTTGTTCTTCTTTTTCCTCTTCTCTTTCCATTCCTGAACACTCCAACCCACAAACCAGTAGGTGAGATGGAACAATCCAGGTGCTTATGTGTGTGGGTGTGTGGATGAGGACTCAAGCTGCTCCCCAATCTGGAGTCAGAGCCTAAGGAGAGTGAGGATGACTCAAACAAAAAATACAGCCAGCAAGGTCTACTGGTACCAGAACAGAATTAGCCAAGAAACCAGTCTTGGGCAAGGGAGATGGAGAGGTGGCAGCAGCTACTAAGCTCAGAGTATTGGAATTGGAGAATGGTGAGAAGCCTCACCATTTGGAAAAGGTTGGAGCTTGGCTTAGGATATAATACACAGAGGAGTAAAGAGTATATTCCTGGTGGGCTAGTAGCCCTGAATAGGGAGTCAGTACACAAGTAGAGGTAATGAGAACATCAAAGTAGGGGGAATAGTCCACTATTGGGCTGTAGAGCTCAAAAAGTATGAGAACGACATGCAGAGAGGAGTGAGTAAAAATAGAGAAAAAAAAATGAATTGTGTTGTTGGATTCAAATTGGAGTTATCTTTGTAAAATCATAGATTACAACATATCAAGATAGATATAGAAATAAATGTGAATATGTACATATGCACATGTGTGTATGTGTGTGTATATTCCTAGCTCTGTCCACAGCAATGGTCCAATGAGTAGTGACACACCAATAGCAATGAGCACTCCTAGCACCAAAATCTTACTTTCTGTATTCTATTCTCCATTAAAATAATCCAGAAATCCTTACAGAAATGACTCATTCTAGGAGTGAGGCCAGGAAAGTAAAAAATGAGAACAAGGTATTTTCTTGGCCAGAAAATAAAGAAAAGCCCAAAGAATGATGAGTGCAAGTAAAGGAATACAGAAGTCAATTTAAAGAGATTCTCAGTGTGAAAATTTGAATGTCAAAATGATTCTATTAATGGATTATACCCCATTAAATAAAACAACAATTCATAAATCTATACTAATATAAATTAGTGAATAAATAGAAAGTTTGATGAAGTCTCAGAATATCTCCATTCCAAGTACTTATATATACAAAGAAAAGGAAAAAAAGAGTAACTTTTAAATAGATAATACTATCAGGTGTCATTTTAATCAAGTGCTCAAAATCAAAATCAATACAAAAATAATGAGGCAAATTAAAATGGTATGCCCTTATAGGATTGGATGTGAAGGACACAACATCACATCTTTGTTATACCTGCCAATGGTGCTTAATATGAAACAAATTATGATTAAATATCTACCCAAATTAAAGGGCATTATTCAAAACAACTGGGTTTTAATATTCCCCTGTGCCATGATCAAGAAAAAATCAAGGAAAAACTGGGAACTATTCCAGATTGAATGAAACTAAAATGACATGACAAATAGATGCATACGTTTAATTCTAGACTGTATCCATTTCTTTTAATGAATGTTACCAGAATAATTTAAAAAATTCGAGAGGTCTCCGGGGTAGATATTTGTCAGTGCGGAGCTGATCGAAAAAGGAAGTTTTTGGTGGTGAGACGCCGCCCAGTTGGAAGAATGCACAAGGGACCAACATGAGGATGAAATGCCAGGCACTAACTTATTGCGAGAGTACACGTCTGCTTCTGCTCCCTAGGGGACTGCATGGGCTCCACATATATCAGAGTACAATAGTGGCATTTTGCTACACATGCGTGATACAATAAGCTGGATCATGCTTACATGAGTTAGGCACAGGCGCCTTACTAATGTAACATTCTAAGTCCACGATCCTATTCCTGGCTGCAAGCTTGAATCACAGCCAGACCTGGGATCAGCCAGGCCTGGGACACACAATAGTAGTAATAGATTAATATCAATCCCTGATCTTTATGTTTGCATTTTGGTAAGATTAATAAGAAATATATACAAAAATGTTTTTGTGCGTGGGCATGATGTCAGCAACTTGTTCTTAGATAATTCGGAAACAAAAAGGTTATTTGTAAAGCATTGCCACATTTATTAATTTTGACATCATTTCAAAATATTTTTAAACATAAAAACATAATTGGCTCAAAGCCACACACAAATTATCATACATAATTTTATTTATTTTGTTACTGCAAGACAGGAGAAAGTGCTCCTCCAGATTCACTTTGCTTGATGGGTTTAGAAAACCGTTTTCCCCAAAACATATATAAATGTTTAATTAAATTAATACTCTCATTATAATTTCTTAATACTTGATTATAGAAAAAATAATTCACAGATGCAAGTTCTAACTGGATATATTTTTTTCACCTTTCAGTGTTCACAAGAAATAAAAAAAAAACGTAGTATTATCAAAAATTATTGATTCAGAATTTAATCATAACCATAAAATGACATAAAGGCATGTTAATGGTAGTTAAAATCAAATAAAGAAAAACAATTTGTAAGTTAATGCCTTTGAAAATTAGACAACATTTTATCCTTCCTTTTAGAGGGAACTTTTGATATTAACTTGAAGACAAAAAAACTGGAAGTTGGTAATTTATTTTCTATGACCAGAAGGACATCATTCATTAAAATAATCTATCAATAGTTGGTACAGATTATTAGCAGTATTAATTCCAACATCATCATTTCTCCTACATGGAAATTAATTTCAGAAAATGATATTCCTAATTTCCCACCATTCATTAGTGGCAAAAGCGGAACTAATGATAATAATAATGGCTTTACTTAGTGATGCTGTTTCATGGTGCACAGTGCAGTCCCATTCATTTACTTAGAGTCACAACCACCCTATATGATGGATCAGTATCCTCATTTTATACATAAAGATATTAATTCTAAGAATGTGTTGAAAAAGCTGTCCAACATCAGGAGCAAAATAGAGGATCCTGCATTTGATATCTAACTGGGCTGGCCTTCAAAAACCATGAATTTCTTCAAGCTATTGCATTGTTTCATTATTCCCACCTACTGTACACCATTAAAGTAGTCACTTTATTGATTATTGATGATCCTCTCTCCCCACTTTTAAACTATTATTGAATTATGGGAGTTGATCATAAATCTTTAGAGAATCAGCCTCCATTGATCAGGTACCTCTGTCTCTTGTATCACATGAATGTTAAAAATATCACTTGGAAAAATCTTTGGGTAATTAGAGAAAGGGAAGTTACATCCTGTAGCTGTAAACATCTAATATAACTATGTATCAAAACAGAGGGTGTAAACAGGCTATTAGGGCAGCATTTTCACCGTAACACTCATCCTTTTCAAATGTTTCTCCATAGCAATATGCCTGCCTGAATATATTGAAACATTGTATGCCAATTCCCTTTCTTCTTTTCAATTTTCAATTGTCAGTAAGGGATCTTCCTCAAAATTACTGTATATATGTTTTTCAGTCAAGAGGTACCCATATCACAAAACTGTAGTAGTAGTTGTTTTTGAGAAATGGAATACAGTATTTTAGTTAAAATCATTTGCCTTTCAGTATAATTTTCTGAAAAGTAAAAAGAAATTTTTAAAAAATAATTGTTTTTCTCTCCTTGATGGCAATCAGGAGATTAAGAATGATTTCTGAATCATTATAAATTCTCTGATATTAGTTTTCTATTGCTACACAACATTATCACAGACTATTTTCACAGACTTAATGACTTAAGAAAACACATAATTAAGTCACAGTGACTGTGGGTAAGAGTTTGGGCATGGCTTAGCTGCATCCTCTAATTCAAGGTCTCATAAGAATGAAATTAACGTGTGTGCTGAAGCTGTGGTCTCATCTGGCACTTGACTCGGGAATGATCTGCTTCTAAGCTCTTCTGTGGTTATTTGCAGAATTTGGTTACTTCAAAGGCTGTGAGACTGAGAGCCCCATTTTCTTGCTGAGTATTGGCTGGAAGCCACCTTCAGCACCTTGCCGTGCAGCTGGCAATATGGCAGTTTGCTTCTTCAAAACCAGCAAGGAAGAGGGATCATCATAGCAACACAGGCTACAATATTACAAAACATACTCATGTACCTATAGAAACACTGGCCCACCATCTTTCCTATTCTATTGGTTACTAACAAGTCACAGACCTTGTCTACACTCAGAAGAGGATCACACAAGGGTATGAACACCAGGAGTCAGACATCATGTAGCCCTAGTGCCTGTTCTCCACAGACCATCCTCTGAACCCAGTTATTCACATCCCTTCCATGTGCAAAATACATTCACCCTCTTTCCAAAGAGACATTGACAAGAGACTGATCCTGTTAAAGTATTAGCTGAGTCCATGATCTTATCACCTAATAACATTGGATCTAGGTATGGATGAGGCTGTTTATGAGTAGTTCCTTTGTAAAATGAAAGAAACAAGTTATCTCTAAAAAGTAGAGACAAGTGTTCTGACCCCTGCCTTACACACCCAATATGCAGTGGTTGAACAGTCATTATGGGACCACCTACAGGCATTCCTATTAAAAAGGAGGAAATGGAGAGAAGTAGTCACTGGTTCTAAAAATTCTGAAATCCAGTCCTGTGAATGGTGGAATTTCTCGATTATGCAACAAGGTCAACGAAAAACTCTCTTTTGCTTTTAGCTATACATTTTTGTTCTTGTCTGGTTCTTACTTTTAATGAGAATTGCAAGAAAGGGATAAAGCATTTTCTTTTCCAATTTGTTTAATTGAAAATAAAATAACAGCTCCCTTCTTCTTTCTCCATTGTATTCTGTGTATGCCTATATTATAGGGTATTTTCTAAATTGAAAAAGCAAAACTCACGGCATGGAATTATAACAATCAAATTTTCATTTAAAGTATGGCTTATCTTTTTTCATGAAACTAAGCTGGCAACAGGCCACATGTTAATTGGGAAAGAAATAGACATCTTTTCATTTAACTCACTTCGTAGAAGCTATTTATGATCCTACCAAAACTGATATTGGAGGAGGGAGGAGAAAAAATTATTATTAAGGTCATAATATTAGTTATAATACAGAGATTCATTTCTTGAACCTAGGAGATATTTAACACAAATTCTTTCTTCCATGGGCCTCAATGTCTGCCCTAGGACAGTAAACCCCACAGCTTGCTTTGCAGTAAAGTAATTTAATTGCCATAATAGGGCATCCTTTTGGACAAAATTCCTTTTGAGAAAGACCTCAAGTTGACATTTGAGGTCAGTCTTGGTATTAAAATCTTTAATCTATTTTCCAGATCAAACATTCTTATCTATTATAGGCCACTTTATCTCTTCTCATGGTTCAGGGAAGCCCTATCTGCAGCTTGAGTTATGGGACACGTATACTAACCAGATTCCCCTGGGCCCAGTGTGACTTACAGAAATCCAGTGGCAATCTTCAAAAGGGGGATGCAAAATACAGCATAGGGAATACAGTCAATAATATGGTAATAACTATGTATGGTGTCAGATGGGTACTACACTTATGGAGTGATTACTTTGATAGGGAATGAAAGTGTCTAATCACTATATTGTATATGTGAACCTTATATAACATTGTATCTCGACAGAAACTGAAAAATAATTTTTTAAAGAAGTTTCTTATGAACTATAATCAGTATGCTTTGTAGTAGATTCCAAGAACTTATTCTCTTATAACTGGAAGTTTATATCCTTTGACCAGTATCTCTCCTTTCCCCATAATCCCTAGTCACTGGTGACCATCATTCTACCTCTATTTCTATCACTTCAGTTTTTAAATTCCACATATAAGTGTGATCATACAGTATTTGTCTTTCTCTAATTTATTTCACTTAGCATAACACCCTTAAGTTCTATCCATATTGTTGCAAATTGCAGGATGTCTTCCTTTCTTTTGTCTGAATAAATCCCATACATATACTACATCTTCTTTTTCCATTCATTCACTGATGGACATTTCGGTTGTTTCCATTTCTTGGCTTCTGTGAATAATGCTGCCATGAACATGGGGGTGCAGGTATCTATGGAAATTCTGATTTCATTTCCCATGGACATATAGATTGGGACTGCCAATCACATGGTAGTTCCAGTTTTAATTTTCTTAGGATCCTTCATACCATTTTCCACAGTGGCTGCACCAATTTACATTCCCACCAAGAGTGCACATGGGTTCCCTTTGCTCCACCCTTAACAATATGTGTCATTTCTTGTCTTTTGATAATAGCTAACCTAACAGGTGTGAGGTGATTTATCATTGTGGCTTTGATTTGCATTTGCCTGATAACAAATGATGTTAAGCACCTTTTCATGTACCAGCTGGCCATTTGCATGTTTTCCTTGAAAACATGTAGATTTAGTTCCTCTGATAATTTTTTAGTTGGATTTTTTTCTTCCATTGAGTTGTATGAGTTCTTTATATCATTGTACTTGTTTTTGATTTTTATCTTGTGTTATATTATTATTGATTGATATTGCTTATTTTTGAGCTTTATACAATATTATCATATTGTGTGTTTCATCTAGGGCTTGATTTTTAACCTATAAGGCAATTTACCTTAGATTTAACTAAAATCATTTGAATCTAAAGAAAATGAGAATCATTCAAATATATATGATACTGAGGTTTTAGTTCCACACACATAGAATATTTCCTCATTTATTTAGGTTTTATTTAATATGCTTATTTTAAAAATAATAGTCAATATTCAGGTTTTGTACACTACTTTTTAGATTGACTGTCAGACTTTCAAGATTTTGGATCTACAGAAAATGAAGTTCCTTAAAAAATCTACTTCCCTGCTGCCTATTACAATTACTTTTAATATGACTTCTACATATTGATATTTATGGACATCTCATGACACATTACAATGTTGTCTGTAAAGCAAGTTTATGGTTTTTTGTTTTGTGGGTGTTTACTAGGTGTCATAAGTACTACTCACTTGGGAATAGTCCTTTTCCCCTTTGATGGTTAGATTTAATTACAGATTCTTAAATTCAGTTTCAGTGAATGTAAATGCTAACTACTGTGACCAACACTTCTTGGTATTGTTATTTCGTTATTATCTGCTTTCTCATGACATCAGGTTGCAGTAAAAGACTTCAGCACAATCCTGTATTTTCCTTCCCACTATTTTTAGGAGAAGGTGGGAGATTCTTGAATAGTTTCATTGTTTCTTTAACATCCCAGTATTTTATTTAAAAGTATGTTATCCTCAGGAAAAATTAGTTTCGGAGCATTCGGTCCTTCAGAGTACTTACTTCATAATACCCAGAACTAGGTATAATATTATATTTGAACATAACAAATGACATTCTGAATTCAGGAAGCCAACATACCGTCTACTGTCTCCATTGAAAAAAAGGAAAATATATGCATCCTTAAGAAGTGTATTCTTCGAAGTTCTTTATGAATGCAATTTTTTACATGGCTTTTCCCTCTACTCTCATGGGATAAAGGTTGACAAATGTAAGATTTACCAAATAACATAAAATTTGTAAACAGATAAAACTCACTATAATAATTACTCATTTTGGTTAATAAAAAATATAAATTAAATGCCTAAAAAATATTATGTATTTCTTCTATATATTTGCTCAGAAACATGTGCTTTATTACATTAAGAAGTATGAGAAAATGTATAATTTATTTAGTGGGAATTTTGTGAATAAAATGCATATTAGATTCCCTTCAGAGGTATTAATGTCTTATTTAAAAAATTTACCTTTTGAATGGTAACTAAAATGTACTTTCATTCATTTTGCTTTTTATATATTTGAGTCCTAAAACTAATTCTGTCTATTTTTGCTATATCCAAATCTGTGGCATAACAAATTTTAAAAATTACAAAGGAGATATCACTCTAAAATATATTTTTTGGTAGGAAGAATGTTCCAAGCACATTATAATGTGTTTTGAGCTGTAGCCATTCATTGTAGTATAACAGCAGCTTGAAGGAATTTTAGTGTGTGTTCTATTCAGTAGTTTGATCAGCATATATCATCATTTTCAGCTCAGCATGTAGACAGAAATAAAACCATAGCTACATAACATACATGTCATTTCTGGAGTTAGCTCAGATCCTTGGGGTTTTATATTCTGATACATTTTTTGCTAAATTACTCTTTCGGCATTTTAGAAAGTTGAAATATCTCTCATCTAGTGCTTTCAGGATGAACTTGTTAAATATTTTAACAAAAGAGCTAATGTAATTAAAGAAAAAGTGATGCTGTGAGTTTTCCATATACAATAACAATGTGGAACATAAGTCAGTTTTTTCAAAATTATCCATCAGGCTTGTGTCATTAATATTCTCCTGAATACCACAGCAAATATATATATTTAAATATGATAGCATTGTTCAAAATAGCATAATTTAAAATTCTCTATCTATACTATATAAGTTACCATCAATAGTTATCCTCTTTTACTTCAAGAAGATATTCTCTTTCACTCCAGGTAACTAATAAAAGAACGTATAAATTATGAACCATGAATATGCCGATTTGGGTTTGAAATTGACACCATGTAAAATATTGACCATTACCCAAAGGAAAAAATTCAAATATACCAATGTTTTCCTTGTTGAAAACTTGCAGACTTGTAGAGAAACTATGCAGACACTGACAAAAGATTATTATTTAATAAAATGTTGCATAGAGTTGTATTTTTCATTTTAATGAGCATATGTAAATATGAACAATCTACTTTACAAGAATGTAAAATAAAAAATTATGCAAGCCTGGTTTAACACTACCGCAAGCTTCTAGGCCATAAATAATTCTAAGAGTAATATTTAAATAGAAAATTAAAATGTCATTATTTATTAATTAAAAACACAAACAAACTGTGTGTGTGTAGAGACAGAGAGAGCTAGGGGACTGCAATGTTGAATCAAACAACTAATTTACAATTTTTTACCTTTGGAAAATTAATACATAGAATTTTAAAATAAACAATTATATAGAAAAAATTTAAATATATGAAACTCAAAGTACTAGTAAAATTAAGGTCAAGATAACCAAAATGAAGCAAAATATTGATATTAAATTATGCAAACAAGGAACTTTAAAAAAATCAGAATTTTCAAATTTCCAAATCAACAATCTATGTTAGAACATACATATACAAATTTTAAAAAATGTGTGCGTGTGTATATATATAGATATATATATAAAATATTATTTAAGACTATTGAAATAGTGTGTGTGCGTGTGTGTGTGTGTGTGTGTGTGTGTGTGTGTGTGTGTGTAATTTTCCTTTACCTGCCCAAGATGCTGAAAGGAAAGGAAGCCAAGGCAAGAATATGGCCCTGGCACCTACTGTTCTGAAGAAGCAGAAGTCTAAGAAGGTGGTAAATCCACTGTTTGACAAAAGATGTGAGAATTCTGGCATTGGACAGGACATCCAGCCAGAAAGAGCCCTCACCCACTTTGTCAAATGAGCCTGCTTCATCCAGCTGCAAATGGCAAAGAGCTATCCTCTGTAAGTAGCTGAAATTGCCTCCCATGATTGCTCAGGTCACCTTTGGACTGCCAAATATCTACTCAACTGTTTAAGCTGGCCTATAAGTATAGACCAAAGATAAAACTAGAGAAAAAGAGGAGACTGTTGGCCCAGGTTGACAAAAGAACTGTCGGCAAAGGAGGTGTGTCAACTCAGAGGCCACCTGCCCTTCGAGCAGGGGTTAACGCTGTCAAGACTTTAGTGGAGAACAAGGCTGGGCTGGTGGTGACCACATCTGATGCAGATCCCATGGAGCTGACTGTCTTTCTGCCTGCCCTGTCTTATAAGATGGGGGTTCCCTACTTACTGCATTATCAAGGAGAAGGCCAGGCTGGGACATCTAGGGCACAGGAAGAGGGCATAGGAAGACCTGTACCACATCACATCCATATAGGTTAATTCAGAAGACAAAGTTGCTCAGGCTAAGCTGGTGGAAGCTATCAGGACCAGTTCCAATGACAGATACAATGACCTGTCATCACTGGGGAGGCAGTGTCTGGGTCCAAAATTTGTGGCTCATACAGCCATGCTGGAAAAGATAAAGGCTAAATAAAATACTTCCTACCAAACTGAGTTAAACTGTTGAATTTCCTGTATATAAAAATAATAAAAATTCTTCTTTAAATAAAAAATGTATAATGGCATCAAATGCTTGTTACAAATGGCAAAGAAAACTATTTAAGACAAATATTTGATGACAGAAGGAAATCTAACCTTGGGTAGTGAACACACAATGCAATATATATAAGACATACTTAAAACTTACTTGATTTTATGAATGTCACCCCAACAATTTTTAATAAAAAAATACAATTGTTATTTGTACATTTAAAAAAAAAGACTATTGCAATAGGGTCAAGAGATAGAAGTCAATGCTGACTATAGCAAAGGCAGTTGGAATTTATAGCCAAAGAACAGAATGAAGTGGTTAATGGATGGAAAATTAATAAGGGAAACTTGATAAAGGGTAGGGAGACTCTTGCTAAACAAACTTAACAGGATTCTTGCTTAAGGCAGGCCAAGGATTTAGCTATCAAAGGTAAAGGATGAAGAATTTTATAGGTATCAAGAATGAGAGAGATTCTGAATAAAATGGCTTAGCAGAATTCTTTGGGAAAACAGGATTCTGTATGCCAAGAGCAACAGACCAAGGTTGAGGCTCAGTCAAAAGAGAGGTCAGTTAAACCTAACTAAACTTTGTCCAAGGAGAGAGTCTTTGTCAATTGCGTGTATGTGTATGTGTTTGTATATTTTAAAATCCTTCTGCTAATGTCACTATTCAGTTCAGACATAATGGCTTTGAAGGTTCAAAAAATATTACAGAGTAAAATGGAGAGAGAGAAAAGGAAGGAAGGAAGGAAGGAAGGAAGGAAAAAATAGTGAAGGGAAAAAATTAAAATGAAAAGGAAGTGAAATAAATACTGATAACACTATACATAAGTGTGAAAAAAGTTTTTTGCAGTTTCAGTTTGTTTTAGTTATCAATCTCTGTGTAATAATGCATGCTCAAACTTTAGAGGCTTAGAAGAACAATGCTGCTATCATTTTCCATGGTTCTATGAGTTGACTAGTTATAGCTGGTTTAGCTGAGATTACTCATGTGGTTGCATCAGCTGCGAGTTCAACTGGAGTTGGAAAATCAAAGATGGTCTTTGACATTTTGTCCTTCAATCATGGAGGAATAGAAAGTGGAACCTGCCTGTTCTCTGAAGATACGGGATTGGAAGTTGCAGAATATTGAATATAACTATGGCCATGAGGTTAGTCCAAATTCCAGGGAAGGATAAAGACTCTGAAACTAAACCATCTGCTTCCAAAGCTAAATCATTTACTAAAAGTAACCTCCTTTTATTTTGACTTATATTTTCTCTTTTAAATCCAAACAGATAAAGCTCTTATAAAAATGTTGTGCTTCTAATGATCTTAGAACATACTAGATTTGATCCTCACTCTGAGGACATGTTTCACTAGCAACACTAAATTTAATCTTTGCCCTAAGGTCATTCTTATTTTGAGAAACATTTGCTGGCAGATAAAACAGGGAATGAGAATTTTATTTCCTAATTGAGCATGTCCTAAGAAGGAAGCATTTCACTAAATTCTGCTTGGAAATTAAACATTTTCTTCATCAGTTCAATTATATTTTGTCATACCTTATTATAGGTGGGTATAAAAAGTCAACTAGCACTTTATAATTTCTGACCAGAAATCATTTTTCTCAAATCCATAAGTTTATTAGGTACATTCTATATCATCTGTGGGAATGTAAAATGTTGCAGCTGCTATAGAAAACAGTATGGAAGTTCCTCAAAAAATTAAAAACAGAATTATAATAGGATACAACATCCCATTTCTGGGTATATATCCAAAAAATTTTAAATCAGGGTCTTGAGATATATATTTATTGCAGCATTATTCAGAACAGCCACAGTATTGAAAAAGACCTATGAATACAAACAAATGTTTATGCATGGTTAAATAAGTAAGAAAATGTGGTATACAGATATAATGGAATATTATTCAGACTTATTAAGAAGTAAATCGTGCCATATGCAACAACATGGATGAATCTGTAAGACATTATGCTAAATGAGACAGGCTAGTCACAGTAGGACAAGTTACTGCATATTTCTAATAGTATGAGGTATCTAAAATAGTCATAATAATAGAACAGAGTAAGATAGTAGTTGCAGCTGTTGGGGGAAGAAGGACACAGGAATTGCTATTCATTAGGTATAAAGCTTCACTTGTGAGAGGTAAATAAATTCTAGAGATACAGGATTATAGGTACATTGTGGCTATAGATAACAATAGCGTATCCTACACTTAAAAAATTATCAAGAGGGTAGGTCTCATATTGTGTTCTTAACTATACACACACACACACACACACACACACACACACACACACACACAGATATATAAAAAAAATCCCACACTGCAAAATCACATACAATTTTAGAATTAATATGTAATGAAGATATTTTGAATAAATTGAAATAAACTAGTTTTACTTTACCTGTATTTTGTATATTCTACTCTTTACACCTTCCTAGTAAAGCCAGGAGGTTTAACATTAAAATGTGGAGATAATAAGTTACTCTTTGAACTCTGAGGCCTTTGACTGATTTTGAGTCTTATTTTTTTGACTTTTTATTCTTGAAACTTGCCAGAGGCAAAACACTTTTCTAAGTTATTTTAGCTTTAATTAAAATTCTAAGATTTCTCCTATATTTTGAAATTAGAACAAACTAAGGTTATGGCATAGAGAAAGTTGAAAGCCTCGGAAAGCTGTAAGATAATTTAAAAAAAAAAAAATCCCCAAAAACAAAACAACAGGGGGGAAGAAAAAAAAAAAAACAGAAAGCAAAGAGGAAATAGTGGCAATCCTTATACCTAAAATAAACAATGCTTTTCTCACACATGATTTTTTTTGCTTTTCTCTGGAGTCCAGGACTACTAGAGCCTACGTGAAAAGGAGATTTCAAGTTGCAACTACATTTTACTCCTGTCCAAGGCTAAATTTTTCAACTGTTAAAAGATATTTAGACATGCTTCCTCAAGACATCATAGACTTTAATGAATGTTTAAAACTCTTGGTCCAGTTCATCCCACCTGGTTTTGATAGTATAGGTCTGTGGACAGGATAGGCACCTCCTGTGAGCCAAACAGTACAGAACACAAAATTCTCCCCTAATGTAGTCATTCTATATTTTCAAATTATGTTCAGACTATCTATTCACCAATATATTTCAAAGTGAAAGTCCATTATGAACAATTTTAGCAAAACTTAATTTGTGGTTTAATTTGTAGAATTATTTGAAAATTTTTTTTCATATGAAGGAATCTCAGATTTGAATCCATAAAAGCTATCAGGTATGTCAAATTATCATTGTACAGATACAGAAACTTACATCCATTGTCTTAGAAGAAAATGAAAGGAATATAACCACAGCAATAGCCTTTTTTAAAAAAAATCCTGACAATATTTTTCTGCATCCTGAGGCAAGTTATTTAACTTTTACTGTCAAATTCTTATTTTATATAAGGACATACTCTTGCCTCACAAGATTGTTTCCACAAATTAAAAACAAATGTATTGTGCAACCTTAAAAATTGAAAGATAAAACTTCCTTTTTTTTAGTCATTTTTTTCCCTAATAATCTATGTCTTAAAAAAATTCTGAAAGTTTGGTAAATATACTCATTGGGAAATATAAATTCGATATGGTATTCCTTCTTTGCCATTTACATTTTTCCCACTCACAGAAGTAGTAACTGAAAATATACAACACGTTCACCTTCCAATGAATCAAATAAGATTTTAAAATGTCAAAAAATAAAGAAAGCTATAAAAAATAAATAATTGGGGTATTTGCAGATTAATGAATGACTCTGACATCCCTAACTACTCATACTTAAGCTGATTTATAATAGTTTTTGTTTTTACCTCTAAGTTACATTCATTCATTTTTGAAACCATCTTTGAAAAAAAACATTCGACTTACGACGAAGTTCTCCTAATTTAATTCTAGAAAACCACGTGTCTAAATATATTAATATATTTACTAGATATTCACCAAAGTCCTTCCTTCTACCACCAGGTTTGTTAGATTACAAACTTTACTATGCAAGCTATCTATTATTTGTTATATGGCAGAGAATGCAAAGCAGTCAGGTAGAGGTGCTTAATGATATAAGCGTGGATTTACAGGAAAGTTGAAGACAGGTAGAAAGAGAGGAGAGAAAGAATATTTGGAAGAATTTTCTAAACTCTTAAATATCATACATGACAAAATATGAGTACATTCTGATAACATTCATTCAACTGTTTTGCATAAGTTTATATTCTATCTATTTTGGCTATTTATTATTGCTAAGCATGAATTTCATTTTGAAGTTATACTCTGAATACATGAAGAAATATATTATTAGACATTTGAAAATACTGAAAAATAAATTCTTACCATTTGCTTAAAGAATAGAATTTTATTCATAAATGTCAAACGTTCTCTGACACTGGCACTACTTTGGTGAAGGAGGGAAAATTATGTATTTCGAGGCAAAATAGTTTTTAAGAAAATCTGTATGAGTGACCTAATATAAATTAAGAATTCTGTTTTTCCACATGCTTTTTAAATGTATTTAGTAGTGACATATTGAGTTTTATTTACCACTACATAGTTTAGTAACAATAGGAAGAAAATATTAGACCTAGCTCTTTTATACATTTTATTGAAGTGTTTGAGAGAAAGAATATTTGTATAGTCTTCTTCTTTGCTACATTTATAATGCAAGGCTATAAATACACACAAAAGGTAGATATAAACTGAAAATATGGATTAAGGAAAGAAAGGAATGTTAAGGTAGAGATGATATATTGAATGAACACTTAGAATATATCCCTTTTCTAAAACTTGTCTGTCACTGTAGGTAAATTCTCCAGTTTTATTATGCCAGATCACGGTTTTTCTAACAATAAAATACAATATAATGAACTAGTTTGGAAATGAAGGATTGTGTAGGTGGTATTAGGCATAAGTATTTCATGTCTTCTGGATCTTTAAGTTCTGTTTGTTTTTTTTTCATTGATTTACAACATCAATTCCCTACGTGATCTGATCATTTCAACTTCTGAAGGGTTTGAAAACAGCAAGCAACCTTGCAAGAGTGATTTAAAAACCTTCAAAAGTTTCTAATTTTATTCCTCATAAATGTCAAAATTCCACAAGCTACATGTGGTCTTCACAAAGAGAATAATCCTACATCTTTATTTTGTTCTGATGGCAAACATTTCTCATCTCTGTCAGATTTGAGTGAATGACTATCAGAAAAGTATGTCTGTGGTCATAGGTATGTTTATCACTTGACACAGGAATTGCGTTGTCTGTAGCAAAGATGAAGATCAGTAATGACAATTCACTTTTAGGTCCCTGAATGGCAATAGCCTTGGTCTCAGAATAAAAACTCACCATAGGTGGAGAAGACAGGGAGATAACTATGTTTAATTTGAACACTGTCATTAATATGAATAAAAATGAGACAAGTATTCAAATGAAAAACACTGAACCTTTGTTTCTATAGAAACTCCTAAGTTAAGGCCACAGTTCAGCAGTATTTTGTAATTAAATACAATTTCTCTTCTGATCTTGCATTTTGTCCTTCTATGGTAAATAGAGCATTATGCAGAAAAGACAATGGGTAGATCTGGTATAAGAGATCCACTTAATAATTATGGGCAACTAGAAGGCTAAAAAAACTGAGATAAATTGTAACATTCATAAATTTCCTGAAAACCATCATTTAGTAATCTAAAATGGCAAATAAGAACTTTCACATTTCTTAAAAATATTTTATGGAAAACTTGATAATAGGGAGAAAAATAGTTACTCAAATGTTTTATTTTCCTATAGCATAATAAATATTTCAAACGAATTTTAGATTCTCTAAATTAAAGCTCACAACTAAGGAATATTTAATTGGGAAATTTTTCACCTGTAAAAGAATATCTGGCTTATGTAATTAATTATTTATAGAATATAGCCTAAAAATGTGTACAAAATAATTTATTATAATATAATTCAGCTTTAAACTTTAAAACATCAATTTTTATAATCATTATTAGAAAACATAAGAGATGATGGCTTACTAAGAATTCCACACTGATACTAATATTTTAGTAATATCATCAACATCTGAAATTGTTAACATTTTGTCATTCACTTAATCAGCACCTAGGCTTTAAAATCTATTTGTTTAAAGTACATATGAATTTTTTTTAATTTAAAAATATTTCAAAAGATACTGATATCTGGACATCTTCCTTTCTTAGAAATCTGGATGTATGAACAAAAGAGGCAATCTTTGTCTTTGTCACTTTATTTATGGAAACTGTAATTCCATTTAAAACAAGAATACATTAGCCTATTGCTGACTAAGCTAAAGAAACTGAAAGAATATGAACATATCCTAATTTGTAAACTAACTAGACAGAGAGAGAAAGAGATCTTGGGAGAGAAGACATGTATTAGATTTACCTGGAAAACCTATTAAAACCAGATTGCTGAACCCAATTTAAAGTTTCTGATACAATAGGTCTGGGGTGAAGCATTTCTAAACAATTTCTAGTTGATCGTGATGCTGCTGGTCTGGGGACTACACTCCAAGAATCATTTCAGTAGGGCTAATCACTGTTCCCCTAATTGTTTTGATAAGTACACTATGAAGTTATTTTTCCTATATAAATTTGTGCTAAAATTTGCAACTTTTATTCTTGACGAAAAAGAAAATACATATCTGAAAACTGTGTATTGACATTTAATACTTTGTGGTAATATATTATCAAGAGAAGAAATTCAGTTTAAAAAATAATTTATGAGAGCAGTCTGATAAATGCTGGGACAAAAAAACTTTGCTTCTATCATCTGAGGCTTGAATGATTAGGGGCCTGGGAGTTAACTAACAAAAAACTGTTTAACAGAAGTTAAATGTATTCATGTGTATTCATGAGCAGTCGCATGTAAAAGTGCACAAGAGAACTGACTCTCTGAATAGCTAGAGATATGGCTTTATATACCCACTTAAAAAGAGAAAGAGAGAAGAGAGGAAAGACTTCCATGAGAAGAAATGGGCTTAATTGGGGAAAGACGAAAGAACTTTTAGGGCAATAACTGTAAGGTAGGAAGTCTGTGATGTTCGTTTATGCAATTTCTTATCAAATATCTCTCATTCTCTGTCTCCTCCCTGGGAATGAAGCAGCCTTGAAGGGGGATTATATAGCACCTTCCACTCAGAAGGTTCTGCCTTTAGTCAGGTAAAGGAAGCTCCCAAAAGGCTTCTTTTTATATCTGTTGAATCTTGAATGTCTTCAGTTTATAATTGTCTGAATGACGAAACTGCTCTCTTCCCAATAAAAAATTCTATAGAGACAGTTAAATCCTCACACACGGGAATATATTCTCAATTTTAAAAGCAAATTTAGTCAACATGACTATAACTAGTTTTAAGAATATACATTTAGAATTTACTGCTTAATTTGTTCCTAGTTCTTATAGTAAGGTTGAGAAAAATCTAAAATTTAATAAAATAACTAATTCTATGTAAGAAGGTTTGAACCTCAAAGTTTTAGAAACAAAACAATTGTCACATTCTGTACCTTAATGAAACACTAACTATTGTATAAGTAACACTTTTCAGTTACCTATTTCTAAACATTTTCCAACCCGTCAGTAGAAAGGTTTTTCTTCAACAACATTTTGTTAACAATTGCCTTTAATTTTTTTCTTGGCCTTCTGCTAGTAGACTGTAAGCCAATGTTTTGAACATATAATGGATGATCTGTTTTTACAGACAGAAGAGAGTCTTACTGGATGGAGAAAAGCAATCACTGAATTAAGAATATCATTTACTTAAGTTGTGTCTAAATATAAATTTATACTCATAGTCATCTGCACTGTTTTTTGCATTCTTATTCCATTCCACTAATAAAAGTTTTTACTGGTTCCGCAGTCATTAGATTTCTGGACTGTACCAGAAGATGACCCTTACATTTTGGGCAACTGGAAAAAAAAGCTAAATTTTATTTCTAATGTGGCACAATTTTACATTTTAAAGTTTATTGTGTGGGAGTCCATTAAATAAAAATTTGGTCAGTAAAAGTAATAATCAATTATATAAAAAAGATTTGGTTATCTAAATGCTATTGTTACATTGTTGGCTATATAAACAAGATAGCAATGAAAGACAAACAAAATGTTTGAAACATTTGGGACTTCTCTTATTACCTTGAGCAAAGCACAAGTTAAAAAAAAAAAATCCAGGGAAGCATTGCAATTTGTCAGAGGTTTGATGGGGAGGACCTGATGGAAAAGAAATCAGCATTCCTAACTTCCAGGTGTCATGGTAAATTGACAGCTTTCTTCAACTAATAAGACAAAGTAAAATGTTTGGTTTCTTGTAGATCCAGTGCGCTATGAACTCAAAATTAAAATTCTCTGAAAGTGAATAACTATTTTTTTCTTTAATATCAGTCATTAAATATTATAATATATATAAGCCATACAGCTCCTTCCTCCCCCTATAAGTCTAAGTATTGTGCCTTACCACATTTTAATAAAATGAAGAGAGAAAGCATTAGCTTTCCATTATTGTTCTTGTAACAAATTTCTTCAAATTTTGTAGCTTAAACTACACAAATTTATTATCCTGCAGTTCTGGAGGTAAAGTCTGACATGGTCCTCACTGCGCTAAAATCAAGGTGCTGCCAGGTCTGTGATCCTTTCTGGAAGCTTAGAAGGAGCTTTGGGATCACACATACTCCTTCACCCTTGACCCTCTTATCCATTTTCAAAATCAATAATATTGACTCTTTTAACCAGTATCCTGCAAATTGCCACCATTTTTGTGTCATTATCTCTTATTTTTTGCACAGTTGACAACTATCTCTGAGACTGCTATACTCTGAAACTAATTTTCATTTGCATAGGTATTCACACATCTAAAAGCACAAAACATACCAATGCAGATGGTGTAATGCAGAGGACTTTTGCTTTGGAAATAAAAGACCTAAGTTTCCTAAGCCATATTTCATCACATAAAATCAGTCATTTAAAACTTATCTTTTCTTATTTTACACTATATGAGCTAATACAGTAAAGAGTAAAAAACTTAGCTCTAAAAATCAGGAGTTATGTGATTTTGAGTTAACATCTGCAAATACTCATTTTCTTATAGGTACATATCTAATATGACTTTTGAAAGCATGTTTTTATGATTGTGTATATGTATGATCCTAGAACAATTCATGATACATTTTGTATTATGATATATTTGCTCAACTTATGATAGCTTCCCCCTGCAACTGGAAGATCATAATTAAATATATTACAGTCTATTTTTTGCAAAAGTAACCACAATTATGACAATATATTATTTGATAAAATACATTGATATATTATAATATGTAACAGAGTGAAGAAGGAGGCATTTTAAGGGATCCTAGATAGCCAGGTATGATAAAGATAATAAATAAAAAACACCCTCAAAGTTTCAACATTGATGTAAGTAGCATCCTTAGATTATTTAGTACAGTATTTGACTAAAAATATCAATTACTCACCCATTTGCATGTAAACAGCAAATAAACTTGTATGAAAGATTTTTAAGGAAAATTGGGAAATGAAAAATTCTGCATTAATTAATGGCCTCCATTCTCTATGGGGAAACGCTTATTCCCTGCAAACCAACTAAAAGTACTCTTGTTTTGTGTTCCTAAGACTTTGGGATATAGAAGTATTTTCTTGACTCCACTTAAGAGTCTTAAGGTGTGACTCTAAGAAACGCTATTCTATACAAAGGAACCTCCAATATTATCACACAAACAAAACAAAACCGTTTTTTAAATATTAACAGTATTTTCACAGAGTGAACTGTCAGCTCAATATACAGAACAACTGTTTCAAAAAGAAGTGCAGGTGTGGCTTTTGACCAGTGAAGTAGAGTATAATTTAAAATAGAAAGTCATGACATTTTAAAAGGTATTGTAACATCTTGAACTAAAAGAAATAGAGACAGTACAACATAAAAAGAAAACTTTGGACCTGCCATGAACTACAGAGGGGATACAGACATACTCACCTGTAAACCTAGGCTTTTTCTTATGGAAAAATAAAGGATGACTTAAAAGACTGAAACAAGACCCTGAGGGTGAAGCCAAGATCTGCAAAGAATCTTTTTCTAGGAGGAGGAATAAGCCCTATTCAAGTTATTGACAGCACAAGTCCAGCTAGATTTCAGCATTGCAACCCACCAATGACTGCTATTTGCCTAACAACCCCAAGCCCCAATGTCTTTTTAATGGATGTATCTATTACAGTGTCCTATGACTGACTCACCATTATATGTTGGGTGGTTTGAAACATAGATAATGTTTCTTCAGTTCACAAGTTTTTAGATTGAGAGAAGGCATATGTGTAAAATTACACTAAAGAAGAGGGATCCACACTTGGACTTGACTTAGAAGTGATTTTCTGAAATAGAAGAAGGTAATATACTAAGAGGAGACTTTGTAGGTCATGAAAGGAAGGTGGAACATGTAAAGAATTTGTGACCTGATAGCAGACTATGTCAAATTAAGAATGACTACAAATTCTTTAACATTCTTCCCACTGAAGTGTATTGTCTAATTCCCCTCCTCTTCTATCTGTGCTAGCCTATGATATATTTTACTTTTTTAAAGTGATATTATGAAAGTGATATTATGATACAAGGAAAAAATTTTATTAGTCAGCTTTGAATGATACTAGAAAACCAATTCATTTATATTGAAAACTAGTAAATGAAGGGGGAAAATCCTGCTTTTCCTATATGAACCATAATTCAGAGTAAACAAATTCCTGTTATGGGAATATCCTCTCGATAGAACTGCTGTTAATAAATGAAGAAAGAAGGACAGAATGAAAATATTATCAATTAGCAAAAAATCTAAAGAAGTAATAGATCTAGTAAATGATCATCAATGGCTGCTAACATCACAAGAAAGAGATACTGAACATTAGGTACCATCTGATGGAAGCGTAGAATGCTAAGCATGAAATATTCTTTTCCAAAACATCAAATTTCAATCAAATCAAGCCTTCCAGATCTAACAACCACTTGACAGGAAATCTAGATTAGAGGAATATATTAAACAATATAATTCCATAAGGATATAATCACAAAATCCCATAGGACAAATACAATTATTAAAAAAAATAGAGGAAAAAAGGGAAGGAAAGCCTACAGACTAAGAGACTTAAGTGGCATATCAAGCAAACAGAATGTGTTAACCTAGTTTAGATACTGAGTCACACTAATCACTTGGGGGTGGGAAATGAGACAATCAGTGAAATGTGAACACTTACCAGATGTTTGATGATATCATGGCATTAATGTGGGCTTTTAAAAGATGTGATAGTAGTCTAAATTTTTTTTTAATATTCTGTATCTATTAAAATACAACTAATGAAATATATCTGGAATTCAAATGAAAATAATTCAGTGAGAGTGGAAACCATACTAAGTGGGGGTGTAGTGGAGGCATATTAAGTGGACACAAGAGTGGCCAGTGTTGACAATTGTTATATCTGGAAAATGGGTACCTAAGTTTCCATGATACTATTTTCTCTACTTTTCTGTGTATTATAAATTTTTTTTACCATAAAATGGAAAAAAAAAGTAAATTTTAAAAGTTTGCTGACATCTGAGAGATTAACAGGATTGGGGCTACTTGCTTACATATTACAAAAGCAGAATCTTGATCTTACCATCCCTATTCATTTTTCCACATTAGAATACTTTCTCTGAAGTACAAAATGATGGTTAAATCTAGTTTAATTGTATGACAACTTATCACAGGTTTTGGGTATAAATTATATAAGCTTAGTAACCTCATTATTTAGAAAATACATCAGTGCAATATTCCTCAGTGACAATATAACTTAATTTTAAGCCTTTTGAAGAGAGAAGTAAATAGAATAAGAATCCAAATCTAAAAAGTTGAAGTTGTAAAGTATCAAGAAAGGTCATAGCAGTTGCATTCATTATAAGTTTAAAATAAACAAACGAAAACCTTTTATGAGCCTAAAAATAGTTTCTTACAGATTTTCTGGCTTTGTAAAGAGTTATGAGTCATTTGTATTGCAATGCCGTAAAAATGACAATAATAGTAGTGTATTTTCAAAAGTCCAAACAATTAAATATGAACTTAGGTCGTTCAGCTCAAATTAAATAAAATATGTCATATTCCATAGTTAACATACAAAACAAATTAAAACTAAAACATATAGCACCTACGAATTCTCTTCTATAGTACATCATTTATACTCTAACAATTACATTATTTCATTACATTATTCCAATTCTTCTATGTTCCTTCCTTGAATGCTAAACCAAATATCCCACTTCTAACAAAATAGTTCATTCTTCAAAATCACTCTTCATAAACTGCTTCTGTAGTTAGTGATGGTGGCAATTTAGAATGCAGAATTACCTTGCCAGGGTTATCACCAACTGTTGTATTCACACATACACTTTGACTAATAGTGATATAATTATATATATGTTTATATTACATACAGTATATATGTTATATAGTATGATACGTTATATTGTTATTATATATATCATGGATCCTATTAGTTCTGTTTTTCTGTTCTCTTTCTCTATAAGCATACACACATATGTTTTAAGAAGAACAGATGACCCTCCATATTATGAGTGGAATCCATCTAATCAGTTGAGGCCTTAAGAGCAAAAACTGAGGACTCCTGTAGAAGAAAGAAATTCTGCCTCAAGACTGTAACAGAAACGTCCTGCCTGAATTTCCAGACTTCTCCCTTGGCCTATAAATTTCATATAAACATGTGAGTTAATTCCTCAAAATAAGTTTGTCTCATATATACGTATATATTAAATCTATTGATCTTAAATATTAATCATGCCTACAGAATACCTTCACAGCAATATCGAAAGTAGTATTTGACCAAATAACAGGGCACCATAGCCTAGCCAAGTTGAAACATAAATCTTGACAAGAATCAAGATTCATTTCACTTATGGACCTCTTTAAAATGTACCTAAATACACCTCTATGGAGAGCAAAGTTCCCTGTATTTTGTATCTCATAGCTTTATCACAGTTAACTTTATATCTTCATCATCTGCACTCTATAAAGACACCAACTCCTTGATAGTAAGTGCTTAATATTGTCATTTTTATATCTCCAGTGCATAGCACAGGACCAGATATCTGCTTAATCCACAAATATTCATTGAGAGGATGACGTAATTTTTAAAACATGATATGTTGTTACTGAAAGTGCATTAGTTTCTTAAAAATATAATTCATAAAAGTATAAAATTAGACAAAGATTTTAAAAAATGCTTTAGGTGATTAATATTAAGCATATTGTCCAACTAGAATATTTATAATGTTTAATAGTAAAATTTCCAAGATTTAAGAGCCACCAGGTATATGTCTATAATATATCACTAACAATGATCTGCTACTATCACTTACTGTAAACATCCTCTACTCGTAATTTAGATGACAGTGGTAAGTTCTAATATATCAGTACAAACAGATGATAATTACAAACGAATGAAGCAGATTGTTAGTACACCACCATGTAGATGGCACATATCTGTTATTTTAAGAAATTAATCATCTAATCACTCAAATGAATTACATCTACATCATCAATTAGATAGTTGAATCAACATTTTAGAACAAAGAGGATTGTACAGTGGAATACTCGATTACTAAAACATGGAATCATGTCAGTGTTAGCAGACAAAATTATTCACCATGAGCAAGCTAACATCTGATAAGAGAAAAAGTAGGTAAATCTTACACAGGCCAAAAACACTGTAACTACAAGTTTTCCTCCATTATAAAACAGACTGAAAAGTGGTCAGTTTGTCATCGTATGTATGCGTGTGTATGTAGGTGTGCGTGTATGATTCTTACACCAATTTGTTATAATGGTTTTATTTATAAAACCTAATTATTTATAATTTTGTCTTAACTATTAGGGAAAAACATATAGCTAGATAAATATAGCTAGATCCATAAATACACATATATGTAACTACATATTTTAAATATTACCAGATTTTCTGCTATATCACTTATAAATATTAAATATCAGATGAAATGTTTGTCATGGTATGTTTATGAGACAATTTTAAAATAAAATTTTTATATATCTTGTGATTTTTTTTAGTTGGACAGATTCAGCATGAATGTAGTTTCAAAAATAAAAATTGTAAATATACAAACATATGCAATTTGGATGTAGAAAAGCATATGGATGAATAATACATATGCATTGTACCAAAGTTTTACAGTCCTTTATATCACATTCATGGTTCATCTTTTAATAGCTCTGTTCTTTTCCTGTGATGTTATTAGTGAGTAAGAAATAACAATGAGCGGGATATAATTTAGTGGAACATATGTCTGTTTATTGATACAAGTGAGACAGTTTCAAACCTCTAAGATCAGCCCCTGTTCCTATTTCTATGCACAATTGTATATTACCACATTTAGCTACATATTAGAAGCTAGAACATTTAATTTTTGCTTTGTAGGTACACTTTCTCAATCCATGAGGCCTTTTTTAAAGCTTCATCATAATTGCATTGTGTTTTATTATGGTAAGTATTCCCTAAAATCTAGCAACAAGTTTAATACAAGGGAAGAATCAATATTTTCTCAAATAAATGCCTTTTAAATTAAGTTCAAGCAACCTGTAATCTAGAACTTTGCTTGTAGAATAGTAATCATTCAAAATAATTGATCAAGTAATATCAATGAATTTCTAGTACTTTAATTTTTGAAAAGAGTATATGTCTTAATTTTTTTCTGATTGATTTAGAAATCTTATTTATAAAATTGTATAATTCCCAATACTTGAAGGCATAGAAACCCTGAGCTCAATATTCCTTTATTTTAACATTTGCAAACCTTAGCTCTCTGGGAGTATGTGCAGCATTTAAACTTGAGAACAAACAAACCCTCTCTTCTGATACGTGATAACTGTGCCTTTTAAACAGCATAAACATTAGTTTTAAGGCTCTGCAGAGCATGAGGGATTTAATCACAGTACTAAACTTTCATCTCACCTCAAATAAGGATATCTATTCGAAGTGAAGACGTGAACTCCGAATAGTAAAAGCCACATCTTTATCTACCGTCATGAAAAATTTACATAAACAATTCTTAGGAGTTTTAGAAGGCAAATTTCTCTATTAATTATTTCATAGTCTATATGTTTATATGGCAGTAATGCTAAAATTCCTTCTTATTAAAACAGTTTAGCAGAAATATCAAGGTAAAAAGGCAGTTTCATCAAGAACAAGAATACCAAGAGTAATTGATAAAGAAAGCAACCATAATTTGGGGTCTGATAATAATGGTTACAAACCAATAAAAAGTGCTATCAGGTAACACAAGAGAAATTAGGAAAATACAAAAACAGAATCAAGTTTGTTTTAGCAAGATTAGGAACCAGACATATCTAAGCAGTGAGTTAGAGTATTATCATTCAAGCACATTGGCTGGAGAAGAATAAAGCCCACAAATCAAATCATCCCCTCAGAGGAGATAAACTGAAGGTCTTAAATACCTAAATGGTTCTGCCATGGTGTGTCTCTTTCTCTTCTGTCAACAGCTTTCAGAATAATTCCTGGATACCCAGACTACTTGTTTGGTCTAAGAGTCACTGCCTATGAGTACTATGACCACACAATGCATATGTACACAAATGTCCTCTCTTATTCTCTTCCTGTCAGTATTGTGATAACTCATTGGGCTGTCATCTAAAGAGAAAAAATGAAATTGCTTGAATTAAGTAGAGTCTTTGGCTGTTTCATTGTTATGAAGCTAGAATTTGTATGTTTTATCTGGCATCTTCCTTTCAAAACAGTTACATATGTAAAGAAAATCAATATCTTTTAAATATATATTAAATATTTAAGTATACTTTAAATATTTAAGTATACTCAAACTTTACCTAAAATGAGCCATATGTAGATACACGCACTTATGTATTAAAAAGTTTCTCATATTTTAAATTTTTGAAATCACAAAATAAATGTGCATTTGGGGAAAAAAAAGCAGTATTGGGTTATTAATAGAGTGCTATGACAAAGATCAGGTGATTATTCATCAATAAGAATAACCTCATCTTCCTTAGAACAATACAGGACCTTATTTCCTAGCCCATTGCATCTAGCTGGAGATATATGCCTAGAATAAATTTTCACCAGGGGAATATGAGTAGAAATAATGTATGTTCCCTCCAGCCTGAAATGGTTAACAGTGTATGTGCCTGCTGTATTGACTCTTTCTTGCTGTCAGCCTGATGACAAAGATGATATAGCTTCAAAATCCAAAATACTTGAGCACTAGGCATGATAGAATTTTTTCTGTCCCTTAAATGCAGCTTGGAGCAAAGATCCTTACTTCCTGTCTCATTTGCCCCACATAAAATGTGATTTAAGAGAAAAATAAACTTCACTTTGTGTATTCTGATATTTTGTATTTGGTTGTTACAACATTTGCCCTAACTTAATAAATATGATTAATCAAATTAAGATGTTGCCAAAGAAAGAAACAAACAAAAAACCAAAATATATACCATTCAGTTAGTAGTTGTTCAGCAGTCGGAGAGGAAACTGACATCAGAGGCTAGAAAGAAGCAGCTTTATGTTATTGAAGAGGCCCATGGAGAACTGCCTTCCAACACACTCACCTTGCTGTGCTGCTAGCACAGTGAGAAAGTCTGAGACAGCCTGCTGGGTAATGAGACACATTTACACTTGCTTTAGTCGACACAGAGTGAATCAGAAGACATCTGAATGATTTCTCCCTATACCAAGAAGCCTGCTAACCCCCAGAAAATTGACTGAGATCATTTATTTTTGTCTAGACCCAGCTGAACCTGGCCAGATCATTAAATCTGTCCTGTTAAGCCACAACATTGTGAGAATTAATACATAATTCTTATTTTAAGCCAATGCATTTTGAAATGGATTTGCTACCCAGCAAGAGCAAACTGTTACAAAATTTGATATGGGGAGAGAGGATCTGCCTTAACAATAATTCAAACCACTTGGCACTGGCTGGAACCATACTGAGGCTGGAAATGTGGCAAGGAAACAGCAAAGGATAGAAAAATTATGCTCTAAATTTTAATAGGGCTGGAAAACAGTGAAAACAAATTTTTACCAGGTTTGAAAAACTTCAACTTTTGAAGTTATGGCAGAACAATTAGCAAAATAGTTGTCTGTAGGTAGAAAATATATTTACTGTATATTGGACTAATGCAATCAGTTAAGATATTATAAATGTCATTTGGTTGGACATACTAGTCTATGATAAGATAACGGAAGAGACAGATGCCCTATTAAATCAATTGTTTAGTTTGCAAGCCAAGATTTAGAAGAAAAAGAGAAGATCCAGGTCTTGCTGAATAATACACTCATCTTTAGTCTCCTCTGTTGATAAAGATTCACAAAATTATATGAGATCTGGTTTCAAAAATCAAATCAAGGTTTTAGCTCTAACGATCCTTGTCAAGGCTTTGGAAAGATTTTAAAAAGAACCTAGTAGTTATTCTCACTTTGACAAAAAAAAGACTTCTAAGAATTTTAAAGTGTAGTCTCTCAGTAGCCTGATATGCAGACTAAAATAGTGAGATATATTATGTATGTGACTTTTGGCACATGGAGTGGACCCACATCAGATGTACTTATAAACCCACCATAAGCTTTTAATAAAGTTGTACTGGCAAAAGCACTATGGGCTTAGAGCAAAATTTTTTTTTTAAAAAGTGAGAAAAAAAAGACTTTGGGCTCCCAACTTTCTACTGTTGATAAGCAGACTGAGAAATCACATATGAGCAATTTCTTATAAAAAGGAATTTTATCTCCATGGAAAACCTAGCAACAATTGTTTACCTAAAATTCAGAATTGCCATGGACCAGTGATTCTAATGTTATTCACGTTCTTCCAAATCTTTTTGGATGGCATCATTATTGCAATTATCCTATTCCTATTTAATTTTTTTAAATATCTAAAATTTTTTCACTTACGTTTGACATACAATATTATATTAGTTTCAGGCATACAACATAGTGATTAGAAATTTATATAACTTAACAAAATGAGTTATATAAATTTCTAGGACGTATTTGACACCATACATAGTTATTACATCGACTATATTCCTTATGCTATACTTTATACCCTCGTGATTATTTGGTGACTACTAATTTGTATTTCTTAATTCCTTCCCTTTTTTCATCCACTCTCCAACTTCCCTTCCATCTGGCAAGGGAAGTTTATTTCTGAGTTTATTTCTATTTTGTTTGTTTTGTTCTTTAGATTCTACATGTAAATGTTATCATATTGCATTTATCTTTCTCTGATTTACTCCATTCAGCCAATACCCTTTAGGTCCATTCATGTTGCAGTAGATGGAAAAATTTCATTCTTTTTTTTTTTTTTGTGGCTGAGAAATATTACACTGTATATATGTACCACCTCTTCTTTATCTGTTCATTTATTGATGGACACCAGGTTGCCTCCATATCTTAGCTGTTTTAAGTAATGCTGCAATGAACATATGGATGCACATTACCCTTTGAAGTAGTGCTTTAGGTTTCTTCAGATTAATACCCAGAAGTGAGATTACTGGGTCCTTCTTTGTCTCTTGTTATAGCCTTTGTTTTAAAGTCTATTTTGTCTGGTATAAGTATCGCTACCCTAGCTTTTTTGTTTCCATTTTCATGAAATAAATTTTTTTATCCCTTTACTTTCACTCTTTTGATCTGGTGAGTCTCTCCTAGGCAGCATATGTAAAGGGTCTTGTTTTCTTATCAATTCAGCTACCTTATCTTTTCATTGTAGCATTTAATCCATTTACATTCAGAGTAATTGTTGATAGATATGTAGTCATTGTCCTTTTAGTATTCATATTTTTTATCTTTTTTTCTTCTTGTTAAAGAAGGTTCTGAAACATTTTTTTGTAATACTGGTTTGGTGTTAATGAACTCCTTTCGTTTTTTCTTGTCTGAGAATCTTTTTATCTGTCCTCCAATTCTAAATGATGGCCTTGCTGGGTAGAATAACCTTGGTTATAGGTCCTTACTTTCATCACTTTGAATATTTCATGCCAATTTCTTATGACTTGCAAAGTTTGCGTTGAGTTGAAAAATCAGCTGACAGTCCTCTATATATAACTAACTGCTTTTCTTTTGCTACTTTTAAGATTCTTGGTCTTTTTAACATTTGGCATTTTAATCATGATGTGTTTTGACGTGGACCTCTTTTAGTTCATCTTGTTTGGGGTGCTCCGCATTTCTTGGACTTAGATGTCTAAATCCTTCACCAGATTAGAAAGGTTTTCCCATCATTATTTCTTCAAATAATTTTTCAGTTCCTTACTCTCCCTCTTCTCCTTCTGGTACTCCTATGATGAAAATGTTGGTACACTTGATATTGTCACAGAGGCCACTTAAACTATCCTTATTTTTTTGGATTCTTTTTTCTTATTGGTGTTCCCATTGGGTGTTTTCTGCTAACTTATCTTCCAAGTTGATTTGGTTCTCTGCTTCATCTAATCTATGTCTGATGTCCTCTAAGTATTCTTTATTTCAGTTATTGCATTCTTCATTTCTGCCTGTTTCTTCTTTGTTTTCTATCTCCACTTTTATGTTCCCTGTCTTTTTTGTTGAAGTTCTCATTGAGATTATTGAGCATTCTTATAATCAGTGTTTTGAACTCTTCGTCTGGTAGATTGCTTGTCTCCATTTTATTTAGTTCTTCTTCTGGAGCTTTGCTCTGTTCTTTTATTTGGGCCATATTTCTTCATCTCCTTATTTTAGCTGCCTCTTGTGTTTGTTTCTATGTTTTAGGTAGGGCTGCTATGTATCCCAGTCTTAGCAGAGTAGCCTTATGTAGTAGGTGTCCTATTGAGCCCAGTGGTGCAGTCACCTTGGTGACCTGAGCTGGGTGCTTCAGGTGTATCCCTTGTATGGGTTGTGTGTGTCTTCTTGTTATAGTTGAGCCTTGGTTGCTGTCTGTACATCAGTGGGTGGGACTAACCCATGGGCTGATTGGTTGTGAGGACTGACCTGTGACTATGGTGTAGGAGCTACTGTGCAGGGGCTGACCCTATGGAGCAGGATTCACTTTAGTAGGGCTCTGGTGCCTTCTCAGTCTGCCCTTTGGGTATGTCATCCTTGGAGGTGGTAGGCAGTGCACCAGCTGGGTCTGAAGCTAGCCATTGGGAGTGTGGGTTCCGGATCCTGGGAGGGGCCTAGTTGCAGTCCATATTCAACCACAGCCTGTGTCCTGCTGGGGGGCCCCTGGCATGAGCCATCAAGCAATCAACAAATGATTGCCACTATCCTGGGCTTGGAAAATACCTCAAGAGGCCAAGCTCTAAACCAAGGCTGGCTGCCACTATCGACAGGGCTGGGGCTACTCAGCAAGAGGGACAGGGCAGGCCAAGGCCAGATGCTGCTTGTTTGGGTGTTGTTGAAACTTTGAGAGATTTTAGGAAAGTCTACAGCATGAGCCAAGATAGGCCATTTGTATGGCAAAGCCACTGGAAGCAGTTTGGGTAAATCCACAAGTTGGGTGGAGCAGGGTGGGGTGACCAGTTTAGCCAGGTTGATAGAGACTCGAATATGGCAGCCACCTGCATCCACACACTGGGAGGGGTAAGGTCTCAACAAAGGAACAATGGATTCTTCCAGCACTTCTATACAGGAGCAAGCTGCCCCTTCAGCCCTCGTTCTGAGGCCAGAAGATTCAGTTCCTCTCCGTATACTCCTGGACCCTTTCATTTCCTCTCTGTACACCTTTGAAGCCTTTCAAGCTGCTGCCCCAGCACTGGAACTCAGAGACAGTGATTTTGTCAGTGGGTGAGTTCATGAGCAGGCCCTTTAAGAGGAATGCCTTGTACTCCTGCAGTCCTTTGTTTTGCTCAGCTACCATCTCTACTGGTTTTCACAGGCAGAAGTTATGGAGACTTGTCTTCCCAGCACTGAAATCCTGGGCTGGAGAGGCTGTATGGGGCTGGGGCCCCTCTCTCTTCTGGAGGTGCCTCCACAGCTGAGACATCCCTTCTTATTTTTAACTTTCACATGTGATTATGTGACCAGACTGTTCCACATCTCTACCCCTCCTACCAGCCTCGAGATGGCTTCTTCTGTATGTCCATTTACTATTCCTATTTGAATTTTGTACATTGCATACCTTTTTTGAGGATGAATTACTTAACTATGTAGTTCACTATTATCTGTCTAGAGAAAGCTGCAATTTGTCAAGATTGGAAAGCTTACTGGGCCATTTCTGTTTACTTCCTATGTATACACTGCTACAAAATTTCCAAGCTTATTTTAATTTTATTTTTATTTTTTTGCAGCAAATTGCAAGATTCCTCTAGTCAGAAAGGAATTCAAGTTTTATTTTAGAGGTCTGATGAAAGTGAATTTGGGTCAATGGCTGGGAATAATGGTTTAGTCCTTGTTGATTTAGACTAACAAAAAAATACTTCTATATTTGTATCATTCTTAAAATGGATGGTGTTGTCTTATCACCTAATAAGTTCTTTTTTCCTGAAACTGTTCAAGCAGAATCAGTATGATATCCTCAGAGGTATATGTGACAGAGAAAAGTGGATGAAATACCAAATGAAAAATAGAGTTCATCTTGACTTCTAAGCATGATTCATTAAGAGTGGCTACCTGGAGGATTCCTAAGGATCACTGAGAAGCCAAATCCATGATGTTCACAATAAGAATGCTATGACCAATAACTAATAATTTTCTTGAGAAAGAATAAAGTAGTGAATGACAGCCCATTTAAATAACATTTAGCTCTAATTTAAGTTCTATAACTATAGTAAGTAATCTCTTTTATATGGCCTAAAAATATTCAAAATGCTGATTCATCCATCACAGGATGAATTATTACAATTTATTTTTAATATGATTGTTCATTAAATATATTGCCATTTAAATAAGAGCAATAGAGACAAACATAGACTTGAAGAGCTGCTAAGATTTACTGCAAAACTAATTTAACTTTCCTGTTGAGTCTAAATTGATCCAAAATTATATTTCAAACCTGTGCTTATCACATCAAGGTGATACATTTTCCCTTGAAACAATGATAATTTCAGTTCTAAATTCACAACATATTTAGGTATGTATGTGTATCTGAAATGAAAGCTTATTTTAGAAGTGCTTCATTGTGATTTACAAATGTGTTTGACCTTCTCTTTTAAGTAGTAAGCTTCATTTGGAATATGGAGCTTTTTGGAGAAAGTAAAACTTGCAAATAGTAATGCTTTTCAGGCAGTAAATACCCCAAGGGACTTCCTTAGTGTAAAAGGCTACTGAAAAAAAATCTATTGACTTCCAGTAGGACTTGGTAATTAACCTCCTGGCACTTTCCTCCAGGCTATTTTGTTCATCTCAGTACAACAATGGTAACTTAATTCTACAAACACAAATTAAATAGGCTTTGGACCAAGATCCTTTGAAATAAACTTAATATTCCCCACTCACTTAAATGTACCTACAGGACTGGCATGAAATGAGATTTTATTTTCCTTCCCTTATATCTTATAGTAGAGCATTTGTTGCTTGAAAAAATTGGGTGCGGGGGACCTGGTTTCATCTTATATATTGAATATAGTTATAAAGATAAGAACTATTAAAAGGGTGGCAACAATATATTTGTGGACTCTTCCTGATAATTAATGTGTTACAAATAACCTAGTATTCATTTCATAATATTAAACTGAAAATCAGATTATAGAATACTACATAATATAAACCAAAATTATAAAACAGATATTTTAGATAGTATCCAGACTATCTAATTAAGACATTATTTTGAGAAAGGCATTGCACTATGAATAAAAATTGGCAACATTAATCCTCAAATTAATCCTATGAGGTAAAAAGTATTATTATTTCAATTATAAAAATACAAATGCACAGTGCAGTTGAGTAAACTTCTCAACATCACAATTTAGCTAGATACAGAGACTAGGATTAAAGTCTAGACAAGCTAATTAACTACAGAACCTAAGCTACTATCTACTGTAGATGAATGGCTGTTCATATAAGAAAACCTGTATAGCACTGTAGTTTTTAGGAAGATTTCTTTACTTTCTGGCACTGAAAGATGTTCCAGGTTCATCTTGTACATTTCCTATCCCAGTCCTAGAATAAGTCATATCTCTAAGAAATCTCTATTTCTTTTATTGGAGAGTGATATTAGAAACTAAGATAAAGGCTCCAGATGTGCTCATTGCTACTGGGGCATTTTTGCTTCTAAGGTCTCTCATCTGAAAGAGCAAGGATTCCTGTGTATATACAATATCTATAAATATTTCTATATGCAACAATCTATACTTAAATATTAAGTTAACCATAATTCTTACCAATGTCTCCAACTCTATTTCATTAATGAATGGATAATTATAGCTTCTTCACCTTGATTACCTGAAAACTCCTATTCTAACAGTAGGAAACTTGGTCTCCATCATCTGTATACATTTACTTAACTGTTCAGTTCCAATATTGATGTATAACAGTACCATAATTGTTAACATATTAGAAACTTTATAAACTGTAGCATAATGCATATACAGTTTCTTTTGCCTTTAGCTTACAAACTCAGTTCATTTCCAAAGTTACTCACATCTGCACCTTTTCCTCCAGCCACTTCAGGGAGATAGTGTCATACATTTATAGTACAGTTGAGTTGTTTTATCCCATTCTGAATAACATCCTGAGATCCCAATATCGCCTGAATAATTTTATTTTTAAACATTAAGCTCTACCCTTTGTGCCTTAAATCTCCATAGATTTTCATAAATGTACACTCTTACAAAGTCAAAATTCCAGTATCATACAAAATAGTTTCACCACTCTAAAATATCCCCTGTATTTCATCAATTACCTCTCTTTTCCTCCCCCAAGCTTTTTGACATGCACTGAACTTTGTAGCATCTCTACACTGTTGCCTTTTCCAGAATACCAAAATTCATACTATATGCAGTATTTTTAGTTTGTCTACTTTCAGTTAGCAGTATGTATCTAACACTCATGCATATCTTTTTGTGGATAGCTCATTATTCCATTCCATATGTAACACAGTTTATTTATCCACTCGTCTATTGAAGGACACTTTGGTTGTTTCCAGTTGTTACAGATTATGAATTAAGCTGTGATAATAACTCACATGCAGGCTTTTGTGTGAACATACATTTTCCATTCAGTTTAGATTGTATGGTATGGCTATGTTTAACTTTGTACAAAGTTGACAAATTTTGTTTTTGTGATTTTTCTCTAGCTTCTTTCAAGATTTTCTCTGTCTTTGGTTTTCAGAAATTTTAATATAAAATTCTAGGTACAGTTTTTTGGCATTTATCTCTCATGTTACCGGATTTCCTTCTGGTTAGTGTCTGTCATAAATTTTGAAACATTCTGGCCATTGTTGCTTCAAATATTTCTTCCATTATATCTCATTTTCTTCTCCTGGTATTCTAGTTATATCTATGTTACGCACTTTGAAATAGAATTACAGTTATTGGATATTCTGTTCTCTTATTCTTTATAATACCGTTTATGATTTTTTTTATGGGACTATCTTCAAGCTCACTGTGTTCTTCCACCTGTGGCTATATGCGATTTACTAATGAGCCCAGCATTCTTCATTTATGTTACAATGTATTTTATTTTCATCATAATCTTCTGATTCATAGCATTTCTATATATGTTTATATTACTCATTTATTCTTGCATGTTGTTGACTTCATCCATCAGAGCCAACATATTAATATAGTAGTTTTAAATTTTCTGATATTTCTAACGTGTCCATACGAGTCTGAGTCTTATGCTTGCTTTGTGTTGCTTGTATTTTATCATGTCTTGTGTTTTTTTTTTTTTGTTTTCTTTTTTATTGAAAGCCAAACATGAAGTATCTAGTAATAAGAACGATGATAAATAGAACTTTAGCTTACCTTTTCTTGTTAATCTAGCTAGGAGTTGAGTTGTGTTTAATATTTGTTGTAGCTACTGGTACCAAAGTCTTGAAATTCCTCTAATGTCCTTGTTTTTGTCTCCCTTGTTTCCTTTGGTCTTCCCTAAATACTCTTCTTTAGAGAGCACATGTGTTTAGATAGCAAACCAAAGTCAAATTCAACACACTGTTATGATACTGAAGTTGTGTTGGTGTTGAGGTAAGGTGTAGAGAAGAGGAAACAATGTATAATCTTATGATTAAAATCAGTCTTTCAGTGGACCTATCTCCCTGGACTATTACAATTAAAGTGTTTCTTGCTTCTTTCTCCTGCCTTAGGTTAAACAGAAAAGTGTAACAGAAAATGCTATGGAGATATCTGTCAATGGTTACATGTCTTCTGTCCCTTCTAGAACCAGGGAGATATCGTTCTTGGATCTTTACCTATAAAACCCATGAAAGTATGTTCCTGCTAATACTACAGCTCCCAGATGTTTCTCACTCTCATGTTTATCCACACTGATCTTCGAGCAACTCATTAAAATTGCTGTGCAAGTGTTCCTGCAAGGTTATTACTTCAGCAGCTGTTGATTCAGATAAGCATGTCTTAGCTGTGACTCTTTGGATTCACCTGTATAACCAGAACTTGTGGTTGTGATTGACCCTGTGATATCACTTCTGTGATGAGTTCAAGGAAAATCGTTAATTTTCAGTTTGTTCAAAATCTTTTTTCTTCTTGTCATATGAACATGAGTAACAACTTCTATCCTCTATATGTCATAGATAAAATCTGAGTCTTTTTTTAAATTTAGAGAAAATTGAGAATAAATAAATAATTGCATATATTTCTATGCATAAAAAGTATTAATACTTATTTGATGTTGGCCAAATGAAGGTGTAGAGAGTATAAGGATCCTGTGATGACCTAGCCACAAATCTTACTAATTTCTTCTCTTATTCCAATATATCAGAAATTCTTTAATTTCCGTGAATGTAAACCTCCTATGTATATAAAAAATACAGCACACATATTCTTTATGCACTTAGAACCAAGGCTAAATAGTTATGCTTTTCAAAAGTGGATCCATTTATTTGCTTTAACTCCAAATATTTAAGACTAATAATAGGATGATCAGATGCCTAACTATATTATAGTTTAGAAAGCTCCACTCACCCCACTTTGAAGCAGAAGCATTTTTATTTTCTGAAAAAGATGGGTTCATGTCACTGAGATAAATTTAAAATTTTTACCATTGACCTTCCAAGTCTAGCACTGGCTGACTAGTATGAAGTGTTTGGAATATTCTATAGGAAAAAAAAATAGAAAGAACATTGTGTCAGTAATGAAATAACAGCACAAGAAAATGGACAATGAGTATTAGGAATCCTAGTAAAAGAGATGATAGTCAAAGAGATTTTAAGAAAATGATCTCTACTATCTCATTTAATCTCTTACCCCAAGTCATTCAAAATACTAAATTATTTTTGTAAAATGCTTAATATTTGATGACAATTGACAGTTACCATTTAGATATATTAATTTCAAGATCATATCATGTAGTAAATTTAAGTAATGAAACATAATTTAGATTTTTATGCATGCTGTATATAATTACTGGTACAGTCACTGTATAGTTATTTCAATAAGATGAAACATCAGCTGATTCTCTAAATGAAGAAGGAAACTTTTTAGATTTTGAGACAAATAATTCATCAAAGTGAAGGAAAGTCAGAAAGACATTTATGTTAAATGTGATTTATAACAAATTTTAGAATGTGGATAAATTTATGAGATTAATGAGAATGCATGTCCTCTTGAGCCTTTAATCTTTCTTGAGTCTTTAACCTTATTTCTCCTATTAGACTTGCAGAGGCATAATTTATTCTAAATGAGTGACAGTGTTGGTATAAGGTTCTAGTTCAAATGACAGGAAAATGACATGGAAGTCCTCTTTATATTTACAAATAAAGAGTTTAAGGCCATCATTGATTTCTTTGTGCTATTAATCATCTATTCAAATTATAAAATTATCTTACATACCACTTTGAAAAGAAAGACAATTCAAATATTTGAATAAAATATTTACTTAATATAGATTTAGATTCTATTTATGTGAATTGTGAGATGTTAGATACAGCTATGATTTATAGAAGATCTTCCTGGAATATCTGGTAAAGCATTAAAAAAAAAAAGCCCTCTATTCTGAGATTGAAAAGCTGCCCAGAATTAAATGAGATTGGAATTGAAAAAAAAAAAGCTCTTTCGCTTCTCTTCCACTTCAATATCATTTCTGTTCCTATGCTCCTCTTTATAAATATATGTGAAAATTGTATATAAAAGAAACAGTAGGAACTTAGGATTTCACAGTACCATGAAGACAAAAGTTGTATTATATTCACACTGTTATTTTTTTTACAATCTTTTCGACAGACTACCATTTTCAGTCATAAGTGAAATATAAGTATGTTTGAGTAAAGATATTATCTTTCTCCTTTTCAGTGCCACTTCCATTCACCCATAACTTGACATTCATCTTTGGATCCCACAGATTCATTGTACACCACATTAAAGATGAAATTTTGCAATGTCAGACATTTCCACAGGTCTAGGAATCAAAAATAAGTTTATTTACTTGGTTTCTTTTTTCCTTTTTTCTTGTGATGGCTTCAATAGAGGTACACCAAGACCATGTATATAGCATATTTATGCACAGGCTGTGCAACTTCATTTACATTCTTATTGAGTTCAGAAAGAATATGCCAGGTATGCACTAGAATGCATTTAGAGCTCTCTATTTTACTGTCAGCATAAAGATTTATAAACATTTCTCCTCACAAATATATATATGTATAACTCCATGCAGGACAATAGATAGGTATGAGAAATGCTTAAAGCAATCTTTGTGCAATATGATTTTCCTCTACAGTATTTGATCATTTTCTTACATGCAAGATATTAAAAAATGAAGCAAGTAATTTTCCCAAAGGGATACTGAATATAATTATATGCTTCAACTTCTTACATAAGTTCTTTGCAATCTGGTCTCAATCTGTATTTGAAGAGACAGTTATCTATCTAGCATTTACTTAATGCAAATCTTCATGATATTAATTATTCGAGGTCACTAGAAGTAGAAAATTAATAGCACCCTTGTCTTGATATAAAGATCATTTATTCCAGATGAAAACAAATATATATGAACCATTCTATAGTTTATAAGATATAATTTAAGTAATTAATATTTAATTGGTAATTTGTGATAACAGAAAAAAATACAATTAATTTTGGCAGAGGCATATCAAGCAAGGATTAAGTAAGTGGCTCTTATTCTGGGCTTCGAAGAATAGATAAAAATTAGGGATACAGAGAAGGATTACAGCAAACCAAGGCCAAAAACAAAGAAACAGTGTCATTAAACTGTATTATTATATGTTCTCATTATAAAAAAAAAAAAAAAAAACAAAAAAAAAACCCTGGATTACCAATTGTGGCTTTCTGTGAGAGGAATGAGGGTTAGTGCTATATCAGGTCCTATGTTAGCAAGAAGTGAAGATTAAGGCAGAGCTGTATAGCATGAGAATTTAAAAAATGCCCAAACATAGACACAGAAACTCTGCCAATAGTCAGAAGTTTTATGGTTCAAGACATTTTAAAAAATTCCTTACTAATCTTTAGCAGCTCTGTAAGCTAACTGATTAGAGACATCAGTGGCTATTTTATGGCAAAGAATATAGACTATTAAAGAATTATTCCTTAAAGGCAAAACTATGGAAACAATAAATAAAATAAATCAGTGGTTGCCAGAGGTGAGAAGGTGGGGAGAGATGAATATGCAAAGCACAGAGGAGTTTTAGGGCAGTGAAAATACTCTGTATGATGGATATATGTCATTATGTACTTGCATAATAACAAGAGAGAACCCTAAGATAGAATGCACAATACTAAGAGTGAACCCTCAGATAAATTAGGAACATTAAATGATTATGATATGTCAATGTAATTTCATCTTTGGTAAAAACTATACCATTCTGATGAGTAATGCTGATAATAGCAAATACTATGCATGTTGTGGGGCAGAAAGTATGTGTGAAATCTCTGTACCTTCCTCTCAATTTTATTATAAATCTAAAACTGCTCTTTAAAAAAAAAGCTTTAACAACAATGAAAAAGTTAGTCCTGAAAATTCATTAAGCAAAAAGCAGCAGAAACAACACAACAATAATAAAAATAAGAAGCAATAATAACAAAGTTAATTGGACTCCCCTCCTGGTCAAGACAACAGAGTCGGTAAATGCTGTGCTCACATCCTTCCTCAACAATATCACAATTACAGCTAAATTATAGAACCACCACCCTTCAGAACCACCTGAAGACTAGCTGAATAGAACTCCTATAACTAAGGATATAAAGAAGAAGACATTTTGAGACTGGTAGAAGGGACAAAGGTGTAAAAGGAGCTGGTTCCACACCCAGATGTGGCACTTAAGAATCAGAAGTGATATCTCAGCTGTGGAGGTCTCCCCTGAGGAGCAAGGGATGCCTGCTCCACACAAAGCTCTCTACCCTGGAATACCAGTACCAGAAATAGGAGTGCCTGCAACATCTGGCTGTGAAAATCAGCAGGGATTTCATCCAGATGAGAAAGAGGGCTGCTGTAGACCCAGTAGTCCTCTTCAGAGGCCCGAGCACGGACAGATTCACTTGCTCACAAACACTTGCCCTAAGCTTCAGTGAAGGGACGACAGCTCAAAAGCACCAGGGACATACAGGGAGAGGCTTCAGGGAGAGGGCCTCGGTTCCCAGCATAGCTTCTCTCAGTTGGCTCCAATCCCAGCACAGACAGCTACCAACTGCAGATCACTTTTAGCTCCTACCAGGTGGCCCTGGGCCAGACACAGACAGAAGCTGATTTTGGCTTGCGCTGGAGCCCCTGTCATGAGGCCCCAGAACTATACACTTGGCAGCTGGTTTCACACCACACTGCAGGACCACATAATTAGTGTCACAAATAATACACCCAAAGTGTGGACTTGGCAGGAACCAGAGCCCCATTAAAGCAAATCCTGCTCCATGGAGTTAGCCCCATATGACAGCTTGACCACTATAGTCACAGACAGTCCTCAGAGCCAGTTGGCCTGGGGGTCAGTCACACCTACTGACATGCCCCAACAGCAATCAGGACTCAACTAGTACCGGAGGGCACACACAACCCATACAAAGGGACACCCTTGGAGCACCAGGCTCAGGTAAAAAGGGAGTTACTGGGCCCAATAGGACACCTAATAAAGGCTACTCTGTCAAGATTGGGAGATGGGGCAGCCCTATAAAATGCACAGAAACAAACACAGGGAGGCAGCCTAAATGAGAAGACAAAGAAACATGTTCCAAATTAAAGAACAGGACAAAATTCCAGAAAAAAAACTAAACAAAATGAAGGTAAGCAATCTACCAGGTGCAAAGTTCACAGTGATTACAAGGGTGCTCAATGAACTTATGGGAAGAATAGATGATCTCAGTGAGAACTTCAACAAAGAGACAAAAAATATAAAAATGGTGAGAGAAAACATAAAAAGAACCAGTCAGAAATTAAAACTACAATAACTGAAATGAAGAGTACATTAAATAAAATCAACATCAGATTAGATCAAAGAAGAGTATCAAATAAGCAATGTGGAAGTAGCAGAAAACACCCAATCACAACAGCAAAAAGAAAAAGGATTTTAAAAATAGAGAAATTTTAAGGGAGCTCTGTCATGTCAAGAGTCACAATATTCGCATCATAAGGGTACCAGATGGTGAAGACAGAGAACAAGAGATTGAAAACCTATTTGAAGAAAAAAGGATGTGAAACTTTCCCAACCTGGTGAAGAAAACAGGCATACAAGTTCAAGAATTGCAGAGAGCCCTAAACAAGATGAACCCAAATTAGCCAACAACAAAACACATCATAATTAAAATGCCAAATGTTAAAGACAAAGAGAGAATCTTAAAATCAGCAAGAGAAAAGCAGTTAGTTATGTACAGAGGACTGCCAGCTGATTTGTCAATGCAAACTTTGCAGGCCAGAAGAAACTGGCATGAAATATTCAAAGTTATGAAAAGTAAGGACCTACAATCAAGGTTATTCTACCCAGCGAGGTTATCATTTAGAATTAAGGACAGATAGAGCTTCCCAGAAAAGAAAGAGCTGAAGCAGTTGATCATCTCCAAACCAGTAATACAAGAAATATTAAAGGGACTTCTTTAAGAAGAAGAAAAAAAATATGAATAAGAAAATATCACAAAGGAAAATAATTTCTCATTGATAAAGGTAAACACATAATAAAAGCAATGGCTTGGCCAACACTAAAGTGAGTACAAAGATTTGAAGGCAAAAGTAGGATGATCATGTGTAATTACAAAAGTAAATTCAGGGGTACACAAAAGAAGAAAAAAATAATGATAAAAACACAAAATTGGAGGGGGTGAGTAAAAATGGTAGTGATTTCAAATGTGCTCGAACTTAAGCAACCATCAACTTAAAATAGATTGATATAAACATAGCCAATATGTATGAAACACATGGAAACCACAAACCAAAAATTGACATGATATACGAGAAATAAAGAGAAAGGAATTCAAACACAACACTATAGAAAGTTGTCAACATACAAGAAACCAGAGGAAGAGAATAAGAAACAGAAAAGAACTATAAAAAAATTAGAAAACAATTAATAAAATGATAATAATTACATACCTATGAATAATTACTTTAAAAGTAAATGAATTAAATGTTCTAAACAAAAGAAAAATGGACAAAGAAAATGTGGTGCATATATACAATGAAATATTACTAGACCATAAAAAGAACGAAATCTTAACCATTTGCAAAAATCTGGGTAGATTTAGAGGTAGATGCTAAGTGAAATAAGTCAGAGAAAGACAAATACCATATGATTTTATTTTTATGTAGAATCTTAAAAAAAAAAACAATCAAAACAGAAACAAACTCACAGATTCAGAAAACAAATGAATGGTTGGCAGATGGGAGGAGGGTTGGCTGGCTGAGTGAAAAGGTGAAGAAATTAAAAAGTACAAATTGAGAGTTATAAAATAGTCATGGGGATGTAAAGTACAGCTTAGGGAATATGGTAAATAATATTGTAATAACTACATATGGTATCAGGTGCGTGTAAGACCTATTGGGGGTGTCAAACCTTAATTTATATAAATGTCTAATAAAGTATGCTGTACACCTGAAACTAATATACTACTGTCAACTGCAACTGAAAAAAATTTTAAAAATAATACAATCACTTGAAATGTCATGCTATAGTTTACCTATCAAAATAAAAGCTGTGGCATACTTAACTAAATCAAAAGACGGAGAATTATTTAGTAGAAAAGTAGCATGCTAGATAATATACTAGGGTGATGTGAAAAGGAAAGTGAGATCATAAAGGCCAGGATTAAAAAATATAAATATTTTTAAAAATCATGTTTTAACTGGTCTTAAAGAGGATCTTATAAATGAACTAGATATTTCACTTGTTATTAGATATAAAAAGTGGCTGAGGTACAAAAAATATTAACAGGAAAAGAAAAACAAGATATTGGTAAATTATTGAATGAACAAATACATGAGGCAGAGAGCAAATGAGAAAGAGAGGGTATATATTATGTAAAATTTAACAGTGGTAGACTAACATGATATAGAAAATGAAAAGGATCTATTAAAGCTGTTGGTTGAGTGAAAATGAAATAGTCAAGGCATATCTTACTTATATAACTTCTAAAGAAAGAAATAAATGAAGTCAAAATAACTTTTACTCAATGCCTGGGACATTCATATCTTAGGAATTAAATATGCACTGTGAGAAACCATATGTAGAGATTTAGTACTCAATTCAGAAATGTGCTGAGGATTAATCTACAAACAAACAAACAAATAAATTGGGGGAGGGAGAAAGCTTTTATCTCCCCCAAGCAAAGTAGGTCACCCCAAACTAAACTGAAAAACTTACTAAAATTTTTATTAACTATTTTCCAGAAAAGGATCGGGCCTTCATATAGCCACAGACAGAAACTACTGGAGAAAACCAGAAAAAAACTGGCTCAAACTGATTAGGGGGGCCATCTTGGCATAAAAGTGACTGAGGGTTTATTATTGTCATAAATGAGTATTACCTTAGTGGAATAAAAGTGTAGAGCCATGGCTCTGTAAATTATTCCCTGTAGACTCTTTATTTTAGCTGCAAATAATTTTTGCTTTGCATGGCAACCACTTTTGTTGTAATGTCTGGATATTCACTCATTAAGAAGTGAGCCCAAATTCATTTCAGTAATAATTCAAGAGGTAAGTTTCTTACGTTTAAGAGATTTCAGAGCAAAAGGCAGTGAATGGGGCCAATGTAGCTGAGTATTGGAGGTCTGCTCATAAGAGACTGTGGACTGGATGTCACTAGAATGGGTAATAATTCAGAATTTCAGTACCAGAGACAACTCACTCAAGGCTATATCTAAATTAAAAGGAATTAAATATGCTGACTATGGGAAACAAGAACAAATTATAATTTTATTCAAAGTGATACTCCTTGGGAAAGTCGATAGTAGTCACAGGTGAAAATTCTCCCTATATAATAAACTTAATTTCTTAATTAGCTACATATTGAAGAATTTCTTTCACTGCCATTTAAGTCCCTGGTTATGGACTATGTTCTCTCAGAATGACTGGTAAAGCTGAACTCAAGATTCACAGGACACGTTAATAGTTTAAAAAGTATTCTCTCTAAACTGGAAGATAATAAATTTCTGTTGTTTTAAAACACAGATTTGTGGCCATTTGAAATGGCAGCTAATAAAAACTAATACCACAGGTAATATCAAATAAGCACCAACTCTTTTCTAGGCATTCCTTAAAGGCTTTCCTTTAATTTTGTTTAGTGATTAAGTCTTTATAAGATTAAGTAATACCTTATATTTATTATATGACTTACCTAAAGCAGGAATTGTTCTAAGCATTTCACATGAATAATTCACATAATATCTTCAAAATAAATGTATGAGAAAATTAATATTGTTATTTTAATTTTACAAAGGTGAAAACTAATGCAGAGAAAGTTATTTTTTCCCAAAGCTAAAAAATTAGTAAAATGAAGAATTGAGACTTGAATCCAAATTATCTAGCTCCAGATTCTATACTCTTAAATACTATACCATGATGCCCTTCTGAGATTTTGTACTTAAAAATTTCAGATAACAAAAGAGAAGCAAGAGAAGATTTAGAAAATCCCCTACTGTCATATGATGCAGGCAGGATTTGAATCCATGCAGCTTGACAAGACGATCTTGGCTTTTCTACCATTGTGCTATCTTGTCTCTCAAATAGTTTTACTAGTTTGAGTCGATTTTCCCATGATATAACCTCCAGAAGAGCAAATTTTCTGAGAGATATCTATGAATTATGGCCGCACTGAAAAATTGTTCAGGTACTCAGTAAATATTGACAGGAAATATGTCTAAAAGCTCACTTTATAATTTGCAAATATAACTCATAATCTTGGACTTTATTCAATATAAATGGATATTGTTACAACATCTATGCAAATTTGAATTTCACAATCAATTTTGAATTTCACTATAATGAGATATGAAAAAATACTTAATAAGCTTGCATATTAATTCTGATTACCCAAACAAAATCTGTTGTCTTTAGACGTTTCTTTCAGTTTTAAACAAAATCTGTGAAATTATTAGAGAATAGCATTTCAATTAAACGTCTTGTAAATCTTAGTATATGTGTGCTATTGTAGAATAAGATGCTTAGAATTTGTAGCATAAATAAGTTTTTTGTTACTATTTTTTTCACAATGACTCAAGAAGTAGCTGAGACCTACTTTTTCTATATTTTTTTCTCTCTGTATTGTTAGCATACCCCCTCATTAGTATCCTACATGCATGCCACACACACCTACACATACTCACACACATAGTAATTTTATATATTTAGGGAAAATATAACGAAAATTACTACATTTTTTCAAGGCTAAAATAATTCTATTAAAAGGATTTTAACAATAGTAACATAACCTAAAAGCATTAATATATATGTAACATATATAACGTATATGCTTTTAATTCAAAGATTCATATGGCAACTTCATATACAATTTATTGTTAGTATTAGTAGGTCTCTAAGCAGTGGTAAAAACTACCAACAATTAGTTACATTAGACAGCTAAAATAAGTTACTGTTTGCTTAGGATACTGAAACAGATATACATCTTTCAAAAGATTTAAAAAATATATTTTGGATATAAAATAATTTATTTTAGTCACTTCTTGTTATACAATTAGAATTATATGCACTTAATTTTGTTATCTGTAATGGTTTTTAGGAGTTGGGAGTGTTGAGATCAAAATTTTCTATCTTCCTTAAATATACAATTTTACTCTCCTATTAATTTTTAACTTTGTGGTTGCCACTGTTCTTCTACAACCTACAGAGAAGAAGATCTTTCTGAGGCTAACTTTAAATTTTGTATTTGACAGTAAAGCTGTTTGAGCATCCGTATGCCTTGGCATGCTCTCCCTTCCTGACATATATTTTTTCAAACCAACTTTTTGTTTCTTCTTCCAACTTTAAATTCTTCTATTTTCTTAAAGGTTGGGTTCTTCATCCTAATGGACTTAATTTTTTTTTCATTTTTGTTTATATACCTTGTGTTTTGTGTTGCTAAACATAAAACCACTATTTAATTTAATGAATATGTCCTCAAAATTTCCCAGCATGCTAATGATTCGGGTCTTCACACTGTCAATCCTACAGAAATTCACACACTCATCGCACCAACACAGTGGGCCCGGTTACTCATTTTGTCTCATACCAAAACTTTAAACCTCCTTCTTCCTTTATATTTACAGTATTCTCATTTTTCAAATATCTTTATGGGAAATTCCAGTTCATCTGAGTGTTCTTTTAATATGCCTCCTGGGGCAAAGGAACTGTTGGCTAATGCGAGTTGGTTTTGGCTTATCGTGCTGAAGCACGGAAGCAAACTAGATAATATGTTGCCAAATAACATAAAGGCTGTTCAATTAAATTTGAATTTCAGAAAAACGATGGCTAAACAAATATTTCATTATATATTCCAACTTATACTAAAAGAGGGCACACTTATACTAAAAAAAAAAAAAAGTATTCCCTGTGAATCTGAAATTCTAAATTAACTGGTGGGCCTTTATTTTTATTTGCTAAATCTGGAAGCCTCAGGGTGTATAAAGAAATATTGTCCTTTGTGGTATCTAATGTGCAAAGTGAAACTTGGGTATGTTATTCCCGTGTTGCAGGACACAAAAGTGATTCTTGATGTCACAATGTGGTTTAGGAACACACATACGTCTTTCTTCAAAGGCAGGAAGATGAGCATATTAAATATGGATTTGATCCTTTCCTTAAAATTATCTATAAAAAATTAAAACATTACATATGCTGAGTAATATGGCTCTAAGAGTCAGGTCAGGTCTAGAGTTAGTGGCAGAGGCTGCTCAGTTTACTTCCACAGGATGCCGAGACTGGGATTATTCAGAGTGGTTCCTTGAAGAAAAGGCACTTCTCAGCATCCTACTTAGGCTACTCATAGGCTCAACTTCCAAATATTCCAGTGCTTTGCCACTGAGCTCTTTCAATTAACAAAAAAAAGCCTCTTCCAGGATTAAAGCAGCCTGGATGCTCTGTCCAACCCTCTTTCTAACTTTCTCTAGCTGGAAACCCAGGCATCCCTCACCCACAACCTAAATCTTTTCTAGGGGACATTATTCAAGAGGGGGGTGAAGATTTTTTCTTAAACTTTCAAAATATAAATTATCTTGTTTACTTTTTTAAAATAATTGTGTTTAAGTGCCCCGTATCTGTATCTAGGGGGTCTCAAGCTATTTACTCCTCTTAGGAAGACCACTAAAATAATTTCTCAATACTTTGTTAATCTCAAGAGTCTTTTCTTTTAGTTTAATGTTTTGAAATAGTTGGAATTTTGAGGGTGGGGATGACAAAGGGTGATAAAGAAAAAAATAATTTGAATAAGACACCCATGAAGCAAAGAACCATTGTATATATGCAGACTAATGATTTCTTTGTCTCTTTGGCCCTGACTTTTCTCCCTAGATCCAATCACAACCCAAAGATTACAGAAATAAATTAGTTTTATTTAACATGTATTATGTAATTATTGCAAGCATTGCTCTTTGTGAAAAAAAAATACATACAATCATTTTTATGTTAATGATGAGGAAACAGGCACAAAGATAAAATAATTTGAACAAGATTTCCTCAGATAGTATGTGATTTTTGAAACCAGATAGATAGTTTAGCTCTAATATTTATTATGTGAATGACTAGTCTCTACTGTTTGTCAGCCTCTCAGTACAATGAGGATCTTCAAAGCTAATCTTAATAAAGGTTCTGCCCTCTACCTAATCATCCAAATTACTCTACTTCCTACTTTAGTTCAGGTGCACTAGTTTTACTGGCTCTATTATTAAAAACAAAAACAAAATAAAACTACCCCGAAAAGCATCGTTATCTTTTTTACTTGTTCTCCTTGACTTTTTTTAAAAAACTCTGTTGACACTGGATTTTTTCCTATTTCATTTTAGTCTTCACAATGCCTCCAGGGAATTTATCTAAAACACAAACCTGATTGTGATGCTTCTCACTACCTTGAAATCTTGTTTCTGTCTCAGTCAGTACCTGGGCTCTAAGAAAACTGACAAAAGTTTAAGATAACTTGTCTGGTATTGTGAGTAAAAATTTGTTAAAATAATTTAGAAGCTGGTGTTAAATACTAATAAAAATTAAATACAGAAATCAACAACGAGTAAATAACCTACTTAGCTCTCTTGTTCAGGAAGACTTTCGAAGATGCTAGAATTTGTTTTGAACATTTTTTCTCTTTGCTTCAATAACTCTTATTTGTCCATTAGTTCTTAGTTTTGGTAAGATTTTCTTTGGGAATTCTTTTTGATACACTAAGCCTGGATTAAGTTTCACACAAAATATTACATATCACTATGCATTTTAATTGCCTTTTTTAGATTCCATATACCTCGTTAGACTCTTTGTAAAATAATCTAACGTACTGAAGAGGCTTTTGCTTCATTTTCCCTTCTTAGTCTTGCATTTAATCACTTTTCACTCTAATGGATCCTGGGGGAGTAGAGTAGGAGCTATGAGTTGAAATGTAGCTTTGCATGTTTGTATAAATTCATTATGGCCAGTTACCTCGTTTGTGGGGAAGTTAAGCCTTTTTGGGCAACAGAAGTTTTTATAGTGCATCATTGGGTTGCTTTTGATAACTTGTGCTATAAAGGTCTTCTGAAGTCTCTATTTCCTTCATTTTTCAAATTCTGCCACTATTAATAACATCTCCAACCCTACACACAAATAGAAATTCTGAATAAAAATACCTTTAAAATGCACAACTATGTTAAGGAGAAAATGCAAAAATAACAAAGTAAAATTGAGGAAGCATAGAATTAGTGTGAGAAGCAAGGTCTAATTACTGAAAATTTGAAAGAATTTAATTATACATTATTATTAAATACTAAAAATCAAAAAGCTTATGTTTGCCATACAAGGTAAAATACAAATCAAAACACATTCAAAAGGTGAGTAATTAAATCTGACATCCAAACATAAAGCCAAGAACTTGGAAGAGCTACACTATCCAAAAAATGGTAGGCTTGGGAGTGAAGGAGGGAGATGCAAATTAACTTATCAATCTTGGCTTTAGCAATTTGTAGGAAAAATATTCTCCATTAGAATTGATAACTATGGCCCTGACATTTTTAAAGTACGTTATGAAAATGTCTTACTTGGAAAACCATAAGAGTATTCATCTGGAAGTCTTTGAATATGCATGGCTTCATTTAACACTTAACTATCCTCAAATGGAACATGGCTTCAATCTAGGTCTTCCAAAATTTCTGTGGATTCATTTCAAACTTCAAGCCAATATGAAACACTGAAAATACAAGAAAATTGTGAATAAAAGAGATCCCAAAAGACAATCAATAAAATCAAACTGAAAATCACACCTCCCCCAAAATATCACATACTTGGATATTAAAATATATGCTATAAAATAAGTATTTTGAAAATTTTCAGGGAAAAAGAATATATCACATATTATCTGAGAGCATTAAAATGGAACCTAATAAAACTTTATATGAAAAAAGTATAATAATAAATATAAAAAAAAACCTTATAGATGAGATAAATAGATGACAAAGGAACTAACTGATGAACTGGAAGATAAAATGAACTAATCATCTGAAATACATCCCAGGATAACAAAGACAAAGAACTTTAAAGGATAGTAAAAGACTAAAAAAATGGAATGAGAATGTCTAAATACATCTAACATTAGAGGCACTGTTGAAAGAGATAATGACATAAGAATGTTTAAGAAAGACATTCTTAGATTTAGAAACCATAATTTACTTCAAGAGAAAAAATATAGGTATAAATAAACATTTATTCATTATAAAATTATACATATATAATAAATTTATTTAAATGTTAAGGAGTGGAGGAGGAGAGATCTAAAATAAATGAGAGGAAAACCTGATAACCTACATGATGATAAGTTCAACTGTAGAATTTCGAGAAGAGTAGAATTGGAAAAACAGTGAAATATTGTTTTAAAAAGGGTTAAAAATTCATGTTGGCTTTGATTGTATTTCCAGTTACCTGTCAATCCAGAATGAGACACAAACAAATTGGAAGGAATTACTAAAATGAGTACCAAAAACATTCCTTAGGAAGAAGATAATCTCAGAAGGAAGGCCTGAGATGCAAGAAGGAATATTTAAATAGAATCAGTAAAATTACAAGTAAATATGAGTTCAATCTGACTTTATAAAAATATAAAAATATATAAAATCAGAAAATGAATATATAAGGTATCTAAGATTTTCAAGAATTAATAAAAAAAAAGGGTGACTGAATTTTGAGAGCTTAAATTTATTGTAGAGATAATTCTTAAATCTATAGAGTTTAAGTATAACTACTACACATACTATATGGTTTAATGTCTAAAATATTAAAATTGGTTCAATTATTTCTGTCTTGAGAAAAGGGGAGTTAAAAACCACCTTCATTCAAGATTATGAAAGTAAAAGAAATGAGAAATTCATAAATGAGGACACATAGCATAAGATAAAATGCTCAGAGGTTGTATTACTACAGAAAATAAATTAGCTACAAGTTGTTTAAAAGAGGCTCCTACTAAACTAACATGTAGAGAACTTCATGGTAATGTAATGGAAAGAAAAAAAATGCCAACATAAGACTAATTCCAATAGCAACAATATTTATAGCCTATTAATAGTCATAAAGATAAAAATTTATTTGGGGAATATACTCTTACAAAGGAAGAGTAAATAGATAAGCAGACTTGATTTTTAAAAAATCTAATAGTAAGCGAGGGGTTAGAAATATGAAAGAATGAAAAAAAAGAATGAGAGGGAGAGTCATAGAGAGAGGGAGGGAGGAAGGAAAGAAGGAGGGAAGACAGGGAGCAGGGGAGGGAGGGAGAGAGGAAGATTAGCAGGAGCAAAATTCAGTGAATGAAATCCTGAACAACAATGATTTTTCCATCTTCTAATACATCGAGAAATCAGTGTTGGAAAGTACCAGCTAAAAGTATTAATTTGCAACAAGATTCAAAGGGAAAAATAAAATTGTTAATGAAAATGTGGTGGAGGTGACTGAAGGAAAGATATTTTTATTTATTTTTTTCTTTGGTGTCTTTTTCTTTTCTCTCTAATCCTGTGTTTAAAGGGCTCACAACAGTGTTGAATAAATTCATTCAAAATATAAAATAGAAGACAGCTTCAGCAGTTTCTAAGGGGGGAAATGGTAGCTTCATTATCAGAGCTACAATCCTGATGGCAGATCACTATCTCTAAATGAAATCCGTCTGCTTTATAGCAAAACCGTAGCTGTCAAAAGTTAGTTGCTGAATTTTACTTTTTTAAATTATTTATCACTTCCAATTTTTTAAATATTTTTTCATTTGGGAAATTAAAATGATGTTTTAATGATCATATTGACATAGAATCTCCATTACTATTTCTCCTGCATATTATTTCATTCGAATAGCAAGTATTGTCTGTATTAGGGATCCAAGTTTTTCAACCATTAGAAATCCATCAAAGCATTCACTTATAGTCAGAAATAAATCTTGCATTTACTGATATCCACTACTTGGAATACTAAAACATTTTTTAAAAACCAGGGATGAAAACAAACAAAAAAAAAAACAGTGGGAAAGAATAAAGAAGACATATTGGAATACCAGGATCAACTGCCTTATCATATGTTACTGAAAAATATCCCTGTACCAGAACACTGCTTTCTAATTTAGTTTCATAAAACTGAACACAAGTGCATAAACACTTAAATCTTTATTTTATCGTATTCAAAAACTTACTTTTTGTTTCTAAATTGTTTGTTTTTTCTACCAACATCAACGTTTACATATCCAAATGGATTTTGCATAATTGCTATAAAATTCTTCTGTGTTAGAATACACATTTATTTGTTATTCTTCAAACTTTTTAACTCCTTTTTCTTTTTTCTTGAAAAGTCATTGGGATTAACATATAGTTTATGATGTTCTGACATTATAAAGATTATGAAGAAAGTTTTAGATTAACACTGCATATCTAATGAACCTTTCAGTATACTATTAAATAATATTAAAGGATATTCTTAAGTATGAGGATTAAATGAAGAATTGGAGTGCTTAAATTATTTGATATCCCTCAAATATCAAAAAACAGAAGTATTAATTTAAGTATTAATCAGTGTTAGAAATACGATGAAATCTTAAATTTCCTGCAGTATGGAACTGATGAATATTAGCTACGAAATAACCACTGTCTCAAAAATCACAATAGTTCATGGATCAAATGCTCATTAGCCCTTCAACCACACATCCTTCTTTAAATGGTAGCTTTTAGTTTAGTATAGTTTAATTCCTTTTCTTCTTGCTGTTTCTTTGGCAAGACTTAATATTGGCTCTTTTTCTGCCTCAGCTTTAAAAGCTCTTCCTAGCCTTAGTAAACCCTTTCCCACCATATGCCAGATTATTATCTCTAATGATATAATTAATTGTTAAAGTGTCATTTTCTTTTTGATTTCTCTAATGTGTTCCACATACTCCACTGTGGCTTGATATTTTTTTTGCTTTCTAAATTAAAAATTTAATCCAGAGGACTGATATGATGAATTATATTTGAGTAAATATCAAACATCAATCATCCAAGCAAGGTGTTGTAGCAGTGATTATAACAGCAAAATAGTAATAATTAAAAATTCATATAAATTATCTTATTTCTCTCCGTGAAAACTCAGTGAGATATTACTGTTTTAAAATATGAGAAATAAGACATGTAAAGTTTGTGAATTTGTCATAGATCATGCATCTAAAAATTGGCGGAGTTTAGAAATAAATTCAGTCCTTCTGGCTCAGTTATTTTCTTTCTACAAAAGCACAGCTGCTAGTCAAGAAAACACTTCAAGGAAAGCAGTCTTTAAACTGAGTTGTTTCAATTTTATTTATGTAGACTTCCAAACACTTGTTATTTACCACCTTTCAGCCTTCCATAAGTTTTCCTCTTCCCAGAAACCTATATCATTTACTCAAAGTTTTTCTACCTGAATAACCACAATTTCTGTTGAGACTTCCCTTCCATTTCCTATGTTAATTGAATTAAATTATTTCTTCAGACATACAATCAAGCTGTTTAATTAAACTTCTAACGACAGTAGAGAACTGGAGATACTAGTGTATTCCTTTAGGAAATGATACATAAAAATAGATGAATATAGAAAATAGTAACGTTAGTTGGGATTAGGGGCATTAACATTAATATTAATGGTAACATTAAAAATTAACATTTTTTTAAATAATGAGTTGTTATTTTGATATAATATAGTAATTTCAGATGTATTTTTTTGATGTAGTGTAGTGTTTCGATTAAGTGAAATTAAAGTTGAGACCTTAAAGAATAGTAGGAGTTAGGCAAGTCGTGAAGCATTTGTAAAAGCTTTGGGGAAAAAAACTTTGAGTTGTTTTTCAGAACTTAAGATGTACTTTGAAAAATACTAGACATGATTATGTACTTTCTAAGGTTGCTACACATTAGAAAAAAAAATTTGGTAAGATTTTTGTTTTTACTTTAATAAAGATCCCTAGTTCCTATCATTTAGTTGGGGGTAGGAACCTAGGCATTATGTATTTTTTAAGTGCTCCCCAGAGGATGTCGGAGAGCGTTATCAACAGTAAGCAAAATCTGGAAAGGGATGTTATTGTACAAATAGTATTTCTCCATTTCACTGGCATAGTAATTCAAGAGGTTATCTTGGAAGATAAGCTGGGTCATCCATGACTTCTTATTGCTCCCGCAGTACACTGGAAGTGTGTGCTTATTGATAATGCTCTAAGGCCCAGGGATTACCACTGTGCCAGAAGGGTTTTAATTCACAGCCTGCAATACTGCTCCCAAGCAAGTCTGTTTTCCTGTCCTTAAAATCCTTGAAACCTGGCACCGACTTTGCCTCCTTATAGATAAAAGTCCTTTCAGGCATCCACTTCCTGAATAGGGAAGTTTCATCCATATTGAAAATTTGCTCTGGCTAATAATTTTCCTCCACAATCAGCTTATCTAGAGTTTCCTTATTGTGGAGTTTTAAGAGTTCTTTGTATTTTTTTTTTTATAACAGTCCTTTATTACATGTTTTTTACATATATTTTCTCCCAGTCTGTAGCTTGTCTTCTCATTCTCTTAATGTCTGTTAAAAAGCAGAAATTTTAATGATATCAAGCTTATCAATTATTTCATGAATCATGCTTTTGGTTTTATATCTAGATCGTTGGGATTCAAATGGAATTGCATCGAATCTATTGGTTAAGTTGGAAATAACTGATGTCTTGACAATATTGAGTTTTCTCATACATATATGTGGAATCTCTCCATTTATTTAGTTCTTCTTTATCAGCTTTCATCAAAGTTTGAATTTGCCCTCATATAAGCATTGTGTATATTTTGTTAGATGTGTACCTAAATATTACATTTTGGGGGGAGTGCTAATATAAATGCTAATGTGTTTTTAATTTCAAATTTCATTTGTTCATTGCTTTTATATTGGAAAGCTATTGACTTTTATGTACTACTCTTGTATCCTACAACCTTGTTACAATTGCCTATTAGTTCAGGTTTGTATGTATGTGTGTTTTTTGTTGCTGATTTTTTCAGATTTTCTACATTATTGATCATGTCATCTGCAAATAAAAACATTTTTATTTTTTCCTTCCTAATCTGTACATTTATTTTCCTTGTCTCATTTTAATTGCTATAAATTCTAGTGTGATGTTAAAAAGGAGTAGTGAGAGAGGACTAACTTGTTCTATTCCTCATCTAACAGCAAAGCTTCTAGTTTTTCACAATTAAGTATGATATTAGTTGTAGGTTACTTGTAGATGTTCTTTTCCTAGTTGAGGTAGTTCTTCTGTAGTGCCATATCTATTACTGTTGAATTTTTTTTTTTTTTACCATGAATTAATACTAGGTTTTTTCAAGAGCTATTTTTTTTTTTGCATCTATTAATAAGATCATGTGATTTTTCTTCTTAAGCTAATTGATGTGATGGGTTCCATTAGTTGATTTTGAATGTTGAACCCGCCTTGAATACCTATGACAAGTCCTCCTTGGTGTATAATTCCTTTTATATATTATTGCTTTCATTTTATATTTTTTTACAATTCAGTTTATTTAAACTAAATTTTCTTATAAGTTCACCCATTTCTCATAACTTTCACTCTCCCACTCCCTGCCTATGAGCATCTATTTTTTTGTTTTTACAATTTATTTATTTATTTTTAGATTCCACATGTAGGAGAGATCATGTGGTATTTGACTTCCTCTGTCTGATTTATATCATTTAGCATAACACCCTCAAGGTCCACCAATATTGTTGCTAATGGCAAGACTTCATTATTTTTTATGGCTGAAAATATTCCATTGTATGTGTGTGCCATTTCATTTCTTTATTCATTCATCCATCTATGGACACCTAGGTTGTTCCTATATCTTGGCTATTGTAAATTATGCTATGATAAACATAGGGATGCATTTGTACTTTTGCGTTGGTGTTTTCGTTTCCTTCCAATACTCAGTAGTGAATTTGTTGGATTACGTGGCAAAGCTAGATGGATCTCTTTCCCCAGGTAGGATAGGATCTGATGAAACTCTAGCATTTTAGGCTTTGGTAAAATAGTTTTTCCTAAGGGTTGTGTTGTTAAGAATAGAATTCTCCAGAATATTTCAAAATAGTTCCTTTGTCCTCCACTTGATACTACAAGGGGATTTTTCTCTGTTACTGTGGGGACCTGGAGATAAAACTCACAAATCTCTTAGAGATAAAATTTACAAAAGTATGGGGGCCACCAGATAACTGGTTCCTCTACATTTTTAATGTTGAAAATTATCCAGACTGAGTTTCCAGCAATTCATCAATTACTGCTAACGCTGTCCTGCATCAGCATGCCTTTCCAATTTCTGGAGCAGTGCTTTGCTCTGTGATCTCAGTTCTCCGAGAAATCTAAGAAGAGTTGTTGATTTTTCAACTTGTTAAGATTTCCAGTTAGGACTGAGTGGCACTTTTTAAGCTCCTTGCATACTAGAGCAGAAGATGTAAGTTCTTACATTATATTTAGAGCTGGCATTAAGTATAGATGCTACTTGTTCAGTAGAAACAATCTTTTATAAACTTCATGTCCTCAGTACTTTTATGATGAATATAACAACTTTCCTTCATTATGTTGGATTGCTGGCCAACATATAAGTAAATTAGCATTATTTGGTTATTCTATTTTTTGTGTAATTTTAACCAACTATTTTAACTTTAATTGTTGATCCATATCCTCATAATAACTATTGTTTTTTAACATAGATTGCTTCAAATAACACTTATTTATAATACAATGGTGACCAGTATTATTAAGAAATATTGGTAAATGTACAAATAGATTTGTCATAATCTTTTGTTCTTTATTATTTCTAATTAACTATTTTGCTTTCATTTTATTCAAAGCATAAGTTCACTTGTATCAAGTGTTTATTTCAACTGGAGTTGCAATGAAATCTATATAATTGTTTCCTACATATATTACTACTTGTTTTCATATATATGTGAATATATATACACATATATTCCCAGTCCTTATCATTATCAAATGTTTTATGAAACAATAAAATCCAAAATTATTAATCCAACCAAGTGTTTAAAAAATAGTGTTTAGAAGGTATAATTATTATTAGTCTTTGTATATAGTAGTTTATATCATTAAGAATAGTTTATATACTCAAGAATAAAAGGCTTGATGAATTTTAAATCTATGAATCAAAATAAAAAATATTTTCTGCATTATGGAATGAAACTTGACATTAAAAGAAAATTACCCTTAGAAGCTCTTTTGTGACTCTAATTAATTTTGTATTTTATAATTTTCTAATGTCAATGTAAACATAAGGTTTCAATATTGAACATGTCCTCTAAAGGTCATTTCTTCAAAAAGCAATGACTTTTAAAATCAAATTAATTAGATCATACCCTTTTGTTCCTGACTTTTAATTTCTCCAACCTTCTATCATTATTATTTATGTATATGTATACTATGTATACCTTGGACCTCAAAATGGGTTATATACACCAATATCTCTAAGAGGCTCTTCTTATACAGTACAGAATATAGCTCTATTAGAAAATAATTCAAAAAAGACCTTGCTATAAAGATAAAACAATCCTAAAGTAACAAAGTTAAATGAATTATAGAGGTCATTTGTTTAACTCAGTAGTCAAACTATTAAAACCTATGATAAAAAAATCTTTCTTTTAGCACACTTGAGAAATAATTTCAAAGGAAAGATACAATACAATGGATTTTATCCTGTGCTTTATCTAGGTTTCATTAAATAGATATACTGATATTACTAAAATGATTATACGTAGGAAGTGATGGTTGAGAAATTTGTTTTATAAAATTGATTTTTAAAGAAATTCATTTAAAAGTAAAAACTGTGTAATTAAAAATTCAGAGTATTTATTACATAGTTTAAATTTATGTCTCTACAATCAAAATCATAGCTTTGCACCTGCATAGTTTTAATGATCCATACATATTATTTTAATTATTTTATGACTTTTAGCTTTAGATATTTAAATATTTATATAAATGTATATGTGTGAAGATGTATGTATGTATTTTTGTGTACATATACAAATATATCTGATATAGATATCCCTCACTTTCCCCATCTCACTTTTGCCTTTTTAAAAGTAAATAATATTCTTTATTTAATGTTTGTAAATATAGAGTTGCAATGTATAATTCCTTTTAGTTTTTCTAAGTTTCCTAGAATTATTTTTATAAAGTAACATAAAATGTTATTTGAGAATATTTTCTTTATACATACATAGAAATTTTTGATTAAACTAAGTTTAAGAAAAAAATTACCTCAGTTTCTAACTTAGCTATAAAATCATACTATAGAATTTCTCTATATTCACATGAGTTTGAAGTAAACCCATACAAATGTTGAATTACTGATTGCATTATAATATACTCACAGTATGAAGTTTAGAAAAATCTTTTTTCCCATGATGTAAAATCATGAAATATTTCATCTAATGTATATGAAAACAATTATTGCTAGTATAAAAATTTGCAGAAAATCTTAAAAAATGAAGGCTTTGTGCTCAAAATCTAAAAGTCATACCACGTACAATTGCTTGACAAATCATGACTTGTTGCTCATAACAAAGATGTAAGTTTAATTTGGATGAATGTTAGGCATGTGCATGTCTCACTATCTTGATGCCTGGTAAGTAAATAATGTATTTTTTTTTTACTTTATGAATTTTTCTATATCATTTTCTGAGTATATGTAAATAGAGTTTACAAGAAGTGTAGTTATTGCTCAAAAGAGACGTGGGCAGAAAAACTCTCTCAAGAAAAATGTTTTAACCCACAAGAATTGATTCAGTTATTCTGAACTCCACTTTGATAAAAATGACACTTTTTTTTTTTGACTAGCCAATTTACTGTTAGAAAAATAAAAGGATAAGCAAAAGAAGTAGGAAAAAAGTGAAATACTTAGGGGTTAGGGATTATCTGTATGCAGCACATGTTTTTAAGATGACACCAGTGCTTAAATTACTTTGGTTACTTTGGTAGATTTTCTAACCCTTTGAGGAAAGTGACATGACATTTAAGAGAAACAATATGCAATTTTTAAAAATAAGAACTGAGATTAAGACAGAGCTCTTAATCTGTCTTAATCTCAGATTAAGAGTCCCCCCCCCCCCCCGTCACACACACACACACTGCGCTGGGAGAGAATCTTAGTCATTAATATATTTGGAGGAAATTTCATCCCCTTTTCCATATCTGCTCCCCAAAAAATAGATAAAGGAAAACTATAATTCTGATTATCTCTGGTAGATAAAGTGTTAAGTGAATCTCTTGTAGATAAAAATGTACTCATTAATTTTTATTATAAATTCTGAGCCTGAACAGACATTTCATGATTTGAGATAATTGTATTATGGAACATAGGCAATTTTAAAGTACTTTAAAACTGGCCTGATACTGAGTAGTTAGTAATGCAACAAGTAAAAAGAGAAACATCACACATTATTACCTTTATTGGACACAGGAAAAAAGAAAATCATGAAAAGAAAAGAAAAACACTACCTCTATTTTTAGTATCAAAAACCAAAAATATGAGTTCTGCACATCAGAGAACAACAAAAAGCACAGAGCCTGAGGAAATCAGTACATATAAAACGGACAAGAGAATGACATTTAAAAATGATAAGGAGGCTATGTCTGATAAGGAGATCAACTATATTTTTTCATGTTCTTTCAAAACAAGAATTTACTTGGATTGAGATTTTATTTTTTTATTTTAATATTTTTTCCAGTTTTATTAGGGGATAATCGATCAATAAAATTATAATGATAAGGTGCACAATGTGATCATTAGATATACATATAGATTATAAAATGATTACTATGATCAAGTTAAGTACACATCTATAAATTCACATAGTTACCTTATTTTGTACAGGTTGAAAAGACTCAAGATCTACTCTCTAAGCAAATTGCAAGTTTACAATACACTATTATTAACTATGGTCATCATGTTCTACCTAGAACTTGTTAATTTTATAAATAAAAGCTGGTACCCTTTGACCATCTTCTGCCTACTTTCCCTACTCTCCAGCCTCTGGAAATTACCATTTTACTTTCTATATCTGAATTCTATTGATACTATTATTACTACTATTATTACTATTATTTTTTTGATCCCACATGTAAGTGAGGTCATACAATATTTGTCCCTCTCTGGCTTATTTCATTTAGTATAATGTCCCCCAGTTTCATCTATGTTGTTGCAAATAGCAAGATGTGTGTGTGTATTTTATCCATTCGCCCTCAATGGACACTTAAGTTGTTTCCATACCTTGGCTATTATGAATATTATGAATATTGCTATAATAATCATAGAAATGCAGACATCTCTTTGAAATATTGATTTTCTTTCCTCTGGATGTAGATCCAGCAGTGATATTACTGGGACATTAGGTATTTCTATATTTTTAATTTTTTTGGAAACTCCTTATTTTCCATAGTGGCTGCACTAATTTACATTCATGCCAACAGCACACAATGATTTTCTTTTCTCCATATCCTCAACAATACATGCATCCCTTGTTTTTTGATAAAAGCTATCCTGACAGGTGTAAGGTGGTATCTTATTGTGGATTTGATTTGCATTTCCCTGATGATTAATGATGTTTAGCACCTTTTCATGTAACTATTGGCCATTTGCATATATATTTTGGACAAATGACGTTAGTTCCTTTGCCCATTTTTTAAATTGGATGATTTGTTTTCATTTTTGCTATTGTGTTGTAGAAGCTCTTTATATATTTTGGAAATTAACTTATCAGATGTGATTTGAACATATTTTCTCCTACTCTATAGGTTGCATTTTCACTCTATTGATAGTTGCCTTTGCTATACAGAATCTATTAGTTCGATGTAATCCCAGTTATTTATTCTTGCTTGTGTTGTCTACGCTTTTGATGTCATATCCAAAAAAATTATTGCCAAGACCAATGACAAGGAGATGACAGTTTTTCCTCTATAATTTTTCTAGGAGTTTTATAGTTTCAGGTCTTACATTTAAGTCTTTAATACAGTTTAAGTTAGTTTTTGTTAGTGGGATATGATAAGGGTTCAGTTTCATTTTCTATGTGCATATCCAGTGTACATTCTTTATGCATATATCCAATTTTCCCAATATTATTTATTGAAGAGACTAGCCTTTCCTCATTACATGTTTTTGGTGCCCTTGTCAAAGATTAGTTGACTGGATATTTATGGTTTTGTCTCTCAGCTCCATATTTTATTCCATTAGTCTATTTGTCAGTTTTTATGCCAATACCATATTATTTGATTACTATAGCTATATAATATCATTTGAAATCAGGAAGTATGATGATTCTAACTTTGTTCTTCTTTCTCAAGATTGCATTGGCTATTTGGGATCTTTCGTGATTCTATATAAATTTTAGGAATTTTTTTCAATTTTTAAAAAAATGCTATTAGAATTTTAATAGTGATTGCAGTGAATCTGTAGATTGTTTTGTGTATCATGGACATTTTAACAATGTGAATTTTTCCCCATGAACATGGACTATCTTTTCATTTATTTGTGTCTTCCTCAGTTTCTGATATCAATGTCTCAGTTTTCAGTGTACAGATCTTTCACCTCCATGTTTAAATTCATTTCTAAGTAATTAATTGCTTTTGATGCTATTGTAAATTAGATTATTCTTCTAATTTCTCTTTCAGATTTGTTTAGTGTATAAAAAACTAATTTTTAAACATTGATTTTATGTTCTGAAATTTTACTGAACTTCTTTATTATAAAAGTTTTTTGGTAGAGTCTTTACGGTTTTCTAGATCGAAAATTAGGCCAGCTGCAAACAGACAATTTTACTACTTTCTGAATATGGTTCACTTCCAAAGTCTCTTTGCTGACTTTCTGTCTGGATTATCTACCCATTGTTGGGGTGGGGTACTGAATTCCTCCACTATTATTGTATCATCGTTTGTTTCTCCCTTCATATCTGATAATATCTGCTTAATATATTTAGGTGCTCCAATGTTGGGTGCTTATAGATTTACTGTTGTCATATTCTCTTGATGAATTGAGTTCTGTACAATTATATGGCCTTCTTTGTGTCTTCTTACAACTTTTTACTTAAACTCTATTTTGTCTGATATAAGTTTGGCTACTTCTGTTCTCTCTTGGTTTCTATTTGTATAGAATGCCTCTTCCTTTCTTGCACCTTCAGCCTATGTGTGTTCTTAAAGCTGAAGAGAGTTTCTTATTGGCTGCACATAGCTGTGTCTTTTTTTTTTTTATTTTTTCATGGGTTGGGGTTTTAATTGGTCTACAAAGGCCTTTGATAGTTGACTCCAAACTAATTTAACTGATATGACTTACCCTCAATAATTAAACATATGTCATATCTCTTAGAGAACATTTGTTTTTTTTTGTACAAACTTTTATAAATAATCATAATAATTATATTGTTTATATAATCATGCTTTTAAATATTGCTCTATTAAACATTTTCACATTTCCTGTTTATATGCATGTTATACATAAAGTAAACACACTTGCAAAAATATTTAAAGATTAAAATATAAAACAATGATATAAAAAAGCACAAGATACATGTGAAAAATTATTAATTAAATGCCATAAAGAAATTTATGCCATGATATTAAAATTATTAACTTATTCCACAAACATTAATTAATCCATTATTTTGTATCAGAAATAATTATAGGCACTGCCACTATATCTGTGAGTATGATCAAATTTGCTCAGTGTTACCCTAGAGCTGAAAGACTATGTTCATGCTGGTTTTGAGGTAATCTTAATAATGGTACGAAATAATTTGTCATAATGTTATTTTCGATGGTTTTGGCAAGTTTACAGAATGTAATAGAAGGAATTCTGTAAACTGTTGATATAAGCACAAAACAGAAAATATTTTCTGTAAAACATAACCCTATTCTCTATATCCCAAATAGAAAAGGAATATCACGACATTGCCGAACACTAGGGTGTGGAATTTTCCACCTATAAAAATGAGACCAGATTTAACAAATCCTTGTAGAGTGGCCCAAAGTCACTCTCATGAAAGACATAATGACAATTAAACTAAGTGAGTCTATGACCATGCTACCTTGAACAAGCCCAATCCCATCTGATCTCATATATATACACATATGTATGTGTGTGTGTGTGTGTGTAAACAAACAAACAAAGTGGGTATGACCCTGGCAGAATTTCCATAATCCTCTAAATAAGAGGGCAAATTATGGCAATTAAAGGCATTTATACAAACCAAGCTATAGAAAACTATTGAATTCACGTGTAGTTACACCAAACTGAAGGTCAAAAAGAAAACATTTATTTGTCATTTAGCAGAAAGTGTATCTGGAATAGTCAAGTCCATCAACCTGCATGGAAGACAGTTCAAACAGCAACCAAGTTCTGAATGTATCTATTGTAATAGAAGTCTTGCATATAAAAATGAACTTTTTGCAGGCTTTACATGTGTCTATGTAGTTTATATTCCATGCTCAGTAAGCTGTTTTCCATGGTAATGATATTAATCCTTGGATTTTTTAGTGAAATTTATATTCCATTATCAAATTAATAAAAGATAATTTCACAAATTTGCAGAATAGAATTACAATAAATTCACAGTCCTCAATTTTATTTGCACTTTATTCAATAGCTGCAAATAATTTTCTTCCAAATCTCTCAGCTCCTCAATCTCTCCACAATTTCTTTTCTAAACTTCTCTGTTCCTCAAAACTTCCTTAGAATACTTCATTTCCTATTACATGGCAAAAATAGATAATATCAGAGAAATTATTTTTTCTTCATATCTAGTTAACTTTTTGTTTATATCTTTTGGTATAATTATATAATTTAAACAAAATCTAGTATTTGCTATTCTTTTTAAGACTTTTGCTATACTCTATCCTATTTCAGTTCCATTTTCCTTTTACTTCTTTCATGTAGGGGGAAAAGGTGTGTTCTTTCTCTTGTCTTCCTTTTCAAATATTTAAAAAATTAAGAACATACAACAGAACTAGAAGATGATCAGGTACTGTGCCAGTGTTATTGCACAGTTTGATTGGACAACTTGGTGGAGTTTCCTACCATGTAAACAAATTAGGTCTGACTAACCATCTTTGTAAAAGAACTCAATTATGTAATGAGCATTATATGCCAGAATAAAAAGTGCCCAAATTATGTAGTCTTCTTAAATCAGAATGACCTAAATTTGAAAAAAAAAGTACATCTTCAAGTATTAAATTTCCAGATTAAAAAACATTGTGACTGACTTTTCAATGGTAAATTTTAAAACACACATTAATTACTAGCCTTCTACTTAAATATCACCTGTTAGACATTACATTGCTGCAGTTGCCATATTTAGCAAATAAGAACATAAGAGCCCAGTTAAACTTGAATTTCAGATAAGCAACAAAATTACTTTTAGTATAAAAATTACAATTGCCTGAGACATACTTATAATAAAATATTCAAATTTAAATGGAATTTTTTTTTACTTGGATACAATCATATATATATGTCCTATTTTATAAAAAACAAAAGTTCACAGAATCATATCTTATAAAAGGCCTGAAAAAAAAATCACAGGACACAAAACCCAGTATCCATTTATGATAAAAACTCTCAGCAAAGTGGGACTAGAGGGAATATACCTCAACAAAATAAAGACTATATATGACAAGCCTACAGCTAACATCATACTCAATGGGCAAAGGCTGAAAGTATTTTACTTAAGGTTAGAAACAAGACAAGAATACCCACTTTGACCACTCCCGTTAGACATTGTATTGGAAGTTTTACCATGGCAATAAGACAAGAAAGAGAAGTAAAAGATATCCAAATTAGAAAAGAAGAAGTAAAACCCTCATATGCAGACGTCATACTACTATACATAAAGAACCCTAAAGATTCCACCATAAAAACTTAGAACTAATCAATGAATTCAGTAAAGTAACAGGATACTAAATTAAAATTCAGAAGTCAGTGTCATTTTTATACACCAATGATGAACTATGGGAAGAGAAATTAAGAAAACACTCCCATTTACAACTGTGTCAAAAACTATAAAATACCTGGGAATAAAATTAACCAAGGAGGTAAAGATCTGTTCTAAGAAAATTACTAGTCATTGAAAAAAAAAAACTGAAGAAGATACAAATAAATGGAAGCATATACTGTGCTTGTGGGTAGGAAGAATCAACATCATTAAAATGGCCATACTACACAAAGCAATCTGTAGATTAAATCCCTATCAAAATACTAATGGCACTTTTCAGAAGGCTAGAACAAATAATCCTAAAATTTATATAGAGCCATAAAAAACTCCACTTAGTCACAGCAATCTTGAGGGGGAAAAAAAAAAAGTTGGAGCTCTCACACTATCTGATATCAAACAATACTACAATACTATAGTAATCGAAACAGCATGATACTGGCATAAAAATAGATACATTGATCAATAGAACAGAATAAAGAGCACAGAAATAAATCCACACCTATATTTTCACTTAATATATGACAAGGGGGCAAGAATATACAATGGGGTAAAGAAAGTTTCTTCAATAAATGGTGTTGAAGAAATTGGACAGATACATGCAAAGAAAGAAAAGAAAGAAAGAAAGAAAGAAAGAAAGAAAGAAAGAAAGAAAGAAAGAAAGAAAGAAAAAGAAAGAAAGAAAGAAAGGAAAAGAAAAGAAAAGAAAAGAAAAGAAGAAAAGAAAAGAAAAGAAGAAAGAAAGAAAGAAAGAAAGAAAGAAAGAAAGAAAGAAAGAAAGAAAAGAAAAGAAAAGAAAAAAAGAAAAGAAAAGAAAAGAAAAAAAGAAAGAAAGAAAGAAAGAAAGAAAGAAAGAGAAAAGAAAGAAAGAAACTGGACCATCTTTTTACACCATGTACAAGAACAGACTCAAAATGGATTAAAGACTTCAGTGTGAGACCCGAAACCATAAAACTTCTAGAAGAAAACATAGGCAGTAATCTCTTTGATATTGCTACTAATAATTAATTTTCAGATATATCTTCTTGAGCAAAGGAAACAAAAGAAAAAATAAACAAATGGGACTACATCAAGCTAAAAAGTTTTGCACAGCAAAGGAAACCATCAAAAAACCCAAAAAGACAACCGACTAAATGGGAGAAGATACATCTGGCAATGCTACCCATAGATCAGATCCCCTCTGATCTCGGAAGCTAAGCAGGGTTGGGCCTGGTTAGTACTTGGATGGTAGACCACCTAGGAAGACCAGGTACTGTAGATGTAAAAAAATAAAACTAAAAATAAAAAAATAGTAAGGGATTGCAAGCTGACCAGGTCCTTACAATCTGTGAGGTCACCAAGGGATGCTTCGCTTAAAAAATATATATATATATATATATTATATATATTACATATATAATATATATATATATATTATATATATATATATAAAGAACTCATACAACTCAACAACAAAAAAAACAAGCAATCCAATTAAAAAAAATGTTCAGAAGACCTGAACTGATTATTTCTCCAAATACAGGTAATACAGATGGCCAATAGACATATAAAAAGATGTTCAAGGTCACTAATCATCAGAGAAATGCAAATTAAAACCACAGTGAAATAGCACCTCCACCTTTCAGAATGGCCATCATGAATAAATCAAAGAACTACAAGTGTTGGTAAGGATGTGGAGAAAAGGGAACCCTCACATACTGTTGGTGAGATCGCAAATTGGTACAGCCACTATGGAAAACATTCCGGAGGTTTCTCAAAAAAATTTAAAATTGATATACCTTTTGACTCAGCAATTGACCTTCTGAGTATTTACCCAAAGAAAAACAAAACAATAATGTATAAAGATCTATGCACCCCTATATTCATCGTGACACAATTTAATAACCAAGATATGGAAGCAACTTAAATGTTCATCAACAGACGACTATATAAAGAAATCATGGTTCATATATACAATGGAATATCACTCAATCATTAAAAATGAAATCCTACCATTCGCAAAGACATGGATGAACCTACAGGTTATTATGCTTAGTGAAATAAGTCAGATAGAGAAAGATAAATACCATATGATATCGCATATATGCAGAAGCTAAGGAACAAAAAGGACAAACTGATCAAAAACACTCACAAATATAGAAGATAATCTAGTGATGGCCAGAGATGAGAGGGGTTGGGGGGGGTTGGGAGAAAAGGGTGAAGGCATAAAGAAGTACAAATTAGTAGTTGATAGATGATCACGGGGATGGGAAGCACGGTGTAGGAAATGCAGTCGGCATTAATGTAATGGCTAGGTGAAGAGCCAGAGGAGAGAAAGAGCAATCAGGGGGATCGTTTCAAAAACTATATAAATGTCTAGCCAATGCACTGTATACTTGAAACTAATAATAAAATAAAATTAAAAACAAATAAAATAAAAAATCACAGGACAAGCTTCATACCTATATCAGCCTCTATAGCACTATAGTAGTGATCCTAAGTAAGATATTGTCTCAGAAGAAAATAGATGATACAAAATACAACCATATAGCCACTAATAGCCAAATACCATGGCAGATACAGTAGCAGTTGGTGTTAAGAGTAAGGGGAAGAGATGGAGTAAATTTTTAAAAGTGAGATGGAAAAGAATATCTGTTTTAATTTTATATACATCCAAAATATTTGAATTTTTTTGAGGTTTATGTCTTGTAACATAAGCTCATGAAAGAGCAATATTTCATTCAGGGGCGTCTTAACCTATTTAGGCTGCTATAATAAAATATCACAGACGGGATAGCTTGTAAACAAATTTATTTCTCATGTTTCCAGGGACTGGAAATACAAGATCAGGGTACCAGTATGGTTGGACTCTGGTAGAAGGCTCTGTTCCTATTCCTCATAAACTAATTACTTCCCAAAGGCTTCACCAATTTGTCATATCCTGTAAATTATTCTAAACATTTCGAGGGCATTTTTCATTCAAATCAATAAAAAATAATTTTAAACGTACATATATACATTTCTAAAGGACTTAAAATTTGGTAAATATTTCTAATAATATTTTAACATTAAACTTTAAATACTATAAAAATATTTACATTTTGGTTATGATACACGTGCTGTGATATTTTCTATATATGCCCTAGAAAGAGGTATCTTGAACATTCAATTTGATGTATATGAAATATAGTTAATTAACTGTAATTACAGTGTTGTTAAACTAGTACTTATTTAGAGTGTTTGTTTGACAGTGGAGTATACATAGGTTATTTAGGTATGTATTTTTTATAGCCAGAAATAGTCATCTATTTCTGCTCTTCCAAGTGACATTAGACTCATTAGGGTAAGGATAAAATTAATAATATGTTATAAGATAATAATGTTATTAACAAGACAAAATAATAATTTTCTTTTAGAAACAGAATCCACAGAGGCACCCAAGTCAAATTTGAAGTTATGAAGAGGAAATTTTGTGGTGAAAAAAATGCCGACAAAAATATAAGAAATATGATGTGGATTCTAGGGCTCATGAAAGCAAATTAGTTGAAGGTAGATTTCGGTTCCACAATTAAAGGATTCTCAAATAACAGATCAAAGTAATATTTCAAATTTTAGAGTATCTCAAGAATCATGAGAAATTAGTTTAAAGTAAAGATCACTAGATGCCAGCCTCAGAGATTTTTATTCATTAGAACTGTGTTTCAGGCACATATTTGTATTCTAATCTGTTACTGAGGTGATTTCGATACAGTTTGCCCATAGCCTTCACATCTGAAGCAGGACTAAGTTTTTGAACTTCAACTTGAAAAGTAGTGAGGATACATTTTGAGTTAAGAACAAAGCATCTCCAGTTGAACGGTGTGGTTCCACAACTTTCTGTTTTTCCCATGCCGGTGGTAAACATAATACCCAGTCCACAGAGTTTTTATAAGAAATAAATGAATTAATATTTCTAAGTCACTTTACAACAGTGCCTAACACAGTAAACCCTCAATAAGTGTTAGCTATTATTACTTGATGGAAAATGATGTTATATAATATACCATATGAACTAGAAATGGCTTACTTATTACTGATATATGTGACAAGAAGAAAGTTATTTTAAAAATCTGATAATTTTTTCAAAACTATTTAGAAGAGACTCTACTTAAAAGGTCCTTATCATGATCTACATGTGATACAAATAAAACTGGAAAGCACAGAATCTATTTTGATATAGAATATTTTCATAGCATATGTTAGATGCTGTTGTAATGCCTCATTTCAAAGATCTGTTTGGAATATAATGGCTTATCAGATACTATACAATATATATTTTTTATTATTTCATCATACTTTTATATGATCTTACCTATCATAGACTCTAATAGTATAGTAGTTTCTGTGTGCATCCAGAAACTTTTTTTATGGACGTTCATTTTCATTTACACAAGTGCCTTTTCAATAAGAATATCTCAAAGCAGGTTACTAAAGTTAAAAAAAAGTGACTGGTAGACACTGTAAATAGAGAGATGACAGAAGGATAGATAGACAGACAGACAGATATAAAGGAAGAAGAAAGAAAATAAATACACAGATAGCTATTTTTATATCCTACTTGTCAAAGTTTGCCTTTATATAAACATTTTATTATAAGAAAAACAAAGCATCTAATATTTTCCTGATCCTTCCTGAAATCTGTATTAATATTGCCTTCTATCATCATAATTTATACTTGGTATTTTAAATTTAAACATAGGCAATTAAGTGAACTATCAATGTAAAATATTTTAAAATGTACTTAAGGACCAAGAATATAAGACCACTTTATCAAAAGATGAAGTTATCAGTTTTTTTAGACAGAAACAAGACACAATATTTACAAAAAAAAGTATCATATATGGGAATTGTTAATTATATCAAAGTTATTAAAGTGTTTAATTCACTCATACAAAAGGGATATATCATCACTGCAGTGATAATTGTATCCTTTAGAATATCCTTTAACTTACTTGTGTACCTACGATAACAATGAGGAGAAAGATTTTCTTAAGTATAAAAGTACTATCTGCTCAAATCAAGAACTGCATGAAGCAATATGAAAATTCCTCAAAGCAAATATTTTTAATAATTTAAACTATGTTTAGTATGTTGTTAGTCATTTACAATGGTTAAGGATCACTATACCTTAAAATACATGTATTTAAATCTTCAATAATAGAGACAGAATTTAAACTATTTATAAAAATAACAGTAAAAATTAGAAATCACAAAAAAATTTCCTCAGCTACACTTCAAGTATAGGTTGATGTTTGGTGATATTATTTATTAATAAATGTCTATTAAAATAAATTATTATGCCACACTTTTGTAAGATAAATATAGATCTTTAAAGAGAATTCACAGAAGCCTTTCAATCTCAACATTCCCTATCTGTTCAGCATTATAGGCTATCTAGTAAAAAAAGTGTTTGATTACTAACATAGTAAAAGATCTTTAAAATTGTTTCTGAGAAGGCTTATTACTTCGTTGTTTTATATGTTGTATGCTTGTTTATTTTATTTTTGTTCTTCCACAAGTCTCACTCATTGTATATTTCAGTTCTCTAAACAGTATGCTATGCATCTTGATCCACTGAAGATGCTAAGGACTCTTAAGTACTATTTTGGTGAGTAATACAGATAAGTTTATTTATAATTTCTCACTGGGAAATTTCAAAAATAATTAGTGTCACTGAAGCATTGTGGAAGATAATCAGACTTCTAGTAGCATCTTGAATTAGAAATGAGACATTAAGATATTTAAAAAGAGAATAAAACATTAATAAATCCCTAGGACATTATTATTTATCTTCAATTATTCCCTTTAGAACATTCCTTGATATTCAGGTAATAAATAGAGCTATTGCCTGCAGCAGTGCAGGCTCTCCTTGTGCTCACTGCTCTTAAAATCTCTGTATTTCTTCAACTCTAGCACATGTCTGTTTCTTCTGTCTAATAGTTTTTTGCATTATGCTGCCACTTTCCTCTAGGTTGCTGCCACTAGTGCCCCTTTCCCTCTGAAACTAGTAGGAAACTATTTATATTTCCTATGGCCAGCTCTTTGGTTGGACAATTAACACAACAGATATTTTATCCTAAAAATACATTTTTCTGCTTTCCTTTCTTTTCTCATTTACACTTGAGGAGGGGAAAACGTTGACAAATATTCAGCTGTGTTAAAAATAGACTTATGTATGTCCACATTATTATGAATTGTTACAGTGGCCAATCAACAGATATTATTTCTCCCATCTCTATCTTAATTGTATGTTAGGAGGAATCTCCTTAAACTCTATAAGTATCATTCAACAAAAATGGGAGATGAAAAGTAGCTGAAGCTTGCAACATCAAAACAGATGAAGAAAACCAACTGTATTTTATCTAGTGTTATTTTAATGCCTATACCATAAAAGCTTACCCTGGCTTTCCTTTTGTTAAACTGGATCATAATCTCATTAACCTAATACTTAATATTTAGTGACTATAAGAAAAAGCAGGGTTCTTTGGAAAGAACAATAATCATGGGGAAAAAAGTTGGCGGCGGGAAAAAAGTTGGCGGCAGGTAAAAAGGAAGACCAAACATGAGATGGACTGACTGCCTGCAGGAGCTATGCAGAGCATCTGAGGACAGGATACTGTTGACATCACTCATTCACTGGGTTGCCAGGAGTCACAGCTGACTTAATGAAAAGTAACACACACAGAGAATCTATAAGTTACAGTTACACTTAGTAGAAAAAAATCATAAACTCTGAAATAAAAGTTAACTAATACTTCCTCAAAGAACTCAAGTAATAAATTTCTCAATGAATTGATGTAATAAATCCTCAAAGACGACTGATGATTAATACACTTTTTCAGGTCTGTTACATACACACACACCACCATAACCACCACTGCCACCAGAGAAAACCACCACCATCACCAGCATCCTCAATCTGAGTATGTTAATACTTGAAGTTAGTATAATTTAATAAACAAACCACCCCAAATAAGCAAAGCCTTCAACAAAATAGAAGTTATTCTTATACTATAATGAGGTAAGTATTTTCAGTCAGAGAACTATCATAATGAAGTTACTCAGGGACCAAGGTCCATTCCTAATGTGGTTCTACCATCTTTAGTTTTAAATTGTTTTATTTTCAGGCATTGAAGGTGAAAGAGTGTTGATGGAAATACTCTCTTCCTAAAATCCTTGGTAGACTATCTTGGTCTCTTTTGTCTTGCTCTCTCCTCTTACCCTTCCACTTGCTTTTTTTGATGAAGCAAGCTGTGATGTTCTGGGCTGCTCTATGGAGAGCTCTTCCTGGCAAGAAACTGAGGGTTTCCTGCTGGCAACATCCCAAGAGGAACCAAATTATATTAATAGCCTTAACAATGAGCTCAAAAGCAAACTGTTCCTCTTTTGAGCCTTGGAAAGACTGCTGTAACCAGCCAACACCTTGACTGAAGCCTTGTGAAAGACTCAGAGCCAGAAGATTCAGATAAGCCATAACCACATTACTGACCCACAGACACTATGAAGAAATAACATGAGTTGCTTTAAGTTTCTTAATTTGGGGGTAATTTGTTATTCATCTGAAAAAAATAAGAAATATTTATTTGGTAATCAAGCAATATCCACCAAAGGTACAGTGAATTTAGGACATAGCATAAACTTATAGGTAACTTAAAGAATATCTTAACATTACTAAAATTTAGGATGAAATAATGTACATATAAAAATTGGACTTGATCTTATTTATACTCCAGTACAATGAAGAAAGCATGTAAGTTCGATGACTAAAAATATAACAATAATTTTTCTTTGTAAGCATGTATTTCTTATTCTGCTGCTTTCACTTAATAATGCATTAGGTTTTTTCCTTCCATGTTATTATATGAAAACAAGTTGCCTTAGCTACTAAGATTACTTACAATTTATCCCTAAATTTCATCAATTAGATAGATCTGCTATTTTTCAACTTCATGTAAATAGTATGTTGAACGATTCTTTGAGTCCTCTTCTCTTCTGCTAATATTGTTTGAAAGTTGTTCATTAATTGTTGCAATTAATCCACTTGTCATTACGTAATTTCATTATATTATTCTACAAATAGTATAACCATTCTACTTTGACATGAATTAAGATTGTCCCCATTTTAAGATACAATGGATAATGCTTGTTTGAACATTCTTGTACATATAATATAATGCACATATGTACAATTTTCTAGTGCATGTAAGAATAGAATACTGATTCACAGGTGTGTGCATCTTTAAAAATATTTACATAATGCTAAAATATTTTCCAAAGTGGCAAGATCAATTTGCATTTTCACCAGTAACCTATGAGAGTTTTGTTGTTCCATATTTTCTAAACATTTGGTTATCTCTTGCTATATAATTAATCACCAAACACATAGTAGCTAAAATAATAAAACTTTTCACTTTAGGTTGACAGGTCTCAGCTGGATATGTGAATGATCCCAGTCAGAGGCAGTGACTGAGGAATCATTTTGAAAGCTGCCTCTCCTAGTCCATTTGTGGTGCTTTAACACAATACCATAGGCTAGGTGACTCACAAACAACAGAAATTTATTCTTAACAGTTTTGGAGGTTGTTAAGTCCAAGATCAGGGTGCTAGAAGATTAGGTGTCTGGTAAGGGCCCGCTTCCTGCTTCATAAACGGCCATCTTTTCACTGTGTCTTCACATGTCAGAGGGGTGTGGGATTTCTTTGGGGGTCTCTTTTGTAATGGTGCCAATTCTATTCATAATGGCTCAACCCTCATGACCTAGTCTCTTCCCAAAGACCACGTGTTCAAATACCCTCACACTGGAAATTAGGTTTCAACATACGAATTTTGAGGGAACACAAACAGTCTGTAGCACTGCCTGACTCAAATATCTGGTAGTTGATGCTGAATTTCTACTGGGTTCACACTTTGGACTGTCAGACAGAATTCCTATAAATGACCTTTAAATATTCCCTGGACTTTCTTGCAACATGGTGCTTTAGTCCTACAAGGGAGTAACCCATGAGCACAAGGCAGAAAATATATCACCTTTTATAAACTGACCTCAAAAATCACAAAGCATGCCCTTCACCATAGTCTTTGTCCTACTCTGATTCAAGAATAGGAAACACATATGTCCACGTCTCAATGACAGGAATATTACAGCATGCTATAGGACAGATATGTAGAACAGCAAATCTTTTTATAGTCATTTCAAAAAAAAAATCAGCTATCCATGCTTTTTTTTTTATATAGAACTCTCAGTATTTCTGTTTGTGTTATTGATACCTTACTTTGGTTTTTATTTGGATTATTTGGTTGCTTAGTATACTGGAAAGCTTTTATAAATAGATATATAATTCTAGTAGAAAAATTGTTCTTAGCACTTACTTGCAAAAACACAATCTTCATTAAGGTCATGAAGATATTCTTTTATATCTTTCTAAAAACTTTTGGAACAGGCTTCATGTATAGGGTAATTATCAGCTTCATAAGCAAAACAAAAAAATATGTTTTGCTTATGAAGCATCTGAGATATTATTCAATACTAAGAATAAAGGGCATTCCTCTAGATAAGTTAAATACTTCAATCATAATGTAATTGCTACATCACTGATATTTATTCAGAGCCCATTCAAATTCTGCCAAAATAATTCAGACTTTGAATTGCACTGATTTCATATATTAATGCTGGGATAATTGTCAAATTACAAGATTTCCTCTAATCCACAATGTCTAAGAATTTGTCCTCCAATCCGCTGATGACAATGAAGATATTGTTTAGTTTTTACCAAATTATCTTACTTTTGCCTTACATTTACATCTACAATATCTCTGGTATGAGATTAAGAAATAGTAGTGTTGTTAAGTATGTCAAGCAACTCGTATTTTTATACACTGCTATTGGTACGTTTTTGGCACAACATATTTGGACAGAATATGTAGTGGTTTGTATTAAGGCTGAAATATTCTATTACCCAATGGTTCGACTCTTAGGCAAATATCCCCAAGCTATGTCTACACATTTGCAAAAAGAGATGTACAAGAATATTAACAGCCTCACTATTTGTAATTGCTCCAAACAGGAAGCAAATCTAATGACCTTCAATTTTAAAATGGATAAATAGTAGGGTAATATATAGCACTGGGAATGACAAAGAACTACTATTGTAATTAATAACTAATTAATTTCTTAAACTCAATATTGAGCAAAAGAATACTGATAGAAAATAGATTATATTCTAGGTTTCCATTTTTAAAAGGCAAACTCTATGAAGTTAGAAGTCAGGACAGTAGTGTTACCCAAGAATGACATTAATAACTTGAAGGAAATAAAGGAAGATTATAGAGTTCTAGTAATGTTGTTTCTTGGTTTTCACACTGTTTATTTGGGAACATTCAATTTATGATATTTTAAGCTATATACTTTCCTCTATTTTTTTTTTCTGCATAATTTTTGACAACAGTCCTAAACCATAAGCTCTGGTGTCCCAAAGGCAGGAATGATGTGTATAAAAGAGAGGAAGAAAAAAAATTATGTAGATGATAGAGGCTCTGTTTATCCCTCTGGCAACCAAGTCAAAGTTGTGTTGGGAACATGGAGCAAGCAGCAAGGAAAATTCTCCTGAGATCTAGATGAACAAACCATACAACTAGGGAGAAATTCAAGAAAGCACTCTGCAATGGAAGAAGGTAGGACGGGGCGAGAATGCGGAGCTGCCTGGTCTCCAGTGGCTGAGTGAGACAGAAGCTGCGGCAGTGGCAGCAGCAGGTGCCCTTTAAAGAGGCCGCAACCAGAGCGGATTTTCATGGTGATGGATCTGCTCACTCTGAGGACCAGTACCGAATGAGCTACACGCAGGGGGCACAGGGGACTTACAGGGAGATGTTGTTGAAGTGAGGGCCTAGGCAAGACTTGCTCTGTAGAGAAGTGCTGGCGGTATCTATTGTTCCCTGTTGAGCCCTCCCCCATACCAGTGCATTGAACAAGGCCCTACCATAGCCCATGAGGTTATCAGACTGGATAACAGAGGTCGCTCCACCCAGAGGATTCCTGGAAACCCCGCCTCCCCCAACTCACAGCCCCACCCAAGCCACATCCAGGTGTATCCTCAGTGAGTCAGGTGCTCCTTGCTGAGCAGCACCTACACTCACACCAGACAGCTGGTGTGGCCTTTTGAGGCAACTATAAGCACAGCATCTGTGGATTGCTTGCTGAATCTTAACAGGTGGCCCTGGAGGGGCAGAGGCTTGGGCTAAATTTGGCCTACAGCTGAACCCCTCTCAAGACTGTACCACTGGACACCAACTTCACAAATCCACACTAATAAGACTGGGAGACTTAGGTGCTTTGTTTAGTACATAGAAACAGACATGGAAAGGCAGTCAAAATGTGAAGACAAAGAAGCAGAAACCATATGAGAGAAGAGAACAGAGATCCAGATATAATGGAGTCAAGTAATCTAACAGATGCAGAGTTCAAAACACTGGTTTTAAAGATGCTCAATGAACTTTTGGGAAGTATAGATAAATTCAGTGAGAACTTTAACAAAGAGATAAAAAAAAAAAAACATAAAAATAGAAATGGAAATTATAATAGAGAACCAGTCCGAAATGAAAAACACATTATCTGATATGAAATAAATAAAGGAATAAACAAAGTGAATAAAGAAAGCGATCAAATGTCTTATCTAGAAGGTGGGAAAGCCAAGGACACTTTATCAGAATGGCAGGAAAAAAATGCCAAGACTATAAAAACAATTTAAGGAGCATATGGGACACTATTAAGGGTCAAAATATCCATCTGATCAGTGTACCTGAAGGAAAACAAGATGTTGAACAGCTGTTTGAAGAAATAATGATGGAAAACTTTCCCAACCTGGTGAAGAAAATGGACATAAAACCCCAGGAAGCTCAGAGAATCCCAAAAAACAGGGATCCAAAGATGCACATACCAAGACATATCATAATTAAAATGCCAAGGGTTAAATACAAAGAAAGAATATTAAAAGTAGCAAGAGAAAAGCAGATAGATACTTACAAAGGAGCACCTTGTAAGTATCTCAAAAGAAACTATGAAGGGCAGAAGGGCTTGGCACAAAATATTCAACGTGAAGACCCAGGATCTATAACCAAAGATACTTTATCTAGCAAAGCTATCATTTAGAGTTGAAGGACAGATAAAGAGCTTCCCAGACAAAAATAAGCTAAAGAAATTTATCACCACCAAGCCAGTATTACAGGAAATGTTGGAGGAATTTAAGAAGAAAAAATGTATCAAAAACAGGAGTAAAGAATGGTTATAACTACATTACTATCAATAAGTACCTTAAATGGAAAAAGGATTAAGTATTCCAACTAACAGATAAAGTGGATGAATGGAAAGGAAAATAAGACCCCTACATGTTGCCTACAAGAGACTCACTCAAATTAAAAGACACACACAGGCTAAAAGGAAGGGGATGGAAAAAGATATTGCTTTGATGGACCTAGAGGGTGTTTAAGTGAGACAGAGAAAGATAAACACTATGATTTCACTTATATGCGGAATCTAAGGAATAAAAAGACAGACATAAATATAGTGGATAATTTGGTGATGGACAGAAGGGGGGGTTAGGAGGTTGGGAAAATTGAGGGAAGGGTTAAAGAAGTACAAATTAGTAGCTGATAGATGGTCATAGGAATGGAAAGCACGGCAGAGGGAATGCAGTTAACATTAGTATGTTGGCTAAGTGGAGGGCCAGGGGAAGGAGGGTGCAATTGGGGGGATCGTTTTATGAACTATATAGATGTCTAACCAATGTACTGTATACTTGAAACTAATTAAAATAAATAAATTTAAACATTAAAAAATTAAAAAATTAAAGAGACTTCATCACTGTCTGAGTAGTGATTGGCTTCTGAGGATGGAAAGAGTTCAGGCCACCCATACATCATACACACCATAACTAGAATATATGTCTTATCTTTTACAAGCATTAGTTCTATGAAATCCAACCACCACAATGTTCCTAGTAATGCTACTGGTCAGGAAGAACTTCCTGTGCTTACCTTGGGTGTGGTCTGCAAAGCATGCTGACAATAGCACATACCTTTAATATGTTTTAAATAATTTTAATAGGAATAGAAAGAGCCTGGTATCTTTAAAATATATATTTTATTCAGGTAAGTTTATTGATGACTTAACTACACTAACCAATTAAATAAAGATTGTGATATAGGAAGTATTTTGTTAGGTAATTCTACAGCTCGGTCAAATTTCTATTAGCCCCTTTTATAATCCATATATCTATTTCTTTTGTGAAGCATATTTTTGAAAATGAATAAAAATTTTGTATTAAAAAAAAGCTTCTATATTTGGAGTCTTTCATGTTTTAATAGCCGGTTTTGCTGTTCTATCAGCAAAATTATTGCCTTCAGAAACTTTGTCCTTTTGCCCTGTGAGAGCACTACAATGGATTACTGAATCTGCAGGCAGTTGTGAAGCTTTTGACAAAGCAGCTATCACTTTTTTTATGAGATATCTTAGTTTTTATTGTAATAAAAAATTCTTTATATTTAAAAAATGCTCTCGCATGACAGACACTAAAATAAAGTTTAAACTTCTAACCCTTAGGATATTAATATATAACATCATGCCCATGGAAAAAATATTTTCACTTATATCTGCTTCTTGATGATTCTTTCTGATCAAGTTTACATAATTCTGAAATTTTCTGACTCTAATCTCAATATCAGTTTCATTACTAATATTTTATATTACTATTATTTTACATTTGGCTATTACAAGTAATTGCATAACAATTTTCAGATATTACTATGAGATTGGATTATATATTCACTGGGTCAGTTTATTGGAAAAAAATTAACTGAATGTACTTTGTTTAAATTTGATCACTCTAAATCTACTGGGTATCAGCTAAATGCAGGTTTACTTTAATAAATAAAGGGCATAGGAGAAAGTGACACAATACTAAAACAAAAGTCAAGTCACTATGGATTTTGTCATTAAATTGGTCATTCATTACCTGATTAGTTCTGTACAAGTTATATCATCTTTTGAACTTCTTAACTCTCATCTTCAAACAAAGAAAATAGTATCTGTTTACCTTTTCTGAATTGTAATAAGATTGTAAAGAAGATCGAAGAGAAAGCCTAGAGCATGGAAATCAGTCTTGCACGACAAAGCACATGTAACTCTACAATATATAGAGTAGTTATTACTATAAACCTTATCCTCACAATACAGTGAGAAAATAGTGATAAAAATTGTATAAAAATATTAACAATACTCCCAAGCACTATGTTATTTTTTATTTTACCATTAACATTTTCAACTTCATATTAATCTTATTTTTATTTCATGTAAGGAATCTGACAGAAATCTCAATATTCTTTGAAATTCAACACTTAAAATTGTCTAAATCTGTGGAATTTATTCAAATTAGGCCAAACATATTTATTTTTTATTTAATCAATCTCTAATCTAAAGTTCATTTTTTCATTAATGATTTTGTCATTTTACTAATCCTTTCCGAATTACTGTTCCTTGGCAATTTCTACAACTCTTCTCCAGCAAAGTCAGTAAAATAGTATTCCATACAAATTCCATTAAAATGAGGCAATATTCTTCAGGTATTTAATTTTTAATTGTGTAAAAATGTGTATATATGTAACTGTCATAATCAGTGCTACTGAATGATGAGAAACAATGGAATATTTTCTAAGTCTAAAAAACATTTTCAAACTAGTATTTTTAGCTAGCCAAACTTTAAATTGCGCTCTACAACAAAGTACCATTCAAAGATAAAAGAACTTAAAAAATTTTTGGAGAACTTATTCACTAAAACAAGAGATTAAACAGAAAGGTGACTATGTCATAGAAAAGTGGTTCCAACACATTTGTAATAATTAAGTTATCAGCCTATCACAGCTTGGCTTAGCAGTGAAATACCCATAATTATTTAAATTGCCCTTATTGTTTAAAAACTGCATGGAAGAACTGTTTTTGGCTTGAAAAGAATTAAATAACTTTAGCAACTCCACACTGACCTGTGGCTGCAACCAAAGGTGGAACACAGAATGTTAAAAATCTGAAGGAAAGGGTAAGAGCGCTTCCCAAAAGCTGAAATAATTATGTTACATCGAGTAGAGTCTAATGTAACAATGTTTTAAATTAAGTAAGTTCTTGTAATAACAAAAATTCATGTTTATTACACCGAAATATCACTTTTCTGTTTGGTAAAAATTTAATGGCATAAAATATATTCTGTCATGCACCTATGGAAAACAGGTAATTCAGCTGTCGTTGATGGAAATGCAGCCTCACTGAAGAGTGCATGGCAAAATGTGTAAAATTCCATAGACATTTACTAAATTTTTTTCATCTAGCAATTCCAAATAAAAAAGAAACTATCCCAAACACTAATAGGAAAAAAGTAAAATTAAATGTATTACAACTTTAATTAAAGTGCTATTTGTAACAGAAAAAATAAAGCATAATAATTAACTGAACACATCTGAAATAACCATCAGTGGAATACAGATTAAATAAACTATCAATCAATAAAATGAAAAACACCCTGTACTCAACAAAATGAAGAAATATACAGCTACAAAAGGTAAGAAACTTATTATATTACTAATGAGTAACTCCTAAGAAATGTGTATGGTATAGTTTAACCTAAGAAAATTAGGATATACACATACATACTGTACAGTTCCATATATTTGTATTTATGTACATGTTTGTAGTTTTTAAATGGTTATCTCTGACAGAGAGTGGAAAAGCCATCGATACAAGCTAGTGTTCCTTAGTATGCTTTGTTTTAATTTTAAATTCATAGAAATAACTTAAATGGTTTAAAATAAAAATAAAATTAAAAATAAATAATAAAATAAATACACAAATAAACTTAAATATGTACCAATCTCAAATAACTTTAACATGTATTCATTTGGCAGCCATCTGTCTCTACTGAGATATCTCTGGAGATGTCTATTCCATAGACAAAAACATACAATTATAACCATAAAAATATATGTGTATAAATGTTTCAGTAATCATATTATTAACAGTGATTTGGGCAGTATTGATATTGTTTTGTTTAAGTGTGAGTACATGGTGATTCCTTAAGTATTTTGATCTACCACCATGGTTTGCGCCAAAATTCAAGAATTTTACTTGACCATAGTTTTCATATTATTTGTATAAATGACAATCCAAAATAAAAGGAAAAATAATATTCTAGTGTAATATAGATATGTTTTTGTCATTGCTGTCAAGAACTGTAAAGCATCGATATTTTATTTATACTAAATAAAACTATGCTATATACTAAAACATAAGCCTGACCAACTGAAAACTTAAGATGTTTGCAGAAAACACAAGAAATAAAAGGAAAGTCTATTCCTCATGGCAATAGCAGTAGCTGAAATAGTATCACTTTTATTCTGATTCTTTGACTGGGTCCCACATGATGCAAAGATCAAATAAACTATTATTAATCAGCAATAACTTCATTTCTCTCCATATAGTTTTAAAATAGCCTAGTTAATTTAAAAAAAATGATCACTTGTACTCATCTATATAAAAGCAGGTCATTGCCGGGGTTCTGCTACATGACATCCTACACACAACAGGCTGTATTAAAGGGGAAAGATTCTGAGTTTAGGGAGCCAGAAACTGAAACAAGAAGTAAACCTGCCTGACTTTTGCCACACAGGGTAGTGCAAAGTAAGCAGCCCTGTCTCGCCCAGCAGACCCTAATTCAAAACTGAAGGGAAGAGGTCACGGTGTTGCAGTCTGTGGCCTCAGTTGCCTAGGATACAGAGCAGAGAGGAGTAGAGACTAGATAAGGGGCTGGTAGAGAGTAATCAGCATATTTGAGTTTTCCAGTTTATTATTTTTCCTTTACAGTGATTGAAAAACTCTGTTTAATTTTCTCTTTGAGCTCTGGATCCCCAGGCAAAATTCAATCAGCAAGTAATAATTATGGGACAGAGATAATGCCAAGGCTCTAGATCATGTTTCTGCAGATGATTTTAGGAAAGGACAGGGAACAGAATTAGTTGAGGAGATCTAATAGTGTTATATTCTCTATATTTACTCTGACGATGCTCTTTTAAAGAACTGTCCCCTTAAGTTTAATCACCTAATCCTTAAAGGGTGAAACACTATAAGAGGCTGGTTGTCGGTGACCATTATTAATTTAACTGCTTTAGCCACTCCCTACTAAAACCAATTTGGGCTATATGCTCATGCAAACCGATCTTCTCAAACCTGCATCCTACTTGCTGTTCTCATGACTAAAACATTAAAACCGTAAGCCATGATGTAAATCACATTTTTCAGTAATAGAAAGTGGCAGATATAAAAAGCTCTCCTACTGCTTTTAAAATCCTACCACTGGGGAACTCTCTTCTGCTATCTCCCCCTACACCCCCTACAGTGGTTTACCACAATCCTTTCTTGTTTTGAGAAGACTTGAAGTAGACAATATTGTTAGATGGCAAACTTTTCCCTTTTACAGAGCCTGTGAAAAAATGAGTTGGAAGAGAAACCACAAATAAAACTTGGACTGTGTGTCTTCTCTCTCAGGATTCTTCTGTCGTGCTTGGTTCTGGAACCCACAGCACCTTTTGCTATATTTTTCACAAAATAGATGATCTGTATTCCATCTGGTAGAGGACAAAGGGCAATCCCAGCTTTCAAGAGTCCATCTGTGTTTAGCTATGTGCATCATCTAAATTAATCTAAATTCTGAGAATCTCAAGGCCTATATGAAGTAATTATTTCTATTCTCATTGATTTACTGTTCTATGTAAAAAAAAAAATCAGCTCCCTCTCTTCATTTTTCTGCATCCAAATGTCTTTTTAGAGCTTTGCTCTGAAGATGTTTCCCCAATTGTCTTTTTATTTTGTTTTGATTTCATTTCAGAGGAGATAGGAAAAAAAGATAAATTAAGCTAGACAATCCACCACACCTAAACAGAAATGCCCCCAACAAAGCCTTAATGCTTAGTCATCAGATCAGAGACCTTGAGATTCTAATGCACAGCCAATATCACTGAACCTCTTTGCAGGTAAAACACCAAATTTAAGAAATCTTTTCTGTTAATATATTTACAGAGCTCATATTTTGTATTCTATAATATTATCCTTTTAACCTAAAGGTAGTAAGACTAATTCTTCTACTCACAGCTACAAATATCCCTAATCTACTTATTTAGAAAACCACAGCCTGAAAAATTTCCATGTGGTACACTGTTCAGAGCAAGAAAATTAAAATATTTTTTTAATTTAAATATTTTAGATTCTAATTTTATAAGAGTATTCTTAATTACATGAATATATACACATACAATAATATCATAAAAACATACAAAGGTAAGAAAGTTTTACTCTCATAGCACATTAAACAAATACTTTGTTAGATGTTTCCCCTATAACTTCATTGTCATAATAAAAATAGTACAAGAGGATCTTAGAAAATGAGAAAATTCTTCATGTCAATCCAAAAGTCACGAGAATTTTTCATAAGAACATTAAATAAGATTTCTAAAGTCTTTACTCAGTAATTTAGAATTTCTTTGAAAAAATTTAACTTTTGAAGTGCAGTTTTAATCATAATTTTAGAAATAAGAGTATTATTTCATAAAGACCTTCAGTACAGATAACAAGAAGCTCTTCTCTTTCATTCTTCTTTAAATGTCAATATGAATTGAATATAATATATATATACTCTCAGATCAGAAGAATATCTCAATATAACTTCTCAGTTCTAAGAATCCTTTCAATTCTGCAATAAATTATCTCAGAAGTACCTTGTCTTCAGGAAATGTTCTTTAATTAGTTTTCTTTTCCAAAGAGCCCAGCACTGCCATGGATATTACTAAATAATGCACTGGCAGTCACAAAGCATTGATGTGATCCTTTATAGACTCAACTGAGAGAGTAAACTATACTATTTATAAGGTTTAAAATTATATACAATTTGGTTATCACAATATAGTTAAATGAGCAAATTATAAGCATAGATAAGTAACATACTGTAGCATACACTTTTTAAATTAAATTTATTGGGGGTACAATGGACATCACAATGAGATACCACCTCACAGCTGTTAGAATGGCTATTATCAACAAGGCAAATAAAAAGTGTTCGAGAGGTTGTGAAGAAAAAGGAACCCTCATACACTGCCCGTGGGAATGTGAATTGGTTCAGTCACTATGAAAAACAGTATGGAGGTTCCTCAAAAAGTAAGAATACATTATCATATGACCCAGCAATCCCTCTTCTGGGCATCTACCCCCAAAATGTGAAAGTATATACTCTCAAATGTCTTTCTATACAGCACTTTGAACTTGGTATAATGTTAGTTAGAAAAGTGCTAAAAGACCTTCAACAAATATTCCACAAAACAATGACTTAGAAGTCTCGATAAAATTATAGCATAATATTTTGCTTCTTTAAATTGAAAACCATCTTAAGATTTATTGTCATTTGTAGTGTACCCATTTAATTAGGGCAAATTATCTAAGTCAGGAACCTAAAATGGACTAGGTAGCAACTATAGGACCAGTAAGGCATATCCAGGAAAAAAATAATTTATTTTTAAATTAGAAGTGAATACTCTATTTTTGATAACAAATGCTAGTATTATATTTAGACATTAAAACAGATTCATTTTAGAAAGTAATTACCTAAAATCTGACAAAAAAATAATTGAGATATCTAAACATTGCTTCCAAGACACTTAGGGACACTGTCTTTATTGTTGGAGTCTAGATTATAAAACAGGTTTGTCCATCTCTATTGGATGACAGGTGATAAAAATGAAATCCTGGCAAGGTCAGGGTTTAGTTAGAGATTTATGTATTTAATAGTATCTGTGATTATTTTTTACAAGTAAACTGGTATTTTTAACCTAATAATGTCAATTCAAAATCTATGAGGAAAATTGAGGAAAACAGTCAAATCCATAATTATAGTGAGAGATTTTAAAGAACTCTTTCAGGAGCCAAAAAGGAAAGTGGACAAAATTTAGTAAAAATATTGCACCTTTGGACAATATCAGCAACAAGTATAAGCTAACAGACTGTAAGACTCTGCTCCTAATCACTGAATGGTATACTTTCTTTTCAAACATGTAACAAAAAATTATAATATACTGGACCATAAAGCAAACTATCAACAACATAAAAATAAGTGAAGTTGTGAATTGCATGGTTTTTTTAATATAATGCAATTAAGCTAGATATTATAACAAATAAATAACACGAAGTTCTCCTTGTGTTTGAAAATTAAGAAGCATACTTCAAAATAAACTATATTTCATAGGAAAAATATAAACTAAATGGATAAGAAGGGAAAAGGAAAATAAAAAAATGAAAATGGAAAACGAAGAAAAGAAATTTTTTAAAAATCACATGAAAGAATAGCATTTAAAAAAATCTATGATCTCTGGCTATGTACAAGTTTCTCTGAGATACACGTATTAGAAAAATAAGAGCTATGGCCTGAGACTTTAAAAAAATGAGGAATAATAAATTCTTACTGTAACTTGAATTGTTATGCCAAAATATTCTTATCATGAGAGAAAGAATGTTTGTCCTTCAAATATATCCTAGATATTAGTCACAAATTCAGAAAACATAGAATGTGTTTAGGATGAGGAAAGGCCAATGTGAGGGCTGGACAGTAGTGGGGAAGGTGTTGAAATCATCCAGAATATTTAGCAAAGGGATGAATTTGTTAAATGTTTTAGAATAAGTAAGCAGATGTTCAGAGCAGAACCTTTTGGGGATATAGGGAAAGAATCAATGGCACTTTAAGAGTTAGGTACTGATGATAAAGTCTAAATTTAACAAGCAGGTGTATAAGGATATATTTGGAATATTAATTTGTGATGGGTTGATTACTTGAGAAATCAAGGTATTTCTATATACTCCCCCACTGCCATCCTTTCAGCCTACTCTCATTTATATGTTAGATTCTGCGGCCTCCATTTTTCTTTGGAACAAGTTAGCAGAAACCCCATTTTTAGGTTCTAAATTAAGATAATGCACAATTCCTAATATGAGATAGTGTAGCATGTTTAAACATTGGTCAAACAGATAAAAGAGAATTGCAATTAAGTGTTAAAACCAATTTTCTAGCTGTCTCCCTTTACCTGCAAATGGAAAGTTAAATAACCTTTTAAATATGGGAGTGATGAGTATAAGAGAGGATTTAGAGAAAAAGTGCTGAAAGTCAGAAGCAGTGTGAAATGCTAAACCATTGCCTCTGCTTCTTAAGGAGAGTATCAAAGGCGAAATGCTGAGAAAGTAAGGCATACATGAGATGGCCCTACATGAAGTCTGAGCCTATCACAAAAACAGACACTGCCTTAACATTTTCCAGTTTCTGTCTCACTGAGGCAATCTCTTAAACATCTCTTCTCAGACATGAGGTGCATTGGCAAATTTAGTCATGAATTTCAAAATTCAGACTTCTTCTAAAACCTAAATTGTGCAAAGACCAAAGAGTGACATGGAAGTAAACTCATGGGATGATGAGAACATGAGTAAATCTCATAACATACAATAATGTCAGAAAAAAAGGGAAAATATATTAAAAAGACGCTATTAAGTGGAAATAAGTCATTTCTCCATGGATTTATCTGTGATAATAAACTGTCTAGAAAATGAAGCCACATGTTAAGAGTCAGTATCAGACACTGTTTTTGCATGAAGCATATGTCCTAGAAAGGTGATAAGCCATCCTAGCACTGAAATTAGTGGATATTCATTAATAAAATTTTATCTACCAGGCAATCAGAAACTTGAAGTTTCAAAGTATTGACTCATAAGAGTAAGTAGTGGAAGAAAGTCAAAGAATTTTGAATTTGTAACTGTTTTAACAAATCTAAATCAATGAGAGCATTTATTGAAATGGAAAGAAAGAAGATAGGAGGGAAATAAATTTAGTTGCTTGCAAAGGTAGAGAAGAGACTAAAAAAATGTTCCAACAACTGAGTCTTATATAATAAATTTCTGTAATACAAATAGATATGTTTAATTACTCCTCCTTAAGAAAGAGAACATTTTTCAGAGATGTCAGATCAACCCTTGGGTTGTAAAACCTCTTAAAATTGGTAACTGAATTATTTATCCATATGTGTCTAATGGACAGCTCACTGAAATGGGCAACACAGAGCGATGCAAAATGATTAGGTTTTGAAAGCAGGTGTTGAGAGGAGATTGGGAAGAAGATATCTTAGCTGCAAAAATAAGACAAACACACAGATAAAGACCAAGAAGAATACAGAGTTCAGCAAACAGAGAGAGATCTAAAGATTGTTGGTAAATTGACTAAAGGACTGAAATGAAGACAAGAATTTGAAAATGTGAGGCAGAAATATGGCCTCACACTGGGAAACTGAACTATCTAATACCAGGCAGACAGAATGTTTCTAACCTCCTGAGTGGAATATAAGGAACATTCCCTCCTCATAAAACTCACTAGCACTTAGGATTGAAGATGGATATTTGGAAGTGATGTCTTCACTCTCTTCACACTCAAAGGGCCCCACCTAGGAGCTGCTGTCCAGTTACTATTTCTGAAACCTAGGGAGCTTCCAAGTCGATGGTAAAAAAAAGGTGATTCATCCCCAAATCCCAGTGATGGCTGGAAAGAAACTTTATGCTGCCTTGTAATTTCCTCAGTGAATCCAAAACAGCAGCACAATTTATTAATAATCGGAAGGCCAAGTTTTAAAAGTTAAACAATTATGTTAAGGTGGATTAAGGGTGAATCTAATGAAAAGTGTCTTCCATCTAAATTCACAAGTATTGCAACATAATTATATATCTATATTGTTCATAATCTCTGATTAATATGGATTTATTGTCAACAGATGGTGATTTATTAAAGTTTAATACATCATATTTTTCAAAATATGCATGCTCTGCAGTGTATGCTGTAGACCTTGTGAAGTCCTTAAATTAATCACCTAAAATATATTAAATTCTCACTCCCTAACAGATACATAAATTCCAATGAAAATGAAAGTTTGAGGATGTCAGTATTTAGGAAAAGAGTTGGTTGTAACATCTATATTCACTTATATTATTGGATTAACAATCATCTTTTGGTAATAACCTACACCGAGATGAAATATGAGTTTGGTGATATGGGGAAGAAAGAGAATTTAGAAAAATGCCTGACACATCCATCCAGTCAACACTTATTTAGAGAGAACCAAATAGTTGCCAGGTACTATGCTAGATATTGCAAATAAAATGGTGATGACGACAGAGCCTCAAAGATGATCAATCTATGTTTAGGTCGATTCCAACACTTATTTGTTTGATAAGTGAATGTGTTTAAATATCTAAGTTTGATTCATGTCTACATCACTAAATTGTTATGTTAAGCCTGCCAGACTCATAATTTATCAGTATTTTCTACTATAAAATGGATTAATAGTATTTACCTTTCAGAGTGGATGTGAGGATTATAGATAATGAGATTGTATACAAAGTGAAAAAGAGTGCTTTATAATTGTAATTAAACACTTAAAAAAGTGACTTTTTCTTACTGTTTTTTTGAGTATTGGAAAAGTTGTGGCTAACTAATGGGCTTTTTGAAATCCTTCCAATAGTGACTGACTCACTTGATGAAGTTTTGTTCATTTTTAATTTATTGCCATGCTGTCTACCTGATTGTTTTATTTATTAATGATTGTGGCCTGAGTTTAAATATGTGGAGCGAAGGATATGAAAAAGACAGAGCAACAATTCAAATATTATATATTAACTACGACATAATTTATATCATTTCATCACATATATTACTTTATTTGCCAATAAAGATCACAAGTAAAATATAATGACATCATCTTTATTTAGTTATTTATTTCCAAATTCTGCCACAAAGGATTCAACACAGAATGTGTAATATTATACTTAAAAACCATTAGAACAGCAGGGCCAAGAGGAAGAATGTGAAACAAATGCAGGATTATTTTCATATTCCAGTTATTTTCCGGTTTGTATATTATGCTTCCTCACAGAGCTGTAACTCATTGAATCCAATCTGTAGGTTTATCTTTGTCTCTAGAACACATTTCACAATGGCTTTGGGAAATTTTAAAAAATTTAACTTATCACCTTATGTTACCACTACGCAATTTTGTTATTACTCTAGTTTGGATTGTGTGCGGCGCATTAGATAACTGATTTTTTTGCCTATGCCCTTGTGGCTGAGAGTTTATCATGATACTTTGCCTCTTTTGTTAATTTATCTGAGTTAATGGCTATGCTTTGCAATTGTTAATCCCCTTTGTAGCTTGTTACCTGCTTTCATACTTTAAGGAGAAAATAACTTGATTGAGCATTTCCTCATTGGATATTCCATTTGAATCTTTTCAGAATCTGTTATCCAATTTAATATATCGCAGCGGTTTCTCTATCAGATTACATTTTCTGTAAATTGAACTTCCTCCTGGCATGTGAATTTGGGTCTGTTTTGATCTTACGATCATCATCCCAGATTCTGTAAGACAACATCTGACTACATCTAATAACTCTCCAGCTGTCTTTTAAATGCTCGCAACAAACTAATTCTTGGTATTTTCACTCAAATTTATGTCTCTAGTCTGACACATTTCTTTCTGATTCTCTGAAATCTTTGTATATGATTTTATTAGCTGGAATTTTTCTATGATCTTTCTAGAACTTGAATTTTATTGCCTTTAATTTGCCTACTTCTTTGACTAACTCAGGCAAGAAATCGCAAATCCAGTCAAGACTTTCAAATAACAACCTCTTAAAAGTAGCAAGTTGACTAACATTGTGGCTCACTCAACACTAGGGTCACTTAGATTTGAAGAATCAGACTTTTACAGTAAGATTATCATTTTATTCATCTTTATATAACCCATTTTGCTAAAGTTAATTAGTACACACGTGACTTAATTGGTTCTCTTCATCTAAGTTATAAAATTTTTGAACATAGAGTCACTTGTAGTATTTCTTTATTATCCATTTAATGTCCACAAGTTCATTACTAATGAATCTCCTTTCATTTTTTATACTGGCAATCTGCTTCTTCCCTATTTTTCTCAATTAATGTATATATAGTTTTACTGGTTTTATTGATTTTTTCAGAAAACAAGCTTTTGAATTTATTCATTGATTTTTCTCTATTTTCTTCTGTTTTAATTTCATTGATTTTTGCTCTAGTTTATGACTTCTTTTCTTCTGCTTACTTTAGACTTAGATTGTTCTTTTTTCTCTACTTTACCATGATAAAAGCTTAAGTAATTGATTGAAAAAATTTATCCTTTTATAATATATGCACTTAATGCTATATATTTTATCTCAACAATGCTGTCACAGGACACAACAAATTTGACTAAGTTTATATAAGTTTTTATTTAGTACACAATATTTTGAATTCCTCTTGGGCTTTTTAATAACTTAAATTGATTCTAGATGATGAATGTGTTATTTAGAAGTTTGTTGTTTAATCTTTGAATATCTGGCAATTTTCCAGCTGTCCTTCTGGTATTGATTTTTTAGTTTAATTCCACTGTAATTTGAGAATATAATTTGCATAATTTCTATTCTTTTTAAGTTATGTTTTATATCGTAGAATATTTTTTAACTTGGTGAATACTCCATTTGACCTTGAGAAAAACACACATTCTGCTGTTTGGTGGTTTAGTATTTCTTACATGTCAAGTAGATCAAGTTCATTGGCAGCACTGTTCAGGCGAACTATATCCTTATTGAGTTGTTCTCTGCCTGATTTGTCAATATGAAAAAGGAATATTCAAATCCTCAGTTATAATAGTAGACCTGTTTTTTTCTCCTGCCAGTTCTATCACTCAGTCTTTGACTCAAGCTTTTGGGGGATCATTTGTTAGGTATATACATGCTTAAGACTTTTTTTTTAATTGATGTATTTATCTTCATATAATATTTCTCTTTGTCCCTGATAATATTTCCTGTTCTGAAGCTGGCTTTGTCTGAAGTCAGTATAACTATTCTAGTTCTTTTTTTTCAATTAGTGCTGACATGGTATTTATTTCTCATTCCTTTACTTTTAATATACCAGTATGTTTATATTCAAAGTGGGTTTCTTGTAAATAATATAGTTGGGCAGTTTTTACACTTTTTGACAATCTATTTTTAGTTAGTTTATTTATTTCATTATCATTTAAAGAGGTGATTCATGTAATTAGATTAGCACCCACCACGTTTGAAACTATTTTCTATAGATTCCATTTTTTCTTCTCCTCTACTCCTAATAATTTCCTGCCGTTTTGGTTTTAACTGATCTCTTTCTTTATAATTCTATTATTTCTTCCATTAGAATATCAATTATGTTTCTCTAAAAAATAGTAATTTTCATAGTTTCCAATATACATTTTGAACTATTCTAAAACCACATTCAAATAACACTATATTGGTTCGTGTATTGTACATATACATTATGATAGAGTATTCAAATTCCTCCCATCCATTCTTATGACGTTTTGGTCATTCATTTCAGTTATACATATAGTATAATCATTGAAAGCATTATTCCCATCTTAGTTCAGGCTGCTACAATATGATACCATAGATTTGTTGGCTTAAACAAATACATTTATTTTTCTCAGTTCTAGAGGCTGGAAAGTCTAAGGTTAATGTACCAGCAGAATAGATGTCTGGCGAGAGCCCACTTACTGGTTTCCAGATATCCACTTTCTTGCCATAGCCTCATGGCTGAGAGATTTCTTGTCTCTTTTTACAATGGTATTTATGCCATCACGAGGGCCCCACTCCCATGACCTCATCTAACCCTGATTACCTCTCAAAGACCCCACCTCAAAACACCATCACACTGGGGATTCGGATTTCAACATATTAATTTGAGGTGGTTATAAACATTCAGCAAATATCAATTACTGTCATTTATTCAAACAGTTATATATTAGACTAATCAAGAATAAGAATAAAATATTTTATTTTACTTTCATTTATTTCTTCTCAGACACTCTTCTTTTGTTTATGTAGTTAATATTTCTAGCCTAAATCTCCTTTGTTTGAAGAACTTCTTTCTTCTAGAGAACACCTGCAGTTTTTGGCTCATGAATCACTTTCTCTATCTTCAATGGCAGCAAAGTTGAATCTCTGTGCTCTTGCACAGTTAGATCTTTCTCTTGGGTTCTCACCACAGGAACTGCTTTTAGGAACTCATGTGTTTAATGAGGGCCTACATGGATTATTTTTCATCTCAATGTACTTAACCTTAGTCACACCTTCAATGTCCTCTTTTTCCCTATAAGTTAACATAGTCACTAGTTCCAGTGAATTTGGACTTCTTTTGGGTTCCATTACTATAATATTTTGTAACATTTAACATAAGCACATAGAGAAATTGTAGTTATATTTCTGTTGCTGAAAGTTTTATATTGAAAGAAAATGTAATAATCACAAAATATGTAAAAATTAAAAACCATTTTTCATGAAATGTAAAATGCTATTAATCCAAGACAACTGTAAAGGATTTTACACATACTAACTATTAAAAATTATTTTACAAACTATTTCTAAACTATGAGTTTGAATAAAGAACCCATTGGCGTTTTAAAGATATATTTTATCAATCTCAGTAATAATTGGTCAATATATATCATAGCACCATAAAAAATGTACCTCATAGCAAACAAAATTTTAAAAATGCAAGGTTGTTTCTAGTTTTATTTAGAGTAGCCACAGTGAAACAAAAATGAATAGAACAGAATAACAGAATTGTATGTATGGAATATTCAGTATACTAATTATGTCAATTTTGGCAAAACTTTGGTGTAGAATCCATATAATTTTGTTCAACATCCCTATGTAAAATTGATGGGGGGTGGTATGGGGAGAACCATACAGATGAATAACAAGAAATGAAAATAAATAATGAAATTATAAAGTCATCATTTTGCTGCCATCAGGGTTGAATTAGAAAAGAATCATTCATGAATGCTCAATGTAATCCATAAAAGCTTAATAACAAGATACTTTTATAGTTCAAAATATCTCCACAAAATTACTTATTATAGTTATAAATGTATAACAAAAAAACTGGCTGACACTGTATTAAACATAATTAATGTAATCAAAGATAACATCATCAATAATGGAACAAACAAACATCACGTATCTTCTGATATAATGCACTGAGAATGACACAATATTACTTTTTTCAGGGAATGAGGAAGGCCAATCCTACTATTTGCTTGTAAGGCAGAGTTCAGAGATATTTAATGCAAGTGTTAATGATTGCAAATAAGTCAAAAAATAATCTTTACTATGGTTTGTGATAATAAAGAGCGATGATAGAATAGAAAATGATCTAGGCTAAATTTAAGAGAACTCCCTTAGAAATATTAGACATCAAGTTTGTATAAGTTAGCTCACTAAAGGAAGTGAGGATTTAATGAGGTGGGGACTTAATGAGGTGATAGAATGTCCATTGTCTGATAGAATCATTTATTCCAAACTTCTAGATCAAAGAGAATTTAATTTCATGAAAGAATTTCAAATCCAGGTGGATATTAGCAATTGATATTTTAAGAACAAAAGCTCTTCAAAAATTGTGTCAAAGGAAGTTGTTTTTACTAGTTTTCATTACAAAGAAGGTAACAGATACTTGTTTGGCCCTTAGAACTTGTACAAAAATGTTATAACCATTTTATATACCTTTGCAAAATAGACAAAGAATGTTGAATTAAAACACATATATGGCAACAGAATAAAATAGTAGCAGTGATGATTAAAATATACTTAACAGTGATTCTTTGAATTGTATAGAATAAAGACATGGTTTGTCTGCACCAGTATTAAAGGCATGAATTATATCATTAGCTCATACAATATGAGGGTCTCAGCCTCATCACTCTCTCACCGAGATCATATTGTGCAGATAAACAGGATTAGTCAGATAAACCAAATGTAAGTGGAATATCAACCATAGTAATAGCCAGAGTGGTATTGGAAAATGTATATAAATGTACATTCCAGAGTATAGCACTGGAAATAAAACTGTGAACCACCCTGGATCATACCCCTTAGGAAAGAGAAAGGAAAATAATTTTTGGTAAAACTTTACCAAGTGTGCCAGAGGGTGGCATGTACCAATTTGTGTGTGTGTTGTGTGTGTGTGTGTGTGTGTGTGTGTGTGTGTGTGTGTGTTTTGTATATTCTTGGCTATCCCTAATGACCATATCATGAATTTAGATGGAAAGACAGAAAGAGTGAATAATTTGCCTTATCATTTTTTTTCCAAGATAGAATAAAAAACATTTTTACTAAAGGAATATTTTAACAGTTAATCTGTAATGAATGATAGTTACATTATGAGTCCAAAATATGGATGTAGAGCTTAAATATGTTCATTCTCTCTCTTTCCTTCCCCCTCTTTCTCTCCATGAGTTTGTGACGTTAGGGTTTCTATTTACTTTTCCTTTCAGTTAGATATTGAAAATCTGCTCATAAGAGGAAGAACTAACAACAGCTTACTAAGTGTCCTTTAATATGTCTCTATAAATCTCCTCACTATTTTTTCTCTAATTGTTTATTTTAGAAACAATTTATTATTTTTAATGTTTCCTGTTTTTAAGAAAAACTAAAGCATGAAATAAATGCATTACTACTAATTTCATTATGTGCCCATTAAATATTTTGAACAGACATTTCTCCAAAGAAAACATGCAAATGGCCAATGGGTCCATAAAAAGATCCTTAACATCACAAATCATCACAGAAATGCAAATCAAAACCATTAAGAGCTATCACTTCACAATGGTGAGCTTAGTTATTATCAAAACACAGAAGACAAGTGTCGATGAGGATATGGAGAAAGGGAACCCTCCTACATTGTAAGTGGGAAATTAAATTAGTGCAGCCACTGTGGAAAACAGTATGACAGTTTCCCGGGATATTTTTAAAAAGCAGCTATCACATGATCCAGCCATTCCGCATATGCGTATATAAACTGAAATCAGGTTTTCAAAGACATATTTACACTCTCATGTTCACTGTAACATTATTCACAATAGGCAAGGAATGGAAATAACCTAAATGCCCACTGACAGATGAATGGATATAGAGATGGAATTTCACACATGCACACACACACACACGTACACATATGCACATAAACAGAGTGGCATAATATTCAGCCATAAAAAGAAAGGGAATCTGCCATTTGCGACAACATGCATGAACCTTGAGGACATTGTACTAAGTAAAGTCAGATAGAGAAGGACAAATACTGTAGGGTCTCATGCATATGAGGAATCTATACAAAACAAAACAAAACAAAACAAAACAAAACAACTCATAGGAACAGAATAGACTGGTGGTTGCCAGAGGATGGGTGAAGGCTGTCAAAGGTAGGAGTTCCAGTTATAAGATAATTAAGTTCTGAGGATGTAATGTACAGCATGATGACTATAATTAACAATGCTGTATTGTATATCTGCAAGTTGCTAAGGAGTAAATCTTAAAAGTTGCCACCAGAAGAAAAAAGTTTTTAACTATGTGATGTGATGGGTATAAACTTATTGTGGTGATCATTTCACAATATATAGATCTATCGAATCTTTAAGCTTAAAACAATGTTATATGCCAATTGTATCTCAATAAACCTGGATAGAAAATAAAGGAAATGTGGTATATACATGCACTGGAATATAATTCATCTTAAAAAAGAAAGAAGTCCTTCCATAAATGATAACATAGGTTAACATAAAAGACATTATACTAAGTTAAATAAGCAAGTCACAGAAGGACAAATACCATGTAGTTTCACTTAGTGTTAAACTTACGGAGACAGGGAGTTAAACGGTGGATGCCAGAGGCTGGGGGAAGCAGGAAATTGGAAATTGTTATTCAACTTAAAGTTTCACTTACTTGAGATGAATAAGTTGTAGAGATCTGCTGTACAATAACATTGCTGTATTGTACATGAAAAGGTTTGTGAAAAGGGTAAAGCTCATGTTAAGTGTTCTTATTGCTATAGAAAACATCATTTAATAAGGTATATTTTAAGCATTTGCATTTCTATGCTACTTTTTGGGTCATTTGCCTTATTTCCAAGATATATTACCAAATGTAAATTAACATTTAAAAATTTTTTTGGTGAAATGCTAGCTCTTTTTGGAAAATAGAATGAAGATGAGTAGTTCTCAACATTTAGTAATGCTTTGGACAACACTAAAGAAACAAAACACTTAAATTGACTAAGCCAAAGCTAAGATGATATACATTTTTATCTGTTTAGTGTTCAGAGTTCTGAAAAACAAAATTTAATTATCAAGATTTGTACCTAGAATAATTGTGAAAACATAGAAGAAGAGTTGATGGGACATTATGCTAAGCATTGTTGGTAGAGTTATACGTTATGAAATGGTGTTGGATTTTGTTGAATGTTTTTTTCTGTATCAACTGAGAGAATTATGTTTTTCTTTTTCCCATTGTTATAGTAATGTGGTGTATTACATTCATTGATTGACTGATTTTTAACTATCCTTGCATTCTAGGGATAAATCTAACCTGATCAAAGCATATAATGCTTTTAATATGCTGTTGGATTAGTTTTAATAATATTTTGTTCAGGAGTTTTACATTCATATTCATAATATATTAGTCTGTAGTTTCTATTTTTCTGGTGTCTTTCTCTGGCTTTGATAAGGTAATATTGGCACATAGAACAAGTTAGGAAGTGTTCCCTTCTGTCTGCCTGAGACTTGAAATATCCTATAAACCAGAGTTCTCTACCCAGCTTCAGTTACTTTTGGACTGTAATATGAGTGAAAAATAAAATTTCACCTCAATAAATTATTTTATTTTGGGGTTTCTGTTAAGGCAGCTTAGCCTATACCTGAAATAATGCAAGATTCATAAGATTTGTCAGTATATAATTATAATTAAAAATGTGCCAGAGTAAAGTCAAATAATGACCATATTTAAATGGAGAAAACACAAATTAGAACATGGCCTTTGGTTTTTCTATTATTTAGAGTTAGATAATAAGAGAAAGAATAAATATAATTTCCTAAAAGATAAAAAATACTGGTGAGATATCAAGAAATACAAGGAAAGAGAAGTAAAAAAATCTGTCTGGATTGGTGGTCCTCGACTAAGGCCTCAGTCCCCAGGGATTATTTGAATATATAAGAAGTTTCATTTTGTTGTTGTTCTTGTCCTAATAACTAGAAGTAAAATTGACAAAAATGTTCACAGTTATATAAGTGTTAAATATAGTTGTTTTCTCCTACTCTCTATTTTGAAATAGAGTTATCCCATGATTTTTCTGTTTAATGAAGTTAAAAAAAAATCTTATGATGAATTATACCAAAAAGGATTTCATACCAGTGACTGAATCAATTTATATAAAATACAATTTTATATCAATGACTACTGTTTTCTCTCACAGCTCTGTTAGATCTGAAATATATAGCAAATTTCCATCAATTTTGTGATTTGTATTTATTAAGTGTTCATTTTTGCTTGTGAACACTCACAAAAAGGTACTGACTAAACAAGTATCTATATTAATTTACATGTGGACATTTATAATTAGTTTAATTTCAAAGCATTTATTAATTTAAAGAGTCACTAAGAGACATTCACTTCTATGATATAATAAATATTTGCTGAGCTTTAAAAATATCACCATTATCTTAATGATTATATTACAAAATCCATGGATTTAATCTATAATTATGATAATGAGCAGAATCAGGGACTAGGCTAGAGATCATGCTTAGCAATGGATCTTGTCTCAATAATGTCAATTGGAGAAAATCAAATATAACTCCTAGATTTTGAGAATAATTGATATATACTTTACCTTTATTATGGTGGTAATTTTAGTTTTATACATACATCAAAACACAAAATAATTGCACACTTACAGTTCAAAAACACTTCATAAAAAGTGATCATAAGTAAAAGAGAAAAGGAGAAAACAAGAGGCAAGATAGGAGACACATCAGAAGCAAAATGAAATTAATTTCAAGTGGTTGGTCGACAATAGCAATTCAAAGTTAAGACTATTTATAAAAATGAATCATACCACTCAGTTCTTGTTTACATAAAGAGCTTCTACTTCAATACCAAGGATAGAGCAATACCCTAGTAATATTTTTTGGTTCCAATCCCCAATCTGCTCATTCAGAGATACTTAACAAAAGAGAAGCAACAAATCTGATTGATGAAACTGATGAGAATGTGTTATCAACTTATCCACGTTTCTACAAGTATTTGTTTTTAATTGTTGTTGCTGTTTATTTTAAGACAAACTATACTTCTCCATTGTTCTTTTTCTTAACACCACTAAATTCTCTTACCTGCTTGATCACTAATAGTATTTGTTGATAATGATGGAAATAAAGTGGTTTTACTCGTCTTTTTCTGCCATCATGTTTTGAGGTAGCTTGGATAGGTTCTCTGTCCTTTGTAAAAGACCTTTCAATTTCTAAACTTTTCAGATATGCATGGCTAGGAAGTGAATGTGATTATGATTTCAATCCTAGGTTTAGTAAGGATATAGGAGGTTATACCATTTACTGTAATCTAGAACTCAATAGGCATAATGTTGACATAAAGAAAAATTGGGCAACAATATAACACTGTACCTCCATTAACAGTGACTGGAAAATGTCTCCCGACTGTAAAATGCAAGTTAACTGGGATAACTGCCAGACTGAGATAGATTACACATACCAAATTAGTGCCTCCTTTTTTTAAACGCAGAATTTATTTTTTAATGACTCAAAGTGGTTGCTTTCTTTTTCTATCCCTCCCTTCTCTACTTGCTTACATAGCTCCAAATTTCTTTGAAACTTCATCATCAGTGTTCATGTTTTCAAGGAATGAGACCCTCTCTAGCTTCAAGGGCACAAAATAACTTTTTCAGGATAACAGTAATTATCTCATTCTCTTGCTATTGTTTTGGTTGTTCCAGCAGAAATAACCCAATTCTGGTTGATGAGAACTAAAAAAAGTCCTCTGGGAAGATTCTGGAAAATTACTTATTTCTTTGCTAATAAAAGGTATTTTTTTTTACTTTTTCTTTTTTATTCTCTTTTCTTTTTGGATATTTTCATATTTTCACTGGTTATGCTGAGAATACACATGCTACAATACCAAAAATAGAATATATTAATGTGCTGAGGACTGCACAGCAAAATGATGAAAATAATGAGTTGCAGAGATATTGATGTGCCTCTAAATTACCCTACCTTAAACTGACCCTATTTCCATACAACTTGTTATTTGAGATAATGACCATTTTATTGGGTAAGCTTCTTTTCAGTTGGTTTTAAGTAATTTTCAATTTTTATAATTGCAATTGATATAACTATGTGTGGCTAAATGAGTCTACTGATGTAATGTTGTTTAAGTATCTACAGCTGAATAACTGACCCAATCATCATTACCTAACAAGCATTTGATCTGTATCTAGGCATGCATAGCTAATGCTAAGAAATAAAAAAGGGAAGTAACTATAAATGATCAACAGGTAACTGAATCAGCATACAAAGCATATAGAAAAATGTGTAAAAAGTACAGAAATAGAAAAGTTAAATAACATCTTTGAAACTTCTTCAATAAATTATCTATAAAATATTATAGACTACTAGATAACAATTCATGTTAATTTCTGAGAAATTATTCAAACCTATGAAGTAGAATTGGAGAAAGGATAATATGATCCTCTTTATTTGAAATGACTTTAATTGGCAAGAATTATGTGAATTATTGAAGAAAAAAGGATACTACTGAACATGTTATAGATATGGAGCAATCACATTTTCCAAATCAAATTAAATATTTCTTCATTGTTTTATTTATCCATTTGATATATATGTGTTAAATTCCTAATGTTTAAATCATTCTCTTCTTAGAGGCATGAAGTATAACACAATGAGAACACAGTTTGATTTTACACCTATCTTTTTGAATTGAAATTAGGAGATCCTAGCAATACTTAACTGTGCTGTGGGAAGAGTAAAATATCAGAATATAAAGCTGAAGCTGAATACATAAATCAAATCTCCAAATTTATGTTCTAAAAAGGAACAAGGAAAAAATATGGGAGGAAAGATAGGAGAGGAAGACATGTTTTTGGCTAAATAAACAATTTTTAAATTATTTTTCTGGACATGTTTAACTTAGGAATACATTTATACTTTCCTTGATATGTTCTAATTCTTAATTCCTTTTAAAAATCTCTGAATGTCTTTCAAATTGAAAATTTGTTTGTATTAAAAAGATAAAGCAACCTTTTTTCCACTTTTTATTTTTATTATGTAAGTTATACAAAGATAATAAATAATATTTATGACCCAAATCACATAATTACTGAGCAGGATCATTTTGATATTAACATTTAACACATTATATAATTTGTTCTACGGTGATATTTCTTAATTAGTTAAGTGGCTTTCATGACCTCTAATCTTAATCTGTATGCCTTTTGAATCTGATTCATAAATATTTTATCAAGTTCATTAACATTTAAGTGTGTTTGCAATTATGGTCTTAATGATTAATTTCCCCTTTTCTCAGCTAGGGTTTTTTTTCTGTTGTTGTTGTTGTTGTAATCTCTTTTGCTCAGTTCATATAAGAAAAAAGATGTGCTGCTAGTTACCATTCCTTTTTAAATTTAATTAGAAAATTAAATTGATAGAACTTTTATTTTTACATTTTTCTAGTTCTATCACATTTGTTAAAGCCAAAGAGGTTAAATTAATAATTTTTCCAAACACCCAGAAAATTACACACATATTCCATATAGACAAACACACACACAAACATGCTCTTTGCAACTATTCTTTCACAGATATTTCTAGACAACACTGCACCCCATGCCATATTTCTATTTTCATATTTTCAATTGATTACAATGCTCTTATTTAGAGGGTAAATACAGTACTCCTATAATACATAACATGTTTATTTTGGACACCTGAAAATCCCACTCTCCCATATATAATAACTCAAGTGCAGGCAACAAAAGTAAAAATGAATGAGAACTACATCAAAGCAAAAAAAGCTTCTAAAGAGAACAATTAATGCAGTGAAAAGGTAACCTATGGAATGAGAGAAAATATTTACACACCATATATAATATATGGTAGAAGCTAAAATACAAAACATATAAATACTTGCTACTCAATAGCAAAGAAACAAATAACTATATTTTATAAAATGAGCAAAGGACTTGAATACACATTTCTCCAAAGAAGACATATGAATGGCCAATAAGTGTATGAAAAGATGTTTAACATCATTAATCATCAGGAAAATGAACATCAAAGACACAATGAGATATCACTTCACATCTGTTAGGATGGCTATTATAAACAAACAAACAAACAAAATATAAGTGTTGGTGAGGATAGGGAGAAATTGGAATTGTTGTATACTGCTGTTGGGAATAAAAAATGGTGCAGCTGGTATGGAAAACAGCTTGGAAGTTTTCCAAAAAATTTAGTTTTCCAAAAATTAAAAAGGAGCTTCCATGTAATCCAGTAATCAGACATCTTGGTATGTAGCCAAAAAAATTTAAGTCAGCATCTCAAAAAGGGATTTGCACTTTCATATTCATTGCAGCATTGTTTACAATAACCAAAATATGGAAACAAACCAAACATTCATCAATGAATGGATGCATAAAGAAAGGTGGTATATACAGTTTTATAAAAGAAGGAAATCCTGACATATACAACAACGTGGATGAACCTTAAGGACATGCTAAATTAAATAAACTCATCACAGGACAAATACTGTATAATTCTATTTACATGAAGTATCTAAAATAGTTAAACTTATAAAAGCAGAGAGTGGAATGGTGATAGCTAGAAGCTGAGGCCAGATAGAGAATGAGGAGTTGCAATTCAAAAGGTATAAAGTTTCGGTTACGAACCATTGTTAAGTTCTAGAATGCATTATACAATGTTGTTCCTATAGTTAACAACCCTGTATTGTACGCTTGAAAACAAATGAACAAAACCCAATCCTCCTGTTACTACCTCTTATAACCAAGGTTTTCCAAAGCTATAACCAATGCTAGTATTACTGGGTAATTCCTAATCTGACCAGATCCCCCAACTCCTCTCAGCTCTGTATAATACCACTCTAATTGAGGTAGTTATATGTGATACAGTGTTTTCTTGAATAACCCAGTTAAAAATAAAGCAAAAGCTGAAGGGACATTAGGGAAATGGTTTAAGACGTGAAGAATCCTGTTAGTGACACATAAGTGGTAGCACTGATAGACCAATGCTTTATTTACAGAGAGAAGAAACAGTAAGATCAGCTTCAGTACTGTACATTGGTTTTTGGTGGCCTGTGGACCTCTCCCAGCTGCTTAAGGCAGGACAATCTGTTTAATACATCCTTCTTGTGTGTTAGTGGAAGGAACCAGCAGTGAGGTTGATCAGGTACCATATGATGCACACCCTTTAAGCAGAGACAAAAGAACACTAGTGTCTGGAACAGGAAAAGATATTCTCATACAAGGCAATAACCTGGCACAGGCTGTTTGGGCTCTTCATCTCTTGATAAGAATACGATCCAGGCTCAAGGCCCATTCTTATGTGGCCAAGTGAAGGCCAAAAGTCTGTGCACATAAAATGTGTGCATTTTCCAAAAAGAATGGAACTAACATTTTACCTAGGAGCCATATTTAAAATTTTTCTCTGCCTCCTGAACTGGGTATGATGCCATGTTATTTTAATATCAAAATATTTTCCATTTCCTTATTTCAGTTATGATTTCCATAACTAAGTATGTTGTGCATGGTCAAATATTCACTATGATGCAACTATGCAATTATAATAGCCTTTTAATTGGTTGAATGTGTCCCATTCACTTCTCCATAAATTTTACACATTTTAATCAGAATTATCCTTATGAAATAAAACTTTCTTATTACCATTTTACCCAATTTTGTAGTTTACTCAAGAAATTAATACATATATACATACATAAATGTGTGTGTGTACACACACACACACACACACACACACACACACACAAATTTCCTGGCATTATTCAGTCAACCAACCCATTCCTCCACTGTCAATCCCTTCAACCCAACACTGGGATTGTTATTTAGTAAATCTGGTTTAGTGCCAGGGAATCTGTAATTCTAAATATTATTCTAAGTGATTTTGATAATCTCGGTTTTAGAAACATTTTCTAGACAAGATCAGTTACTAAAATCCCTTTTGAACTCTCCTGGTTCCCTCATTTGCAGTAATTTTCTTATATAAATGTACCCATTTTCCAAAACAGCTCAAATCTTAACTTATTCCAAATGTCTTTTTAAATAAAAACCTCACTTAAAATCAGTTTTTGATTTTTACATCTTTCTATTATATTTTATTATTATATGTTAGAGCTTATTAATTTGTCAAATTGTTAGGTAGCTAGTCAGACATGAATGACAGGGGAACAAAGGAATAGGAGCCCAACCTAGAGACCACCCAAAGAACACCCCAATGGTAGTTAGAGAATCCCCACTGCATCCCAAGAGACAAAGGACAAGGAGGGTCATAGTCTTAGCTGGTCTAATCTGGCCATAAACACATGCACAGAAGATACTGCTCATAACTTCAGCCTCATTATACCATTATTATAATACCATGACTATGCCTGGAAGGTCATGAATCTAATTATAACAGACAGAATGCTGGGTGAGCACATACACACTAAGCAAAGTTATACAGCAGCCAGGTGGCAATCAAAGTGATCTCATTTGCCAAATCACCTAGGAATGTCTTTGGGACCACCCCATCACAGCCTCCAAATATAATGTAGATCTCTCCTTCCCCCGGGGTTACAAAATAATAAACTTATTGTTTATAGGTAGATTATACTTCTACACAAATTATTATCTATATGGCAGAGTCCATGTTTTCTCATTGTCATTGATAATGGGAAGCCTACATCTTTCCACTAATTTTTTCATTATAATTTCTTCTGTTTTATTTTACACTTAATATTAATTTAACACATATTAATCACACAACAAAAAATTTTTGTTTGCCTCGATATGGTGTTCTACTTTGTACCTCATATACAGTGTGTGACAAATATAAAAAGATTCAGAAATATCTTTTGTATTATTTTATTAATGGTTCTGTGGAATAATCACTCTATTTTTATTGTTTTAATAATTTGTTATATAAGTGACCAACCAGAGTGTTATCAATTTGCATTTGAGCATTTGAGATAGATGGTCAAATCATTTCCTAGTCTATTTATTTCTCTAGAAGATTCTGGAATTTTACTGTTTCATATGATAGAGATCAACAACAACAAAAGTAATACCATTGTAAAATTAATTTCCTTTTTCCTATTATGTATATTTATGGAATGAGAGCACTGGCTCTGGTAATAGTTGTATAATTAAGAATATGGACAGAACATCTAAATTAACAAAATTGTTACTCTGAAATTACAGCCTACTTATTATTTAAAGGTCAATATTATTTGCTATATTAAACTACTTGCGGTTATTAATTGAACCCATGCTGTATTATTAAAATGGAATTATACTTTAAATATTTATATATTTACAGGCATTGAATAGAAAGTTGATTGAAATATTATATATTTTATATAAATTTTATATAAATTAAGATAGATTTGATTATCTGAAAAACCACATTTTGTCTTGTAGGCCAGATAAGAGCTAAATATTTATTGTGTGCTTTCCATTTGCCTGATACTAATCTGCTATAATCTTGTAACCAAAACATCCAGCTCTGCTTGCTGGTCAAATGCACTCCAGAGAACAATGCTATTTTATTCATTTTCTTAGGGAGAACTAAGTTTTTGCTTCACTTCTTAGTTAATTGTCATTTTACTTTTAGGGATAGTATTCAAGAAAAGGGGAGAAGATATCAATATGTCAATTCTAAATGTGGTATATTATTGGTTATATACACTGACAGTTTGTAATGAAAATAAAGCAAATAAAAAACTAAATAAAATATGTTATTACTAATACCTTCAATGTTATACTATTTTGCAACTAGATATTATGTCATACTGCATTTATTGATAGGTATATTCTAGTATATGCTGAACATACATCTACAAACAAAAACCAATATTTCCTAACCATAAAATCCATCACCCTACACCCCAAACACAACTTACTTTACTAGCACAGTGCCCATGCAACTAGACTCTAAATTCAGTCATCTCTGAATTTTATTCAAGTCCCCTTTATAACAAGTCTCTTTCTTTTGCCCACATTAAATGGGTACCTAAATACTATGAATTCTGCCCCATCTTTATTTCGTACATATATCTCTTCTTCATTTCCTCTTCCACTGTCCTATTTCAACTCTTAACCAAGTCTCACTTGAATAATTCTGCATCTTTATCACTAGTTGTGGGTTCTTCGGGCCATTGCTCAAATATGCTGTCTTTACTTGAGCTCTAATCATACAAATCAGTTGCACTGAACTATCACTAATTCTTGTTCACTTATTGAATATAGGTCACACGTGGATATAAAATGAAAGAAATATCTGTAATTCTGTGTTCCATTTTGATTTTTATTTGTACCTTCTTCATTTCTAACATTTGAAACTCTAGACTTAATTCAAATGTTTTTTTATCCTGTAAAATATTTCTGGTTGTCTTCCTCATGACAGATTAACTTGAAATATATTTGCAATTCCTCATCTACTGGTTTAATTCTCTGCCACTTTTTAGTTGCCTGTTTTATGTCTCCTACATAACTATATGGACATTGAGGACTAAGGCTGGTTCCAATTAGTCTTTTTATAGAAAAGGTGGTGCAATGACTTGTATAAAAAAGGCAAAATAAAATATGGGTAATCACTATTATGGAATTATTCAATAAAGTGTTGTGAGTGTCTAAACTATTCCTTCTGGACAAGAGAACTGAGATTAAAAATTTGATCTACTTGGTTACAGTATCTCACTTTACCAATGCTTGATTATTTTTTATCAATTGTGACTTTAGAAGGACAAAAAAGGTATTACAGGCTGTAATTCTCTCTCTCTATTTGCAAGCGATTTTATTATGTAAATACATGTGCTTATAGCAAAATAAAAAAATATTTTGTATGACTAAAATAGTTCTGTAATTGACTCCTTTGCCTTCCTAAGATTGGTATTAATACGTTTTTTAAAATTTATTTTTAATTATACTTGACATACAATATTATATTATTTTTAGGTGCATAACATAGTAATTCAACATTTATATGCCTTACAAAGTGATCACAAAGTCTAGTAACCATCTGTCATGGTACATAGTTTTTACAATATTACTGATTCTATTCTCTGTGCTGCACATTATATCTCATTAATTATTTTATAAATAGAAGTTTGCACCTCTTAATTCCTTTCCCCTATTTGTATCTTTTAATTCCCAAATTATCAGGGCTTTGTTATGCCTGTTCCTGGATACCAAATCATGTCTTCCTTTGCTAATTTGTTTATACAATATTTTCTGCTTTCTTGCTGGCTTTAGGCTTCATTTACTTTAAGCACATTTGATTATTCTTTGGAATCATAAAGTTTATATGCTGAGTAGAGAAGACAACGACTTGCTGGAAATTATTTGAGTTCAATCCTTAAAGCACAGAGTGAGTCATTTTACACTCCTCCTAATTCAAGTATTGTACTTACACTGTTATGTTGCACATTTATGTTAAAAAAATAAATCTGTGTAAAGCAGAACTTCTTAGACTAAATCCTCTATTGGCTTTCTTAGAAGGAGAAAAAATCAAATGCCCTTTACTTATGAAGGCCAAGATACTATTTCTGTAGCTGTGAAGTAAAGTATTTCATAGGCCTCCATGGATTTAGAGATAAAAAGAATGTTTTCTAACCAGTGTTGCCTGAAAGATGGCCCCATTTCCCAAAAGCCCTACTTTGTGAAGTTGCTTTCTTTCTCTCACCTTCAAATGTCAACTCTCTGATGTACAGTTGGGGGTAAGGAAAAAAAATCACCCGTTTAAACAGTGCTGCTTCTTGGAGTAGGTGAGTGACCGAGGAGCCATTCGACTAATTATATTTGTATCTGAATTCCATCGAAATCATATTTTTAAATCTCAGCAGATACTGTGGAGTAAAATATTTATTTTTACTCTTAAGTAATTGTTAATGCCTAACCAGTTATTAGAAGGCCAAAGGCTACAATTCAGGCCACTGACTTAATGGTGACCATTCTAGTTTAACTATTAATTACCTGGTGACGTGTTATTCAACTCACAGTGTTTAGGCAATTCTAGGTACCAATAATTACAACAAAACACAAAATGAGAAATTTGTGTTTAAAAAATGGCCTATTTGAAATATTTTATTTTGACTTGATTTAAATAAAATGAAATAATTTCCTTGATTTGTCTTTAAATTTGTATTTCTTTAATTAGTATTAAAAACCTGAAATCTATAGTTATTAAGCTCATTGTCAATATCAGTGTTTCAGGCATTACTGTTTTTTTTCAGAATTTCATAGTACATTAGAATTAATGTCAAATCAATAATTATAGTAGCACCTTATAAGTGATCTTGTATAGTTGTCGAAAGGAGCAAGAGAAATAAACTTTATCTAGAAGTAATATTTAAGCAATCCATCAGTCAAATTAGAGTGAATAAGAACATTTTAAAAAATCCAAGAAAACCTGTGAAAAGAACAGGAATATAAAAAATTCATATGATAAGGTATAGGGCTTTTCAATTACTTAACGTGGCTGTAATGCAGGGATGGTGTACATATGTATGTACAAACCTAAATATGTATACGTATATAAATATATGTGTTTATATATATATTATTTATATTTTCCAGGAGTTAAACAGGAAAGATAAAAGATAAATAAGTAACTTTTTGACACTGATTTTATAGACTGCTCAAAGATTTTACCTGTAATTAATGGTAAGCCATTTGAGAGTTTTGTACAGTGAACCATTTTGATCAGATGGGTATTTAAGAATGATCATTTACACACTGTGGAAAGTGCTTAGAGAAGAACTGGTTTAGAAAGCATAGCAGGAAGATAGGTGTGATTGTGGAGTCTAAGTGAAGAAGGATAAGAGATGGTAGTGTCCTGATTCTGAAGACAAATTTTAATTTTACTGTGGGTGGTAGAATAACGAAATGGAAGGTAATATTCTGGTATATTAAACTGATACATTCATATGGGTTTGTTATTTAAAATTTATGCTCAAGAGATCTCTTAGATATTAAAATAAAATGCTAAATAAATTCAATGACAATGCACTTTCCAATAAACTTTGGAGTAATAATTTTTGCAATGTATTAGTTTCTAATAAACAAAGGTTTGTATGCTATTCTTTAGAACTATTTTTCTAATACTTAAACATCAAAGTAGAAATCTAGATAAATTGCACATGAAATTTCTGTTCTCTTTTCTACCTCATTTTTCTCTAGCCATATCACAAGACCAGAAACATAGTTTTCCAATTCTACTCTTGGCACATATCCTAGTAAGCTCTGGCTGCTGTAACAAAATACTATGGACTAGTTTGAAGTCTGAGATCAGAGAGCCTGCCTAGTTCAGTTTTAGTGAGGGCCTGCTTCCCGGCTAGTTTGACAGAGACTTCCTCACTGTATTCTCACAAGGGCCAGAGAGAACTCTGGTATTTTCATCCACTTATATGGGCACCAATCCCATCATGAAGGACCCACTCATATGATCTCATCTAAATCAAATACCCTTCTCCCAAAGTCCCCATATGCAAACACCACATTGAGGATTATGGCCCCAAAAGATGAATTTTAGGGATACACATTCAGTCCATAGAAGTATATGTAATTAAGAGTTGAAACACAATGATTTATTAAAAATTTCAATTTAAAATTACTACTTAGCAAGACAAAAATTTTAAAAATGTGTAAAGGAAAATAATAATTCCCTCTTCTACTCTCCTTACTAAAATTTTCTATTGTAACTCATCAATTTGTGTTTTTACAAATAAAATTTTACAGAAAATAAATTAAAATTAATTCTGTATTCTTGTACATAGTATTATATAATGACATATTTTATATTGAGTTAAAATACATAAAATGGTTGAGAAAACACTAGGTCAAAGAGCCTAAGCCAATCATTCTTGTTATTTCTATTTACAACACATGATCATGTCTGTGTTACAATTTTTACTTTTCTTATGATCTTTATCTGATGCTTACTCTTTCCATAGTTGTCCTCCTTCCTTACTACAAAAAGGACAGATTATTTGGTGAAATTTGAATATATTTATGCTGAAGTCACACCAATCATTTAAAGTGTCATTTGACCAGGCTCTAGTGACACTGGTCCTCTCTCCAGGCCTCCACTATGTTATGTACCTTTATCTTTTTATAATGGCTTCCTTTTTAATTTTCCCCTCTCTTTACATATATCATGAGATTTTGGAGCTCATTTTATTTCTTTACTCTTATATCTCTACAGCTTAGTCCCCTGGCTGATTATTACAGGTTCTTATATTTATTTAAATACATAGCATTTAAGTATCCATTAGAATAGACTGATTTGGCTTAACACTCAAAATTCCTTGCACTTCTAATACTATGCAGAATCTACTTAGGTGCTCAATTCTTAGGAATTGGTGTCTCATAAGAACTTAGTTTCCTGTTTACAGGGAAGTTAAACATTCAAGAAGGGACTATAATAAATAACCAAACAGCTTGTGGCTATTCTGTGTTCACTTTTTGTCTTTGATCAGCCAACTATCCCACGTGACATATTTCCCCTCAAGCTAGTCTTGAATTATTATTTTTTATTTTTTAAACACTTACTATTGATCGTATCATTGTGCCAAAATGAGGTATGTATGTCTTACTAGATAGAGGTCAATCAGATACCAGGTTCAGCTATTTTAAGCATAGAGTAGCATCAGGATGATTTCTACTCTAATAGTTGAGTCTTTAAAGATGTACCTATCATTTTTGTCTTTGAAAAATGGTAACATTCGGGAAGGGGAAGGAAATACATAAGTAGTCAATGTGTACTTATATTAAGTTCTTCAACATAAATTTTATTTATACACATAGAGACACAATGATATTTGAATATATAGAGAGGCACATGTATGTGAAAGGACAGTCATGCATGCACACAAGTGGAAAGAGTGCATGCTTTCTATATTTATTAAACAGTAATTTATTGTATCTGGAACCTTTCTGGCATATCAGAACACAGCAGCTTGAGATTACTTGCTTAAAGCTATAACAATATATTTCTTGCAGATTACTCAAATATTGTTATTCATCCTAAAAGATATATCTGCAGAGAAAAATTTATCTTTTCAATTCTGCGAATGTTTAAGCTTCTAAATTTTGTTCTTGTCAACAGAAATTTTCTGTTAAACACATAATTTGATGTTTGATCTTAACCTGTTAGTGACTCATATCACATTTAGGGCACATTAGGCAAACTGAGATCAATTTATTAAAATCTGAGACTTGTGCATTGAATGGATATTAAAGGAGTGGTGGTTATGATAATTTTTAATGGTTATATTAAAGGTGTTAACAGTGTATTGGAACAAAGTTTAAATGTAATACTTTACTTTTAGAAAAAAGTTGTCAAAATGATGTATGCAGACACACACACACACACACACACACACACACACACACACACGATTTGCCAGCAGAACTATGCCAAGTTTTATTTTAATTATTAAAAAATAAAAATATAACAAAAGTCTATCAGAATTTGCCAAATATGCAGAGGCCACTAATGTTAAATTGGTCACATACTCTTCTTGTACCCCTGACCAGCATGACTGATTTTCTCCTTGTAATGATCATATATAATCAAAAAAATTATAAGAACAAAAGTAAATGATAATTAAAATGAAGATCCCAACTCAATTTTGGGATAAATTGAGTTGAGATAAATCATCAGATGATATGTCTTATGCTTCAGACAATGGAAGAGGCTATACTGAAAATAATTTGAATTTATTTAAAAATCTTAAGTTGAATCTATGTTTTAAAAAGATTTGAAGGTAGTTCAGGTGCTATGCTTTTCCCCACTGTATTTGGTCATGTCAGTGTAAATAATAAGGTATGAAGGGTGTAGTAATGCTGTCTCACCTTGTAAGAATACTTATCTCCCCTGGCTGTATTTGAAAGTTGGCTTTGGTTCAGAACAATTAGAAAATTCTGCTGCTTAAATTTGTTTAAAAGATGGAAAGGTAATATGAAAGACAGTTAATAACTTTATTGTTAACCCTAAAGCTAGAACTTGCTCTTTACATTTCAGTGGATGAGTAGGCACCTATGTCCACAGCCATGACTATATAAAGTCACATCCAGTAGTTCAGCTCCCCTGGATTTGTTAAAGGTATCCCATATTCACTGTGATAATATGCTTACATTTATTTCATAAACTTTATATTTTAAAGATAACATAGTGACCTCATTTATATATATGCATATATATGTATATACATGTATATTATGTCTTATATGTAATTTGCTAAGCTAATGTAAAAGCAATAATATGAGAGAAAATATCTGTAATTCATGTCAGGCAACAAATTTGTATTCATAATATATTTTGAAAATTTCTACATATCAAAAAGAAAAAAAATGAATTGTTAATAAAAAATGAGCAGTTTGTTAAGAAAAAGTATGAGGTCAATGAAAATATGTGAGAATTTCCTATTTTTAACCAAATAAATGTGAAAAAATATTAAAATCGATATTTATTTCTTGGAGTAGAAGGGGAGAATTAGAAACTTTCATATAGTGCTGGTTGATAAGTATTATAGTTCCTGTAAATATCTAATGAAATTAAAATTTCAGATATCCAGGAATCAATAACATGTTCATAGAGAAGCAGGTTATGAATATGTTCACCTTGACACAGCTATTCCTTATAATGTAAAAAATTAGAAAACATTGCAATGTTCATCAATAAGAAACTACTTAAAGAGAATATGGTATGAATACTCTAACTATTCAACAGTGTCACAAATCTAGGTGTACAGAAACAGACAGATTTTTCTAGATACAAATATAAGTATACCAAAATTATCTCTCTAAAAGAATGTTGAATTTTTAAAAACTTTTGACAAATTGTGTTAGTATCAATTTGATAAAGTAAGTATGTTTTAAGAGACAAAAATTATGTTCCTTTATATAAATGATTTTGAAGGATCCTCACCATTTTCATAGTAATGATTGCCACACAAGAAAAAAATATAATTGGTCTAAAATGATGTTTAAAAGGCATTTTAATTATATTTATAAAATGATAGGAAGTTGCCAGAACCCGCCGGACGGAGTCGAACAGTCCTGAGTGGGGGAGTGAGGGTTAGGAAAAAAGACAGAGAAGAGAGAAAGATCTCGGGAGGGCATACAGTCAAAGCTGCAGCACCGAGCTTATTTAGCACCGTCCTGATATACCCTAGCAAGCATGAGAAACAGCTCAAAAAATGTTAGTTATGCACAATAACCTTGTTAATGTTACACAGGGAGCCTAACGCTATCTCGCTATCTCGGCATTCCGCATCCCTTTCTTGAAGGCCAAGGAACAATCAACTTCTCTGTTCTCGTCTCCAGGTGTTCTTTTTGTGTCAGCAGACTTCTTAGCTTTACTCTGAGAATATCCTGCTTGGCTCTCAAGCCTGAAAAAGGCTCCCAACAGGAAGTAAATGTAAAAAAAGTTAATTAAGTGAACGAAGAATGTGTTTTCCATTTAATTTTCTTTTTTTTACATTCCTAACAATAAAAATTATGAGAAATAAAAATTTAAAATGAGCTTTTTATTGCAGACAACTCACTAATGCTATCTTTAGTGGAGTAATAAAGCACGTTATAAGTACTTGTACACATGTCCTCCCACCTTTGTCTGTGTATTCATTAGTGGCATTGATGATGGCTGTATATATCCAAGTGTCTAGTCCACGACAATAATAATAGCTATCACCTAGCAACTCTTTGCTTTGTTCAAATGTTATACGTCACGTTATATATCACATAATTCCCATAAAATTCTTAAAATAATTAGGGTTGGATGAATGATATACCTCAACCAATACTTCTGAAAAATAAAATTTCCTTTAAGGTCTGTAAGAATTGTGAAGGGGTTCAGAACAGGACTCTCCAAGATGTATTATTTTGGTAATTATTTTGAGCTGAAGGCTATTAAGCTGCCCCTGCAGGTTCAGGGGAGACTTCTGCCCTTCCTTTAACTACCCAGAAGAATCCACTTTGGAGACTTTCCCCATAATGAGAGTTATTACCATAGATAATCTTTAATGACATAGAAGGTCAAACCTCAAATTAGTGAACATCTGCTCATTTTTTTCATCATATAAATAACCTCCTTGTCTGAAGCCAAGGTACCTTACCTCATCTTTAGCTCAGGATGCCATATATACCTCGTTTTACCTTTCTATCTCTGGACCTTTCATATATATGGGGATCCTATATGCATATATGTAATTAAACTTGGTTATTTTCTCTTGTTAATCTGTCTCATGTAAATTATTAAATCAGCTGAAAGAACCTAGAAGGGAAGATAGAAATTTCTTCTTCTCCCACAGTTGCAATGAGTACTTATATATAATACTCAGCTAATGAATGGAGGCAGCAGAATTTCCCAAGTTACTGTGGTGGTGGAGATGTGGGGAGCAAGACTGTTGTATTATCCAACTACAAAATAAATAATATGACTATGTGTGTAATAAAAATGGCAATTATTTATGACTTCTACCTTTATATTAACAAATTATATTAAAGAAGTGTGAATAACATTAAGAATATATTTGTCTCGAATTATGGAAAAACTCAATTAATATAAAACATCAGTTTGACCTACTTATACACATTTCATTTTGGACATGGGATTAATCCCCAACCCTGTAATCTTACAATAGGCATATTTATTTTAGAAAGTGAATTTAAATATTTTCCAGATTTTTAGATAAGATACAATATCTTCATGTTACATTTAATTCAAGTCTGATGGAGAAGGAATGAGTATAAGAAGATAATTTTCTCCTGTCAACATGGAATTAACAGTATTCTGGTTTAATTATTATAAAATAATACAATATCAGGTCATGAAATCCTTCTAATTTTTTAAAACGGTATTTTGACTGATTTGTGACCTATTTCATTCATATATGTGTGTGTGTATATACACACACACACACACACACAATAAGCTTATCAATTACTACACAAGCTTTCTAGAATTATGATAATAGTACTCAATATATAGGTCACTTTAAGGAAGAACTGACATCTCAACAATAATGTGTCTACCCATTTACACAGGCTTTCTTTAATCATTCTCTGCAAAGGTTTCTACTTGTACAAACTTTAAAAATATTTTAATATTTATTCCTAAGTACCATATTTATTATAATTTGGATGTTAAATAAAATTTTCCAATTGTTCAGTGTTACTATATAGAAATGCAACGTTTTATATATTGACCATTTATTCTCTTTCTTCGTTAAATTCATTTAATTAGTTAGGTCTTGTATTTGGGGGAGATTTCTTCATATTTTTAACATAAAAATAATATGTTTGTAAACAGAGGTTTTGTTTTGTTTTTGTTTTTTTACTTTATATTCTTTATTCCACTTTTTTCTTTCTTTGTTGTACTTAGATTTCAACTACAACATTAAGAATAATAGAAAGCAGAAACTGTAACCTTGTTCTTGCATTTAAATTACATATTCTACATTTAATAGATATAGTGCTATTCAAATTTTCTATTTCTCCTTGTCTTTATCTTTGTAAGTAGTGCCTTTAATGGATCTTGCCATCTCATCTAACTTTTGGAATGCACTGGGCAATGAAATAGCACACAAATCACAATGGCCAGCTTAAAACTGGTTCTGCTGTCTTAAAGCAGATCAGTGATTAATACAATCCTTGAGTTATCTTACAAAGACAGTACCGTACTTGTAGCATCCCTGTCCTCCATTTGAACCTGGAACCAAAGTCTAGCCCCTCCCCATGGACCAAGGGATGGGAACTTGAAGAGGGGAACCCTTTCAGAAGCGAAGGGTCTGTTGTCTAGGAAAATCTGGTGCTGAAGCCTCTTACCACAAACTGCTAAGTTCCAAAACTCTCCAATCAAACTTGCCTTGCCAGCGTTTCTGCATACCTGTTCCCCCTAACTCCTTAAAACTCTCTGATTGTAAGCCATCAGGGAGTTCAAGCTTTTGAGCAATGGCTTTCCAGTTTTCCTTTCGTAGCACTTGCAATAAAGTGACCCTAATTTCTCTACTGCAAATTCTCAGTGTTCAGTGTTTGGTTCTGCTGGTGCCAGGTGGAGGAATTCTTTCTGTTCGGTAACAGCAATACATTGTTTATAGCGTAGTTTTAATATATTTTTAATGACTTTAAGATGTCTGTTTTCTCTACAAAGAATAAATGGTGTTTGACAACTTGGTTATCATTTTCAAAAACAACAAACATTGGCATTGTTAATTTTCCATTTTTTCTTTCTTTTTTATTATACTTGCATTATTTTCATTTTTTCTTATTTTGAATTACCTTTGCTTTTACTTCAAATTGTTTCAAAAATAAACCTGTATCATTGATTTTAAACCTTTCTTATTTTTAAATATAAGCAAATAAAGCTATACATTTCCCTCTAATAATGCTTTAGTAATTAATATGTATTGGTCTTACTATTATTCTACTTGGTATATTTTCTAATTCTCCTTGTAATTACTATTTAAATACATGATTTATTTAAAGGTATGTAGCATATTTCATTATTTAGGAGTATTTCTGGGTAAATTTATTTTTATTGTTTTTCAATTTAATCAACTTTTGTCCAAAGAATAATATTCATAATAATTCCATTGAAGTTTTTTTTAAGTTTAGTTTATGGCCCAGAGTATTATTTATTTTCATCGATATTCTATGTGTACTGAAAATAACATATATTTTAGGGATATTTGATAAAAAGTTCTAGAAATATCAAGTTGATTTATAGACTCGTTCTTCTATATCCTTAGTGATTATTTTCATTATTATTCTTTATCATTCACTGAGAAAGGGCCATTCATTTCCCTGCCTATGATTCTAGATTTTTTTTCTCATCAGTTCTACCACTTTTAGTTTATGTACTTTGGAACTCTATTATGTTGTGCATAAAATTTATGGAATTTTTTTATTATGAGAAATTTTGTTTTTCTATGTTGATGCTCTGTATCCTAAGATCTGCACTGATCATTTTTGATATTGATATTGTAATGTCAGGTTTCTTGTGTTAATGTCATTTTATATTTTTAAAAACTTCAAGCTGCCTTTATGGTTATAGCTCTTCTATTACAAAAAGAATATAGCTGCTCCTCCCAGAGTACACAGGAGAGTGCTCTCATTTCTCACCCAGTGCTTTTTTCAAATATAATATATCCTCCAGTTTCTGGATGTTTTGGGTTGCTTACCAACGTCTTCAATGAAGATTTCCCCCAGCAGAGTTTATAATTTTTATATGTAGGATGTTAAATCTAATGTAAGTGATTTTTCCATTAGCAAATCAAAAACGTTTTAGTTTCTGTCCTTGAGTATTAATATACTATGCTTAGAGCCTTGCTTATTACTCTTCCATAGGCATACACATAGAATACAGAGAATCCCTTAATATTTCAGGTATATGTTGAGTGCATCTGTAAACATTCTACTTTTTATATTCCTTTCAATAGAGTTAATTATTAAAATATTATCAAGTAGCATGGCATCCTCAGATCAAGTTTTCTATATACATAACATAATATTGGTAAAACACATCTTAGTTATACAACGTTAGATGTGATATTTTCTCAAATAATTAACAATATATCTAACATTTCATTTTCTCAGGAACCATTGCAAAAATGCACTTAAAGATAATATTAACATCTTTAGTTTAACTCAAATAGATAAATATATAAATTATATTAGTGTGGAAATATAAGTTATTGGCCACCCTAAAAAACAGTTCGGTAGTTTTTCAAAAAGATAAAAATAATACAAATATATGACCCCATAATTCCATTCATAGCTATGTATCCAAGAGAAATGAAAACATATATTGACACAAAGAAATGCATGTGAATGTTCATAGCAATTTTATTCATAATAGCCAAAAACTAGAAACAATCTAAATATTCATCAACTGGTTAATAAAATGGACCATTATTTAGCATTGAAAAGGAGCAAACTGCTGACATGCTACATCCTGGAAGAATGTCAATCTTATGTTAAATCAAAGAAGCCAGATGCAAGAGACAACATATTTTGTGATTCCATATATATCACAGTTAGGAGAGGCAATTTGATAGAAATAGAAAGCAAACTTGTGGATGCTGAGGGCTGGGGGGTGAGATTGGAGAAGAAACAGCACACTGGTTCTGCTTCCTTAAAACATATTGGTGAGTAATACAATCCTTGAGTTATTTTATATGGACAGTACTGCATATGTGCCACCTCTGTCCTCAAGATGACCCCAGAACCAAGAATCTTCATCTATGGAATTCGAATAACAGAAATGTGGCCACCGGAGACCTTTATGAAATAATAAGTCCTTTAATAAGGAAGATCCAGTCCCTAGACAAATACAGAACTGACCAATCAAAACCTGTTAGATTTGAATTCCTTTGTGCTTTCTCTTGCCCCTCAACCCTCTACCACAACTGACCAAATTCCAAAACCCTCCAATAAAAACTTGCCTGACCAGCACTACTGCATGCCAACACATTTTCCCTAATGTAAGGTAGCTCATCAGACATGAGCAACAGGGGAACAAAGAATGGAGGCCCAGCCTAGAGACCACCCAAAGAAGACCCTTTTGGTAGTTAGAGAATCTCTCCTGCATCCTCAGAGACAAAGGGCAGGAGGGCCATAAACCTATGGCTGGTTTAATCTGGCTACAGACATATTCGCTAAAGGTATTATCCTAACCTGCCCACAACCTTGGACTCATTATACCATCATTATAATACTATGTTTATGTTGGGAAGTTCATGAATCTAACTATAACAGACTCTGTTCTGTGTAAGCACATGCACACTAGGCAAAGAGTTATGTAACAACCAAGTGTCAACCAAAATGACCTGATGTGCCAATCACCTAGGAATACCTTTGTAACCAACCTTCACGGCTCAAATATAATACCGAAGACCTTCCCACTTCTGAGTGGTTATGGCTCTCTTCACTAAAAACCCGTTCCTCCCTTGGAGCATGCTCTGTCTTTCTAAAATATACCTGTAATAAATCTTTTGTAAATCTCACTGACCTGTGATTCTTCGCTGCATCAGTGGGGAAGAACCGAGGAAAAATGCTATTTACACTTCTGTGTAGTCATCCACCCCTATGCTGCTGAGATGACACTGAAGTTCAAATCACCCCCAACCATAACACTAACGTCTAAAACTTGTCCAGACCCCCGATCAGGAAGATAGATTTGAGCAGTGTCCCCTATCTCCTACAGGTAGACTCAGCAATAAATAAATGGTTCTTTCCTTTTTTCAAAGGCCATTGTCATGGTTTTGGCTCCTATGCACATCAGGTAGTGGGCCCTCACTTGGTAACAGAGACTTATAGTAAATGGGCACATGGAATCTAATGGAGGAATGAGATTGCTTTTAACCTGATTTATGCTGAGAGTTGTACCTCTCAAGGGGGTTACTAAAAATCACTTGAAATGAATGAATGGAAATGGGTGTATTTTATGATATGTGAAACAACTTTTGATAAAACTTTAATAAAAACCATGAAATCAAAACATAATGAAATAAAATACACTAAAATTAATTAGACAGTTGAGAAACCTAGTATATTATTGAAACTTGCAAACACTTCAAAAAGGTAGATTTTGTATTATCAAGTAAGTTCATTTGGATTTACACATTCTTATTTCCTGATGGGTAAAAGAATAATGCTAAATATAGTATGACCTTTTGGATGAATAGGTGAGATAACCCAAACTACATCCTATACCCCTAAAGGAAGATTTAAGAATTGCTAAGCCTATTGGGAAATTAAATAGCCTCATTTAGTTTTCATCTTTTTTTCTTTTTTCATGCCAAATCTCTAATGAAAGTGCTAAAGAGCAATGAAATGGCCAAAGGCAGGAAGCCAGAGAGAAGGGGAGAGAATAAAGAGCCAAATAAGCAACCTTTAAATAACTAAGAGTTGATTGATCGATTCAACCCATTTAGACAATTATCTTAATAGCTCTGTTTGTTAAAATTTCCTGGTGGTTTTGCCAGATACTCCAGAATAGCTGTGATTCAGAAACAATGTGAGTAGTGTTTTGAGTGCAGAAGATGGAAAGTCAGACAGTTTTGATTTAAAGACAGGCTCCATAAATTCTGATCTGTGCAACTTCTCCTAGATTCAGGTCCAATTCATACTTATGTGTGGATTTAAAAAGGTTGCATATGTAAAACACTTCCCACAGTACCCAGTGCATTTTATTTAGTCAATAAACAATCACAGAATTAATCAATATATAATAGCTATCACTAATATTTTTGAAAGCCATTCTGGAAGAGACCAGAGTAGAGCACATATACTGAAGGTCAATATAATGGTAGAAATGCAGTTAATATCATCTATTCAAAAAACTTTTCAATTTTGTGGGGAAAAGCTTAGTGATCAATTGACTGCTTGGTTCACATAACTGACCAATATGGCCAAAATAATTGAATAAATTATTCCTATTGCACAGTCACAGTTTTTTCATGATGTTTTCTGTTTAATAATAAGATATTAAATAATATAGTATTATACGATTAATGGACATGGATAAAAACTGAGCAATAAACTCTTTTAGCAGGGAAAAGAATGTGTACATATATTATATATATACCTTTATAATGATTCTCCCTAACTTAGAAATCAAAGTTACTCATTAAGCAATTGTTTATCTTCCAAACAGCTATTATGTATCACCTTTTATGCTAAGGTACACAAATAAATACTTAAGAGGATTTAGAGACAGTATGATGTCTTCTTTGATAAAGAAATGGATAGCAAAGGCAGGAATGAAGGATGAATAAATAATAACTTTAGGTTAATAAGCTTTATCTGATAATAGTCTGATAGGAAATGTTTTAGGCTTTACAAGCCAGAGAGTATCTATCAGAAATACTCAGTTCTGCTGTTGCAGCACCAAAGTAGTCATAGACAGTTATGTTAATAAAATAAAATAAAATAAAATAAAATAAAATAAAATAAAATAAAATAAAATAAAATAAAATAAAATAAAAATAAATAATAAAAAGAAAAGCAAAGAAAAAGGGTGTGACAGTCTTCAAATAAATTGATATTTTTAAAAAGTAGGCCTCATTTGGCGTGAATGCAATACTTAGCTGACCCTGCTCTAGTGGAAGTTACTTGAATGATAAATCAAATATGTAACAATTAAAGTTGGAAAAATGATATAACTAAATAGTTTAAACTCTGTTCACAGATGTGTGTGAAGTTATGTTATTATTTATATTATATTTATATTTATATTTATATTATAAACATTAAATATATTTAAGTACAGAAGAAAATAATTGGATTGCATTTCAGAAAGACTAATGTTAATAAGTTTGAGATCTGTTATCTTTTGAAAACATGAATAAAAAATATATTGAACAGAACCTTAAAACAAAGTCTGTGATTTAGTGTACAGTGAGGATTCTAATATTATAATTTTGCGACCAAATATCTACATCTTTCTGCAATTTAGTTTCTGACCCTGCTCCAGTGACTAACCAGTTTTACAGATTAAATTCTGTCTACCTAATGAATTGTATCTCCTACAACGTCTTTTTCACCACAAAACTTGTTTTATTGGTTTATTTTGCATTCTCCAAGGGAAACAGGCATTGTTCCATGCCTTGTGACCTTTCCTCCCTGACTGACCATGCCTATGACTCCAATTGTTGGCCATATCCCATGACTCTACCTGCTTATCCCGAGTCAACTGGAACTACTCATTGGTATTCTCACAACCCCGATTTCGATCGCTGAGTCTGCCAACCCCTGAAAATTAAAGTGAACCCACCAATCAGAAAATGAATGATGTAAGTTAATGGTCTCGTTTCCCTAGCAACCGATCCCTTTGATCATCAGTTCCTTGCAACTACCTCTGCCTTTAAAACCCTGCTTTATTTTTCCCACCTGAGAGCAATGTCTTTAGTTCAAGACTAAGGCTATGCTCTCTGCTTTACAAATCACATCAGAATAAAACTCTATTTTAATTCATCAGGAGAGTCCTGCAAAATTTTTGTTTACAATAGAAACTGTTAAGTCTCTCTTTTAGTGCTCCTAATGGTATCTGTTGTTTCAATCAAGTGCATAAATAATTTGGAGTTTTACCTAGTAAAATCTTCTAGCTTTTCCTGCTTGCTATTAGTTCTTTTTTTTTTTTTTAAGCTCAGTAAACTGCAAAATCTCCCTTATCAAATAGGTATTATCAAAAAATTAATATAAAAGGTATAATTATCTTAAAGTGCCAAAATTCTGATTCAGAATTTTAGGAGCTGAGTTGAATAGGTTAAAATATTCAGTAATCTCTGGTGCTCATATTTCCTTGGAAATTTAGAATTTGAAATACTCAATGTTCAGGTTTAGCAACTGCTTTACTTAAAAGTTTCTGGACCTGTGATTTGTTTAAACTATGTAGTTTCAAAGAAATTAGTGATCCATGTACATAATTAATCAGTATTTACTTTTGCAGTTAGGCATTATCCAAAAATAAACGTGTGTGTGTGTGTGTGTGTGTGTGTGTGTGTGTGTGTGTGTGTATCACAATGTAAAAACATGTAGAGAATGAAATTTCAGAAATTAAATTAACTACCCTAATGTTAGTGAACATGTCCTGAGGAATCAAATGAAGTCTTTGTAACAAGCAGCAGCTTTAACAGATAAAACCAAAATAAACATGTATCTGGAGTTCTGTTTATACTGAGACACCTTTTCTCATTCTGTGGTACAAAGATAATAGTCTTGACCTATGTTAGGTGATAATAAGCTAAGCAAATTAAGTATTGCATGTTAATTGTATTTAAGTGATAATGAGCTACACCTTACAAATAAGAAGACAACATTGCAAGGAGATACTTTCCCTTGGAAAGGTTGAGTGTTCAGAGATTTGCCCTGTCCAATAGAAATATAATGAAAGCCACATAACAATTTTAAAATTTCTAAAAAAAAAAATAAATTCTAATAGCCACATTTAAGAATGACAACATCAGCAAAAACATGATAAATAGAAAAATGTAGCATGAAAGAAACAGTAAAATATCTCAATCATTTTCTATTAATTATATGCTGAAATCATTTTTGGATATACTGGGTAAACAGAATACATTATGAAATATCACATATTTTGTTTCTCTTTTAATATTTGAACTAGCTATATTTCATGTGCTCAACATCCATGCATGGCTAATGATTACTGCATTGAACAATAAAAGCTTAAGTCCAGCTCCACATCTTATTAGGCAAATTAACTACAGTAATTTGCATACATTCTCTATGACTCAATTTCTTTTGCTGAGACTGAGCATTAACTCAGTAACTATTTTTTTGAGTATATATGAAGATAAAATATAAACTACATAAAATGCTTATACACAAAAATTTTAGCTAATATTATAATTATTACTGGTGATAACTTTTACATACTATGATTCATACATGGAAGAAATATAACTTTCAAAACATTCCATCTCTGACCTTTACTTAATGAGATGGTTAACTGTATTTATCAGCTTTGCTATGCTATAATGCAGAGTTGTTTGGTAAAATACCAGGGTAGATGTTGCTATAAAAGTATTTTTTATATGTGATTTACATTTAAATCAGTAAACTTTGAGGAAAGCAAATGACCACCAGTAATGTAGGTGGGCTTCATTTGAACAGTCGTCAGCCTTAGGAGAAAAGAGAGGTTTTCAAAAAAAAAAGTTCTGATTCCAGACTGCCTTTGACTCAAGACTGCAACATCAGCTCTTGCTGGAATTTCCAGTCACCTGGCTGCTGGCCTACCTTGCAGATTTCAGATTTGCTAATCTGACTTTTAAGTCAGGTGACTGACTTTTGGACTTAGCATCTGAAATTCATATCAAATATTAACAGAGATTACCTTAGGAAATCCAAGATTAATTACCTTATTTTTATTAAGCTCAGCATTCTTTTAGTGAATATTCAGCATTTCAACATTTCTTTCACATCAATCTCTTCTATCCTCTAATCCCATGTAACTTTGCAAGGAAAGCTACTATCCTATGGCATTGAGGTACGTTTCTGGTAAAAGGGCTCTCCTTACACTGAAGTATTTGATTTACTCAACTCTGAATGTCAACTACTATTATTAATTACTCTGATGCTCAAGTGTCTACAGGTGGTAAAATTCATGACCTCTGCTCTGAGCATGAACAAAGCATGATAAATATTCCTGAGTCAAATGTCCATCTCCTCCTCCTAATTATTTTCATTACCTCTACTCCATTTGCGGTGTCATAAAACAAACAAACAACAAAAAAAAACTGCACCTGATAAATTTAACCAAAGAAGAAAGTCTTGCTCAAGGCTTTTTATAATAGGGAAGAAGGAAGAGAACTCACCTGAACTCAACTCCATTGAGACAAAGGGCATGAGATTTTTTTATTTTAGTGCTGGGATGAGCTACTGGCAAAGTATTGGAAAATGCTGGGGAGAGGTTAATTGACAGGATATGTCAATCACATCAATTCCTGAGCTTACAAATATTTTTCCCTATGTTTCTGAATTTGTGCTTAGGGAAATTAAACCCCTAACTTTCCATAAAGCCTGAGAGACAGGAACACTATCTTTGTTTATATTTTGAAAGGATGGCTCCCAAGTCCTATAGAAAGATATGCCTGGGTTATAAAACTGGCAAGAGATTTTTAAAAAGATTTATATTTCAAAGAGGCAGAAAAGAATTTGCAATTATGCTTTTCTACGTAAGTATTCTAAAAAAAGTTCAGGGGCTTAGAGACTGGATGAAGCCTGTCTAAAGTTTAGTCAAGCTGAACAAGTATAAGCCTGCAAGAAAACCAAGAACCCAAATACATGCAGCTGCCACAGTGAGAGTGTGAAAGGCGGACAACTGGAGAAGCTGTGGAAAATTGAGACTATTGTGTGATATACAGCCAAGAATCTGTTTGTGGGCCAGGACTGTTATTTCACCTCATTAAAAGACAGCAGTGCAGGAAAGAGCAAAGACAAGCTTGAAATCACTGATCAATGTGGCGTGTGCTTTTAACCACATTTAACAGAGATGATCTTCCAAGACTAATGACTGCTGTTTCGTTACTTTTCAAAAATTTTAGACTCTTTGTGATGATGGCGACCTGGACTATTCTATTAGATTCTTTGAAAGGAAGACTCCAGTTTAACAAAGTTCACATAGTACAATCTAAATATTGTTATCTTGGCATCCATACACCATATTTTAGACGTTTTTCTCTTAGACAAAAAGGTAATGACAGAATCATTCTAAATGATGCAACAATCCCTCATATAATCAAAATTATGCTACTTCTCTCCCCAAAATTGGATATATAATATCACCTGCTATCCATACTGGGTGATGCTCATTGCTTTCCTACCTTCCATGCCTTCAGCAAGCATCTCTAGTTATAGCTCTTTGCCAATGAGTGATATTCAGTTTTATTCCTAAAGAGTCTGTGCTATTAGTAGTCACATGTACCTTGAGGTTTTGTAGTTTTTCATTAAGTTAGCAAAGTATATGGGAATATTAAGGACCACAGACATATGCCTCCTTGACCCAATGCTGTAATAGCAACCAAATTTGCCCTTTATAATTAGCATCACTCATTCTCACTAGTATAGTAACTCACTTTTCTAGTTGTTGGTTGAATGGCATGAGATCAAAGTGACCAAGTGACCATCCCAGCTTTATTCTACTAGGTCCATTATCAAGTCTTCTTCACTTTATAACAGTATTCTTCACTTAATAACAGTATTCTTCGCTTAGCATGAAGATCTCTAAAACAGAAGAATTCAAAATCGAGGGGAGAAGTAAAGTTTTTGCTAATGGATCATTAAGGACAATAACGATAGGAGAAGCTCCCATTTCCACATCTTGATTCCTAGATGCATGGATTCTGGTATTTAGAGAAACAACATTTTATACCAGTCACTAATTCAGAGTATATATTGTTTCCTGAAGATCAATATTCCAACACTGCAACATGCCACCTAGCTTGCAATGTAATTTACTGTTCAAAAGGACATTCTATCAGACCAATTACTTTAGAATGGTAAGGTGAGAGGTTCAACTGTGAATTCCATGAGAATGAGCCAAATTCCATACTTCATTATTTAAAAGTCTTTCCCTTGTCAGAAGAAGTATTGTGTGAAATACTGTGAGGGTGAAGACATACTTATGTATACAGATGGTAATACTGGAGGAAGTATTTCAGGCAGGAATGAAAATGCATAAGCAGAATAAGCATCCATTCCAGAGAGAATAAAACGTTTTTCCTTTCTTATGGGAAGTTTTCAAATAGATTCACTCTGTCTCCAGATAGCAACCAGAGTATTGAGGTATTGTGCTATCTCAGGGACTCAATGTTTGTCTCTTTTTTTGGCAGGCTGGGGAAACAGCAGTTGCTATAATCAGATAAGCCTGTATGTTTCAAAGTCCATGCTCTATCATGTATGACTTCCTTAGCCATATCCCTGCTTCCACAGACACATTTTTACTGAGCTATTTGCAAAAGCTATTTGTGAAAGAATAGGAGAGTCCAACTGATGATTAAAATCCTTCTCTTCTGAGGCTGTTTTTTATTATGCCTTTATGGGGTAAACGAACACCTTAATTATATAAACAAATTAATAAATATGTAAATGAATAGCTAAATTACTTAAACAAATTAAATAATTCTTTGAGGCTGTTCAGAGATGTCACTCCACATTACCTCTTAGTCCTTTCTTGCCATTTTTCTAATCAAATTATTCTAAGATCCTGACCATACAGCCAAACCATTAGCTATCATCTAATAGTGTAGATACATATCTCAGTCTTCTCATCTTCCAGGCAAAATAAATAACTAGATTTTCAACCTCAAGAGGATTTCCCCTCATTCCTATTCTCAGGGGTACCCGCTGAGTGTGGATGTAGTGCTTGCTATAGCTGTCTATTTTATGCTAGTAAAATATACAGAACTATATTTATATTTAAAACAACTCTGAATTATTTTATTCCTCTGGTTATAATAATCTCAAGGGGGTACTGGTATGGAATGAGAGATAGGAATTAATAGAAAAGAAGAAGGAAATATGTATTCTTAACCTCTTGTTCATGAAAATTATTCCTTCAGGACATGCTTAAGGCTTATTTGATATGAACCAGTTCCACTTAATGATGGCTACTGCTGTATAAGTCCAACCTTATGGTGTGGAAAATAAGAGAAGATCTAGTTCATGATGTTGCCCAGGGTCACACATTATGTTTCTATTATGGCTCACTAGCAAGCCTGAAGGTGTTTCTCAGAAGGTGACTTTTTATTTGCTAAGGGTGACATATAATTACTACAAAACCCTGAAGTTCTATACTGGATTCATTCACAGTGATCTGCTAAAGACTATATTATCAACCTTATGACTCTACATTTCAAGAACCATTGTTTCCTTGGTCATATGGTCTAAGTGGTAAAATAGCTCATATGACATCACCAATCTGATTTCGATTCTTCTCTGGCTCTGAACTCCATTCAAAACTGAAAGCCCTAAAATGAGGTAGATGTGAACTCTGAAAACCAAAAAAGCCCACTAGGAGATCTGTCTTTTTCTAAGTGATAAAGGGTGCCAGAGGCACCAATATGTCTCCTTAGGATATGATGTTTCAACATGCCATAGACTACTGCATGCACAAAAAGTTTATGGAGGTTGGGGGGGGGGGGTTCTGAATTTTTATGACATTTATTTTCCACCTTCTACCACATATGTGTCTCATTAATAAAAGAATAGTTTGCTTCCTGCTCACCAGCTCCAATTAATTTCATGGACTAGCATCATGTCCAGTGTGACCGAGAGGCCCTTGAGTTTCTACAGAACATACTATGAGTCTGAGGACTAGAGAATAAATATCACCCCGAGGTAAGAAGGTGAGCTTCATAGTTGGCCCTGCCCATTAAACACAAACTGTCTTTGGTGGTATTTGTATCAGGTTTAGATAAGTAGTTGCACATCAGGTACCATGGATTTCGGTTTGTATTCTTATTTTTATCCTTTTATTCTTATTTATTGTTATCTGTTCCAAGTAAATAAGGCACAAACAATTTGGTTTCCTTACTTTATTAAATATATTAAATACATTGTGATCATCCACTTTCCATATGTTTTTTGGCTCTTTCTCAATGAAAGGATGGAAGCAGGCAAAGGTCTGTTTAAGTCAGGTGTGATCAGTTTATATTCTATTTTCCTCATTATATTGGCTGAGTGCAGAAAAGAAGGAGAGTCAAGGGAGCCAAAGACGGACCTCTTATTCACACAGAAACAGAAGGCAACCTACAAAAATGTCTTTAGATACTTTTGGTCTATATTTTGCATAAGAGTAGCTGATACACCTAGATATAATCGTCTTTCCTCCTGACCATCATGCAGCATCAAATTACATAGATTAAGGAAACGGAACTGAAATAACACCACTGATGCAAGTTTCCTTAACTTCTTCAACCACAGTTAAATTTAAAACTGTTATCACTATCACTAAAGTATGTGGCACAGTAAAGTGGACATTTTAAAATAAAGAAAAGAACATATTCCTTTAGAAATTCCAAATAATATAAATTTAATGGGGATACTGCACCTTTATGTAATCATTTATTTCTTCATGTAACAAGTATTAGTGAATTAGTACTATGTATCAGACCATACTCCAAAACCTGAGAATACAGATGTTAAAAAAAAAACAAAACAGATATTATTTCTCTCTCTTATGGAGTAAAGTGAGCGTGCGCACGCGCGCGCACAAACACACACACACACACACACACACACACACACACACACACACACAGAGGTCATTTCATAAACAAGATAATTTAATGTTGTTTGTAGTGAAACGACAAATATTAAATACAATAACGTGACAGAAAGGTGAGGGTTATGTGACTAGGCGAGGGTTAATATGAAACGGGCACGCCGAGGAAGACTTCCGAGATGGTAATTTTTCAACTGAGAGCAGAGATGTGAAAAGGGCAATCATAAAGGAATAGCCTTAGAGTAAGTATTAATAATAGGAGTAGAAAATGAGTATAGAATGCTAGAAGCACACAGAGAAGACTGGTATGCCTCAGCTCTACCTGGTAAGACTGAGCCTTGTATAAGATCAGAGAGCTAGGCATGGGTTAGAAATGCAGTCTTATAGGTCATTTAAGGAAGTGATTTTATTTTATTTGTGAAAAGAAGCTGGTGTAGGGTTATAAACAAAGAAGAAACCAGATCTCATATTTGACATAAAACATTTCTTTTAATTTAAATAAAATCAATTTTTATTAAATAAGCACTGAAATCCACTTTAAGAATTCTTGGTTTTAACTTGCCAAAGGTGATACCTGTCTCAGCAAGATCTGGCATTATCACATATGATTATATGCCAAGCAAATAGGTATGCAGATTTTCCTGTGATTTTTTAAATTTTTTTTATCACAAGTTACTTAATTGCATTTCTGTAACTTGTATGTCTTTACTTATTTATCTTAGAAAGTATTATCATTATACATAATCACCTATAATTTTTGATAATTGTCCCTTAAACTTGACAACTAAATATAATAATAAAAGCTAAATAATTTGTAACCTCTTTCTGCTCCATTGAAGAAAAGATAACACTATTTGGCTTTTTTTAAATTGATCATTCGGGAACCAAAAATGGAACCCAAGCTCTATAATGTTATAGAAAATGAACATTAGTATGAATTTAACATTGGTAATGCACACTGGAGGATGATTCCTATGATTTTCTTGGAATTAAAGATAACTTTAACAATAAAAAATAATAAAAGCTAAAATAATTAATTCTAATGAAACTAGAATTTATAATATGCAACATATACTTAATACAGAATATATTGTCTTTACTAGTGAAAGGGCATCTGTACTTAAAGTTTACTCTGTTCACTAGCCAGTTAATATAGTGACAATATGCAATAATACTGTTGAAATAAACCTCAATTTATATACAATCAATATAGCATAAGGTCATTCAAAGTGGAGATTCTCTTTCCAGGTAAAGGTTTAGAGATTTTTAAACTAAAAATATAATTCTGAAAGTAGAGTAGTTTATTAGGATAATTTGAAAAAATTACATATGCTTATTCACATATTCCTTTCATCTGATTCTATATTAATAAGCAATTTCCAGGATATATTTTTTTTATTCATCATGTGGATGTCAGAAAGGAGGAACCTTATACATATAACTGCTCTCAGATCTTGTATTAGGTACATATCCTACTTTCAATTGTTGAATTGAATTTAATATATATATATATATGTGTGTATATATATATATATTCAATCTCATTTGAGTTTTAATAATGCAAGCAATTTTTTTTTCAGTTGCTTGAGATGCAAAAAGATTCATAAGCTAAGCATCTGGATAGTCAGTGACTCTAAATAAAGCCAGTGTTGCTTCAATATATATCTCCCTTGAGATCTCTATTAAGATAGTCTTCAAAATTATTTTTATTCTTTCAATTATCTTAATATGTTTTTTAAAAGGTTGATTTAAAATGTGGGAAGTATAAAACTACTCAATTCTAATGGATTTCAAATATCTGAAGAACTGTAATACCTTGATTTACTTAAGTTATTATTCCTTGGCATGTAGATATATGAATGATAAAGAAATGGTTTAGCATATCTGAATGCTGTTTTTGGTTGTGGGAATTTTAATTTAAAAAAACTTTAAAATTAGAAGCAATAAACTAATGAGTAATTTTACTGTATTTTAGATTTGTATGGTTTTAGAAGTGTTATTTTTAATAAAGTGATATAACAATAGCTATTCTAGCCCTGTCAGAAGTATAGAGTTGAATTTTATAGAAAACATCATTCTACAATATCTATGAATTTGATATTGTATGTGTAGCTCTCAAGATAGTATGTGTATGCTTTTCTTTAAAATAAGCAAATATATGTGTAACAGCATTCAGTTTAATTATAAGATTAGATTAACTCTAACACTAGGAAATTCTATCATTCTAATGTACTAGATTTATCTAAACATAATTTTATATCAGTGCAGAACAGTGACATTTTCTTTGCTCATTTCTAGTAGAATAGTATGTCAGTACCATCACCGATTTATTACCTCCTACACATGCCATACATAAATGTCTTCCCAGTCCATATCTGCATGCCATATAGTCTCTCTACTATTGGTGATACAGCAATGAACAAAACAGACAACTTGTATGTTTTTATAGTGTAAAGGCTAAGAGAATTTTATATTTCATTCTTAGAGATGAGTATTTAAAGATGAAATAATAAATGGATATCCCAACTTGCCTTAGAAAACGGGACCCCTAAAATTGCACTGATCTGATAGTGTGTGATTATCATGTAGAGACAGAATGTTCTCCCACCTAAGATTCAGTTCAGATGTCTGAACTACACCAAGGATGCCACCATATACACACAAGAGGATATGAAAAGCATATCCCATCATCATTTCTACATAATGAGGCTTTCAGAGGAAAGCAGGGAAGCTCCAAAGCAGGTCTTAAAATGGTTTGAGAGACCAAAAAGGGAAGATTTGCTTTGAGATTTTAGGGTGGTTGGGGGTGGGTCTCCAGTGAGAACCCATCATGTGGTTTAAAATTCTCACAGACACCAAAGGAGGGAGAATGTGGACTTTCTTCACAACTTATCTATATTTGCAGCAGAAGCGGAAGAGGATGGAATAAGGCTTTAAAGCTATCATCAGTCAAACATCAGAAAATGAGACAAACTCCATCTATCACATGTAGTAAGTCACTGAATCTTCATAGATTCATTTTTATCTTACACAATCTGAAACATAATCTCCCCAATGCATTTGCCACTTCTTTCTCATTAAGTGGAGTTAGCAATATGTCATCCAGACCAAGGAGATGTTTATATAATGTCCATATGATCTATGTCCCTCCCAACTATAATTAAAACAGAAAGTAGGAGATTTAATATAACCCTAGAGTAAGACTGTAAATGTAGACTGTTATCTATTCCACTTAAAATTTTAAATCTCTGGTCCTCATTTCCGATGAGGAGAGAAAATAAAGCATTTGACATATCAAAGGCAATGTATATTATATCAGAGGCTCTGTTAATCAGCTTCTTCAAATATACCAAGTTGCACATTTTCACTTGAAGTTTCTACTTAGTTAAATATCTGGTAGTCTACTGTCATCAACTAGTATATGCCTAGATTTTTGTAATGGTTAGAGTAATGAATTACTGGGAAAAATAAGGAGACCACTAACTCTTGATGTTTTAGGTTATTAAGGTAGGTACTAAAATCTGCCAGATTGTTTATTTTATATTTCCTTTTTTTTTCTTATAATGGTTATGAAGGGGACTAATTCAGAGTTTTCTACTTGGTTATTCCCACTATCATAGTCCTCAATCTATTATCTATGGAAACAGTGTCTGTGTGCTGTGCAGTGGTGGGATGGGATGGGGTGGAGAATTTTGTCAACTAACAAGAATGTTCATTCTAATAATTTATTCAGGAGTTGAGAAATGAAAAGTCTTGGTCTAGAAATTTATTGCCTGATCTAATTATGTTCCTACTCCTATAGTGGTCATGATCACATTTTGATAATCATCCTTAAAATGCCTGGCTCTTCACGCATGCTCAATATATGGTTACTCAAATAAATAATCCTAGGTCTCTTTAAGATCGATGTGACTGCTCTTCTTGGAGTCCTGATTTTTCCTTTAGTCAACAGGTTCCCAATCTGAATGTGGACTGAAATCCAGAAATAGGCAAAGTATTATTATATTCAACCTTAACTGATTTTGATTCTATAACAGCATCTCTTACTGTCAGCCTTATTCTATAAAATCCACCAAGTGACACTCTCAATTAGAGTCACTCTCGTCACATTTTTTATTGCTCTGATAAATAGTATCATTCAAGTCCTCTCACATAACACATAGGTAGGGAGTTTTTTCCTACTCTACCTACTCTACCTTTTTGGTTCTTCTTTCTATAACCTTCCATAGTCATTCTGGAATTTCTACTTTCCTATCATAGCCCATTACATTATCCAAGGTTACAAGAGTCATTTTGGCAACAATTAACACCATCTCCTTGGTTTCTGGCCAGGATGTTAAATCTTGTATTCTGGGAATATGCTCACATATGGATAAATTCTTTGTCATCGAATTTTGTTCTATATCTTTTGATCCAGTATCTCAAGATATAATCCCATAATTCTCTCCTGGCACATGCTAGGTATAGTTTCCTTCAATTCTTAGGAGGTATAACTCTTTTCCTGCTATTTTGTGACTAACCCCAGTTATGGTCTGGTGAGAAGAAGATGAACAGAATCAATGTCACTTTGAAATCACTTTCAATAGAAAGGAAGTAGATTTTAAAAGAGAAGCATGAGACACTTTTGAAGACTCAAGGGACTCAGGGAAATCCAGAAATTCAACATTTTCCTGTGTGTGACCCGAGTGCTTGTTCCCCAAGTCTCTGTATCTCACTCCTTCCAAATCATTGTTATGCATTTGGAGTAGGGGATGTGTACAGTTGATAATTCAGCATTCTAAGTACTCCTGTTACCCTTATAATTAAATTCTGGTCCTAATCCTTATCTTTCATGATCTTCCTGCAACAGGAGATGAGAAGGTCATTATATGATCTCAAAAGAATATCTGTCTTTTATATTTAGTCTTAAATTTCAGATGATATCTCTGCAGAATCTCCAGAAAAGAAATAACAATTAAAAAAAATGGAATGAACTAAATAATTAGATAGAAAAAGTAAAAGTGGAAGTGCTTTGGACAATAAAAATATGATTTTTCTCTCTCAACAACAGAAATGTATTCAAAGATAAACTTCAGAATACAATGAATTAATCAGACAACTTACAAAAAATGGAATATATATATATATATATATATATCCAAATACATATGCTTTTCAACAACAAATTGCATGTAAAAAGTGAACCCAACCTGTTTAGAGTAACAAAGGGATCAAGTCACATTGACTCACAGAGAAAACATGTAACCCTAACAGATTATATGATTTTACAGTAAAAATATACACATATGCACTTTAGTAAATATTTACTAATTAGTTTTCAATGACTGGAATAATATTACAGACAAAGTTTGAATATAGTCAACATTATAATTATTGTTATTAAGCTAAACTTCATTGCCAACCTGATAATGTAAAATTAGTTAAATTTGACAGAATTTGAAAGAGAGAACAAAGGAAGAAGAAAGATGGAGAGAGCAATGGTGTGACTAATACATTAATTCTATGTAGTGAAAGTTCGTGAAACGAACTTAAAAGCAGATGATATAAGAAACTGATATTTGTGTAATTATTATTTAAAATTTTACAAAATTAGAATGACCTAATATTAAGAAATAGATGTGAATTATATCAATTTAAAATCATCATTGATAACAAGAAATTTATTAATTATATATAAAATAGTAAATAGCAAATTAAAAATTAGCAGTATGAATATACTATTTACTTGAATAAAAGAAATTGCCGTATCTTAAAACATAATGTTTAAAAAATACTACTTCTTGGAAATGAAACTGTAGATAGCAATGCTATTTTTGTGTAATAAGCTCTGGGTATTATATTATTTTTACAATGTTTATGCATTATTAAATACAAGGGAAAGGATTATAATACCTATCAAAAATTATAAAAATTCCTACAAACTTTGATACACAATTGAGAATTTGCCTTAACAAAATTATTCAGCTTAATAAAAAAGCTATATGCATGAAAAATTTTATTGCAGAATATGTACAATATTGAAGTGTGGAAATAACCAATAATGAAAAGATTATACGGTCAAGTATTAAAACAAACTAATGAGAAGACTGAAGGAATTTGAATCCGACTATATATTATATTCAATAAATAATATAATTCCATATATTCTACTATAACTATGAGTTTAGAAATAATTAGCCTAAAAATATAGCTGCTAAGATGAGATGGTAGTTAATATGTTGTTATTGTTGTTGTTTTATTGTTTCTTGGCTTTCTAAAACATCCAAGGAATAAGGGCCCTACTCTGGGGGACTCTAGTGACAGAAGCAGGTTGGAAAACATGAGAATAAGAAACTGAAGATCAAGGAGGGGGCCCGTTCTTGGAGTGGGGAATCAGAATTCCTGAGTGAAAAGGTGGAAAGACATAGCCCAAAAGATGTAGCATTTTATCATAATGAAGGACAACAAGCCATTACACTTCTTTAAGACTGTGTCATCACCAATCTTAGAAACAGAGTAAACACCCTTAGCTCTGAGATAAGGAACAACCCTATACAAAGCAGCTGTCCTACTAAGAGGTTTTCTTTGCTAGGCTTGGTCACAAATCCCTGAAACTGACAGTAATTTCTATTTCTACGTGAAAATTAGGAAGCATTGTTTCAGGGTCTTGCAAGGCAGGTGAAGTGCAAGTTGAGTTAAGCTGTATCAATAGCCAAGGAAGCTCACCACTCAATAGTGATCCTATCCTTGTGTACTTGCTGTTGACCTTGACTTGGGAAATACTCATTATTCTTTTACTTTTACAATTGAATATGTAGGCAAATAACATTGAAAATGAAATAAAAATAATAAACCCCACACGTGTGTATAGGCATCTAACTGGAATAAGAGATATCAAATCATCACAGAAGAGGGACAATGGCTCGTGGTAGGATATAGTTAACCAAATTATGCACTTCCTTCCTTGAAATCTGAAATAAAGGCAGGAATCTGAACTCTTTCTCACATAGCAGAATAGGACACTTGACTGCATATTCCCTGGTGAAGTCAGCTTTTCCTTCCACTGCTGCTACTTTACAGAAATAAACAATCTTCTCAACACCAAACCAAACCAAACCAAACACACAAGCACACACACACACAACACTTCAAAATTTTCTATCATTTTTCTCATAATCATGATAATCTGTGATGAGTTAAGGACTTGATCTTTGAAGTATTTTTGAAATTTATTTTTATTTTGTTAAACTTAACTTTTCTTAACACTCAGAAACCTGGTCAAACTGAATATTTTGCCTGATTTTGAAGAAAGGAAAGAAATGATAGAATTTAGCTGAAAATAAGGTTGTATTTTAAGGACAAAAGTTGATAATTATAACATCAATGGACAACAGATTTAACTCAGAAATACAAATAACCTTGAAGACAAGTAGGAAGACATAATACTTCCATCTCTTGTAATGTCTGTCTGTGTTTCAGAGATAGCACTAGGAAGGCTAAAATTCTCAAATGCTTCACTCCACCACTGGTGACTGACATCTAGCTGTTGATAAAGGTGGTTTGCTTGATTTAAGCAGAGTTGCAGTACTAATTTTTTAATAAAATGAATTAATTCATTATAGTCAAAACATAAAAGAGTAATTTTACTTGCTCTTTATAAAAAACTAACATTTATAACTAGTAGAGGAAATTTTCATAGAAAGAAATTTTTCTGGCTCATAATAATTCACTGTCATTTTAAAAGCCTACATTTCTTTTCTCTAAATATTACTTTTATTAATCATCACCTACAAACTGCTCCAGGCATTTTTCACAGATTCTGTCTCTCTATCTGTTTTGGTTTATTATCTATCTGCTGGATAGTTCATAGAAGCAAAACACCCTACTACACTTCTCCCAATTATCAAATTATTAAAATTTTCTAATTCTCTCAAACAATGAGAAATCTTTCTCTATATATACCTGTTATCATATCATTCTTTTCCAAATACAGATTCTGTTCTTCTTTTCCCTTTCTCATGCCAAAATGTGATTTGAATGAGAGATCTCACATAAATTTGCGATTTTATAGTCAGTGCTTGCTGTGACAACTCTTAAACAACCTAAAAGCAAACAAAATAAAAAATGCCTTTATCCTGAATAATATTACCAAAATAAGATGCGGACTTCAAGAGTTAAACAAATTCTTTCTTTCTTCCTTTCTTTCTTCCTTTCTTTCTTTCTTTCTTTCTTTCTTTCTTTCTTTCTTTCTTTCTTTCTTTCTTTCTATTTTTTAGATGAGGCATCCTTTGGTTGACTTCACAGATTGCAAGGACTTTGTCAGTTTACAATCCCTTAATTTTTTTTAATTTTTTTTACACCTACAGCACCTGGTCTTCCTAGGTGGTCTCCCATCCAAGTACTAAACAGGCTTGACCCTGCTTAGCTTCCAAGATCAGACAGGATTGGGCTTGTTCAGGGTTGCATGGCCATAGACCAAATTTATTTTTTAAAAAAGCTCTAATAACCCTGAACATGATTATTTCACCATTTATAAGATCAAAAAATACAAGGAGAACATAGAAAAAATCACCCGTATAGCATGAATCTATAAGTTTATCGGCATCTTTCTATTTAGAAATATACAGTAAACTATTCACCACAAATTGCATGAAACATGTTACTGGTCCACATTCAAAGAATTTAAAAAAAGAAATCTTATCAAAATAACCTCCCTTCTTCCTAAGAAAGACACAATGACAGACAGATAGGATTGATTGAAGAAGTACAGCAGACAAAATCTATCTCAACTTTAGAAGACTACTGATTCTGTCCTGTAAATTATGAGATTAAACAACTGAAAAAAATATGACTTTGACTGCAAAATTATTGAGGAGGGTGAACAACTCATTGCTGATGTTCAGTGGATTATGTCATATGAGCTGGGGGAATAAAGAAAGGATGCCTTTAGTGATTGCTTTTTGACTCAGTGATATTTATTACTGCCATCCATAACCTAGAGCAATATTTGCTATCGGGGAGGGGGGAAAAAAAAAAGGTCTTGTTACTCACTTGGAGACCTGGCGACAGATAATCTGCCATTTACCATTTCATCTTTGTATCCCATATCTCATTCAAACCACATATATATCATTCTATTTCCTTTTATGGCCATTCTTATTTCCATTATTTACTGAATTTAATAAGAACCAAAGCAGATATTATTATTCATTCATTAATTTCTTTAAAATGTTACAGTGTCACAGTGTACTGTTTGCAAATGATAAATAAAATAATGCACCTGATTTCTAAAAATCTCTGTTTTAAGGCTTGCATGGGTTCATATTTGCAATTCAGCTTTTGAGACGTGCATCCCTTTGTCACCCCCAGGAGTTACCAATTCAGCATCTGAGTTGCAACCCTGGATTCCACACTATTACCTTTAACTAGGTATGTTTGGGAAACACTGACTTAAGTAATATAACCTAACATGGCCTTTAAGTTTTCAAATCAAGAAGTAGTTGAAATTCTATTTACAACATGATCTGCAGCTGGGTTATGACCAGTAAAACAGAACTTTTAAGGAATGTTTACGTATGAGTGTTACATTATCATTAGAAGTTATATATTTTTTAAAAATCTTAATATAACTTTCTAAGGGCTGGCATTAGTTACATTTTGTTATAAAACAAGAGATTCAGTCATAGATACTATCTATCCCAGAGTTTCTTTGACAAATGATTAAATGCTGATTCAAGGTTACTAAGAAAGTATATGAAAAGAAAGAATAAATTCTAAGAATATTCCTGGTTAGCATATTTGTTCTCTAGAGAATACTAAGAACCATGCTAAACAAAACATTTATATAAGCTCTTCCATTTTTGATCTGAAAATGCAATTCCTATGAAGTTAAAGAAATAGAAGAAAAATAGATAATATGTTGTCTAATATATACTAGATATGAAGAGTTAGTAGAGAACAGCACCCTGGACTGACCACATGCTGTGAGTGTCCGAGTTCCTGCTACAGCAAGAGTCTAAGAGGCTGACTTATGAGGATGATGCAACCTGTGCTCATTTTCAAGTTACACTTGGCTAGAATCATTCTCTACACCAGAGGGATGTTCTTCCTTCCAATTTCTCTTAGTCTCTTCCTTTACTTCCTACTGTTATCTTTTCCTAGCAAGGACTGAAAGTGAGATATGTAATTATGTCTCTAACCTCCTCAAAATCTTCAATGGCTATATAATTCTAACAATAAAAATTTTACTCTTTTTTCACTGAATGTTCGTAGCATGGCCTCTGCTCAAGTTAAAATCTTTCTTGGCTCTTTCTTAACTCTTACTTTATGTTTGAGTAACTAACTCTAAGCTACTTGTAGTTCCCTGACATGCCAGACTTTAAAACTTTAATGCCTATGTAAATACCATCTGTGATGCTTTGGCCTTGTTTGTCCTCAAGGCATATGTTTGATCATCATTCAAGTCTCATCTCTATTTGAATTCCTAAATTTTCTATAATGCACAGTTCAAACATAAATATTACCAATTACATTAAATTTAATTTTGTATGTTACATTATCACTATTTACTTGTATTTGTTCTAAAACCAGCTGTAAACGCATCATGATTCTTCATTAAAACAATGTTATAATTGGTAATTACGGCCTTAAATTTATCTTAGATTGCTACAGCTGGACATGACCTTGGATTCATTTTGATATAGCTTCTTTCTATTATACACAATGAGTATAAATACATTGCCTGGGATTGCATCGGGGAGTTCAGATATCTTGATTCAGTTTTCCTCTAAGATCCTTGCAGCTTCCAAAATGTTGGGAAAACAGAATGATTAAATCTTAATTCAAAATCATATGTGAGAAACCTCAGTTTCACCTTCTCACTGGAAACAGACAAAAGTTAAAATATTCTGCTCTTATGTTTTATCTGACTTTAATGAAAAGTTAATAAATGTTTTTTTAAAAAAACAACCTGTTCTGATATGACTTATTTCTGTCTCTTTAAAAAATCCATAGTTCTTCCAACTGTCCAAAAAAAAAAGCTTGAAATTCAAATAGGGAATGTAAATCAGTGAGAGATGTAGGTAGAATCTAAGGTCATAATTGTATGCACTATACAAACATCAACTTGGCCAAGAGACTTGTAAAAATGTGCAAAAAGCAATGTCTAAGTTCATGTGGCTGAGAGTCTACTGATTATTTCATACCCTGCCAGGAATGATGATGAGAAGTTTAGAGTTCAACATGACAAACAAAAAACTTTCACTCCAAACTGAGCATTTCTGCATACATTATTAATAAATTTAAAATTCTTTTGCATGTAATTTCTTAATAAAATCTGTGATGAATCACATCCATGTTGCAAGATCTCAATAAACAAAAGAATCTGACTCTGATCATAGAAGTTCTAATGATATCCAAAGACATTAGGTTCATTCTATATTACCCTTTATTAAATATGTTTCTGTTCATGCAGTATTAGCATAATCTCTGGGATCTCTTTACATTCATCTTAAGTGCACACACACACTTATTATTTATTCATTTATTTATTTATTTATTTAGAGGTTCCTTATGAAGATCTGTGAAGGAGCTGATATTTTTACCTTATTTCATCATTTAGTTATTAACTCGGTCTGAAGAGATTCTAATAAGGTTAATATAGAAAACAGGGGAGAACATTTCCCATAAGTATCTTATTTTATAGATGCCATCAGAATACAAGAGATTCCTTGGTCAGAGGTATACAGTTTATTACTTACAGCACAGAGACCAGGAGCTTCATGGATGCTTTGGCTTCCTTCCCCCCCGCCCCGCCAAGTCCCACAGAGTGACACAAAGCAGCTCTGGTGAAAGTTGCACATGCAGCAGGTTGACATTACAGGTAAGAAAACCCTAACTTTAGGGAACCCCACTCATATAGGAAAGCTTTCAGCAAACCTGCCAAAACTTTGTCCCGGATGGAGTTATTTTATTTATTACCCTGGGTAGTAATTAAATCAGTAATCTGCCCTGGAGGGAGCCACTAACACTGTTATGCAGTTGTTCACTACACAAACCTCCTTGAAAGAATAAACCAGAACTAATAACTTTCTGAAACAGAAAGCACCAGGCCCACATGAGTTCACTGGTGAATTAAACCACCTAAGAAGGCATTATGTTGACTCTTTACAATCTCTTTCAGAGGACAGAAGCAGAGAAAATACTTCCTAGATCATTCTAAGAGAACAGCATTACCCTAATATCAAAACCAGAAAAGATATTACAAGAAAACTACACACCAGTATCTTTCATGGACATATGTATAAAAATTCTCAACAAAATATTACCATATAGAATCTAATAATATATATAAAAAAATTATACACCATGACCATTTGGGATTTATCCCAGGCATGAAAGCTGGTTCAACATTTGAAAATCAATGTAATCCATCACATCGATAGGCAAAAAGAAGAAAAATCACATGATCGAATTAATAGATGCAGAAAAGGTATTTGACAAAATCCAACACCCACTCATGATAAAAACTCTCAGTAAACTAATAGAGGGGAACTTCCTCAGCTTGATAATGAATATCTACATAAAACCTACAGAAGACATTATACTACTGCCTGGCGATAAATTCAAAGCTTTCCCACTAATATCAGTACAAGACAAGAAAAGCCCCTCTCATTACTCTTTTCAGTATCGTACTCAAATTTCTAGCTAATGAAACAAGAAACAGAAATAAAGGTATACATATAGGAAAGGAACACATAAAACAGTTTTTGTTCACACATGACATGATCATCTATGTAGAAAACATGAAAGTATCAACAAATAAACTTCTGTAACTACTAAACAATTATAACAAAGTTATAAAAAAAAAAGGTTAATATATAAAAGTCAATCACTTACCTATACACCAGTAATGAACCACTGGAATTTGAAATTAAAAACACAATCCCATTTATATTAGTATCCAAAAAATTAAATACTAATGTATAAATCTAACAAAACATGTACAAGATCTCTAAGAGAAAAAACACAAAATTCTCATCAATAAAATCAAATAAATAAATAAATAGAGTGATGTTAGGGGAAGGAACACTCAGTATTGCAAAGATGTAAGTTCTTCCCAATTTGATGTATAGATTCAATACAATCCTAATTAAAATCCTGGCAAGTTATTTGTGTATAGCAACTAACTATTTACAAATTTTAAATTGAGAGGTGAAACAACCAACACTGAATGGGAACAAAGCTGGAGGGCAGATACTACTCAACTTCAAGACTTACTATACACTACAGTAATCAAGAAAGGGTGGCACTAGCAAAAGAACACATGAATAGGTCAATGGAACAGAATTGAGAGCCCCAAAACAGATCCATATAAATATAGTCAACTGATCTTTGACAAAAGGTCAAAGGCAATACTATAGCACAAAGATAGTCTCTTCAAGAAATAGTGCTAGAATAACTGGATATCCACATGCAAGAAAATATAATAGCAATGTACAGAACTTATACCCTTCAGGGAAATTAGCAAAATGGATCACAGACCTAAATGTAAAATGCAAAACTATAAAACTTCTAAAAGATAACAGACAAAAACCTATATGACCTTAAATATGACAATGATGTTTTAGATATAACATCAAATACATGATTCATGAAAGAAAAAACTGATAAGCTGAACATAATTAAAATTAAAAATTTCTGCTTTGTGATAGACAATATCAAGAAAATGAGAAGACAAGCTACAGAATGGGGAAAAAAATGAACACATTTAATAAAGGTTGTTATCCAAAACATAAACAAAACATAAACATAAATCCTTCAAACTCCAAAATAAAAAAAAAAAAAACCTGATTAGAAAAATAGGCTAAGAACCTTTACAGACACCTCACCCAAGAAGATATTCAGATGGCAAGTAAGCATGTAAAAAAAATGTTAAATCATATGTCATCAGAGAAATGCAAATGATAACAACAATGAAATACCACTATACACCAATTAGAGTGGCGAAAACCTAGAACCCTGATGACACTAAATGCAGATGAAGATGTGGAGCAACAGAAATTCTCATTTATTATTGGTGCAAATGCAAAATGGTACAAGCACTCTGGAAAATAATTTAGCTGTTTTTTTACAAAACCAAATATACTTTTACTATATGATCTAGCAATCATGCTCCTTGGCATCTACCCAAAGGATTTGTAAATTTATATCCACATGAATTCCGCATATGGATATTTACAACAGCTTTAATTATAATTGTCAAAACCTGGATACAACCAACATGTGCTCCAGTAGGAGAACGGATAAGCAAACTGTGACATAGCCCAAACAATGAAATATTATTCAGTACTAACTTGGTGGAATCTTAAATGCATATTAGCAAGTGAAACAAGATAGTCTGAAAAGGCTACATATTATATGATTCTGGCGGAGGATGTTGATAAACATGGAGGCAGTGCATGTGTGGAGGTAGGGAGTATATGGGAAATTTCTGTATCTTTATTTCCATTCTGTTGTGAAACTAAAACTGTTCCAAAATAATAAAATCTTAATAATAATAAAAGATAGTCCAGAACAAAAGTGGATTCAAGACATACAGAAATATGAGACATTTATAGGGAATGTCCTCCCACGTTTTCTATAATCTTAAACTTCTGTAGGACCTCTTCAGACCATAAAGGTCATAACTAAACAAAACTGCAAACACTGACTTCTCAAAACATTCAATTTTGGCTGTAATCTCATTGCACACAGTGGTAGCTTGATTTTGTTTCCAGGTTCAGGTTCTCTTTAAGCAAAGACTAAAGGAAGGATTATTGTGCAAATGATGTAGTGATGAATTCTGCCAGTAAAACATTTAAGGATGTGAGAGAAGCAGGATTAAGTAGAAAAAAAAAAAAGCTTGATAAAGATTTGATTTCAGCTGACCTACAGCTTTAGCCTGACCCAACAGGGAGCATGACCTGCAATACTAAGTTACCTGACCTTAAAAAAAGATGGCTAGCTTTCTGTACCTGCAGATCTGCCAGTCTTTGGTTTTATGCATGCTCATGGAAACACAAAACTATGAGATATTTCTGTTTGGTTTAGGTGACTCAATTTACCCATGCTCATTTCTCAGGATAAGAATGCAGTGTTGAGCTATGATCAACCAACATGCACAGTAGCTGAGAGATGGGCACTCCAACCTCATAAATGAGATATGGCAGGCACCAACATTATTTCCTATATAATATATGGGTTTAAATAAAGTTTTCATAAGTTGCCTTAGAAATTTATTACATAAATAGCTTTAGCAAATACATATGTGTCAAATGTATATATGTATTCACCCATAAACACACATGTACACACAAACAAGTCCATATAGTTCTACTATAATAGGTATGGAATATGAAACAAACATATTCGATATATATTTGTCTTTATATTTTATGAAGCATTTGGAATTAGAAGGGTGACTGATTTATCTTTATTATTGTTCTAGGGATTTTAGAGCTAATGCCTGATTTTTTTTCTTCACATATTCCCTGCAGCATGTTCTGGCAATAAAAACAATTTCAGACACATTAACACTACACCTAAGGTTGTGATAATTATTTTTCAGAAAACTCTTGTAGCATATAAATATTTAAGTTTCATACTAAGTATTTTAGTTTTGTGGCTTTCAGTAGTCTCTTTAAATTGGTGCTCAAATATTCTTATTTGATTTGTCTTCCATTTCAAAAACAAAAATAGCTAATAATAGCATTCATAAAATAATTCTGCTCTTTGAGTTTTCTTTAAGAGTCCAGAACCCTAACAGTTGTTGGTGAGTCTTTATAAAGGAAACAGAAATATAAATTTAAAAAAAAAATAAATGTCTCCCTATTTAAAGTATACTAATTCTGTTTTAATAAACAGCTACTTTCCTTTTTAAGAACTTAGGCTTTGTTTTGTCAAAATTAGGTACTATTTTATATTTTTTTAATACTGGAGCACCTGTCAATATGTAAATTTAGAATGTCAATACACATGTGCTATAACTATGTTGGTCAGGGGAAACAGTTCTCTGGGGATGTGCAGGATACTGAAGATCACAAGATGCAAAACATTCCATAGTCAAAAATTTAAGGATGCTCAGCAGACAAATTCTTTATACAGTGATGAAGGTCACCAAAAATGCCTTTCACTTATGCTAAATTTGTCAGTCTTCCTTTACATCAAATGATAATTATGTTCTTAATGTGGGATGCAAGCTTGAATTGCTAAATTAAAAAAAATGTGTGTTGTGACCTAAATGAGATGTTTGAAGACTTTATCACTAGCTACCCTTTGGGGTCAACAGAACCTTATGTATCAACTCATGTTATTCTGATTTGTCTTCATTATGTCCAGTGACAGAAAGACATCAACTTCTGTTACTTTCTCAAGACAAGTCATCCTTTACTCTTTACAAGTGTAATTATGTGTGGTCCTCATAATAATCCCTTGAGAAAGGTTATTGTTATAACTATTATTCAGAATAAAGGTATTCTTTAACAAGAATAAATATTACACAATAGACAGAATAATTACTGTTTTAGTCCTATGACCAGCATGAGAGGATGGAGACTATGGGCTAATAAGAGGATGAATTTTTCAAGCTAGGCAGTAAGGGAAAGTCACCTCTTCCACTACTTTAAAAGAAATTGCATAATATCACTGTAAGAGGTCCAAAAGCCATGCAAAAATAAAGGTATAAGAAGAAACATAGGTTCTGTTTCAAGTACTGTAAACTGTAAAACATGGTAAAAGATGAGGGAAAAATGTTGTAATTATCTTGATGCAGTAAACTATTGTTCTACTGACATTCCAAAGTAGAATGCCAAATAACCATTTATTTATAGAATTACAAACACATCCACATATTAATATTTATAGTAATGACCAAGAGATATTGTAAACTGTAAGGTGTCACCTACATCAATAAAATATAGAAAATGGTCAAGTATTTTTAATACTTAGCCTTTATTGCATTTCATTTAATAAAAATTAATGATTTGTGAACTTGTAATATGTGTAATAGGAGATGCGTTTGCAAGGAAGATAAAACATCTGGCTATCTGTGAATTTTTCATGACCTTTCTAGATGTCAGTTTCTTTGTATGTTAAATAAAGAGGTTGCATCAAATTATCTGTAAGGTCTTTTTCAGATGAACATATTATGATTTTACGTATAACACTCTATTAACCAAAATATTTATCTAAACAAGTATATCAAAATACTCTGTAAGAATAAAGTCAGAATACTTAAACATTGTACTAAATTTGAGGGCACCATCTCAGTCATGTGGGCATCCTGACTATGTACAATAGGTGAATAATCAGTTATACTAAATGGACAAAGTCACAAGTCATACTCAACCTTTATGATAAGTGAAGCAAGTAAATGTTTTGATTCTGTATCACCAGAAATAAAGTAATTTTAAAAGCTTGAATATAAATTGATGTATGTAGGAAAAACACTAACAGAAAAGAAAATATAAAAATATTAAAAATATCAAAATGTACTATAGGGTCAAAATATTTCTGCGAATCTGAGGAAATGGAATGAACAACAATAAATAATTGGGTGACATAAATAGATGACATGTGGTTAGGTCTACGGTAGGGTTGCTAGATTTAACAAATGCAAATGAATACAGCCAGTTAAATTTGCATCACAGATATAAAAACAAATGCTTTTTTAGTAAAATATGTCCCATATAATGCTCATTGTTTAACTAAAATTTAAATTTACCAGGTGTCTTAGTCTGTTCAGGTTGCTATAACAAAATACCACAGATTAAGTGGCTTAAACAACACATATTTCTTACAGTTCTGGAAGCTGGGATCAAATTTATGATCACAGCAGATTCAGTGTCAGTGGAGGTCTCACATCTTGGCTCACAGAAAACATTCTTTTTATTTCCATGCACAGTAAAAGAGCAAGACAATTCTCTGAGGTCTCTTTTTTAAGGGCACTAATTCCATTCATGAGGATTCCATCCTCCTGACCTAAGCTTGCAGATTTGGAGTGTTTTCCTGTCCAATTTTATGATCTCTATACCATGACTGAGGATGTAAAGGGTTCAGGCATATACTTTGTGAAGACCTAAAACAAGATTGTTTCTACAAACCACTAAGAGTGAATTAGAATATTGGAGACAACATTTTGTTAAAAGGCTCTTTTTTCTGCCATCTCTTTAAATTAACATTATTAAGATAATATTATTCATGTTTTAAGCAGATATTGCTCTTATGTTTTTATTTCCTTTCCTGGGGAAGCTTTTCAAAACTTTTAAAAATCTGTCTCATAATTTGAATCTGTTTTAAAAGAAAAATCTATAAATGGTTGTTATCTGGTCCTTGTTTCTTATAGTTAAATCTCTTCCATCTTAAATAATCAAAATCATTACAGTGACATCAACCAAATACATTTTTACCTTTCTTATTTGAGGCATCAGTGACAGGCATCTACTGTGATTGTGGTGATGCTATCTTGGGTTTTGCTGTGCATAAATCCAAATTCATCAAATTGTATACATTATATATGTACATATATTTATACATCAATTATACTGAATAAAGTTATTAAATGGTTTTTCTAAAGAACAAATCAGAACTTACATAAGTAGGAGATTTTAATAATAAAGAAAATTGAAGTAGGGAGAATGCCTCAATCACATAAATCTGCAGGAATCTCATAAAAAAGATAAAGCTTTCCTTTTATAGGTTAGTGAGAGTTAAGAAAAAGTTTTAAAGGCCCAACCCAGGGACTTCCCCTCAGGAGCTCCCTGAAACACCCATTTTACAATTAAAAATTACCATTACATCCAGGAATACAAGGAAGTGGAATAACACACTCAATTCATGTGAATTGTAAGCGAAAAGTGAACACTTTGGAGAAATTGCTCACTTGCAGCAAATGCACAGGCTTCCCCAGCACCTTGAGGCTCCATAGAGAATGGTCAGTCATCTGCGATTACTTCGGTATAGAAGTTTGAGAAGCATTCGCTGACACATTGGGCTTTTCGGGGTACAAGCTATGTCTCATTCCTCTCTGTATCCTCATGCTGAATTCAGGGCCACCAGAGACAGCGTGCCCAGGGAAGCTTTGGCCCACCCTTCCATCGTCCCATTCGTGCATCCAGCTTTGTCGAGGAAGAGGCCAAAATGGACCCCTGAAACTGGTGGAAAGAGGTCAGTTTCGGGAGGCTTCAGACAGCTGTGGATCTGAATTCTCACTCTGTCACTTCTTAGCTGTGCGATCGTCTCTCTGAGTCTCAGTTATCTCCATTATAAATGAGTATAAAAGGACCAGCACGAGAAGTCTAGGCAAAAAGGTGAGGGAGGGGGAGGTGTCTGCTCTAGTCCAGAAGTCTGATTTCATATGAAAAAGAGAGGAAAGAGTTGAGGCCTCAGGAAAAAGCCCCTGCCCTCTGGGCTGAGATGGGATCATGTTAATTATGGCTCTGGCACCCATCCGTCCACTCTCCATGGAGGCGATATGCATTCCAGAGGGTGACATGGGTAGAATGATGGGAGGATCAGATATGCCATTCATCTCGGGTCTCTGATCACAT
>CM053508.1:22703491-22975812 GCA_028627145.1 Eidolon dupreanum
AGGCAAGGCTGCCCACTATTGCCACTCTTATTCAATATAACATTGGAAGTCCTAGTGCAATCAGGCAAGAGAAAGATATAAAAGGCATCCAAATGGGAAAAGAAGAAGTCCAATTGTCAGTATTTGCAGATGACATGATTCTCTATATAGAAAACCTAAAGACTCCACAAGAACACTACTAGAAACAATAAGCAAATACAGTAAAGACTCTGGATACAAAAATCAACATTTAAAAATCCACAGCGTTCCTATACTCTAATAATGAAGTGTCAGAAAAAGAAGTAGAAAAAATAATTCCTTTTGCAATTGCAACAACAACAAAAAATAAAATACCTAGGAGTAAATCTAATAAAACATGTGAAGGACCTATATAACGAAAATTATAAGACCCTATTAAAAGAAATCGATGAAGTTCAAAAGAAATGGAAAGAAATTCTGTGTTCTTGGATTGGAAGAATCAACATAGTTAAAATGACCATATTACTTAAAGCATTATAGAGATTGAATGCAATTCCCATCAAAATCTCATTGGCACTTTTTAAAGAAATGGGACAAAAAAATCATCAGATTCATGTGGAAGCACAAAAGACCCCGAACTGCCAAAGCCATCTTGAGAAAAAAGAACGAGGCTGGAGGCATCACTCTTCCCTACTTCAAATTTTACTACAAAGTGACAGTAATCAAAACGGCATGGTATTGGCAGAAAAATAGACACACTGATAAGTGGAACAGAATTGAGAGTTCAGAAATAAGCCCATATGTATATGGTGAAATAATTTTTGACAAAAAAGCCAAAAACATGCAGTGGAGAAAGGAAAGCCTGTTTAATAAGTGGTGCTGGGAAAACTGGAAAGCCACCTGCAAAAGAATAAAACTAGACTGTTGTCTATCACTACACATCCAAATTAACTGAAAATGGATTAAGGACCTGAATATAAGACCTGAAACAATAAAATGCATAGAAGAAAACACAGGAACTAACCTCAAGGACCTGGAGCTTAAAGAGGATTTTATGAATTTGACCTCAAAGGCAAGGGAAGTGAAAACAAAAAGAAATAAATGAGTCTACATCAAACTAAAAAGCTTCTGCTCAGCAAAATAAATCATCAACAAGGTAAAGAAACAACCATCCAAATGGGAAAATATTTTTGCAAACAACATCTTCGATAAGGGCCTAATATCCAAAATATACAAAGAACTCATACAACCCAATAACAACAACAACAGAAAACAAACAATCCAATCAAAAAATAAGCAGAGGACCTGAACAGACATTTCTCCCTAGAGGACATATAGATGGCCAAAAAATATATGAAAAGATGCTCAACATCACTAGCTATTAGGGAAATGCAAACCAAAACCACAATGAGATACCATTGCACACCTGTTAGAGTAGCTATAATCAACAGGACAAGTAATAAATGTTGGAGAGGATGTGGAGAAATAAGAACCCTCATACACTTCTGGTGGGATTGCAAATTGGTATGGCCACTATGGAAAGTGGTATGTAGCTTCCTCAAAAAACTAAAAATTGACCTACAGTATGATCCAGCAATCCCTTTACTGGGTATTTACCCTAAAGACTTGAAAATTCATATTCGAATATGAATTTTCATATTTGCACACCAATGTTCATAGCAGCATTATTCACAGTGGCCAGGACATGGAAGCAACCAAAGTGTCTTAAGACAGATGATTGGCTGAAGAAGCTGTGGTACATATATACAATGAAATATTACTCAGCCATAAGAAGAGATGAAATACTGCCATTTGCAACAATGTGAATGGACCTTAAAATAATCATACTAAGAGAAATAAGCCAGACAGAAAAGGTTGAAAATCACATATGTGGGATATAAACCTAAAAGCAGCAAATGAACAGAACAAACAGAGACTCATGGACAAGGACAATGTATAGAGCTCCCTACAATAAAGAATTACCCTGCCTACAATATCAAAAGTGAAAAGGAGACCTAGATAATTCTATGTTGTAGAGGGCTGTCTTGTGCACCATAGCTTGGCTAGTCACACCCTGGTCTCTACACATTAGATTGCATTAGAATTCCCTCCTCCAGTATGACTCTAAAAATATCTTCGTATATTTTATTCTGGGTGTGACTGTGAGGGTGTTTCTGAGTAAGATTAACATTTGAATCAGTAGGTTGAGTAAAGTAGATTGCCCTCCCTAATGTGGGCAGGCCTCATCCAATCTGTCAAAGACATGAATAAAACAAAAAGGCTAAATAAGAGGTAACTTTTACCTGATTGCTTGAGCTGAGACGTCGCTCTAGTCTGAGCTTCAAATTCCTACTGAAACACTGGATTTTCTGTATCTTAAAACTGCTGGTTTTCAGAATGGAGTTTATAGCATTAGCTCTCCTGGTTCTCGGACATTCAGATTTAGACTGGTAATATACATCAGCTGAGCCATAATGTGAGCCAATTCTTTATAATAATCTTTTAAAATATACATTTCTTTCTTTTCCTCCACCTGTCCCTCTCTCTCTCTCTCTCTCTCTCTCTACACACACACACACACACACACACCAAAGTGTCCTAAGACAGATGATTGGCTGAAGAAGCTGTGGTACATATATACAATGAAATATTACTCAGCCATAAGAAGAGATGAAATACTGCCATTTGCAACAATGTGAATGGACCTTAAAATAATCATACTAAGAGAAATAAGCCAGACAGAAAAGGTTGAAAATCACATATGTGGGATATAAACCTAAAAGCAGCAAATGAACAGGACACACACACACACACACACACATACACACACTTATATACATATGTAATATGTATATATAATATGTATGTATGTAGTTGACTCTTGAAAAACACAGGGTTAGGGGTGCCTCATCTAGTCAAAAATCTGCATATAACTTTTGACTCCCCAAAATCTTAACAACTAATAGCCTACTACTGACCAGAAGCCTTACTGATAACATAAACAGTTAACATATTTTTATGGCATATGTATATATTATGTATTATATTCTTATAATAAAATAAGCTAGATAAAAGAAAATATTAAGAGAATCATAAGAAAAAGAAAATACATTTATTGAATTTATTGAGATAAATCCACATATAAGTGGACCCATGCAGTTCAAACATGTTTTGTTCAAGGGTCAACTGCATGAATAGATGGATAGATAGAAGATAAATAGATGGATAGATATAGATAGAGGGATGATAGATGGATAAAGAGATGATAGACACATAGAAAGATGATAGATAGATAGATAGATGATAGATGATAGATGAAAGAAAGAAAGAAAGAAAGAAAGAAAGAAAGAAAGAAAGAAAGAAAGAAAGAAAAGAAAGAGAAAGAAAGAAAGAAAGAAAAAGAAAGAGAGAAAGAGAGAAAGAGAGAAAGAGAGAAAGAAAGAAAGAAAGAGAAAGAAAGAAAGAGAAAGAAAGAAAGAAAGAAAGATAGATAGATAGATAGATAGATAGATAGATAGATAGATAGATAGATAGATAGCTAGCTAGCTAGCTAGCTAGATAGATATCTTTGTGTGTGTGCCTGTGTGATATACACATACTACAGATTTTATTTCTCTAGAGACTCATGACTAATGAAGCCAGTAAGAGGTGATGTAGGACAAAGAACAGGCTGGAGAGTGTGGCTGGTGTCTGTATAGGTCTTGTATAATAAGCAGAGACATTTTAACTTAAATCCAGAAGGAAAAATAAGCTAACATAAAATTTTTTGTTTATTTTTCATGTACTATTTGCCAATATGCTTGTTCATGAGTTTACCGGTCTGAGGAAAAGGGTTTTCTTGACAGTGTGAGAGTATAGCCAGGTTGGGATAGGCTGGGGGCTGAATGAAAGGACCTACTGCTGTAGACTAGGTAAGAGATAATAAGGATAGGTACAAGTTTCCTTAGAATTAAGGAAAGATGGTTTAGGCAGAATGAACAACACACAGTGGGATATGATAAAGAGAAATAAACATAAATATTGTGAGTACAGCAACTCTTCTCTATTGAACAATGTATCACTTAATTTACTCTTTGTATTATAACTTGCCTTCTTTATTCAAATAGGGCATATTTTAATTTTTTTTCAATTCCCCAAGAGCAAAGAAAATTCATAAAGTTAACAATACATCCATTGTATGCAATGATATCCTTCTAGACAGTTTCTGAACCATGCAAGTAACAGATTATATAAATACATAAAATAATTCACCCCCTCACTTTTTTGTTTATACAATGCCAAATATGAGTTTAAAAGGTCTCCTATCCCAACTGAATGCACAGAGAAATCAGCTCCAGTTAATTTAAGTATTCAGAAGAACCCTTATTAGGAAGACAAATTTTTCCCCTGAAAAAATAAATTATGTTATTTTGATAACTAGACAAATTATTAGGCTAATTTCACTTACATTTCTCTCCATTAACTGCATAGCACATGTCTAGTCAGAAAACAAACACAGAGAGTCAGCCAGTGAGCAATAAAGTTTTCTTTTTCTCTGTATTTTATCAGAATTAACTGAGTGAGTCCAATAAAATCTTTGAGGCAATCATTCATGAATTATTATATGCTTCTGACTACACCCTGGAGACACATACACTGACAGAAATACAGGTGGCTGTGGAGCACTTAACTTAATTGGACCAATGTTATGAGCCAATGTTAAGCTTTGGTATCACAGAGATTGTTTTGGCAATTCAGAAAATCTAAGATTTTCATTAACAGGGTAAGTAACTGCTTGAATCTCATTCTTCATGGTCTTTAGGATGCAGAAATTTATAGACTTATCTACTACATTTCAAAATCAGTGTAAATCAGAAGAATAGTTTAATTTAGAATAAATTTAATGAAAAAGTAAAATACTCTGTAGAAAATATAGCATTCTCCATTAAAATATTTTTGGTAGTGATAAGCTGCTCAGTGATACTATGACTTATTTTTAATATAAATTTTTTTTCAAGAATAATTCTAAAATTTGCTTATTTTGTTTCACAGAAATTCACACTGTCATACAACAGTTTCTGAATAATTCTGAGAGTACACACTGGTAGTATCCACAAAATTAGAGCAATTGAGTCTAAAATTAAATAAGCATCATTTCTATATGTTTAAATAAAATTCTGAGTAAAACAGGTATTTTAATGATTTATTTGAATCTTTTGGCTCATAACATAAAATTTGGTACATAACCACAATTTCACATACAGTTATATTTGTTCTGAGCCCTCACTACTTGGTGAAGAATATAAGACACTTATGTATCCTAGAAATTAATGATTTAACCTTAACTGGATCATTACTATGGTACAGACCAATGTCCCTCTCTGGCAAAATTGAAGGGCTTGTTTCTTAATGTGTGTGGCATTTACTAAAGAGTTTCCTGGGGAGGGGCAGAATAAAACCTTATGTGAAAGAAAAAAAATGAGCATATGTAATCTGATCCAGTAACAATATCTTAGACCTCACATAGAACACTGGTCTGCACATAAAGTGTTACCTATCCCTCAGAAATATGCCTGGCTTACCTCCTGAGACACATGAACAGATTATAGAGAAAAGAATATAAATTGTATCAGAAATAGCCATTTCAAGTCCATTAAAAATTGTTAGAATAAACAATTCAGTAAAGTTGCAGGATACAAAATCAGTATGCAAAAAACTGTTGTGTTTCTGTACGCTAATAATGAACTAGCAGAAAAATAAAGAAAACAACTCTGTTTATGACTTCATCAAAAAGAATAAAATATCTAGAATAAATTTCACCAAGGAGGTGACAGACCTGTACTCTGAAAACTGTAAGATATTATAGAAAGTAACTAAAGACAACACAGTAGATGAAAAGATATTCTGTGCTTATATACTGCAAGAATAAATATTGTTAAAATGTACATTAGCAAAAGCAATCTACAGGTTCAGTGAAATCCCTATTAAAATTCTAATGGGAATTTTTCAGATAAAATAAATAATCCTAAAATTTGTATGGAAATACAAAAGAATCTTGGATATCTAAAGCAATCTTGAGAAAATACAAAGCTAGAGGCTTTTAATTTATTAATTTAATATATTTTAAAATATATTACAAAGCTATAGTTGCTAAAACGGTATGGTACTGGCATAAAAACAGACACACAGATCAACAGAACACAAAAGAGCCCAGAAATGAACCCACATATTTATGGTCAATCAATCTATGACAAAGGAGCCAAGGACATACAATGAGGAAAGGACAGTCTCTTCAATAAATAGTGCTGCGAAAACTGGTCAGCCACATGTAAAAGAGATAAACTAAATCACTGTTTTACACATACACAAAAATTCACTCAAAATGAATTAAAGACTTGATTATAAGACCTGAAAGTATAAAACTCCTAGAAGACATAGGCAGGAAGCTCCTTGACACAGGACTTGGCAATGTTTGTTTTTGTTTTTGTTTTTGCTTTGTTTTGTTTTGTGTGTGTTTTTTTTTTTTTTTTGAATCTCACACCAAAACAAAAGGAACAAAAGCAAAAATAAATAAGGGAGATTATATCATACTAAAAAGCTTTAGCACAGCAAAGGAAACCATTACCATTAACCAAATAAAAAGGCAACCTACAGATTGGGAGAAAAAATTTGCAAATCATGTATCCAATAAGGGTTTAATATCCAAAATATATAAGAAAACTCATACAACTGAATAGCAATTCCATCCCCAAAACAAAACAAAAATCCAATTTAAAAAATGGGCAGATCTGAATAGACATTTTCCCAAAGAAGATATACTGATGGCCAACAGGTATATGAAAAATGCTCAACACTCCATCAACAGACAATTGGATAAAGAAATTACGGTTCATATATACAATGAGAAATTAGCCATTAAAAAGATGAAATTCTACCATGTGCAATGACATGGATGAATGTAGAAGTTATTATGCTGAGTGAAAAAAAGTGAGACAGAAAAATATAAATACCATATGATTTCATTTATATGCAGAAGCTAAGGAACAAAAAGAATAAACTAATCAAAAACAGTCTCTCAAATATAGAGGACAATCTGGTGATGGCCAGAGGTGAGGGGTTTGGGGGGCTGGAAGAAAGGAGCGAAGGAAGTACAAATTAGTAGTTGATAAATGGTCACTGGGATGAGGGCATGGCATAGGGAATGAAGTCAGCATTAATGTAACGGCTAGGTAGAGAGCCAGAGGAGAGAAAGAGCAATTAGGGTGATTGTTTTATAAACTATATAAATGTCTAACTAATGCGCTATATACTTGAAACTAATAATGAAAGAAAATTTTAAAAAATGCTCAACATCATTATCAGGGAAATTCAAATCGAAACCACAATGAGATATCACCTCACTCCTGTTAGAATGCCTATTATCAAATAGACGAGAAATAACAAGTGTTGGTAAGGATATGGAGAAAAGGGAACACTTGTGTTCTGTTGGTGAGAATGTAAATTGTACAGCTGCTATGGAAAATATTATGGAGGTTCCTCAAAAAATTTTTATAAAAATAAAACTACCATATAATCCATTAATTCCACTTCTGAGTATTTTTCTGAAGGAAATGAAAACACTAACTCAAATAAATATACTCACTTTCATGTTCACTGCAGCGTCATTTAAAATAGCCAACATATGGAAACAACCTACATGTTCACTGATGGATGAATGGATAAAGAAATCGTGATACATATAAATATATAATTCAGCCATATAAAAGAATGAAATCTCACCATTTGCAATAACATGAACAGACCTTAAGAATATTATGCTGTGAAAAAAGAAACACAAAAAAAGGCAAATATCATAAGACCTCTCTTATATGTGGAATATAAAAAATATATACACGTTTTTCTTTAGAAAAACATCTGAAGTAAAAATGGGAAATTATTAAGATTTTTGTGGGAGCACAATGGTAATGGTTATATTATTACCATTCCTTTTCGTATATTTGCAATGTGGGAAGAGAAGGAATGATGAACTGAATGCCATCTTGATAGTTATTAGAAGGCATAATTATCTGGACAGATGATCAAACATCCATCCGAGTGAGAAGAAAGAACTCTCAATAATGCAAAAACATGCCTCACAAGATATTTTCTGTTCTTTGAGAGGTAAGGAAAACAGGTGACTGAGATGTACTGTAAAGAAGTCAGAAGAAAATTGGTATTCATTAAATGGTTATTATGTGGTTGATATTACCTCACACGATATCTTATTCAATCCTCGAAACAACCCAGTGAAATATATAATACATAGTTTTGGCATAAAAATACAGATGAGCAAATCAGAGCTCAGAGAGGTAGTCAAGAGTAAGTATATGAAGGAATTAGACATTTAGTCCATGTCTTCTTGACCCAAACTAGACATCTTTGTACAGTGTGTGCTTCCCACTGAGGAGGGAACACAAAGTGAAGAGGCTGGAGGAGACAGTATTTTTTTTTTAAATAATACTTTGTATTTACAGAAAGTAGTAACTGAGAAATTCAAAGAATTCTAGCACTATCATGAATTAATTCTCACATATAATTCTGACTGTTTATCAGAGACTTTAAAAAATAAAGTCACACAATGGTTCAGTAATTTCTCCTGGATTAGAACATCAATTATAATGTCTGAAATATAATTCTGCCTTTTATTTTAGAACAAAACAATGATACTAATCACATCTGCCTTTCAAGAGAATCTTAATTTTTTTGAATCATAATTTATTTCATTTTGAACTAATTTGTTTTTGTTTTTGTTTTAAAGGAACAGCTATTTTACTAAAGCTCTCTAAGACACTAGTAATATGAGGACTTGTTTTGATATTTATTTAAAGAATATTAGGCAATAAATATCAGGAAAATGTCATTCTTTGTGGACATTAAAATTCAATTTCACTGATCATGGCAGTCGGGAGTGATAGAAAGCAGTGACACTGGCATATATGAGAGTGGAGGGCTTGGGAAGGTAAGAAAAATATAACAGGGGTATCTCTGCCTCCACCTAGGATGACAAAAGCTGGGAAATGCTGCCCTACCATAACAACGAGAAAAAATGATAAATTTTACATTTTTTTTAAACAAATGATCAGAGAGCTGAGGTTTCAGGAACTAAGAGACCTGAAATCCAAGATGGGACAGATGTGCTCAAGGAGAGACTGAAAGTGGTAAAAGATTGGAGACAAAAGTGGCTACCAGATAAGTGTGTTGTTTAAAAAAAGGAAAAAAAAGATAGTATGCATGATTAGATAAAAGATTTTGGCATAGATGGAAACTATAAAAAGCCAAAACAAAGACTATATATTAAATATATATGTGTGTATGTATGTGTAAATATTAAGTATGAAGAATTCTTTCAATCGACTCATTAGTTGAAGAAATACACATCCATGGAAAGAATCTGTGAATGATATGTCAGTAAAATATTACACAAATAAAAACTCAAAAAGGAAAAAGCAAGTCAAAAGCTGAATATCCAAGGATCGTAGAGAAAAATCAAAAGTACTAATATATATGTAATCAAAGTTTAGAATAAAAGTAGAATGAGGGGAAAAAAATACACACACACACACACACATACAGTATTTGAAGAAATGTTAGGTAGTCAATTATTATCTGAAAGTATAGAAAGATTTTAACCACAGATAAAAAAAAATTAGAGAATCCTAAATAAGACTAAAAGAAATTTAAAAACAAAAGCAAAACATACATGTGTCCACACACACATCTGAACACATTATGTTCAAACCATCATATTAAAACTAGTTAAAACTGAAGATAAACAACATTTTAAAGGTAGTCATGGAGAAAATAAAATGGCACATGTAGAGAAAAGACAGAAATTATAGCATAAACTATGCAAGCCAGGAGGCAATAGAGTTATATTTTTAAAGCACTGAAAGAAAAAAAGTCAACTAATAAATCTATACCTGGAGACTCTAACTTTTCAAAAAAATAAAGCATTTTTAAACAAATAATGTTGAATAAACTAATTACCTGAAGAACTGTGCATAAGAAATGGAAAAGGGAATTCTTTACAAAGAAGATGTCGAACAGAAACTTGAATCTACACAAATAAACAAAGAGATGTGAATAAATTTAGTTAAATATAATAGCCACCTACCATACCCACTGATATTATTAACTGCATAAAATTTATTATTGGTAAATGAGATTAAAATGCTGACAAAATATCACAATAAGATCTACTGAGCATGAGTAACTGAATCATGTAAATAGGATTTACTTTAGATTATATATTCAATTTTATTCCTGGGTTGTCTATATTTTCTTTTATTATTGTAGGTTTAAACGTTTATGTGGATTTTCAAAAGTCTACATTGATAGATCTACATTAATGTTTCTGTACTGTAATTTAATTTCACAAAATCTAAAAACCAAAATTTTATTCAAAGTAAAGTGAGAAATATATCTGATCTAAGTTAGAAAGCTTCAAGTTTCTCAAATTAAATATGATGTTAACTGCAGGTTTTTGGTATATATTCTATATCAAATTGAGAAAGTAGCTGTCTATTGATTGCTAGTTTTACAATGATGAGTGCTGGATTTTGTGAAATGTTTTTTCTGCATTGTTCATATGATCATGGTATTTTTTTCCTTTTTAGTCTATTCGTGTGATGAATTACATTTATTGATTTTCAAATATTGATCCAGTCTTGCATACATGAGATAAATCTCACATGGTTGGGTATACAATTCTTTTTATACATTATTGGATTCAATTTGCTAATATTTTGTTTGAGAATTTTTACACGTATTTTTGCCTGAGAGACACTGGTCTATGGTTTTCTTGTAATATCTTTGTATCTTTGTCTGGTTTGAGTATTAAGGTAATACTGGGGTCAGAGAATAAGTTGGGAAGTGTTCTCCTGCTTCTCTTTCTTTGAAAGAGGTTCCAGAGAGTTGGTATAATCTTCCATGGTAGAAGTTACCAGTTAACCCATCTAGGCCTGGTACATATTTTTATATGCAGATTGAGTGTATAAGATGAACTTCAAAAAGTTTGAAATGTTATTGAAGAAAATAGTGCAGAAAGAAGAATGCACCTTTTTAAGACTGACTCCCTGAGCCCCTCCTTCCTCCATTCACCACCCACATTCAAGTCTTAATACCCTCTTGCGTGCTTCAATAACAATTACTTTATAGTTTATGCATAAACTCCATTTTTTTTACTTCAAGTATATTTATAACTTATGGAAATAGTTTTCATTTTTCAAATACTATGTTTTTTTTTTTCTGTGATAATTGGCATTTGGGGTAAGGGTGAAATACATTTGGTTTTAAATTATTTACTGATATTCACATAGCTGCAATTTTTTCAGTAGAAAATAAGATTCCAATTGATATTAATGGCTACTCTCTCTACATATGTTTTATTTTGAAGACTGATCAATAACTGGAAAGGGTTTAATGATTTAAATAATCAAATATTGAAAATAAAATAGTAAACGTTTTCTTGTAGCTTCAGATTTTAAACAAATGAAATAGAAAGAATTACTTTCAAATTTATTCTCTAACTTTAAGAATTAAAAATCTGGAATAATACCTAAATTAAATGAAATGTATATTCCATGAAATTATGAAGAGTCAAAACACTTAGCATCCACTTCTAAAAAAGTAGTGACACCATGGCCTTCCATATCTCGTCTATTCTTACGCTCCTCAGAACAGTAATCTCCCAACATTTTTATTAAGTGTTTACAGTAAATTAATTGCAACATGCACCTCCAATATTCATTTATTTATTTTTTGTTTGTTTATTTATATTCATGTTCTCCTGCATTAATATAATGTTAAAAAGTAACAATTACTAAGAGAAACACAAGTGATATTTACATTTTGAGTATTTTTTTTATACTACCAATGATAAAAATTGCATTGTGTACCCCTAGCATGCCTTAAATCCACTTTAGAGACCACTTTTCCAAGAAACACTATTACTTATAAAACTATGGGAACCATTTGTGCTTAAAGGAAAAAACATATATATTGTAACCACCTGCAACATTATTTACTTTGCAATGAAGCACTGCATTTGTAAGCACTTTCATTTCTTAATAAGTGAACATAATATTTGTAACTTGTCTATTGAAAATGAAGAATTTGATTGCTTGCTTTTGATTCTAATTTTGCACAAATGGGAAAAGAATAAAATTTTAACGAGAATTTTTAGCGTGAACCATGATCTTAATGCAATGAAATGCTACAAATTTAAAACAATATATAAAAATCTTTTGAGCTATAAGAAATACTCTATTAAAATTTGTAGTAGATTATCCTTTGACCTAGATTAATTTGATATTTTAATCATTAATTTACTGACATCAAAAGCTCCATAATTTAGAATTTTCTTTCTCTCAATAAAAAATACAGTATGCAAAATTTTATTTGAAATAAGAAAAATTCATTATTTTGTTGGTAAGGAAGGAAACTTGTTTTTTTCCCTGAAGCACTGTTACATTGTATTTTCAATAAATATGATACAACTTTTAAAAGCTTTGAGAATCACTAAAGTACTCTTTAATTGTTTCATTTTCATGTGCATATTATAATAGTACCTAAAACAATAGATTTATTCTGAGTATTGAGAAACAAATATATGTATTTTCATAAACTATTTCAGATGCACATACTTACATAAGTACTGCACTGTGTTTTAAATGATTGAATTTGACCATGTTTGAAATTGCTTAAAAATTCACAATTCTATTACAATTTATCAATCTTTTCTTTTCATCTGAGACAGTGTTGACTTGTCTCTATTCAATATCTCTTCCTATCATTTCCATATATCAATGAATTTCAAAGCTCCATCTTCTCTTTTCTTAACTGATATCTACCTCTAAAGTGCACCTACAGAGCACTATTCAATATTCTTCTTCATTAATTCCTCAAACCTAAACATTTTTTACTTTTTTAAAAAATGAAATTCTAATTTTAGGCAGTTAGGAGAATATTCTCGTGATTCTATGAAGTTGAAGAGTAAAGTAGATTCAGGAATTCTGTAGAACTACCTGTCTAAACAACAACGAGACACATGGGAAGGAATGGTAACAGAGAGTAGAGATGGCTGAGCAAATTCTGTCAATGTAGTGTTGGAAGCTAGATTCCATCGATTTTTATTATGTCTGCTTTTCGCTTACCCTGAAATTGATTAAGAGAAAGTGGTGGTCGTCTTATTTTTTTGTGTTAGAATACTAGAACTTGATTCATTAATATACATTCCATGATAATTTGATATCAAGCAAAAGGAAAAAAAGAGACATGAGACTATGTTAATATTTATGGGAAATCAGACCTGATCATTACATGATAATAAAACAATGATGTATACACATAAAGAACAGTAATGGCCATACTACCCAAAGCAATACATAGATTTAATACAATCCCCATTGAAATCTCAATGGCATTTTTTAAAGAAATAGAATAAGATCAGATTTCTACGAAATCAAGAGACTGTGAATAGCCAAAGCAATTCTGAGAAAGAAGAACAAGGCCAGGGGTATCACACTGTCAGACTTCAAATTATACTACAAAGTAGCAAAAATCAAAATAGCATGTTATTGGCAGAAAAACGGATGTGCAGTCCAATGGAATAGAATTGAGCACTCAGAAATAAACTCACATATATATATGGATAAATAATTTTTGACAAAGGAACCAAAAATATACAATGAAGAAAAGAAAGCATCTTCATAAATGGTGCTGGTAAAATTGGAAAGCCACCTGCAAAAGAATGAAACTAGACTGCAATCTGCCACCATATACCCAAATTAAGTCAGAATCGATCAAAAACCTATTAATACCTAAAATAATAAATTGCATAGAAGAAAACATAGATATGAAACTCAGGGATTTAGAGAGGATTTTATCAATCTGACTTTGAAGGCAAGGGAATTGAAAGCAAAAAGAAATGAATGAGATTATATCAAACAAAAAAGCTTCTGCACAGCAAAAGAAACCATCAATGAAGCAAAGAGGCAACCATCTGAATGGGAGGAGATGTTTGTAAACAACACCTCTGATAAGGGGCCAATATTCAAAATATATAAAGAAAACCTCAACAACAACAACAAAAACAAACAATCCAATTAAAAAATGAGCAGAGGACCTGAACAGACATTTCTCCCCAAAAGACATATGAACAGTAAACAGACATGAAAAAATGATCAACGTTCCTAGCTATTAGGAAAATGCAAATTAAAACTATAATGAGATACCACCTCACACCTGTAAAAATGGTTATCATCAACTGGACAAGTAATAACAAGTGTTGGATAAGCTGTGATGTAAAAGGAACCCTCATACGCTGCTGGTGGGAATGTAAATTGGTACAGCCCCTATGGAAACTGTATGGATATTCCTCAAAAAAATTAAGAACAGAGCTACTATCTGATCTGGCAATCTCTCTTCTGGGTCTTCACCCCCCCTCCCCCAAAAAAGGAAAACATTTATATGTAAAGATATATCTGATGTTCACTGCAGCATTATTCACAGTGGCCAAGACATGGGAACAACCAAAGTGCCCTTCAATACATGACTGGATAAAGAAGAGGTGATACATATACACAATGGAATATTACTTAGCTATAAGAAAAGATCCAATACTGCCATTTGTAACAACATGGATAGATCTTGAGATTATCATGCTAAGTGAAATAGATAAAGTTGAGAACCATATGATTTCACTTATATGTGGGATATAAAACTGAAAGCAACAAATGAAGAAGACAAAATCTCATAAGACACAGAAAACAGTTTAGTGATTACCAGAGGGGTAAAGGTGGGAGGGGAAGGTAGATAAGAGTAAAGAGGGTCAAATATTTGTTGACAAAAGGGGATTTGACTTTGGGCAGTGAGCACACAATGCCATATACAGATGATGTATTATTGAATTGTACACTTGAAACCTATATAATTTTATTAACCAATATCTCTCCAATAAAAATAAATTTAACTAATAACATGTTTAAAATGATAAAAAGAATAGTAGGAATATGCAACATGTGAAAATATGAGAATTATAGAGCTTTTACAAATTAAATTAGGCATTATTTAAATTTGAAGACTATACAAGTCAGGTTAGTCTCTCTTTGCCCAAATATTACACGTGAAAAAGTATCTTTAAATGATCTATTTTATATCTTCCTATTATATGTTGGATTTAAAATATTTTAACATTATCAAACAAAAATATTTTAAAGAACAAATAATTAGTGTGCAAACTTCTTCAAATAAATAATAAAATCTATCCCCATATATACAGCATTTATTAGGAGTAGGCTATATGAAACAGAAAGGCATAAACTATCAATCAGATTTTAAAAACAAAGCTTAACTTTCTTCAGGTATAAGCTTTTTATTTCAGCTTTCAGATTTTAAAAGTTTTACATACACCTTAATTTGTGTATGTAAAACACTCTTCCTCCAAAAAACACTTAGAATGTAGGTAATAGTTGAGAAGAATAGACACATAATAAGAAGTAAAAAGGTTTTCTATTTTTTTGACTGAAATCACAGCAGTTACTATTAGGAATAGGAAGATAATGGCTAGGTTCATTTAGTCATAATTAAAAAGTAGCAACAAACCTCAAGTTAAGGGAATGTATACCTCACTGACAAATTTTAGTTAAGCTCATTTATGTTTTTATTTACCAATTAGTCTACTGTATATAAGGTCCCTCCAACAAAAGACTACAATCTGGCCCATTTGGAATATAATAGGCACTCCCATTTGTGACACACCTTCTCTCACCTCCCCGCTTCAAATCTCCTTTTACTGCAGTCACTTTAGAGACTTTAGCAATCTCCTCTAATGTCTCCAGGAGTCTGAACAACCTGTGACGGTCAGAAGTTGTGATGCAAGAAACTGCCTTCCTAGCTCCCATGCTCTTTGCCATTAGAATGGCAATTACTGCTATAGAGCTCTGTTTTATGGCCTGCTTTTCCTCCTGTGCAAAATGTCTGAGCTATTGTTCTGGTTTTGAAAGCGGAGACAGAGGCCTGCCTACTTCTACTGGAGCCATACTTCTAGGAGAAAAGTTAGACACAGAAAGGGGTTGGTAGGCTTTGTCTTCTTGGCTTGCCTCCCCTGGATTGGAACCTCTGCCTTATGAGCAAGCTGGGATGACAGCAACCAGGTCCACCATATCTTCAGCCTACAAAACCTGGGGTACAGCCTTAGCTCTACAAATTGGACTGGAGAGAAGGAATCCCACATATTTTCAACTGCACTGATCTATAATTTATCTTCTGCAACACATAGCTGGTTGGGATGAGAAATGCTAGGAGCCTACTCCTCCCCTAAAGACACTATAGCTTTCACCTATAAATTGGGTGAAGAAGGAGCCCTGTGTTCTTGGCTATACCCACTAGAGTGGAGTTACCATCATGCTGAGTTAAAAGAGGTAAGAGAAGGAAGCATTCTGTGGTTTAAATGCTACTCTTCTGAGTTTTAGTAGATAATTTTTAAATAAAGCTTTCTTTATTTTTATGTATGTTTTTAGGTCATTTCTCAGAGATTTTCTACGGTTGACTTATTAAAATAATTTTCACCAATTACGCTTGTTACATTAGCGGGCAGGTCCCTGTAGCTCTTCACAAAACTATTTTGAAAGTAAAACTCTCTCATGCAAACCCTTCATGATGACAAAGTTATAATAAATGTATGCAAACCATATTATGCTTCTCTGATTAAAAAATAAACATGCAAGAAATGTTACAAACTTTTTACAAATATTTTGCTCGTATTATTTTATATAAAATTTGTTTCTTGATAAGTAACTGTAACTCAGGAATACTAGGAAGCATTCCCAAGTTCACTGAGCATGGGGTGGTAAAGCCCAGGTTCAATCCTTATGGTATAGAAAATGAAATCAATTGTCCTTTGTTGCTATGCTCTAATGAATTTATAAATCAAGTTAATGTGATTAATAAGCAACCAAATTAATTTAAATTCACTTTTACCAGTAACCATGTTATTTTCTCAAGAAGTTTGTGACTCTATCACTTGTGATGGGACCAATTTTGACTTACTGATGTGGTGTGAAGATTATTTTAAACTAAGAACATCAGAACAAACAGAACCTACAAACACACACACACACACACACACACACACACACACACACACACACACACCACTCATCTAAGCTTCTTTGCTGATATAAGCAAAGCCTCCTCAAAACTAAGCCACCAAAATTCTCCTGTCCTGAAGGTTTACTACCAGAAAGTAACCACTCACACTTACCTGGATGAGAACACACACAAACAAAATCTTATCTAAAGTTTCTTTATCGTCTTGTTTCCCCACTTGTTTTTCATTAGTTCCCCACTGTGTGCTTTCTGTTGAGGTATTATTTCTCCTTATTATGATGATATATAAAAATTAACTCTAGCTGTATGGGGGGGCTACTTCTTCATGTGCTCCTACATATGTAAATACTTTGTCTCTTCTCCTGTTAATTTGTCTTTTACCAATTTATTCACAGGCCCTGAAACCACTAAAGCTAAGTTAGTAGACTAAAGAGTTATTTTTCCTTCCATGAACTGTTTTGGAAATTGTTTTGTGGGACCGTGATAATTATATTTTAATTTGGAACCTCCAGGTATATGTGATCAAAGTCTACTGGACAGCAATAGTTCAGACTATAGAACTATGAGAAAAGTAATTTGACTTGCAACTGAAAATTAGTCACTGATAGACTAGCATCTTAATTCTGTAACAGTCAAATGCACTTAAAGATGGCTCAGGATGTGTTAAAAAAGAAGGAAAAGAGCAAGATTAAATAGTAAATCCAAATACTAGCGCTAAAGGATCAGCTAACGATTCAAAGTAAAATATGAAAGAAAGTTGAATTTGTGCTTCAAATCAAAGCCAAATTAATCAAATAATATAAGAAAAATCTCTCTCTGAAAATTTGTCACCCAAGATATAATGAAAATTTTAAAAGTCTGGTAAAGTACCTGAAATTCCACTAGAAAATTTGATTTCTGTGATTTCCTAAGATCTGGTGGGTTATGTTCTCATGGTAAATATTTGGCGCAATCTCTTTCTTTTGTTGAATTAGTTCTGTTTATTGGTTATCATGCAATTCTTTACATGCTCCTTCTATACTGCAACATAGCGTGACAAGGTATTGAATCTCTTTGTCTGACTTTTAAAACAACCAGAAAATAGCATCATGAGAGGAGCCATGTACGTGACATAAATGAAGCTTTGCAGTGCCAGTTTATATTGCAACATTTCAGTTTAAAAATATATTATGATTACATGTGTGCCTAAAAGTTACCTGAAGAACCCCATTACCTCACATTTTCCCAGTTCATGCATCATATATTATGCACCAATCTTTTCTGAATGTGCTCTTTCTCCCTTCTCTGCCACAAGCACCCCTCCCAGTGGAAATAATATACATCTCTACCTTTATAATATGCAAAGAGTTTCAGAGCTTTAGTCATTATGCTCTCCTTTATTTAACCCCTGTGGTATATCAAGTATTTTTCTAAAGAAAAATATATTGTATATTATAAGAATTCTGTCATCAAGTGTTAGCTGTGTGAATGTGTGTATGTATCTCTGTATGTGCACACACATAGGTTTACACATTGGCAGTACTTCTAAATAAGATCTCACAGTAACATTAGAAGTAATATATTGGTAGTATTTTTACATAAAATTTTAAAGTAATTCAATATACATAACCTTTAAAGACCTCCGGATATGGTCAATGCCCACTTTATTACATTTTATCCAAGTTTATCTGTGCACTCCTCTTATGCTCTTCCTTCTTTGGCATTCTACCATATTTCTGAAAATAGTTTGTAGTCCTAAAATACTTTACCATGGATCATTCTGTTTCCTGAGCTAGAATCTCTTCTCCCCAATTCCATGTTTGTTAAAACCCATCTTATCTTTGACACAATGTTAAAATATACTAATATAATGAGTGCATTCTGCCTTGTGTAACAAAAACTTTTTCATAGTTTTAAATCAAAAAGAAAATCTCTAAAATAAAAAAATCCTTTCAGAGTGGAACAGCTTCTCTGGATCAAAAGATATGATGTGCTACAAATGGCCTCACTTTGAACTGAAAAGAAAATAAAAATTAAACAAATAGTTTTGATATTCTAATCAATCTAATTGAAGGATAATTTCATAAGACTAATTTTTTTACTACAATCTTGATTTATATGACAAGTGGCAGAATTCGAGATTCTCTCCCATTTGATTAAAGAAATAAGGACAATTAAAACACTATTGTTTTTCTTTGTGTTGTCTTTAAGCAATTGCAATGAAACTTGTGAAATTTATACTTGAGAAATTCTTGGATTCATTAAATTAGATAATTTCTCCTTTTTGGAGTAAGAAACCATATGATTTTTTTCAATTTGTATTCTTCATTTAATTTTTAAAAAATTAGATTCATACACATCTGTCTTCATAAAAACACTTATATACTCTGAGCATTTTAAGAAGAGAGAAATGAGTTCCACTTAATTTTGTCCAAGAACTAATGATTGTTCCAATAAAGAAGCAACTTTGCTTTTTTTCTATTTTAAACGCAACTTAAGTTTAGTACCTCTACAATATTTATTAGAATTAGATACTTTTCTTTGTCTCATCATCTGGATTAAAACAAACCTTGATAAAATGCTGTTATAGTCAGCTTTGATCCCTTACACCATGTGTTGTATTCAACATAAGCAAAATGCAATGGCTGTTTAATAATTTAATTTTAAAATTTAGGGTTGGAGCTAAAGGGAAAACATTGAAAAAAGTCAAACATTTTGAAGATCTAATTTTTAGGCTTTTCTCCTCACTAGCCTAAAGATGTTCCCTCAAAATTTTAATGAATATCTGATCAGTATAATCTCAGATTCGTGTATAAGAGAAATATCAGAGATGAGTTAATTCCTAACAAATTTTCATGTGAAGTTCTGATTAGTTTACAAATAGTTACCTATACACTTGATATAGTTTAATGTTTTATCTTTCTTCATTAGTAACAACTTAAGTAATATTTTCACAAAAATAATTTATTCTTTATGTTTAATTTCTTATACTTGAAGGGAATAACTGATTTCAATGCCATTTTACTTCACCAAGTGAGCCACGCAACATTTCTGAAAATTGAAAATTATCTGCCTTGATATCACCGTGACATGAGAGAGTAAACTTTGTAGCTAAAATTATCTTGATAACACCTTAAGCATAAATTAAGATATCCAGAATTCTAAGGAAGATTCTGTAAGATTTCACATTAGTTGGCTCATGGTAAGAAATACACAGTTTCTATGTATGAGATAATATAACTAATATTTTCTTATGATCATAATGCAGCACATTATTTCCTTGGTAGGTACAGAAACAGGTGTGTGTGATTTGCCATTTCTCTTCATAATTCTTGTACTGATTAAATCACACTTTAGTCTCATTTTGCAGGTCCAATTTAACCCTCAAATTAATCTAAACTAGTCCTACCTTATAATCTCTCATTCAATTTTTTATTATCCTTTATATCATTATCACACTTTGAATTTTTCTCCTATGTAGATAATTTGTTTAGAGTGTTTTTTAAATCAGTGTCATTTGGGTTTCCTAATGTAGAGATTGTGAATATTGTGTCACCATGTTATAGGATCTCAAACTATTTATTACATAAATTAATATTTCAATTATTTGTTTTTGTTTTCTTTTTAATGTAATATTTATGCATTTAGGGTTTTCAGGGTTTTTCTCAATGCAGTAAAAGATGTAATGAGATAAATAAAATTTTTCATTAGCATATGCACTTTGTTTTTTCTCATTTTTTAAGCATTGCAGATGTTTTTGTGTGGTATCAAATTAATTTGCATAAAGCTGCTATATTAAATTACATTCATATTACCTTAAAAAATTGTATCTAACTTGTGATCAATTTAAAGAAAACATTAGTTATGAATAAAGTAAAGCATGTGTTTACCTCATTAGTGCACAAGATTAAAAAAGTTTGTCTGTTTGAGGTTATTTTGTAATTGTAAAATTTTATTTAATGGAAGTATATCCTTTTCTTTTATCTTTTTTAAAAAGTTCTCTGCCTATTTTTCTCAAAATTGCTCTATTTAAAATTTATGATGGCCTTATCCTAAAAATATAAAATCTGAGTACCATCTTAGACCTAGTGAATATAATTTCCATAGGAATGAGAAAAAAAAAACAGATGAGAGTGGAATTGTGCAACTTCAGGACACTTTTCTCTCTCATGACAGCCAGGGAGGCATTATCGCAGACTCATAGGCTTTGGGGGAACATAATTTAGGAAATACTGTTCTAAGGCCAGTTGTGATTATCTGTGCTGATTTTTGTAATCATTAGTCCATATGACTGCTTCTCACCATTTAATATGCATACAAATCACTTGGAGATTCTGGTAAAATGTCCATTTTAAATCATGTAGATAGAGATACATCAAGTATTTAGGCTCTTTTGTGAATACCTTTCCTTGTGTGTTTATATTATGGTAAATATTTCTGTAGTGTAAAATAGCTAAACTGTTTCTCTTTATTCTGGTGTCACTAACACAAAAGGTAATGGGAACTAATTTATTCAGTAACAGTAGCATCAGTATTCATTTTCACTATGAGCAAACTGAGACTATTTTGTTTTTTTTCTCTTCATGTAAAATTAAGTCATTTGGGGTTAATATGCATAGCAATGAAAAGAAACAAATAACTACAGAAATTAATTCTTAAAAGTTGACAAGATTGTAGTACTTGGTACCATCTCCGGGCTTAATACATCTTTGACATGATATTCATATGACTTCATCGACTAATTCATCAATTTAGTTAAGCAAAACAAAAATCATTTTAAAGGATACCCTTACTGTACAAACTTCAAAATAAAATTGAACTAGATTATATCTGCTTTTCCCTTTACTGTATCCTACAGTACTGCACCTGGTATAGGTTACAGAACACAGGGTATGTACACATCTATTGACAAATTTTTCAAAATATTTTACAGACAATTTTTACTCTTTTCCCTAGGTGCTTTTTATTATTCATGTCATATAGTGAACAATTTCTGTTGAATATATTAAAATATTATGATATATCGATGGTATTAAAACAGTTCTTTCTTGCAAGGAACTCAATGTGTATTATGAAACTTGCACATTAATCTTGTATTATCACTTTGTAGTAGTAGAAAACAAGTATTATTTGACATGTAACTTGACTTTTGGATACTGTAATCAGAAATATATTTTAAATAGTAAATAAAGTTAGTTATAAAAAAGTAATTATACTTGGTGATAGTTAATTTAATACATCAACTTGACTAGATCCAGATACTTTGTCAAACATTATTTTGGATGTCTTCCTTATTGTGATTTTGGATGTGATTAATGTTTAAATAGGAAGAATGAGTAAAGCACATTGCTTTACCTAATGTGGATGGGTCTCACCTAATCAGTTGAACACATGAATAGAATAGTGACCTGACCCCTCGATAAGAGAGAATTCTCCTGCCTGACAGCCTTATTGGTTCTGTTTCTCTAGAGAACCTTGACTAATACATACTTGTTACACACTGTGCCTTTTAAATGAATGTGTGATGTCTCTTGTAATTTGGTAACTTTAATTGTTTTTTTCAATAGATGGTTGGCAATACGACCTAAACTATTTTTCTAATAAAAATATAGTGAGTGGTTATGATTACAGAAAGAGAATTACCTGATTAACTCTCTTCAACTTCCCAATGAAATATTAATGAACACTTAGAAGGGGTTTAAACACAAACAGTTGTAGGGAATTTGGAATATGATGAGAAACACTGAGGAATTTCCACTTTTCTTAGATTATAGCAAGTTCTTTGGTAAAAATTCGGGAGCACAGTGGGAAAGACAATAGATTATTATCTATTCACTCCTTTGAGTTCCTTATATTTCAGGTCTCCTCTACACTTTTTAGAGGAATTTAAACAATTGTTTCTCAGTATTGATCTTATTGAATTGAGCACCATAACCAGGTACTTTTAAAAGAATGCCATTTCTTTTAAAAAAAAAAAAAAAAGGACCTATTCATGAACTTAGAAGGTGAAAGAGGAAGGGCTTGAATCATCAGCTGGCCACCTACCCTATACTACAATACATTTGCAATCTGAAATATTTTTCCCTTTGGGTTTGGTTAATAAGGTAAGATGACAAGGACCAATTTGGTTAATAATTGATGCTTGACCTCTGTTTTAATTAATTTATTTTTTCTCCTCAGGTGATCAGTTATTATAATTGAATTGGACCATGAAAGACCATACATGCAGTAAGTATTCATTTTTCCAACATTTTCATCTCGTTGCCAGAGCTTAGTCATTTCCATGTTGACTGATACAAAATACATTATTGAATAATTTGTGTTAAGTCAAAACATTTAATATTTGTAGTATAGATTATTTTCTGAGAAGTATTAATCATAATTATATATTACCGACTTTCTCTAAGAAATTTTTCATATATGTGGATTAATCCCTTTCTTTATTTCTAAGGTGAGGCTGATTGTAATCAGAATTCACACTCAATGAGTCATATTTATAAACTGGTAATCTTCTGAGAAATGTGAGGGGAGGTCTCCACCTAACTACAACTCTACCTCCATTCTTTTAGTCCCAAGTTTTTTTCTAAAGTAGCTGGAATCATTTTTTATCCATCTTTATTCCATAGCTGTTCCTACTTATTTTCATTTCAGTATTCAATTTCATTATTATAAATTAATACTATCTAAGGCATGTATGGTGGGAGACAAAAATGCAAAGCAGTGGTTTTTCGTAACTGACTACTATGTGTATGTATTGCAACAAAGTTACTAAACTCAGTATATCCTGAAGGTTATTATATTTTACTCGTTCTCAGGAAAGAGAAAACTACAAATACCATTATAATATTTATGATAAACTACAGACTTCCATGTAAGAAGATCAAACACTAAGATCAAAGAACCCTATACAGATCTGCACAACTATAATAAATATGTATTAGTAAAAATTCAAATTAAGGATAAAGTTCATATGTATCAATCTGTCCTACAGATTAGAGTTTAAAAGGAGATATGAATATTAAAAAGTTTGAAAATGTGAGGAAGCTATAACAATCTCTAGATGTGCACAAGACAAAATACATCTGTAATCATTCAAAATATATCAACAATCAAAAACAACAGATGATGAAAAATGTATTCAACCTCAAAAAATGACGACTGAACATCTAAGATACAAGACAAACATACTTCAAAAATCTCCACTATAAATTGAGATTCAAATAGCAAACTGAGCTTAGATAACACTTGTTCCCATTCTAAAGGACAAGTTTAACATTCAGTGTAATTAAAAAAAAAAAACTAGCAAAAAATTCTAACAACATCCACATTGCAAAGGCATTTGCCAGTCTCATGCCAGGTAATTTGAGGAAAAAAAAAAATTCAGATGGGTGCCAAGGAAGATGAAAATATGAAACTAATAAAACAGAGAAAAAGAAATATGAATGTAAAAAAAATGCTCAAATGGTAGTACATGAAAAGTATTAGCATCCCTCCTAGAGATAAATGAACAGGGGCTAGAAGAAAAGATGGATTGTTTGTTAGTCAATAACGTATCTCACTACTACTATTAGTGCAACAGAATAAGTAAAATGAGTGACTTGCCATTGTTTGATGGTATTCTATAGTAATAAATAATCTTAAAATCTTACGGCTTAGCATTACAAAAGTTTATTTCTCATTCACACTATGAGTTTACAATACTGGCAGCATGTTTAGCTCATTTTGGTTATTCTGGTGTTCCAGCTGATAGTAGCTTTATCTTAACATTTGCTTTCAAGATCATCTTGGCAGAGAAAAGAAAATGTGATAAATTATTCTCAGGCTTTGAAAAACTCCAGTTGAAATGATACATGTCACATCTGCTCACACTTTCCTGAACAAAGTAAGTCTTACTACTGTACTCTATTCTATACCCTATGCTATTCCATTTTTCTATATTCTGCCTTAATTTGGAGTTGTTTCCAAATAAACTTGTAGAGCAAACACTTTCACAACAGTTATAGTGTTTTTTGTACATAAATGTACTATTTTAGTAAGTTTACGTGTTGTCTGATGACTGCATTTCTAAAAAGCATGGCAAATGGTGTTGATGTAGGTGGGCTAGATATCAAATTCTGAACAAAACAAGGGTGTCTAACCTTTAATGATATCACAAGCGTCCCATTCTTTCTTTCTACTCTCAGGGAAAAGCCAGATATGAATCATGGTGGAAAATTTCTACATGGTAACATAATTGAAGCTTTTGCAAGAAGGTGCTAAGGGGCAAAACGTTTTTGTCACTGAGATTCTTAAAACCTTTGTATTACTGGATGTCTTTCTCCCTTTCTCAAACTTTTCTTCTCCTTTTGCTCTGAAACACTTTCAAGAAAATGGCTAAGCCATGAGATTTTAAGATTGTTTATTACTATAGAGTACCATGAGACTATGACCAGCTATTCATTTTTATTAACTCTGTTGCACTAATAGAATTGAGATACATTATCAACTGCCAAACAATCAAAAATAGCTTCCTCTTCTACTACTGAAGTCTACATGTTAACAAGATAGGACGTGGGATGAAGGAACTACTAGAAAGGCCATTTAGAATGATTCTAGTATAGGCAAAAGATGTTTTTAAAACTTCTTGATTTTCACTTTATCTCAACAAGGTAAGACATCTTTAAGGGGTTAGGATCTAACTGCAAGTTTAGCATATATAGTGTCCATTCACTGACTTTTTTTTTTTTCTCAAAACAAATAATCCAAACAACCTTAGAAGCCTAAACTGGTGTATTAGTCTACTCAGGCTGCCACAAACAAAACACCATAGACTGGTTGCCTTATAGAGAACAGAAATTTATTAATCACAGTTATATATCACAGTTCTAGAGGCAGGGAAGTATAAGGACAAAGCACAGGCAGATTTATTGTGTGCTGGGAGCCTGCTTCCTGGTTTGTAGACAGCTGTCTTTTTGCTATGTCTTCACACAGAGGAAGGAGCAAGGGAGCTTTCTGGGTTCTCTTCTTCATAAGGGCATTAATTCCATTTTTAAGGGCTCTGCCCTCATGACCTATCACTTGCCAAAAGCCTCATCTTCTGACATTGTCTTACTGGATTTAGAAATTAACATCTGAATTTTCAGAGAACAGAAACTTCCTGGCTATAGCAACTGGTAAGAATATAGCTATACCAGTTTTGTGAATGGGTATTTTAGACTTCGAGATTCTAGCCATATCCATCTTAACTAATATATCCTTTTATTGATCTTTGATTTAATGAGCTCTACTATATTCTACTTGTGTTTTTTCCCTTCTAAAAAAATCATTTATTTAAATTTCTTTAGGAGAGTGTTATTTCTGTTCATTCCTTGGCTACTTAGCTTTCTAACACATTATTAAATAAACTGTTTTTATAGATTTTCTTTCAATATCTTCCTACAGCAGCAATCTATGGTTCTATTTCTCTTAAGTTTATATCAAGCTCTTTTTCCTCAGTTGGTTATTTTTTTCTACTGAATTATTTGTTTCCTCTTTTTAAGGCATTTAAAACATTCTCATTGTACTAATTCTATCATAATCAGTGCTTCTGAATTTTTGCATAGGCATATTTTACACTAAACATATAAAATTACATTTACATTAAAATCATTCTATATTGAATAAATCCATATGCATATTTTACTCTGAAATACTGCAAGAAATTAGTCATCTCCAAATATCTATTGTTTTCATGCAATTAAGTGAAAGAAACTTGATCTATTTTTTCCTTCATCCATTCTTATCTAACTCACTTTATTTATACACTTATTTGTCTAACAATCATTCATTGATCACTCATAATGCTAGGTGCTGAATATAGAGTAAAATGATATGTCATGCCAGTAGTTCAGAATTACTAAAGTTTAACTTTGGATACTATTTAGAGAACAGTAATGTGTAAGTATGAACAGAACATAGGGTTTAAGAAATGAAAATAATAAGTGACTGAAAAGTAGTTACAGTCCAGATAGAAATGTTTTTAATTTTCAGTAATGAGCTTAACTATTATACTAAAAGTATTTTAAAATTGAACTTTTTCAAACAGAGATACCATGATCATATCTGAATTTTAATAAAAATATTTCTGGTAATTATGGAAAATGGGTTTAAGAGGATAAAATCATAGCTAGGGAGTCGTTTTAATTAACCATGACAGAAATTATGAGCTCTTGAACAAAGGAGAAGTTGAAATGATTCAAATACATTGATAAATATCAAGAGAGCTAGAAATAACTAGGCTTGGTAACAAATTCTATAGTGATGAAGAAAAAATAGAGTCACAGTGGTATACCTCCCAATTCTCCAGTTCTTTAGACTGGAAAGCTTGTTAAGTCCTAAATGCAAATTTAAAAAAAAAAAAAAAGAAGAGAGAAAGATATACTAAAGATTTTGTGTGTATGTGCATATAGATATATGTATGGCATCTTATATATTACTTCTAGAGCTGCAATAGCTACCTAAAGGGCACCTTTTCCCCAATGGCCAAAGGCTAGGGGTGAGGGCAAATTTGTGGCTCACTGTATGTGGGAAATGTTACTGAGATGCTTCTGAAAATATACTCTCTATGGTTTTGTGGGAAGCTAGCCACAGAGAAGGTTGTCTCCTTAAAATATGCTACAGAGTCACCTGAGAGAGAACCAGAAGAGGACATTCTAATGTGAAGCCATTAGAGAGAGTCCTAGGGGTACTACAGAAAACCAAGTGCTTCTAGAAGCAGGAGCTGGAAAGTCCACACTTTGTAGGAGCTAGGCTAGAAGAATCCACATTATATAGTAGCCTAGCAGTGAAGAAACATCACCCAGCAGACCAAGCACAGGATTAGTGGTACTATGGAAAAAATCCTTTCTTCACTAGTGTCCTTTCTGTTCTCTAATGTCCTTTCTGTACTCTCTACTGACAAGGTTAATACTGTCCCAGCTGTCAAAAAAAAAAAAAAAAATACAAAGCTTACCTACCTTGTCATAGAGCATGAGAAGATAGGTATATTTGGATCTGAGAGGTAATAAATTAAAAGAGGACATTTCACACCTTCATATTTTTACTTAAAAAATACAGCTAACCTTTCAACAAGTAAGTTCTTACCATCTCAAAATTAGGTGATATATAATTTTTACACTAGTTTTAGGAAAAATATATATGTGTATACACACACAAAAATTTAGCATTATACACACACACACACACACACGCACACACACACATATTCTGTTTCTTTCTTTCCTTCCTTCATTTCCACAGAATATCTTACTATGCATCCTTCTGAGATACTGTATTACAAATTTCAGTCTCCTCAATATACGACTCCATGCATTTGGCTTTGCATAACTTATTTATTTGCACACCTTTCTTATTGATTTGCAAAGCAATTATTTTATGTGGAATCCACCATAAGTCAAATATTTTTTATTAGGTGTTAGGGAGCAAAGATTGAACATTCCTATAGAGCCCAACTATTTGATGGCAAGAACACAAAAACTAGCATCACAGAAACATTAATTTTAAGGATAATTGGAAAAAAAAATAGAAGAGAATCATAGGGTGGGCCTTGCTTTAACAGAGTAGGAGAAGGTATCAACAAAGTACAAGTTGCCAGAAGAGAACATTTCACACAAAGAAAAATGTATGAGCAAAGATGCTAATTTGGAAAGAGCTGGATCTATGGTCAGATAAATGAAAACATCAGTGTGTTCAGACGGTGGTATATAGAGAGTAGATGGTCACATAATAAAGTTGGTCAGCTGATCAGGAACAATGGCTAGCCACTGAAGATACTTAGTAAGGACTTCTGTCTGATAACTCTATTCTGGGCCATTTTCATTGACACAATCTATTTAAGCTAGATTACCTACCATAAACCTGCTTAATAAGAGATTGTACAAGTTCTATTGACTTAGGAGAATTCTACATAGATAGTAACATTCATTAAACTGAACTAGAATCCTAAAGAATTGAGAGATAACTAATTTGAACTACAGAAAAGTTTTACAGTAGCAGTAGTCATCATTCAGAATTTGGGCTGCAACCCAGGTTTCTTTGATTTCAAGGTCTATACTTTTTACTGTATTTTATTTAGGAAACAAGAATTGCAAGTAAAATAGTGGGTATGAAATTTTTTAAATTTATTAATATTTTTTCTAAGAAGGGGCAGAAAAGGGGAATGGGAATACAGATAAACTTGCGATGTATTTGAAGAGGATCTATCATGTGTACTCACAGAGTACAGTCAGTCCTTGAAAGCCCAAGACTGAGTCAGACAGATTTATACTAAACAAGATTGTCTAGCTATGAGATATAGAGAATGTTACTTCTTTAAACAAACTTACTAAACTTCTTTCAGCTCAAATTAATTTTAAATTGAGGAAAATAATAGTAACTACTTAATAAGGCCTTTATGAGAATTATAACTTTCAATTTACTGCACATAGAGAACATGATAATATATTTACATTACAATGAGTAAAACAACACATAAACATGCTCTGGCTGCTTCAGGTTCCAACCAGTCATTCTAAAAGCTGAATTAACATGAATAACATTAACATGAATACCTGGAACTTTCTGTAACACTGTTATTGAGAAAGTGTTCCTTAAAGAATGTATAAGACATATATTGAAGAACAGTAGGTTATCAGTGAACAGCAGCTATTATTATGGAAAATTTTTCTCTATGATTAAGTGGGTCAAAAATGTCTGTTTCTCTATGATTAAGTGGGTCAAAATGTCTGCTCAAATTAGTGTTTGGCTATCACAAAGATTACACAATATAGTGAAGAATCTCTCTCCCTTTGGAGCATCACACAGAACCCCATATTTACTGAGTTTAAGTTAAGACAAATATTCCCCAGGTACATTCATTTTCAGCAATAATCTAAGTCCCAATAATTTGGACACTGGCAATGATGCCTGAATTCATTTTGAGGACATGTGGTCATAGAACACATATTTTCTATATAAAATTTCTCATCTTATATGTTTATTTTGCCTGTTCTAATGATTTTTGATAATGAACAAGCAGAACAGCGATATCTATCTTTTCTTCTCTTAAATATTTTCAATATTTTTTCCCGCAAAATTTCAGGATTTCTCCATGTTTTTAAAATTCTCATTTGCAACGGAATCCTGACACTCCCCAAAAATCTCACTGAAGCTGTGTGTGTCTATCCTCTTCAGTTTCCTTTTTCTTTATAAAATGCTAAATGCATTAAGCAGACACTATGGTAACACAGTTCTTTGAAACTTCTTGTTCTGCCAATTTAAGGGGCTCCCCTTAGCAAATCTTCCCTTAGTAAATCATCTCTTCTTCTTTATGTTCATAATTTCTTCTAAAATGATATTTATTATGATTCTATGATTCTCATTTATTACACATGAGATGATTACTGTAGATAAAATTGACATAGCAGATAAGGAAACTGAGCGTTATGTGGGTAATATGCTTTTTCAAAGATCATTAAGTATCAATTGTTACATACGTTCAATCCTTGGATAAATAACCTCTGAATTTACACATCATCCCAAATTAAATGTTCCACTTAATTGAAGTTTGTCTCTATACTATATTATATTCATGTAATTCTCTCAACTACTTTTTATGATTTGGATTTATCTCAACTATTACTTTTCTATTTACTTGTCAACATATATTTAATGTTCTTTCCTCTAAAAAAAGACACTTAAATAATGAGTCTAAAATGGCATCCTCAGTTTATTATACCATTTATAATGAGTCACAGATAATTACTCATTTATCTTCAACAATAATGATTAATGAATTTGTAAATCTCTTTTCCTTCATTAATAAGAATAAGAAATTCCTAATTGTTGAGATTGCATTTGCTTTCTTTTTCAACAGTGGTAGGCTCCCTCTCGGGCATTTAAAAGATATGTTCATAAAATCAAAACTGTTCATGGCATGAAAACAAATTATAGACACTTCATATTACCAGGATTTTAAAAGAAATCCACAATAAACAGCAGCGATTTTGTAAAAAACAATAGAATACAGTAAATTAAAAGATTGTAAGGTAAATTCACATTTTGGAGAAATTCAGTAGAGCAAATATTTTTATTTATCTTAAAATTAAAAAATAAGAAAATGGAATGTTGGCATATAAGTGTAGACTTTTACCACAAGGACAATTATTTTTTCTAACTTGTGTACCTTTAAAGCATCAGAAAACATAAAACTCTACATATTAAGACTACTGACTAAATAATGCTTCTAGCTCTCTTTCTTAGAAAATACCAAAAATAGACATTTCTTATGGGTGATGCTGTTATATTTAAATAATTTCTATAAGGGCATCTCTACAAAGGGATGAGTTTTTTAAAAATTTCTTTCTTGACCTAATGTTTGCCCATTTCAAAAAAGTGTAGTTGCCTTAGTAAATTAAATAATATGAAACTTAAAAGTCCAAAAGTACTAAATTTGTTTTCATAATTGTAATTCAGTTGTAAATATAAATATCAAATCCTTTTTTATGAATCAGTCTTTGTAGATATTGGCTGCTGTGAAAGCTGGAGAGACTACTCCTTTTTCCAGGGAATATCTGAAAAAAGCACTCTTTGCAGCTGATGTGCACATTTGGTTTAACAGATGTTCTTTGTTGATTGAGCCACAAGTGACTATATCCTAGCATTGCCTAAAAGTCTTGTTTCCTACAGTTACTCTTTTCACAGCCTGGGTTAATCTAATTTACTAGTAAATGCTTCAAAAGGAGTAAAAAAAAAAAAAGGAAGAAAAGTGATTAACATTTAAAAATAGAAATATTTAGTGCTCCCATTATTTTATGTATAAAGTAAAATATTTGCAAGTGTATTTAAAATAAAAGATATATCACAACCAGTTTAAGATTAAAGATTCAAAATAAATTAATTCAAATCATTTTTGTTATTTAGCTATTAGAGACTTTAGTTATATAATTTTTATGATATGAGCTCATAAGGAGGAATTAGCTATTTCCAGAGGACATAGAAATATTTCAAAATTTCAAAATAAAGAATGAAAAGAACAGTATAACACCAAATGTAAACTATACATAGAATAAATATTCAGTAAGAGTCAACACATTACTATTTCAGTAGTTAACTGCTCAATAATGACTACTATTGACTGAATTGTATCCTTTCAAATTAATATGTTAAAGTTCTAACCCCCAATGTGACACTATCTGGAGATTAGGTGTTTAGGAGGTAATTAAGGTTAAATGAGGTCCTTAATGTCAGGCCCTAATCCGAGAGGACTATGACCTTATAAAAAGAGAGCAAGAGAGATCTTGCTCTTCCTCTCTCTCTGACAGGAGCACACAATGAGAAGTTAGCCATCTGCAAATAACAAAGCATACCCTTACCAGAACTTTGCTGACATCCTGATCTCAGACTTACAGCCTCCATAACTGAGAGAAAATGCATTTATGCTGTTTAAGCCACCTAGTCTATGTATTTTGTTATGGCAGTCTGAGCTAATAAAATCAATAAATCATTTAGATAATCTTCAAATATTGTATATATTAAAATCTTATGTAATATAAATATTACTTTAGTCAGATTAACATTTTAATATGCTGTGTCATGTAAAAAATCACCCTTTTTATAATTTTTGCATGTTACCTTTAAAATTTTACTTAAATGGTGGTCATTCGGAAACATATACAAGCATTGTTATTAATCGATATGTATCAAGAAAAAGTTGCTATTTGCGACAACACAGATGGTTTCTGTTATAAAATATGGGAAAGGAGTAAAGGAAGTTGAATTTCTCTACATAATAAAAGGAGAAAATCTGAACCCCTAGGAAGGAAATTAAAGATTCATTACAAAACTTACTTGAGAAACAAGAAAGACCAAAATATTAGTGGGCTTTATGCCAAACTCATATGTATGGTTGGCTTCATAAAAATAATTTCAACTTTGTTCTATTGGTAACACCAATATTGACATATACTTAAATAGTAGTAAATCATTTACAAGTATAATGTTAAGATTTATTTATAAGTATGATTGTTTCCAGATAGACAAAATAATATCCACAGAAATTCACAAGAAAATTAACAATGAATGTTAAGAAATAATAAAATCTATGGATACTGATTCATAAGTCTATTTTAAAGAATGTAGCATAAAATATAAAAAATAGTGCCAAGATGTTCTTTAATACAAAAATCTAAATGACAGTGATTTTCTCTTTTTCCAAAGTAAAGTCATTGTGTCCAAGTATATAATTTGATTATTTAGGAAAAAATATTTTGATGCCTCTTTTTGATAAAGCCAAGTATTACTCGATAAACCTGATTGTCAGGAGTAAGTAAATGGAGGTGGATTTCTCCACATAATGCTATCAAATAAAATTTGACTGGAACACAAATGAATTCAGAAAGGAACTAAAGTACCTACAAATGTATAGAAGATGAAAAAAAAAAAGCAAAATTCAATGGAATTCTGAAAGCAAGTAAATGGAGAAATTAAATGTCTTCATGGTTCTGGAAGATTAAAGCAGTTGAAGACTTCAAGTTGAGATTGCTAAACCAATGAAAGGAATAAAATAGAGTTAGATGTGACAGAAAGAATGTAAACATTCTGGGATTTTATATGTAGGAGATATATATTTTCTAAGAAAAGGCAACTTTAGATTGAAGTAAAGATATTTAAATAGGAAAAGAAATGAGGTTATCTGTGTTACAGATTCAAATATTCATGACCATAAATTAAGTAACAATGCAGAGAAGCAGTAAGGTGAAATAATAATTACATTAGAATTTAAATACATGCATTCATAGTGAATAATTTCAACACATGTAGGGGGGGAACCCCACTATATATATGTATATAAGAAGGGACATCACTTGTAAAATTCTTAATCTTTTAGCAGGAAATGAAATGGAACATCTCTTGCAGAGTTAATCTTTTTAGTAAACCTAGTTAAGCTTTCTTCCCTCCTTTCTTTGGAAAAAGGCCCTCTCTCTTAAATCCTGATAATTGCCCTGGCACTCAGCTTCTCTGGCTATTGATAAGGGTCATCAGCCCCTTCTTATTCAGAAATAGTGTTAAATCAGGCAGGGCCCTTAGGGTCTGGGGTGGGGGAGGGAACTTTAAGCCAAAGGTCTTTCTTTTTACTCTTTAAGAAACATATTAAACCAGCCTGTTTCCCTTTACTCACTTAATAGGCAAATCAATAATAGAAATTAATAGATGTATCATTTAAATAATGAGTTTGTATTTTCTTTTTCTTATCTAGGGACTGAGGTGGCACTTCAGCAGAAAACCCAAGATCTCACCCTGAGGCAGAAAGGGAAGGAGCTTCATTAATATCATTATAACAGACTGAATTCTGGGAACAAAAATACGCAGAAAGCAAAATGATGAATCACTTAGTCCTGTCAATCTTAGTTGTTAATCAAGGAAGCCCACTGCTCTAAGAAAAGTAACCACTCACAGCAAAAAAAGGGATAAAAACCCTGAAGTCTTTGTTACCAGGCCTATTTGGAGCCACACTTCTCTTGCTCAGGCTCGCTTCCACTTCTGGAAGTGTACTTTCCCTTCTAATAAAACTTTTCTTTTCTACTGTATTTTGGTGTCTTGCTCAATTCTTTGTTCAAGACATCAAGAACCTGTACATGCCAGGAGAGGACCCCACTCTCCAGTAACATATATATACATATGTATATATGTGTATGTACAAACACACACATACACGTATATATATATAGAGAGAGAGAGAGAGAAAGACAGACAGACATCCCTTTCACACTTAGTATAGTACAATATGCCAAAAACAGCTTGATAATGGTCTATTTCTTCTATAAAATTTTAATTTGGCTGTTACTCGGATTACTTGTCATGGACAATTGGTCTATGTACATTTAATTTAAAGGAGAATCATTTAGATTCATCACCAAAACCTCTCTTTCTGAAAGACCATTAAGTATATTTTCAATATTTTTTATCAGTACTAGCCAAGAGAGATCTGGACACCAACTATTACTTAGCAAAGGCAAGAGAACAATTTAGATTATCCCTTAAATATTTGTTGTCTAAGTTATACAGCCAACAATGTTACCAAACTGAGAAATAATGTTTCTATCGGTTCAGAATTGGTTATAATTCAAGTTTACGTCAACATTGAATTGAAAGAAGTTATATTAAAAGTCTATCCTATCAGAGCCCTTGTTCTTTTGTCATTTTCCATAAATGCTAACATTACTGTCATATTGACCTTATCCAGTTTTTAAGAAGGTATTCTTCTAGAGGCATCTTGGAATAGCATTCTCTGCTTGCACTTTGAGTATTTAATGTTACATATTAAGTTTTAGAAAACTTTTCTCACAATATATTTACCTTTCATTTGCGGATAATAAATTAAATTCTTTTTTTTCCTCCGCTCAGTCAGATATTAAGTTTTAGTGTGAAGCCCAACTATTGAGTGATGTAAATCGAAATTAAAGTAAGCTTCAACATTAATTTGCACATGTAAACTGAAAATATTTCTAATGAGTTCTAACAATAACCAAGCCCTGTGCCTATAACCTGCCTTAGATGATTTCTTTTCCATAGTAGCTCTGGAAATTTTATTTGTGTCTAAGCTTTTCTGTCTCTATTGTAAATTGTCTTTTCTATTTTATTATTTATATTGGAAATACTTTTGAATTAGTTCATAACCTTCCTGCAAAAGATACATTGTCTATTTATGCTTCTTTATACATTATACATAATAATAAGCAAAATTTATTGCAGTGTAAGCAAAAGAATAGTTAGCTTTACTGCAATATACACAATTCAGCCAATTCAGCAAAAGCCTTGAAACTCTAGTGGAAACATTTTTACAGGCTGCGTATGTGTTAAAATAAGCTCTTCAAATACATGTACATATACATTTTTTCTTCCTTCAGAGAAAACTGAATGGTTTAGTAAATTGAAAGTGGCAAGTAGAAACACAGTACTCTCTGTTTTGCAGTAATGGTGTTTAGCATGGTGGCTCCAAGCCTAAAATTTCCACAGAATTTGTTAAAAGAAAAACACTACGAATTTCAAATGACCCTATAAGGACTGAAGGTGCTTTAATTTAGTGTATAGTTGTCATATAAGGAAAGTATTGAACAAAAGAGACTATGACAGCCTTATGATTCCCTCAGCTTGACTAAACTTTAGATAGGTTTCTTCCTGATACAGATCCCTGAACTTCTTTTTCTTAGAGCATTTTCTTTAGAAGACCTGTAATTGTAAATTCTTTCTCTGCTGTTTTGAGATGTGAAACTGCCTCTGGCCGGTTTTACAAATCCAGGGATGTCCTTCTCAAGGATCTGGAAGCCATCCCTTTGAAATGTAAGCAACAACAGAGAGCCTCTATCTTGAGTCTCTGAAGGAGGGTAGGAGCTAGACCTAGGTAAGTACAGATTAGCAAACTCAGATGGCTTAAGAACATTAACCAACCTCCCTCACCCCTAATATCCTCTAGTAATTTTCCTTTAGCTCATCCCAGTGTTTAAAAATCCTCCTGCCTTTTGTGCCAGTGGAGTTTTCAATCTCTCTGCTCCATTGGAATAGTGCTGACCCCTATTGCAATAGTCTTAGTTTTCACTGCCTATTTAACTCTATTCATTTTTTTTTCTTTAACAAATCTTTGTCTGAAATCATTATGTGCATTAATCTCTGGGGAGTCCACTACTGTAAAATCTTAACTCCAGGAATAGTCGTTAGACTATATTTCACTGGGATAATATGGAGCTTTCCTAATTGCCAAAGCAATGACTAATTATTAGGATTTTTTTTCATTTAAATATTTTATTTTCAACTGCTATTGACAGTCATTCCTTGGTTTTTATTTTCTGACCCACAACAAGAACAAAAGACATCTATACAAGAGAGTCAGCACTTATATACTGAAACATCATCCCACATGTGACAATTGTCCTGGGCTTCTTCCTTGGCAAATATATGGCCAAGGTTGTACTTCTGTCAGTCCTTAGCACATAAGCCCTATTTGCATGCTCTTGATTCTCTTTGCTCTTAAAGGGAGAATTCTCCCAAAAAGGTAATTTAGTTTTAACAGGGTTTTAGATCTTACATTTATTGTGGGTCATATATCTCGATAAGAATTATATGTAAGCCATAAAAATTATTCTGTAAAAACATACCTATATGTAGGCAAATAAAATTTTGTTTAAATTTCAGAAGGCTGATGGAAACCCTGGGCTGGGATTTACAAATTATCTAACACAATTCTCTTTCTAAATAGCAATTCCTCTCTACCTTGAATTAATGGAATAGTGTAGCTGCTCTCTGCCCCAATATTGCCTCCTATTCCCCCTGCTGTCAATGCTTATGTAACTCAACTTCTCATGTAACTAAAGCTGATATTTCTATACTAATCTTGTTTTACAACTTACAACTTCTCCCATAAATTCAGAGACTTTACTTATATTTCCTAATCAATGAGATTTTCAATAAAAAGTCAATTAAATTACACTTGAAATTATAACTTGCTTTTAATAAGATGTGATCACTTCAGTAAGATTTCCTGTTGTAACTATTGTTCTACAAAACCTTCTGCAGATTTTTATCTCTGCTTTAGCTGATTTCATTCTTAAACGGTTACTAAATATTTTCTAATAGCTTTTCTATGATTATCTTTTCTATTGTGCTTTTAAAATTGACCCATATTTGTACATGCATATCATTTTCTTTACTCATTCACTCATTGATGGAGTCTGTGTTATTTATAGTTTTAACTATTATAAAGTTTCTTTAAATATTCACGTATGTCTTTTGTTGACATGTGTTATCATTACTCTTGGCACTGTATCTAGGAATAAAATGAATGGTCCATAGGCTAAGGGTATGTTTAGCATTATAAAAAACTGACAAAGTCTTTTTCAAAGATGATATAATATTTTACACAACAACCAGAAATAATAAAAGTTCCAGTTACAACTAAATGATCATTGTCATAACTTGATATTGTTTGATTTGTTTTTAACCATTCTGGTGGGATATACACATAGATTTCATTTTGACAATCATATATAAACTTTTAGTAAATCTACCTTGCCTATCTTTCTAGGCCTCCTTTCAACTAGTCAAATACATTCATTCATGGTCCAATCACACATTCTAAATATGAATTCAATGTTCCGTTTTATTTATGTCTTTATTTATTTTCCATGTAATTACCTAATTTCTCATCTTCCTGTCAAATTTGATAAATGAATTATCAAAAAAAAGCTATTTATGTCTCTTGGGAATTCTTCCTTTTTTGATCAAGTAAAAATAAATATCACTCTTTACCATAGTCTTAAAGGCAGTAATTTTTAAAGTATCATTCCAAGATCAGCAGCATAGGCATAACTCGGATCCATATTAGTGATTCCAATGACCTGTCTCCACACTATACCTACTAAATCCAAAACTCTGAGGATGGAAATGGTCAATCTATATTTTAACAATTCCTCCAGGTAATTCTGATGTCTGTTAAAGTTTCAGAGCCTTGCTCTTTTTTTATAAAATTACTATTTGATATTTTGTATGGCAGTTAATGAATGTTTTATTCAATAAACTATGAGCTTAGTGAAGCTAGGGACTACAGGTTATTCATTTTTGTACCTCTCATAACACCAGAGACCAAACTTTGTGCAGCATGGAAAATCAATGATTGCTTGCCAAATAAAATCATATTAAAAGGTGAAACTATTATTTTCTCTTTATCAACTACTGAATAAATGATTGTTTTAAAATATGTGCTCCAAGTTTCAATTTCATTCTTAGTCCCTCAAAATAAAAACAATCAGCAATATCAAAGGCATGTGTTGACTTCAAATATTTAACTGGTTTATTTCAAATAGAGAGACACAAGAAATGTTCTCTTTCTCTCCTTTACACATTAAATCTTTCTTGGGAAGGAAAGCATTATATTCAGAAACAGTAGAGTTTATTTTTTAAAAATCCTTTCTGAAAAATAATTTTATGTGCTTTACTTTTGGAAGCAATTGTTATCTCTTCCCACCTTAGAATTCTATGGTTAATTAGGGGTTTGCTGTTGTTATAGTCATCCTCTTCATTGTTGTTGATTAGCTTGTTGGTTTGCATAAAGAATCCATTTTATTTGATTATTTACAGAGTAGGAATAATTGGTATACATTGACTCCAGTGAATACTCAAGTATACACTCTTTACAACAACTCTCTTTTTCCCATTACTATCTGAAATGGCACTAAAATTTGGTGTGTATCAGAGGCACAAAGATGTACTGAGTCAAAATCTACCCAGATAATTCTGCTACAAATAAAATTTTGATAACAAAGTCAATATGTTCTGTATTTAAAAAAATTCTGATCCAAATCAATCAATCAGCAAAGTGTTTGCACTGCATTTGGCACTGTTGCAATCAGAGTATTTATGATATAATTACTGTGGTGGACTAATTTTTTTAAAGTTTGACACAACTATATTTCATACACACACACTCTCTAACTTAATCCTAATGTTAATAAGTCACTGATTAAATAAATCTGAAATAAGTTTCTTTGTAATTAGTACCTACCAAATATGAAAGGCAATATTTTAATAATATGTTCACAAGTCAATAATTCAATAGTGTGCAAATCAATAAAGAATGTTTGGTCATTTTATTATTTTATTTTTAAAGTACTACTCCCCATCCACTTCTTATGGGAGCCAGGTGGCACTAGGGGAGCATTATTTGTTGTTCTAGATCTCAAATATTTATACCTTGACTTGGAGGTTCTAACAGAAAGAGTGAAAGCAATAAAAGTAAATATATTTTCAATTGCTAAAGCAATTAATTCAGAATTTAAAATGTGACAAAAATAAATATATTAGATTAAGTTTCTAGTTCTCAATAAAACTTTAAACATGTTTTAAGTATTTTAATAAAGTACATAACTTTAATGTTTTAGAAAGAACTTGGAAGTTTTAATTTAAAACAAAAAGCTCCTTTCAACTTCTGTCTGTATCAAGCTACCACTTTGACAAAGCATATGACAAGGTGAGTGAGCTTTTTGCATGTCCCTAATTCATATTTTCTAGAGTTCTGTTTAGAACATACGCAGTGATAATTATAGCCAGTTGTGTGGTTTTTTATTCTTGATCAGAGTGAGAAGCAACAGCTCTCAAACTTGCAGGCTTCACATAAGATAGTTACCAAATAAATGAATTCATACAGACATAAACAAAAATTATTTTCCTTTGTTCCCAGTGTCAGCTCTACCCAGGTTAATACCTAGTGACCCCTCAAGCCCTGTGCTTTGAATCTCTTCATTATCAAACCATTCAGAAGTGGTTAAATTTATAGCTTTTTTTTATTATAGCTTACTGAGGAACATCGCTATTTGGCATTACTCTTTTTTTTATTGTTCGTGAACCTTGGTTGGTAGTCGTCTTTATTTCGTTGTTGATGGTTTGCTTTGAACAAGAGTGCCTTTTAAAAATAAACATAATTATTTATCAAATTCCCTTAGTTTAATGTTTATATTGTATTTTACTATGTCTAATATGCGATTATCAAAGTTTCAGGGACCTGTCAGTGACCTGGGAAACATAGATATCTGAATTTATGCTGAAACATGGTTAAAATGAGATGAAAGAAAAAGAGACTAATTAAATCTACCTATTTACAGAGAGAAATTAATATTTCCTTTTAGAACTGTGCAACTTTTTGTTTATGTCAATATAAGTTATGTAGTTGCCAATGTTGGGTTTGTGAAAGTTACTGTTATTATGATTTAAAAAATTATTTCAGTCCCATTATAAAATATGCTATCCTCCACATCTTGATGAATTTGTATATATTGATTACATAATGTAGGTATGTCATTTTTGAATATATTTTTTATACTATTTTGTTTAGTATGCTGTAAATATCTACTTTAAAAAATTTTTAATGTATAGAATTTTTAGAAATTGTTATAAAATATTTGTAGAGTATATCAGTGTTATACATATAATTTGTATTCATTACATAAACAAATATTTATTGAGTAGGTTCTTGTGCCAAACAGTTGTCTTATGAACTTTAAATGTGGATATTGGGGTTTTTTAGCAGAGATACAGGTAGTAAATTTATGAATATATTTTCATTTATGATAGTCATAAGTATTTAAAAGAAAATAAAGCAGAAGTGATAAAAAGTGGAAGAATGTGTATTTATTCTAAATTTGACACTGAGACGTGGACAAAAGGAAGTAATTATATAGAGACCTTGAGATTATCCAAATTAAAAGCCTTTAGTCGGGGGAGAACTTGATGTGTTCAAGAAATTGAACATGGACAGAATGAGTAAGGAACACAGAGACCAGGTTGTAGTACAAGCTGCAGTTGAAAGAGCTCTATAAGCGATGAAAAAGAGTTAAATTTTCTTCTATATACAATGGGAACCCTTTCGAGGACTTAAGTGATGATAATTTTTAATTTGAATTGTAAAAAGAAAACTTAGTGGTCCCATATGGATAAATTTGGCCTGGTTATACTTAATGTTTCCTCTGCATTATCTCACTCTTAATATCCATTCTAACACATAAGCCACAACTATATGTCTGTGTAAATTAGAAAACTTATAATTTATTTTGGATTATGATATACCTTTTCCTGGGTCAATCTTTATAGTTCATTTTTTGGAACCTGCTTAGACTTGAGCCTAGTTTTAGGTCTAAAACAAAAAACGGTGATAAGGGTAGATCCTGAAGAGAATCTACAGTGTATTGCTAGGCAGATAATTCAGGGGAGACCATTAGAGGTCCTTCAGGTCAAATAAGATTAACAAACTCAGACAGGGGTGGAAGAGCTGATTCTACTGGCAAAGGAAATTCTGCACAATTTAATGTTCAATATTTCCAGTTTCATCAGAATCTGCCCATGTTCATATTCTGATTTTCAAGATCCTATTTCTTGCCAATAAATGCTTTCAATTTAACAGAATATATCCTATATGGTTGGGGATTCAATTAGATTGTATTTCAGTCACTTGCATGAGATCCTGGATTGGTTTTCAGAAACCTTAGTTCTGTGACTACAGGAAATAAAGGTCTCTTTTAGGACAGCTATATAAAATTTTAGGTCATATATGTAGAACTTGAAGTGGGAATTTAAATCCCTGAGGTCATTCTTTTCTTTTCCAACTTATTCCAGCACAGTTATGAGCAACCAGCCAATATCATTATATTAGTCTGACAAACTTGTTCTAAGATACTGTTAACCAAAGAAGAGATCCAACATATAACAAAGTACAAAAGCAGAGATAGGGAATCAGGTATCAACTCAAACTGCACCCAGGAGAGAACAAAGGAAGGCAGAGTTTATAAAGGCAAAAAACACAAAATGTAATTCTCTCATGAAAATGAAAACTGCAGGCTAGGTTAACAGGAATTGGTTAGTTCCAATATGTAAATGTGAGACAAAAACTTCAAAAAGGAGGAAAGAGGTCCATAGGTGTCCATACAGCAGTACTTGTTCCATGATGTTTATGGCTCAGACCTAAACTGAGTTTAGTAACAAGTTTAGCAACTTAATATAGCAGCTCTGAGAATTGAGGCACAAATTGTGCAGAATCCCCACTTTTAGATGTAAAAAAAGTACATGCTGCATTATTTCTTTTGTATATAATTCAAAACAGTTATCAGAAGTCATGATAGTAATTATTTTCCGAGAAGAGGGAGGTAGTAGTGATCTGGAAGGCCATGGAAAGAAGTGTTTGAGATATTGTAATGTTATCAGCCTAGATAATATTTATATTTTTGGTAATTCAATGAGCTATACACATATATGCCTTTAATCTTTTATGTGTGGGGGTGTGTTGTACAATATAAAAGGTTAAATGAAAATACTCATACTAACTATAGAAAAAAATAGATCCTTTAAAGAATGGTTTATGTAAAAAAACCCAAGATTTAAATTTGCATATATTCAAAAGCAAAAATATTTGACAGATATCTCATTAAAATTGTAATAGAAAAAAAGAGTATTAAATAATGATATTTTGCCTGCCTTTATTGCTGCACCACACCATGGACTTTCAGTGCCTTCTTTACCACTGGAAAGAGTCAGGAATGTCTTTAAATTTAACCAGAATAAGAAACCAATTCCAGAACCTTGGAATCAATTCGGAAAATTTATCCCAACATTCCATTTTCCAGAACCACTCTCAGTATCAAAATATTTGTCATTCAGTGTTCTCCAGAGAAACAGAATCAGCGGGGTGTGCGTATATGTGTGTACACATACATGTACTATACATTAATTATGTATTTTATTTAATATACAACTAATATAGAAATGTAAATCTAAATATACGTAAATATTATTGAGAAATGTACCCTTCAAGAAAGACCCGCAAAGCTGGTGAACTGTGGCCCAGCAGCAGGTTTGGTGGGGGCTGCACAGCTGAATCTGTCACTCAGTCAGCTGAAATCTATCGCTTACTCAGCCGAAGCCGTCGTAAAAGCTGCACGACATGAAAGCCGCGGTTGGTGGCCGCTGCCGGGCGAGGCCGAGGGCCTGAATGTACGTGCCTCAAGCGGCTATGGCGATGTTGAGTCCGGTTCAAGCTCCTGGCCCTCTGCCTGTGGCAGTTAGTCCCGGAGCCGCCCTGACCCTGCGGGGGCTCACGCCGGATTCTGAGTGAGAAGCCAGCCGGACTGCAGGTAGGCCTCCCCCACCAGACGCCAGGCTCACGGGGTCCAACGCAGAGAAGGGAGCCATAGGGCATAGCGGGGCGTCGGAGTTCAGCCTGCGCTTGCCCAGTTCGCTAAATTTGGTAACCGTTTCTAAGCATGTTTTTATTCACAATCAGAAAACTAAGTGAAATGCAAGAATAAGAAATGCTTTTTCAGAAAAAGGAAATCATATATTTATGTGTGTGTGGGGGTGCGCACACATACATGCACAAATATAAGCATGTTTTTATATGCGAATGTTTGTTTATACTTTCATTTTAGAGAAAATGCATGGTAAACCTTTATGTTATAGACACTGTACCAAGCACAATGAAAACGTTAAGCAAAGACTCTGCCCTTTAAATGCTTGCCTAAGGATTGAGAAAACAGTCACCCAGCATGTGATTACATGAAGTGTTACCAGTTTATATAATAGGGGAACAGTATGCTGTACAAACTTTGAGTAGAGTCATATAAAACAGACCAAAAATGTCAGGATAGTGAGTAATAATACTTTAACCTCTGCTTTTTCTAGACCACTACAACTCTTTTACTTAAACATGTCTATTACTTTGGCTGTTTATTTTGGAAACTGCTTCCCCAAAGTAATTGTGTAGTTCACTCCTTTAGTTCATATAAGTCTCTGCTCAGATATCCATCTCATAAGAGTGGTTTTCCTGGCCACTTCATCTCTCCACGATACTTTATTCATCTTATCCTAATTTATTTTTCTTCGTAAATAAAACACTTTTGTGTAAGACCCAGTAGAGCATGAACTCTATCTGTATTCACTGATGCATTTATTTTTCGTATCTACAATAATTTTGGCACAGAGGTGGCACTCAAAACTATTTTGTTGAGCAGATTAGTAAATATATATAATTTAAAATTTGAAATATGAGTATAAATTAACCTGAGGTGGAAAAATGGGGAAAGTTAATTTTAGGCAGTTAAAAAGCTTCGTCCCATAGCCAGATATTTTAGAAATTCAAGCAATTGAACAATGTTGAGTAGGTAAAGTACTGTATACGAAGCTAGGGGTGGGGGCAGTGTGGGCAAAAGCAGAAGCCAGATAATAATTGGTTATTAGATCAGGCAGAATTAATTGGAAGGGAAGAATGGGTCACAAAAGCCAGCTGGAGAGTGGAGAAATTAGTAAGGAGAGGAGCTTCTGTTAATAATGGGTACACTATCCATCCTGTTACCATTATGAGTGTCTGGAACTCAATTTCAAGGATGAAATTCTGGAAAACGGTATAAAACATGCCTCGAAGTTATCCTATCTTAGGGGCTATTGTATGTACATAAAAACTCCCATTAGACAATAGCTGATAGATGCTTTTGGAGGTGTTAATTTCTTAACACTACCACCAGTTTCCAGTACTTGTGGGCAGAGATTTAAAGCTTTGGAGAATGCCTTCAGGCAGAGATGCTGATGCTGACACAGCTTAAGCAAGTGACAAGATGGCAATCCTGAGGACAAATGATGGTAGTTTACACTCAGGGAGATGTTTTAAAGTGGAAGTCAAACATCTAACAATGTTCAGAAAATCAAATTACATACTTTTAAATTAATTTGACACAGAGATAAGGTAAAGAATCAGATCAATAATAAAATTCATGTTTCTTGTTTGGAAAATGGTGTTACACAGAAGAGAAGAAACAGGGCAGGTGATGTGGATTTTGAGTAAGTGGATATTTTTAGTTTGAGATTCCTGAAGAATATATAATTGGACAAGTCCAGTAAGAAATTAGCAGTATTGATTTGAAGATTGGATGAGACTTAACTTGAGATAGACATTTGAAAACCTCTAAGTGATCATTGATGGCATAGAAGTGAATGAGATAAATCAGACAGAATGTGTGGAATACAGTGGCCCTTAAAATAGGCTGTACAGTATGGGCAAAGATTGATCTTGTCTTACGATGAGGAATGCCATGATTTTCATGGGATCTGAGGATGTTTTTATTTGATAACTTCTATTTTTTTTAATATTAGAACTATTGTATATAGTTATGTTTATATATACTAGTCTCATCAAACTTTTCCTTTCATCATAATACATTCATATATGACCCACAGATGTTTAATATAGACTCATTATAAAAGTTATGTGATACGAACAGGCATATTTATAGTATTTGTGAGAAGAAAAATGCATGAAAGTGATCTATTTGGGAAGTGTGAGGGACACCGGTATGAGAGTGGAGAAGTTAGTAAGGAGAGGAGCTTCTGTTAATAATGGGTACACTATCCATCCTGTTACCATTATAAGTGTCTGAAACTCAATTTTAAGGATGAAATTCTGGAAAACGGTATAAAACATGCCTCGAAGTTATCCTATCTTAGGGGCTATTGTATGTACATAAAAACTCCCATTAGGCAATAGCTGATAGATGCTTTTGGAGGTGTTAATTTCTTAACCTACCACCAGTTTCCAGTACTTGTGGGCAGAGATTTAAAGCTTTGGAGAATGCCTTCAGGCAGAGATGCTGATGCTGACACAGCACAAGCAAGGGACAAGACGTGATCTATCTGGATAGGGCACTGAAGGGCTACAGATTCTTTCAGACTGTTCCATTATTGTCTGATTCATAAGCAAAACCACTCTACTGTTCTATCACAAATATTTTAATATATAATGGATTCAATTATTTAAAAAATAATTTTCATTTGGTATATTAAAGCCAACTTTATTCTTTTCTTATGGTCTTCAAGCATCCAGGAGTGACTATGTATTACATAAACAAAACACTCTTCACAATACATATTAACCTTTAAAATACAGTTGAAATGTTAATTAAATAATTATAATGCCAAATCTAGATTAATTATTTAAAGAATACTGATTTTATAGTAATAACCATATTGAGTGACTTTTCTGAGTTAATCTATTTATAAATTCCCTTATAATGAAATTGTTTTGACTATTTTTAAATGACTAAAATGAAATAGAATTTAGAAGAAAATTACTGTTTCTACAGTTACTTTATTCAGAATGTGCTCCATGAGCCTACTTTCAATCCTCAAATCTACGGATTTGACTAAACACATATATAATTATTAAATGCATTTTTAGTTAGTTACATAAAAGAGATCTCATGCAATGACCCATATTTTTATATTTGGATTATTCTGCTGTATTGATTTATTATTTCTACGTTTAGCATACATTTTTATCATAATTTATTATATTTAGTTTGTTTTCTATAATGCATTGTACGACATGGTTCAGTTTGTTTATTTTGTTACATCTGATTTGATCGACCTCATTTTCTGTATGAAATATAAAAACTGTTGGAAAAATGAAAATCTTTAAATAGCAAGTTTATAATAAGCAGTTTTTTCATCTACAATCAATATGGAACTAATCATTTTATATTTTATACATTTTAATGTATATTTCTATTTAATAAATATACATTTAAACATGGCCCTGAAAAAGATCCACCTCCTAAAATCTGGAGTTATTTTTGTTTATTATTTTATCTAATATACAATAAAATTTTGTAAAACATTTATTACAATGGCAATCAAAATTTTTCTATTCATTTGATGGCAAGTGCTAAAGATGATTGTCTTTAAATTATTTGTACTTGGAGTCTTTAGCTCTGTATGATTCAGACAAAAAGATTATTATTTTAAGTTTATAAATTTTTTTGTTCACAACCAATATTTTGCTAAGGAATCATTAAATTCTTAAAAAAGAATGTTGAGGTAAAATTGGTATAGCAAAAACTATAAATATTTAATGCATAAAATTTGATGTGTTTGGACACATACATATACTTGTGTGACCACCATCAAAATCAAAGCAATACATCCATCACTTCCAAATGTTTTCCTCTGTCCTTTGTTTATGGGCATGTGTGCACGTGTGTGTGTGTGTTTATTGAGAACACTTACCATGAGATCTATCCTATTGACAAAATCTTTAAGTGTACAAAGCAGTACTGTTAACTATAGGCACTATGTTGTATGGCAGATGTCCAAAACGTGTTCATTGACATAACTGAAGCTTTACACCCATTGAACACAACCTTGTTTCTCCCTTCCCCAGTCCCTGGAAATATAAATTCCCTTATAATGAAATTTTTTTCACTCTATTTTTTGCTTCTAATGTTTGACTACCTTAAATACCCCATATAAATGGAATTATGAAGAATTTGTCCTTCTGTGACTAGCTTATTTCATTTAACATAATGTCCACATCATTGCAAATGTCAAGATTTTCTCTTTTAAGGCTAAATAATATACCATTGTATGTGTTTACCACATTTTCTTTATCCATTCATCCATCAATGGGTATTTAGGTTGTTTCATAAATTTGGCTATTGTGAATAATGCTGCAGTGAACATGGGAGTACAAATATCTCTTCGAGATCCTAATTTCAATTTTTTAGGCTAAATACTCAGAAATGAGATTTCTGGATCATATGGTAGTTCTATTTTTAATTTTTTGAGGAACCTCCATGCCATTTTCCATGCTAGCTGCACAAATTTACATTCCCACCAACAGTATACAAGAGTTTCAATTTCTTCATATCCTTGCCAATACTTGTTATTTTTTGTTCTTTTAATAATAGCTATCCTGATAGGTGCGAGGTGATACTTCATTGTGGTTTTTATTTGCATTTCCCTGATGATTACTGATGTTCAGTACCTTTTCACATACCTGTGGGCCTTTTTTATTATTCTTTGGTGAAATATCTGTTCAGGTCCTTTTCCAATTTTTCAATTAGGTTATTTTTTATCTATTGAGTTGTCTGAGTCCTTTATATATTTTGAATATTAATTTCCTGTCAGATAATACAGTTTGTAAATATTGTCTCCCATCCATAAATTTTCAATCCGATCGATTATTTCCTTTGTGGTACAGAAGCTTTTTAGTTGATGTAGTCCAGCTTCTTAATTTTTGCTTTTGTTGCCTATACTTTTAATGTCATATCCAAAAAAATCATTGCCAAGAACAATGTCAAGAAGTTATTCTCCTGTTTTCCTCTCATGAGTTTTATAGTTTTGACTTTTACCTGAAAGTCTTTAATCTAAATTGAGTTGATTTTGTGTATGGTATAAAATAAGGGTCCAATAAAATTATTTCACATGTAGATATCTAGTTTTCCTAACTTTTTTTTGGAGAGACTATTCTTTTCCCATTAGATACTCCTGGAGCCCTTATTGAAGATCCTTTGACTGTATATGTGTGGGCTTATATGTGGCATCTCATTTCTGTTCCATTGATCTATATGTCTGTCTTTATGCCAGTAACATGCTTTTTAAGTTATTATAGAATTGTAATATATTTTGAAATCAGGGATTATAATGCTTCCAGCTTTGCTCTTTTTTCTCAAGATCAATTCGGCTATTTGAGATCTTTTGTGATTCCATATGAATTTTAGACTTGTTTTTCTACTTCTGTTAAAAATGCTATTGATATTTTGATAGGCATAGCATTGACTCTGTGGGTCATCTTGGTTAATATGAACATTCTAACAATATTGTCTTCTAGTCCATTAATGTAAACATCTTTTCATTTTTTGGGGTCTTAATTTATTTCATCAATGTTTTATAGTGTTCAGTGTACAATTATTTCATTTCTTTGTTTAAGTTTACTGATAAAAATTATACCCTTTTTGATTCTGTTGTAAATGAGATTGTGAATAGACCAGCGAGTTAGGAAATTGAATCTGTAATCAAAATTCTACCAACAAAGAAAAGCTACCAGATGGCTTCATTGGTGGATTCTATCAAATACTGAAAGAAGAATTAATACCAATTTTTGTCAGACTCTTCCATAATATTTGAAAGAAGAATATAGTTCCAAAGTAATTTCTGGAGATCAGCATTACCCTCAAATCAAAGCCAGACAAAGACACTACAAGGAAAAACAGCATCAGTAACAACAAACTATAGACCAATATCCTTAATTAATATTAAGGATATTAATTAATTAAAAACCCTCCGCAAAATACTTGCAAATCATATTCAATAGCACATTAGATGGACCATACACTATGAGTGGAAGTTATTCCAGGGATGCAAGGATGGTTTAATATATACAAATCAATTTATGTGATATCTGTATTAACAGAATGAAGGATAAAAATTACATGATCTCTCAAAAGTGCGGTAAAAGCATCTGACAAAAATCAATATCCATTCATGATGAAAACTCTCAAAAAATTAGGTATGGAAGGAATTTTTCTTAACATAATAAAAGCCATATTTGAAAAGTCCACAGCTAACAGAATGTTCTAGAGGAACTCCTGGATACATGCTCTCATAGCTTTCTAAAGAAAACCATTTCACAGGGCTAATAAGTCACTTCAATTGTTTTTTGGTTGAATGTACATTACTGTAACTTTACAAATGTAATTGAGTACATCATCTAAAAAGAGTGTTCTCACTAAAAAGAACAATGAAATCAGAGGACCCCCATTGTAGCCACACTGACAATTAGCTGTATGTGTGCTTTATTCGACTTTGTGCCTCCTGACAGGGCATTACCTGTCCAGGTGTTCAAAAAAATGCTTACCACATTGATTTGCTGTTTGAAATTCCAATTAAATTGTCAACACTGCTCCTGTTTCTTTATCCTAGCATCTCCAGATTCCTCAGAGTGAAATAACAAACCTGATACTAGTAGGAAGGGAGGTTACTTGCCTTGCTTCAAGTTGTTTCTTCTAGTGTCACTTCATCTGTTCCTCATGAAACAGCTTGATGTTCCATGTTACTAGTATTCAACATTAGTGCCCTAAGAAAAGTAGAATTAAGTAAAAATACAATTATTAAATAATGATAATTATAATGGGGATTACTGGAGGAACTTTGTATATGTCCCCATATTATAAAATTTTTATTTTATTTATAATCTCACTGATACTCTCCATTAATCTGCTTTTGACTGCCTGATTCATTTATTCTACACACTATTTACTCTTTATTCATTAGTAGGTAATTAGATTGGGTGCTGGGGATTAGTGATTAACAGGAGAGACTTAGTCTTTGACTTCAAGAACCTGGGAGTCTCAGACATTTTAAAATAAGGACTTATATTAAAATGTGTGTCATTAGATTGTACCTATAACAAGGAGACTTACCCTAGTGTGGAGTTTACGGAAGATTTTATAGGAAAATTATTTTAAGGAGTAAAGATGAGGAGGAATTAGCTCATGAAAAGAAGAAGAGAAAGCATGCCTGGCAGAGGAGGATTTGAAGTCCTGGAAATGTGAATAAGCCTCTATTTGTTAGGAAATGGAAACAGCTGGATGTGGGAAGAGTGAAGTAAGTTTGTAGATGAAGTTCAGAGCCAGTTGATAACCAGAAGAAAAAGAAAAAGGTTTAGGCCTTAATAAAGAATAAAAAGCATTTATTCGTTTATTTGAGCAAGAAAAAAATAAGGGGGGGAGGGAGGATTGCCATCAGGGAGACACAGATACTGGTAGCAACCCAAATTGTGCTGTGGAAAGAACAAAGAAAAGCAGTGTTTCTAAAGACAAAACCACAGGCACGATTCTCATTTAAGTCTTTTATGAAAATTAAGTATGCTGGCTAGGTTAACAGGGATTGAGTCTTTTTGAGGTGAAGTATATAGATGGGCTGGTTACCATGGTAAGGAGGAAGTAAAGTCCTTATATGTCTTTGTACCAGTCCTTGAGGCAGGATGTTACATTTGGGCCTTCATTTGAGTTTAGCAAGAACTTAGCAACTTAGTAGCTGTCTGAGAACATGAGATATGCATAGGCCCTGCTTTCTAAGTAGCCTCTTGACTCCATTTTAAGTGACAGCCTTAGCAGTGCTTATTTAATTTCTCTATTATTACAATTTATGCAAAGTTTTGTAGTCTAAAGAAAAAGCCATTATAAAGTTTTAAAAGGAAGGTGTCCTTATCCAAATCATATTTTAAAAGATTGCTCTGATGTTTAGTGATGAATTATTGTAAGAGAATGAAAGATTGCAAGAGAGGAAGAAGAAAATATTGCAGTGCATTTTTTTCTTTTTTTTTTTTTTTGTAGAAACATTTCATATATAACACTGTAAGTTCAAGATGTACAACATGTCGATTTGATGCATTTATATATTGCAGTATGATTGTCATTGTACCATTAGCTAGCACCTCTGTCATTATATAATTATTTCTTTTTTGTGTGTGTGGTAAGAATAATTAAGATTTAGTGTCTTAGCAAGTTTGATGTTTATACAATATTGTTGTCTATAATCACTATGCTGTGCATTAGTTCTTAACTACTAGTTGCAAGATTGTTCCCTTACACCAGGATCTCCAGCCCCTGGGCTGTGGACTGGTACTGGTCTATGACCTGTTAGTGACTGGGCCACATGATAGGAGGAGATGAGGGGCTGGTGAGCAAGTGAAGCTTTATCTGTATTTGCAGCTGTTCCCCAGCGCCAGCATCACTGCCTCAGCTCCACCTCAGATAAGGCTTTGAATTCTCATAGGAGCACCAGTCCCTGGTACCAAACAGGTTGGGGACTGCTGCCTTAAACAACATCTCTCCTATTCCACCATGGCTCCCCAATCCTGCCAGCCCCTGGTAACCACTATTTTGTTCTGTTTTATCTGATCATCTTTTTAAAGATTTCACGTATAAGTGATATCATACAATATTTTCCTTTCTCTTCTCTGACTTATTTCATAGTGTAATGTTCTCAGTGCCCATCCATATTGTCACAAATGGCAGGAGTTTTTTTTTCTTTCTCATGGCTGAATAATATTTCACTGTGTATCTACACACACACACACACATACATATATACATACATACATACATACATACATACATACATACATATATATCACCATTCTTTATCCATTCATTCATTAATCGACACTTAGATTGTTTCATGTCTTGGCTCTTCTGAATAATACTGCAGTAAACATGGGAGTACATATACTCTTTAATATTATTTTTATTTCCTTTGGGAATATACTCAGAAGTAGAATTGCTGAATTGTATGGTACCTCTATTTTTAATTTTTAAGAAACCTCCATGTTGTTTTCCATAGTAGCTGAGATTTAAGTGGGAGAGAATTGTGTCTCTCACTACTGTTTTTGCACTCTGAACAAATAAAAGATTTGGGAAGTACTTTAGAGATGTCAAATAATAGGTCGTTGGGGTAGGGGAGCCAGATTTTTGATAGGAACATCTGAATGGAAAGTACTCTGCTATAATTTGGACTGTTTAGCAGATATATATTGTTTGTGTGTGGCAGGGGATGGGCAGGAGAAAATCAAGTGTGTCCATGAATTAATTTAAACATTCTGCCTTTATATTGAAAACCAAAGTACTTCTAGTAAGTAAATAATCATATATATGAGAAAGACGTTTAGAAGATTAGGCAAGATAGATCACAATTTGAGAATTGTTGAAGAAAATCAGTCAATGTAAACTCCAGATCATCTGAAAATGTAAAGCTCTTAATCTATAGCTATAAAGATATTGATGAATCTCAATCTATAGAAAATCTAATAAATTCATCCTTTTATATTTAATGTGTAGAATTCAAATAAAAGAAATTGGGTGGCCTTATTTCCACTGCAAAACCTTAATATATTCTGTGATATAGCTTATTGCTATGAAATTGGTTATAAAAAGAAGCACTCAAGTTGTTTTTAAAAAGCCATTTTTACTCTATGTGCTCTTTTGACAAAAAAAAAGGAAAAGAAAGCAATTTAAACTTTTTAAATGATGCATCTATTGCAATATGTAGGTGGCATCATACTGTTAAGAGTAGCATCAAATCCCATATCAGGTCAGCTATTACCTTTTCATTTAGTTCAGAATGACCTTACAGAATGGGCTACCATACTGTGAAGAGTCACATACAGTAATTTAGCTTTTAAAATGCTATTTATTATTGTATTTTATTTTTGTTTGGTGAAGTGTCAATTATATACCACTAAGCTGACAAATAAATGTGATTGCTGCCAAGAATATTCATCATGACTTTATCTTTACACATTAATAATAAGAATATCTTATGATTTAGGTCTGGGATAAATTTTTTATTACCATGCAATATATTTCTCATGTCCTCACAGTACTTTATGCACAATGTGTTTATAAATATCATGCCATTTTTGGTTTCTAAAATTGACTCTTTTAAGTAACCATTTTAAAGCTCTTTAAAGTCTTCAGCCTTTAAGGGATACTATAGAGTTCAATCATTAAATTTTCTCAAGGAAGAAAAATAATACAATTTCAGAGGGAAGCATTGTATACAGTATGTAATATCTTTCACTGTAGTGTTTGTTTTTTAATTTCAAATATAATGTACTTTCTTATCTTAGAATTTCTGATCTGATCCTCATGTACATGTATACTTTGATTTCAGTGAATATGGAAACAGATTTTAAATGTTCTATGTAGTATAGGTAAAGGGAAAATGGAAAACATAAAACCCTAAAAGAAGATATCAATCCTGCTTGCCATTGTGCATCATAAACATAATTTTTAGAATTGTGCTATCAATTATTCAGGTGCTATATCCTGTATGTCACAAAGAAATTTTGTTTTAGTTTTAGAATTTTTAATTTCGTTTGTTTAGAATTACCTACAGTTTGTTACTAGGCTTTATGTTTTATGTTATACTTTTGTGCGTGACTGACATTAGTTATATACACAATCATATTTTATTTCTTGAATAGTAATATGAAGAGGTCTTTGGAACCACTTCCCAGTAGAACAAATATTATTGAAAGACGTTATATTAAAACAAGTAAAATTAATAGGAGAGGGTCAAGATGGCACTGAAGAGCCATCTGAAGACTAGGTAAACAGAAGTCACATAACTAAAGATATAAAGAAGAAGCCACCTCAAGACTAGTAGGAGAGGTGGAGATGCGAAACAGACTGGTCTTACATCTACATGTGGCAGTTAAGAATCAAGAAGGATATCTTGGCTGCAGAGGTCCCCCCTGAACAGACACAGTACCCAGCTCCACACCAGGCTTTCCAACTGAGAGCACCAGTGCTGGGAAGAGCAGACCCCACAACATCTGGCTCTGAAAATCAGTGGGAATTCTGGCTTGCCAGGTCAGATGGAAGGTGGCTGGAAATCCAGGCATCCACTTAAAGGGCCCATACACAGATTCTCTCACTCCCAGGCATTCACCCTGGGCTCCAGTGGAGGGACAGTGGTTGGGGAGGTGCCAGAGACATACAGAGAGAGACTGAGTTGTGTGGCTTTAGGGCGAAGGCTGGGGGGAAAGCTGTCATTGTTCTTGCATCAAGCTCTTCTCCGGTGTAGCCAGCAGGTGGACATCATCTTTTCTGTGTTGACACCTTCCACCACATAGCTAAATCTAAATTTTCACTGGCCTGGTGAACTGTGCTAACTCTACCCTGGTGACTCCCTGGATCTCTGCCCTCTTCAACTTGCTCATTACCAGAGGCTTTTTTGTAGATGAAAGGTAGGTATTATTGGCCTGCATTGCAGTTTTTTTTGGACAACTCTAGGAGTTCCTTAAGCCCAGGCAGGTGGCATCTGGCCTTCGTGGGCTCTGAGACTTTTACGGAGCAGCCCAAGGCTCAGTGCTTGGCACTAAATCTGAATCTTCATTAACCTATTTAATACCAATAGTACTATGCTGATGACTTCCTGAGATCCCACCCCACTCAGCTCTTGTACTCCCTGAACCACTGAAGGCTCTTTCAGCGGCTCAGCCTTATGGACAGCTGGCAGGTGGTGATAGGCTTAGGAGTTTTCTGGGCCTTTTGCTGAGCTTCCCCAAGCCTAGTACTATTGATGGCAGGCCTCAATTTGCAGCGTGGCCTCTCCCACACACCTCCAGGTCAAGCACAGGCATTGAGTGACCAACCACAGACTGCTTTGTAGCTCCTACCAGATAACTTCAAACCAGTTACAGGCAGTAGCTGACCGTGCCTGAACAGGAGCCCCATCCAAGAGGCCTCAGGACAAGCACACCTAGTGGCCAGCTTCAAATCATCATAGAACACTGCCTGATTAGCCCCATAAGTACCACACCCAAAGGTGGTCTTCTGAGGCACCAGAGTTGTCTAGGGTGAATCCAGTTCCATGGGATTAACCCCCTCACAGCAGCTCATATGCTATGGTCATGGCCTGAAGGTCAGTCCTACCCACTGATGAGCCAAGAGCCACCAAGGCTCAATTAAAACAGGAGGGCACACACAGCCCACACAAGGGACACTACTGCAGCTTAGGTGACCAAGGAGAATGTGCCACTGGGCTCCTAAGGAGGCCACCCTTCCAAGGTTGATAGACAGAGAAGGTCTACCTAATACATAGAAACAAACATAGAGGCAGTCAAATGAGGAAACAACAACAACAATAACAAAAACAAAAAACATGTATCAAATGAAAGAAAGGAAAAAACTCCAGAGAAAGTACTAAATGAAGTGGAGGCAAGCAATCTATCAGATACAGAGTTCAAAACAATGGTCATAAGGATGCTTAAGGAACTTAGTGAGAAGTTCAACAAAGAGATAGCAAGCATAAAGAAAGGCATAGAAACCATAAAAAAGAACCAGTCAGAAATGGAGAATACAATAACTGAAATGAAAAATACACTGAAAGGAATCAACAGCAGATTGGATTAAGGAGAGGATCAAAACCAATTTAGAAACCATTTTAGAAAACACAACTAAAAGGAAAAATAAAAAATGAGGATAGTTTATGGGACCTCTGGAAAAATATCAAGCAGAACAACATCTATATCATAGAGGTACCAGAAGAAGAAAAAACAAAGGTTTGAGAACATATTTGAAGAAATAATGACTGAAAATATCCTTAACCTGATGAAGGAAATATACAAATTCAGGAAGAACAGAGAGCCTCAAATAAGATGAACCCAAAGAGGCCCAAATCAAGGAACATCATAAGTAAAATGCCAAAGGTTAAAGCCGAAGAGAGATTTTTCAAAGCAATGAGAGAAGGCAGTTATCAACAAGGGAAGTCCCATAAGACAACTTTTTTCTCAACAGAAACTTTGCACACCAGAAAAGATTGGCAAGAAGTACTCAAAGTGATGAAAAGCAAAGAAATAAAGCCAAGACTGCTTTACCAGCAAGGGTACCATTTAAAATTGAAGGAGAGATAAAGACCTTCCCAGATAAGAAAAAGCTAAAGGAATTTATCACCACCAAAAAGTATTATGAGAAATATGAAAATGACTGCTTTAAGCAGACAGGAGGAAAACAAAACAAAACAAAAGAATATAAATATGAATAATAAAACAGCAATAACTACATACCTATCAATAATCACTTTAAATGTAAATGGATTAAATGCTCCAATCAAAAGACATAGGGTAGCAGAATGGATAAGGAAACAATACTCTGATACATGCTACCTTAAGAAACTCACTTCAGATGAAGAGACACACAGGTTGAAGGTGAAGGGATGGAAAAAGATATTTCATGAAAATGGAAACAAAATAAAAACCGTGCAGTAATAGCACTTATACCAGATAAAACAGGCTTTAAAATAAAGATTATAACAAGAGACAAAGAAGAACCCAGTAATTCTGCTTCCAAGTATTTATCCGAAGAAACACAAAACACTAATTTGAAAGACATATGCATCTGTATGTTCATTGCAGCATTATTTACAATAACCAAGACCTATACATATGCTGCCTATAAGAGTCCCAGTTCATATTGAAAGATACATACAGCCTGAAAGTAAAGGGATGGAAAATGTATTTCATGAAAATGGAAATGAAAAAAAAAAAAAAGCTAGGATTGCAACACTTAGACCAAATAGGCTATAATAAGAGATAAAAAAGGGCACTACATAATGATACAGGGATCAACCCAACAAAAAGATATAACCCTAGTAAACATTTATGCATTCAACATAGGAGCACTTAAATATATAAAGCAGATAATAACTAATATAATGGGAAAGATTGATAGCAATGCAATCATAGTAGGGGATTTAATACCCCATTGACTTCAAATGATAGATTTTCCAGAAGAAAAATAAAAAAGGAAACAGTGACACATTAGTTCAGATGGAATTAATTGATATTTTTGGAACATTTCACCCAAAGCAGCAGAACATAGATTATTTTCAAGTGCATATGGAACATTTCCCAAGATAGGCTATACGTTAGGCCACAAAACAAGTCTCAATAAATTTAAGAAGGTTGAAATCATATCAAGCATTTTCTCAGACCACAATAGTATGAACCTAGAAATCAGTTACAAGAAAAAAATCTGAAAAACACACAAATACATGGAGGCTAAATAACGTGCTACTGAACAGTGAATGGGTTAACAATGAGATCAAGGAAGAAATCAGGTACCTTGAGACAAATGAAAAAAAAAACCACACAACAGACCCTAATATATGGGACACAAGAAACAAGAAAAATATCAAACAATCTAACCTTACTCTGAAAAGAACTAGAAAAAGAACAGCAAACAAAACCCAAAGTGAATAGAAAGAAATAAAAATCAGATAGGAAATAGAGTCTAAAAAAAAAAAAACAGTGCAAAAGATCAATGAAACTAAGAGCTGGTTCTTTGAAAAGATAGACAATATTGATAATCCTTTAACCAGACTCATCAAGAAAAAAAGAAAGAGGACCCAAATAAATAAAAAATGAAAGAGGAGAAGTGACAACTCATTCCACAGAAATAAAAAAAGATTATAAGAAAATACTATGAACAATCACATGCCAACAAATTCCACAATCTGGAAGAAATGGATAAATTCTTAGAATCATACAATCTTCCAAGACTTTATCAAGAACAGAAAATTTGAACTGACCAGTTACTACTACCAAAATTAAATAAGTAATCAAAAAACTCCCCACAGACAAAAATCCTGGACCAGATGGTTGCACAGGTGAATTTTACCAAACATTCAAAGAAGAATTAACACATGTCCATATCAAACTATTCCCCAAAATTGGAGAGGATGGAAGGCTCCCAACCTCATTTTGCAAGGCTACTGTTACCCAGACTCCAAAGGTAGACAAAGACATTACAACAAAATAAAATTATAGGCTGATATTTCTGATGAACATAGATGTAAAAATCCTCAACAAAATATTAGCAAATTCAATTCAGCGATACATTAAAATGATCATAAATCATGATCAAGTATTTTTTCCTAGGATACAAGGTTGGTTCAATATCTGCAAATCAATGTGATAAACCACATTAACAATTTAAAAGACAAAAATCATTATCGTAACAATAGATGCAGAAAAATTGTTTGACAAAATCTGGCATCCATTTATGATAAAATCTCTCAGCAAAATAGAAATAGAGGGAATATTCCTCAACATAGTAAAGGTCATATACCAGGGGTCCCCAACCTTTTTGGTACCAGGGATTGATTTTGTGGATGACAGTTTTTCCATGGACCAGAGTGGGGGTTGGTTTTGGGATGACTCAAGTGCATTACGTTTATTGTATACTTTATTTATATATATAGTGAAGTAATTATACAACTTACCATAATGCAGAGTCAGATGCTACCAGGTGCAGTTGTACAATTGAAGTACATCGACACACTTGTCTTTATAAAGCCTGCCACCAGATGTAGCTTAATTGTCTTTGCCACTCATCAATTGGGTTTTAGTAAGACTGCAAGCAGTTGATTTATTATGATCTCTGTGTAGTCAGACCTCTCTGCTAATGTTAATCATAATGTTAGCCACTCCTCAGTGCTAGCATTACTGTCTCAGCTTCACCGCAGATCATTGGGCATTTATTTCTCATAAGAAGGATGCAACCTAGATCCCTGGCATATGTAGTTCAAAGCTGAGTTCACACTCCTATGAAAATCTTATGCCTGATGATCTGAGGAGGAGCTGAGGGGGAATGCTAATGCTGTCTGCAAATACAGATGAAGCTTTGCCACTAGACAGCCACTCACCTCCTTCTGTGCAGCCTGGTTCCTGCACAGTAGGAGGTTAGGGGTTGGGGACTCCTGCCATACAGCATACCCACAGCTAACATTATACTCAAAGGGGAAAAGCTAAAAGCATTTTTCTTACAGTCAGGAATAAGACAAGGACATTCACTTTCACTACTTTTATTCAACATAGTATTGGAAGTCCTAGCCACAGGAATCAGACAAGAAATATAAATAAAAGGCAACTAAATTGCAAAGGAAGAAGTAAAACTTATTATTTGCAGATGACGTGATACTATATATAGAGAACCCTAAAGATTTCACCTAAAAACTATTAGAACTGATAAATTCAATAAAGTAGTAGGATACAAAATTAATATTCAGAAATTGGTTGCATTTCTAATATGTCCATAATAAATTATCAGAAAGAGAAATTAAGAAAACAGTCTGATTTATAATTGCATCAAAAAAAATGCCTAGGAATGAATTTAACCAAAGAGATAAAGACTTGTACTTGAAAATTTTAAAGACATTGAAGAAAGAAATAAAAGAAGATACAAATAAATGGAGGCATATACTGTGTTCATGGATATGAAGAATTAATATTATTAAAATGTCAACACTACCCAAAGCAATCTGTGACTTTAATGTGATTCCTATCAAAATACCAATGGCATTTTCACAAAACTCAAACAAAAAATCCTAAACTTTATATGAAGCCACAAAAGACTGAATAGCTATAACGGTCCTGAAAAGAACAAAGTTGGAGGTATCACAATACCTGATATCAAACTTTACTTCAAGGCTATATTGTGGAAAAGATCTCAAATCAGACTGGTGAGAAACCAAGCAACACCCAGACAGTTGGAAAACTCAGGTTTATTGCGCCGGTGGTCCCAGAAGAGCTAGTGCTCTGAAGATCTGGGCCTGGAGCTCAGTCACAACATTCCTTATATAGACCCTTTTTAGCATGGCCTGACTGGGGAATTTGAACTCAGGCTACTACAAAGCAGCAGGAGTTGCTATGGTTGCAGGTAGTTACATTGCGTAAAAGGGCAGGAGTTACTATGAGTTACCAGCAGTTACAAAGTGTTAAAAAGCATGGGAGTTGCTAAGGTGTACATTTGTAGCTTAGACAGATCAAACAAAAAGGGAGGGTGAGTCTTTAGTCAATTTCGAGTACAGTCAATGTAGCAAGCATATTTACAGAAGCAGAACAGAGAGCTGATTAGCCTTTTGAATGAAAATTCCTCTTTAGCTATAGTAATCAAAATAGCATGGTACTGACATTAAAACAGACATAGATCAGTAGAAAAAATGGAGAGCTCAGAAATAAAATAAAACCTCATTTATATGGTCAATTAATTTATGACAAAGGAGACAAGAATATACAGTGGGGTAAAGACAATAAATGGTGTTGGGAAAACTAGACAGATGATGTGCAAAAAATAAAACTAGACCACCTTCTTATACCATATATAAAAATAAGCTTAAAATGGATTAAAGACTTATATTTAAGACCTGAAACCATACAACTCCTAGAAGAAAACAGGCAGTAAACTCTCTGACATTGCTCTTAATATTTTTTCTGATCTGTCACCTCTGGCAAGGGAAACAAAAGAAATAATAAACAAATGAGATTACATCAAACTAATTTTTTGCACAACAAAGGAAACCTTCAATAAAATGGAAAGAAAACCTAGTGACTAGGAGAAAATATTCACTAATGATATATTCAATAAAGGGTTAATATATAAAATATATAAAGAACTCACAGAACTTATCACCAAAAAAACAATGATTCAATTTAAAAATGGGCCGAGGACCTGAATATGCATATCTCCAAAGGGGATATACAGATGGTCAATAGACACATGAAAATATATTCAACGTCACTAATCATCAGAGAAACACAAATTAAAACCACAGTGAGATATTACCTCACAACTGTCAGAATGGCCACCATCAATCATCAAAGAACAAGTGTCGGCGAGGATATGGAGAAAGAACCTTTATCCACTGTTGGTGGGATTGCAAATTGGTGCAGCCACTATGGAAAACACTATGGAGATTTCTCAAAAAATTAAAAATAGAACTACCTTCTGACCCAGGAATTTCACTTCTGGCTATTTATCTGAAGAAATCAAAAACACTAATTCAAAAAGATATGTACTCCTGTGTTTATTGCAGCATTATTTACAATAGCCCAGATATGGAAGCAACATAAGTGCCCATCTATAGATGATTGGGTAAAGAAGAGGTAGTACATTTATACAATGTAACATTACTTGGCTATAATAAAGAGTGAAATCTTAATCATTTGCATCATTATGAATGGATCTGGAAGGTATTATGCTAAGTGAAATAGATCAGACAGAGAAAGACAAATACTGCATGATCTCACATATATGTGGAATCTAAATAACAAAATAAACACAAAATAAACAGAAACCCATAGATGAAGAGAATAGCTGATGGTTGCCAGCTGGGGTTGTAGGGTAGTGTGAGTTTGGAGGGTAGGGTGAAAATGATGAAGGGATTAAGAAGTACAAATATGAATTAGTCATTGGAATGTAAAGTAATGCATAGGGAATATAGTCAATAATATGGTAACAACTATATATATATATATATATAGTGCCAGGTGGGTACTAGAACAGTCAGGGGGATCACTCTGTAAATTGTATAAATGTCTACTATTCTGTGCACCTCAAACTAATATAATGTCGAATGTTAACTGTAATTGAAAAATCAAAGAGGAGGGAAAGGTAAAGGAGAATAAGAGGTTCAAACTTCCAGGTATAAAAGAAATGTCATAAAGATGTGGTGTACATCATAGGGAATGTAGTCAATAATATTGTGATAGTGTTGTGGGTGTCAGATGTTTTTTGGACTTATGGTGATCACTTCTTTAGGTATATAAATGTTGAATAACTATGGTGCACACTTGAAACTAATATGATATTGTATTTGATATATTTTTAATAATAATCTTTAAAAAGATCAAGACTTGTCCTAAAGGCATAAAGCAAATGAAGAAACATTTATTCAAGAAAATCTATAGAAATATCAGGTAGAAAAAGGAGATTTTAGGTCTTGAGGCCAACCCTGCCATTCTGGTCTGCTTTCTGCCATTCTGCATGAAAGAAGATTCACTCTGAGCATCTGTAACCAAAAAGGGGGGTCTCTCTCTCCATCCAGCTCCCAGTTAAGGGCTGTAGTCTCTCTAGAAATAGGTTATCACAAGCATTTCTCATTATCTCAAGTTTTTTGTTGCCCATTCAGCTCTGCCTGAGTGCAGAAACCTGCCACTGGACCCCATGTATGAGAGTACTTCTCCAATTGCCCTGACTTCAGCTTACATACAGGGTGGAGTTGCCATACCAGGAAGGTCAAGTGGAGAAGACCAGAGGCTACTGCTTCTTTCCAGAAGCCCATTAATATCCCAAGTATGTTATTATCAGAGAAGTAAGCAAACATTTCTGACCCCCTTTCCAGAACAGTGGCTCAAAAGTTTTCCATAGTGAAAGATTTAGACTATAAGAATAGAGAGCATCAACATCCTCCTCAAAAGAACTGACTTTATTTTGAAGAGATTGTAGCAAAGTTTTAGCCTAGGGTCTTCTCAAAATCAAGAGAGATTTTAATGGTAAGCAACTAAGGAGAGGGTGATATCTTCATGACAGTGAGCTAAGCTTTAGATCTACTTAGTTGACCAGAGACAACAAGGTAAAGGGACAGCTAAGTTGATCCTTCCTAGAGTCAAAAGAAGTTTCAAAGTTGGCCTTAAAACCTAGATCTTCAAAGGAATACAAGTGGAGTTGAATCAGACTTGGATAATTTGTGCTCCAGAGCATTGTCAATAACAGTAGAACAATCTGCCAGCAATTAGTGGAGCCTAACCTCTGGGTGTGATGCCAATAGAGGCATACAGCTTAACAAAGATCAGGAAAAGAGACTTTGAAATAGAGCTCTATCCTTGTAAATGTTCAAGGTTGTGTCCACTGAGGAGCAACATCCAAGGTTTTATAAGGTAATTCGTTAAGCAAGTGAACAAATAATAGCAAAATTTAGTAAGCATCATATAAGAATATTCAAGAAAACTTTTTAGGCTGAAATTAGTACACACGGGGAAATTCAAATCCACACCAAAGGATGAACACCAGTAAAGGTAATTCAAAATACAATGTAAATGCATTTCTTCTTTCCTTTCCTAGCTTATTTAAAAACAGTTATGTACAACAATTTGTCTATATTGTAGGACCAATAATATATAGAAAAATGTAATGTATTTGACAATAATAGCACAAAGGCAATTCGTAGAAACAAAGCTGTATTAGAATAATAAAGAAATGATACCGATGGAAACTCAAATCTGCAGAAAGAAATTTAAAGTATTTTGCATAAATAATTTAATATAACAAACTATAAATATGTACTTTCAATTTTCTACATAAGCATTTGTAAATGAAATACAATTATATAAAATAATAACTATTATACTGTATGGCAGACAAATCTAATTATATCGATAAACATTAAATTTTGAATGGATTAAACATTTAAGAAACCCTACTGAATATCAGAAAGAAAAAGGAGAGACTGACTTTAGGCATAGTCTGATCCCTGCTTTCATGCTAAACTTTTGTTCAGCATGATGGAAGATCCACTCTGGAGGTGGAGGGTGTCTTATTTTCCACCCCGCTAAGGTCTATACAATCTAATTAAAGACAGATTTGCAGACTGAATAGAAGACAAACAATATCCAAATGTATCTCTATGGGAGATACACTTTAGATTTAAATACAGAATTATGTTGAATGTAAAAGAATATAAAAAGATATCATACAAACAGAAACCATAAGAAAGCTAGAGTGGCTATACTATTATCAGGTAACAGAGACTTTAAAAATATTCAGTCTGTGTAAAGCATTTACCTTTTAAAATTAAGTATGAAAGACTGTATGACAATGGAAAGAATACTGAAGCAAAGTCTCATTGCAAGGATAAGTTAAACCACAGAGATCCAATACATGGAGTTTTTTTACTGATTCACTGTAGGTGATTATTCTATTTGTTTCATTTATTTTTTGCTCTCTTTATGTAACATGTTGGTAATATAAAAGATCAGGCTGACAAAAGAAGCCATCTGATAACACTACATAGGATGCAATATTCAATAGCATTTCCAACAAAACTTTTTTTTAATCAGGAGCAAATATTTAAGCAATGTTTATAGTTGACACTAATCTTATATATTTCAAAAAGTAGTGTTTTTTCAGATTACAGAGCATAAAATAGAAAATGTATATGCAGGCAAGTCTGTTCCTCCCTCCCTCCCTCCCTCCCTCCCTCCCTCCCTCCCTTCCTTCCTTCCTTCCTTCCTTCCTTCCTTCCTTCCTTCCTTCCTTCCTTTTTTAGCCCTTCTGCCTTAAATTTTCAGATTTAAACCTATATATCTAAAATTCAAAAATTTGGACCTCAGTTTTGCAAAATATATGTATTCTTTCATGTGTAAAAAGACTTTTTTTAATAAATTATTTTTACATCTTTATTAATTTTACTGATTTGGACTTCAAATGCATATTTAAACACCTTTCATATAAAAGTCTAATTTAGTATTTTCTACATATATGTTGAATGCCAGTTAATTGATATATTTATATGATTTATTTTATTCAACATATGTGAAAACATTTTATGCATATATGTTAATTTGAAAAAATCAAAAACAGGAGCACTCTTAATACTATATTTTAGTATTCTCACAATGATTTAACATTAACACATTTAATCTTTACAACAATCTTATGTGTTAGTATACTTTTACAAATGAGGAACCTAAGGTACAGTGAAGTTAAATATATATACTCATGGTCACAAAATTAGCAGCTGGTAGAACTGAAATTTGAACTCGGAAAGTTTGGTTTCAAAATCTAGGACCTAATTAAATGGTTTTCTCAACCAGTAGTCACAGTATTTTAGGATGTCATTATGTTTCTGTAGGCTTTCTTGATCTATTAGAGGAAAAGTATCAGATGGTTTAAATAATTTTTAGGTCAGAAGGCTTGTTTTTCACCATGTCAAACTAATCTATCTAAGTGGTTTCTCTTTTACAAGCATTAAATTACATTAAACTGCATCTTTTCTTTTTATTTAATTCTGCAATGTGATTTTGACAGACCATACTGTCATAGGGAATTAATGATAGTAAATGTGTGTTGAATATCTACTGTCTTAAAGGCACAAATATTTTTTTGAAACAAGACACCAAATTTTGCCATGAAATTGAAGGCATCATATCCTAATAAAGCCATGGATTCATTTAGAAATAAAAGAATTGGGAAGTATTACATATCTATACCAAGGAGATTATGTTTGAATTAGTTGTCAAAGAATATATGAATTTAAATTGTCACTTTTTTTACTTGTTAGAAATAAATACCTGATTTCAAAACATCAGTATTCCATGCTCCACAAAAAGACAGAAAAAATGTATTGCCATTTTTGGATGAGATGAGGTATGCAATGACTATTGCATAAAAGCACTCAGTCATGAAATAGAATTTTTCCTTCTTATTCTGGCATCAAATAACTTCTTTTGATGAATGTCAAATTCAACTTCAAAGAAAATATTAGATTTCTTTTAGAAGATGAGATATAATTAAATCAACTTAATGATTTTATAGTTTCTAATTTCTTTTTAATTTCCATTTATAATTATATACATGCAAGGAGTATTATAAAATATATAAAATAAGATAAATTTCATGTTACTAAAAAAAAATTTTTAACTTCATATTTGAATTATAAATGAAATTTTTCTAAAACTATATATATGTTTGACTAATTCATCAGAGGACTTATTTTAAAAGTGATGTTTAAATTTTTGGATTACACTGTTGAAGAATTTTACAGGATAAATTTTGCTCTACCAGAGAACATGTTTTACCAAACATGAACATTAGTTTATGTGAATTAATTTTTGAACAGGTTCATTTACCAGTTCTTAAGAAGGCTGATAAATTAACATGTTTGTATTGTGGGGAAAAAAAAGTTCCAAGGTTATTAAGAACAACAACAACAACAACAACAACAACAATAATGAAAAACAAAGAATACAAATGATGACAAACTACATATTTCAGTGGCTGAGAAAATATAATTAATATATTAATCTCGTGTAAAAATTATCAAAATCGAGTCTTTGAGCAATCATAAATATTGAGGTGAAAGCTGCTGGTATATAACGGTATGAGTTTTACATTAAATCTAAGGGGATATAATATTGTTTAAAAGCAGACTGTGTTAAGTTAAAGTTACATATTGTAAATCTTAAGGACTAACATACACGCATGCGTGCACACACATACACACCTGCATGTGAACACACACACAAACAGGTTTAGCCAGTAAGCACATTTAACCCAAAACAAAGCAGAGGAAGAATACAAAAAGAACAAAGAAGTAATTGGATAAATAGAAAACAATTGACAAGATGGCATGTTTAAAACCAAATATATAAATGAATCAATTAAAAACAAATTGTCTAAACATACTGATTTAAAGGTATGTATTGTCAACTGTATGCTATATACAAGATATACATTTTAAATAGAAATATACATTTTTCAAAAAAGGATGAAAAAAATGATTTATCATCTAAATACTAATCAAAAATATCCCAGAATGGTTATATCTATAAAAATAAACTTTAGGAAAAGAAATATTACTAGAGAAAAGAGGGATATTTCATAATTTTAAAAAGGTCAGTTCTTCAAGAAGATATAAAAAGCCATAAATATATGTGTAACAATACAGCTTCAAAAATATATAAAGTAAAAATTGACAAAATCGAAATTAATTTCAACTAGAATATCTCAACAATTCTTAATATAAGAAAACACAATATCTAAAAAACTATAAAATATTTAAATTAACATAATTGAGATAATGTAACCAATACAAAACAATAAGAAGTCAGTTTTTTTCAAGTTTATATGGGACATTCAGATGTTTCTCAATAATATTGAGGGGATGAAATTGTGTAAAATATTTTTTTATTACAAAATAATTGAGTTAAATACTTTAATGAAACATCCCCAGATTAAAAAGTAATAATAAAATAGGATTTTAAAAAATTAAAACCATATCATAACAATTTGGAGGATATAGCTAAAAACAATGTTTAAAGTGTATAGTGTTAAAGGTTTATTTTAGAATATAAAGTCTATAATTTATGATCTAAGTTTCCATCTAAAAATTCTAGTAAAGGTTCAAATTAAATTTAAATCATAGAAGTATACAATAAAGATAAAAACAGGAAACAATAAAATATAAAGCAGACAAAATAAAATCAATCAAAAATCTAGTTTTATGAAATGTTCCATAAAATTGATGACCATTTACCTATATTGATTATGCAGTAGAGAAAATATACAAACAATACAAATAACCAATAGCTAAAACAGACATTTTAGGAGAGAAAGAAAATATGAACAATTTTGCAATGCATTCAACTTGGATATGAAATGTGTTTTTTTGAAAGATACAAATTAGTAAAACTGACTTTAGAAAATCTCAATAGACTATGTATTAAATATAATAAGTTTATATTTAACCTTCCCAACAAGAAAACTCCTGACTCAAATGGCTTCTTTGGTAAACCTTTTTAAAAGTTTAGGGAAAAGATAATTTCTTTTTTATTATTTATTCATTTTTATTATTAATTTTTATTATGGTGGCATAATAAAAATTACTGGTTAACAAAATCCAGTAAGTTTTAGGTGTACAATTTAACAGGTGTGTGTGTGTGTGTGTGTGTATGTGTGTGTATGTATGTATGTGTGTGTGTGTGTTTGTGTGTGTGTGTATATATACACACACGCACACACATGTATATATTGCATTGTGTGTTCACTGCCCATTGTTAGACTTTTTTCTGTCACCACATATTTGACCGCTTTTACTCTATCTACCTTCCCCCTCTCCCATCCCCCTACCTTCTGGTAACCACTAGTCTATTGTCCATGTCCATGAGTCTCTATTTACTTGTCCTGTTTGTTTGTTGCTTTTAGGTTTATATCCCACATATAAGTGATATCATGTAGTTTTCAGCTTTTTCTGTCTGGCTTATTTTGCTTAGCATGATTATCTCAAGGTCCATCCATGTTATCGCAAATGGCAGTATTTCATCTCTTCTTATGGCTGAGTAAAAAGTAATTTCAATCCTACACAAACTCTTCAGGAAATAAAGAATAGAAGGAGGCATGTTTTGAAATCAACAACATTCTGATAACAAAAACAGACAAGGACATTGTGGGAAAAGCAAAACAGTATACTACTATTACCCATAGACCTAGACTCACGTGCGTGCGCGCGCGCACGCACACACACACACACACACACACACACACACACACACATATTGTGTATACAAAGAGAATCTAAAAAGTGTATTTAAAAGATGATTTAAGATATATTTGAAACATTTTTTATAACATGACTATGTAGGAATCAAATAATATATCATTGAGCATTCAAAATTCTATCAATATAATTCCGAAATATATAGAATGCAAGAGAAAAAATGATTATCAGAGCTAGAAAAACATTTGAATAAATTTACCACCTGTTCACGATGAAAACTCTCACACAACCAGCAATAAAAGGAAATTTCTCAATCCAATAATATCACAAAAAAGAAAGAGAAAAGTGGAAGAGAGGAAGGGAGAAGGAAGAGGAAGGAAGAAAGGAAGGAGGGAAGGAAGAAAGGAAGGAAGGGAAGGAAGGGAGGGAGGGAGGAAGGAAGGAAGGAAGGAAGGGAAGGAGGGAAGGAGGGAAGGAGGGAGAGAAGATTGGGTGCAAGGCAAGAATGCATTCACCACTCCTATTCAACATTGTATTGGAGGTCCTCCCTAGAGTGATAAGGCAATCAAGTAAGTGAAACACACATTTTACAAAAGGTAAGACATAAACATCTCTTTATCTGCATGTGGTATAATTGTGTATAAGGAAAATTCTGAGTAATCTAAAAAAGTTAACAACTAATAACTGATTAGGAAAGTCAGTTATAAATTATTTCTATTTTTATGTACCAGAAAATAGCTATTGGAAACAATTGGGAAATAGAATAATCATTCAAAATAGCATCTCAAAATATTAAATACCTAGGGATGAGTTTTAATAAAATGCATGCATGAACATTACACTGATACCTATAAATCATAAGACATTTAAAAAGTCCTAAATTAATATTTGGAGCATATGAGTTATTCATAGGTTGGCCAGCTTGATATTAAGATACCAAGTTACACCAAATTGCTAAATGAATTATGCATAACCCCAATTAAAATCCCATTAGACTTTTGTGTGTGTATGTGGAAATGTGCAAGCTGATTCTAAAATATACATGAAATTGCAAAAAGACATAGAATAGCCAAAACAATTTAGAAAAAGAACATGGTTGGAGGATTCACACTATGTGATTAAAACTTAACATTAAAGTATAGTGATTAAGACATTGTGATATGCCTTGAGGATATACATGTAGATCAGCAGGACAGCTTGGAGTGTCCACAGATGAACTCAACATATATTAATGAAATTCAGCCTTTTTGCCATGCTAATTCAATGAAGAGGACGGTTAATTTTTTCTGCCATGCTGATGGAACAACGTGATATCCACATGGAGGGGGGAAACTTTGTTACCTCACGTTATGAACAAAAATTTAATTGAAATGGTTTATAGCCTGAACATTGACAGCAAAATCTATGATATTTCTAGATTAGTACGGAGGAAAATTATCTTTGTGACTCTGGGGTAGGCAAAACACATGACTGATTAGGGAAAAAATGATAAAATGGGCTTTAACAAAATTAAAATTCTCTCGCTCTCTTTTTTTTTTTTTTTTTTTTTTTTGGGTAAATGCCATTAAAAATGAAAAGGAAAGCACAGACTAGGAGAGAATTTTGCAGTACTGGTTGGTACCTGACAAATGACTTATATCCATAATATATAAGAAATTCTTATAACTCTATAATAAAACGACAAACTACCCAATTAAAAATTGGCAAAGAATTTGTACACCAAAGAGCATATGTTAATAACAAGTCAGCACTAGAATACTGCCTACCATAATTAGTCATTAGGGAAATGCAAATTAAAATAACAATTAGACTGCTACTCACTGCCAGAAAAGCTAAAATTTAAAAGAAAACCAAGTGTTGGTAAGCATGTAGATTAAACTCTCACACATTACTTAAAACTGACCATTCTAAAAAATATTTTGGTGATTTTTTAAATAAAATTAAATGTACTTATCATAAGTTTAGCAGTTCCCTCAAATATTTACCTAAAATAAATGAATATATATTCTTACAAATACAAAATGAATATATATTCTTACAATACAAAAATGTTATTGCAGCTTTATAATAGACCCAAAATAGAACCAAATGTCTATTAACAGGGGGATGGTCAAGAAAATTGTGATCTTTCTATATAAGATAATAATACTAATAAAAAGAATGATTTATTGATGCATGACAAAAAATATGATTCCTAATGCTAAATGACAGAATACAAACACAAAAAGATATTATGTCTTTCTATTTCTATGGAACACTTTAAAAGGCAAATCTTATTTATTGTAACACAAAGCAACTTTTGTTATTGGGGGTATGGGAGAGATAATCACCAAGGGTAACAGATGACTATGATCTGTATCTTGGTTGTGGTAATAATTTGTGTGTGTGTGTGTGTGTGTGTGTGTGTATGTGTGTGTGTGTATAATTCATTGATCTATACTTTTAAAGGGATACATTTAATTGTATTCATAATGATATTTCAATAAAAAGTGATTAGACAAATGACAAAAATTTGTGAAGTTTTTAAGTCTGCTTATCTGAGCTTCATTAACAGTGGTTTCTCCAAATAATCACTCGGTTCTTTTTAGGTCATGTAAAGGATCTACTTTGTCAAATATGAGTTTTTTTTTCAGGTTGCTGCAAGAGTGGGCTTTCCAGTTTGAGCATGTTGCCTTACTTTTCTTCCATATTTCCCTCTTAGTCCAGCTTCCTTATTCTCTGCAGGAGTCAGAAGACAAACCAACAAGCAAATTAAACAAAGGTAAAAACATTTAAGAGAAAAAGAACTCACAATGCTGTGGCCTAAGTACAAGTATAACAGGTTTGTTGAAGGAACTCTATTGACACATAAAGAATAAAACTTTGCTTTAAACTCACTCCCTGAGGCATTTTTTCTTTGTTACTAGATGGAATTCCATAATCTCTTCCACTATCTCATAATCAATGGAATGATTTCCAGACATTTGAATTCCAGTCATGAGGTCATTTAAGCAATTACAATGACCACTCCAGTGTCATAATCATAGCCAAACAATAGCTTTTCCCTTCTCAGCTTAAACTGGAAAGCCTGCACTGAGTTGTAGGGTGGGAGGAAAGGAAATGGACTTCAATAGTGAATTTAACTATATTTTCCCAACTTAATACAGTTTTCTTTCCTTTCATAAGGCCACTCCTGGTCTCTCTATATATGGAACAAAAAGAACAGAGATGTAAGTGTAGAAAATGTCTTTGTGCAAAGACACAGGGGATGATTCCTTTTGAATTCATCTCAATTACCCCTACTCATATAGTGGATTTCTCAAATGTCCCACATTAGGTCTTCCCAGCTCCAATTTTATATGGGCAATGCCTCTCCCTCATTCAACTTCTGGACATCTAGTGGTCCACTTTCTGTTGGGGTCCCAAACACAATTTTGTTTGATATTTTAATAGGATTCAAAGAAACTTCAGTTTTATCTCTTGTAGAGTCCTCAGTTTTACCCAGTTGGAAGTGAAGATATAGTTTAAGTCTTACCTACTAAACCTTCATGGGTCACTTCAGTCTGCCTTTCACCTATATACTCACTAAAACTGTAAGGCTCATATATATTTTCCAATTGTCTTCTAAAAGTCTTCTCATTCAGTTGACAGTAAGGAGAAAAGAGCTGTATTAACTATGGTCATACAGAGATACAGGATTAATATATCAATATAGACACATAGAAAGAGATTTATTTTGAGGGATCAAATCTTGCACTTACAAAGGATGAGAAGTGGCATGATCTCTTATCTTTGAGCTGGTGGCCCAGGAAAGCAAGTGGTGTAGATGCAGTCCAAACTCTAAGGCTTGAGAACCAGGGTAGCCAATGATGTAAGTTCTGGACTGAGTCCAAAGGCCCAGGAATGCTGAAGTCTGAGGGCAGCAGAAAATGGATGTCCAGCACAAGCAGAGAGTAAATTCTCCCTGCCTATGCCTATTTCTCTCTTGTGGCCCTGAACAGATTAGATGATGCCTACCTGCATTGATGAGAGTAATCTTCGTTCACTCTACCTGAATAACCAACAGGTTCATGAAAAGTTGCTCAACATCACTAATCATCAGGGCAATGTAAATAAAAACCACAATGATATGTCTCCTCACAGCTGTTAGAATGGTTGTCATAAAAAAGATGAAATAACAAGTGTTGGCAGAAAAGTGGAAAAAGGGAACCCTTGTGTACTATTGGTAGAAATGTAAATTGGTATAGTCACTATGGAAAACAATATGAAATTTCTCAAAAAATTAAAAATAGAATTCGCATGATCCAGCATTTCCACTTTGGGATATGTACATCCAAAGGAAATAAAATCACTATATCAAAAAACCATCTGCACTCTTATGTTCATTGTAGCATTGTTTACAATAGCCAAGACATGAAAGCATCCTAAGTGTTCGCTGACAGATGATGAAGAAAATACACACACACACACACACACAATAATATTATTCAACCATAAAAAAGAAAATCCTGCTGTTTGCAACAACATGGACTAGACTTTGAGGGCATTATGCTAAGCGAAGTAAGTCAGACACAAAAAAGACAAATCTTGTATGATCTCACTTAAAAAAACATAGAAACAGAACAGATTGGTAGTTACCAAAGGTGGGAGATGGGGAAATGGGAGAAATGGGTGAAGGTAGTTTAAAAGTACAAACTTTTAGTTACAAGATAAATAAGTCATCTAGATGTAATGTGCAGCCTGGTGACTATGCAGCCTGGTGACTATAGCTAATAATACTGTATTGTATATTTGAAAATTGTTAAGAAAGTAAATCTTAACAGTTTCCATTATAAGAAAAAGCATTTGTAGCTGTGTGAGGTGATGGGTGTTAACTAACTGTATTGTGGTAATCATTTTTCAGTATATACATATATAAAATTATTGTGTTGTGTACCTTAAACCGATACAATATTAAACATCAATTATAGCTCAATAAAACTGGGATGAAAAAAGTCTCATGGGATTAAAAAACATTATAAAAAGAAAAAAATGATATTCACACTTACACAGCATTTGTAAAAGCCACGAAACAGGTTTTCCACATTCTTCTTTGTAAGTCTTCAGCTGTTCATCAAGCACCATGCTTTGAAACTAAGAGTGTGCTTACTCTTTTTTTTTCTTTGTAATTTTTGATATCTCATATAAAATAGAATAAAAGCACATTTCAGTAGCTCAGTTTTTGAAGAGAGAGCCTCATGAAGAGTTTATGCTACTACCAATAAAGGACCAATTGCTATAAGACTAGTCATTGATGCATATCGTGACCTGCTGTTACCATTTTAAAAAGGTGACTGGTCTGAAAAGGTAAACTATTTAAATATGGGAAATATTAGACAAAGAAGGAACTTATCCTAGAACGTTTAACAACAAAATAATAAAAGTGATGCAAAAATCTTTATCATATCAATAGAATATGTTTATTGTTCCTTTTAAATAATTAAAAAATTTTAATCACTCTCAAGAATAGACTTCATCAACTATCATCCAGTATATCTAGTGCCATTAAGTGTCCTTTGGGACAGTTAGGATATTTTCCAGATGAATAAAAGGTCTCAAAGATACTAAATGACTTACTTGTTCCTAGCCATAAAGCTAGTAAGTGTGAGGTGGGCCTAAATCTCAACTCCAATGGCTATTGTCCAGTTTCTTATTCACTAGCTTATAGACACATGTTTAAGTAGCACAATTTCTTTAAAGGTGATCATTTTAAATAGAAAACAAATTACAAATATTGAATAAAATTTTTAAAAGGCCATCGAATTTTTCAGATACTGAAAAGATAAAATTTACAATATGAAATTTTAATAAATGTTATATGACCTGGAAGTTATTAGCAATTTAACAATTTAGCGAGGAAGAAGAAAGATATTTGGTCATTTAAGAAGATATGAATTTTATTAAGATATACATAATTTAGAACTAATTATACATAATTTCAGTTTTGAGGTTAAAAAATTGCTGTTACCATTGCTAATATTTTTTTTCCTAGTTAATATTTTGAGAGATTATTCTCTCAATTTAAAATTTGTATGTACTTCATTTTTTTTTTTTTTTATTTACAAAGTGCTCTTAATTTGTAAGCTCCTAAAATCTAAATTCAACTGAGTTTATTCTCCATTTGGCAATTTCACAAAAGAAATTTTATATAAATTTCTCCAGAACATGACATAAACTTAAGTAATGAGATTTTGCATTAATAAGAAAAGCACTGTATTATATCTAATGTGGAATTAGAATGTTTCTCATGCCATTTTTAATTGACTTAAAATGATAGTAATTAAACTATAGATTTTGTTATATATATTTGTTAAAGAAATAATATTAATGTTCGCCCAAGCCAAATTGCAAAGAATATATTGTTTTGACAGTTGTATTTGTTTACCAGTTGTCCTATAATAAATATCTCAGTCTGAGTGACTTAAAAAACAGAAATACGTTTTCTCACAGTTTTATAGACTGAAGTCCAGGATCAAGGTGTTGGCATGTTTGGTTTCTTCTGAGGCTTCTTTCCTGGGCTTATCGATGACAGTCTTCTCGCTATGTCCATACATAGCCTTTTCTCTGTTCTTGAGCAGCCTTGGCATCTCTTCTTCTTGTTACAGTGCCAGTCCTATTGGTTAGGGCCCCATCCTTAAGACTTCATTTAACCCAATGACCTCTCTAAAGATCCCATCTCTAAATGTGTTCGCATTCTAAGCACTAGGCATTAGTACTTCAATATTTAAGTTTTTTTTTGGGGGGGCACAATTCTGTCTATCACAATAGTAAACCTTACTATATATTGATTGTCTTCACTTTAGATGTGATGTGCTCAAATTAATAGGTTATTTTATTTTCTGTTATAATCCCAACATGAATCATAAAAGGTGCTTGTTGTCAAATTGATTCATTTTTTAAAAAATTATTCATTAGAATCTTTATTAAGCATGTATTTGTTGCCTAACTCAATGTTATCATTGTGACAATATAAATCATAGATCACCTCCAGTGAAATAATTGCCTAAATAATGAAAAAAAAATACAAATTGTTAAGAATGATTTGAGTAAAGATATGATGTATAGAATATTGATGATATCATTTTACTCTCTAAAGAATTCAAAGCAGTTAAAGATAAATAGAGTCAAGGGCCACCCTGAAAAATAAATCATGTCAGATATGACCATTGAACTGTACTTCAAATCTAACATACTGTTTGGCTTGATGAAGACTGGAATCCCATGAAATTTGTGAGATTTTCCACTTTCTGCTGTCTCATACTGTTAAAAAGTTCATGTAGGAATAGATGGTACTTATCCTACTGAAGAAATGTAGAATCGAATTATTGGAAAATTACTAGAAAAGGTTGGATTACACATATTAATTACTTGCAGTGCATTGAGGTTCAAATTTAGGACCTGTCATATTGGAAAGAAGAATCAAGATGAAATATCTATAATAATTCTTAATTATAGCTTTGGGTTTGGCTGAAAAGAATATTGAAATCTATAGGAGAGAGGACCAGAATAGAATATCATCTTAAGTAGACATATGTGGTTGTGTTTTTACTTTTAACGTCTTAAGTATTGATACAATATTACTCAAAGAGATTTAAATTTATATATTTGTTCAAAATTTTGTAATAAATTTTTTCCTAAAATTGTAAAAAATTATTTTTGTACTCAGCTGAGATCTGCTGTGCTGGTAGGTACATAGATATTTAAGGTGAAAATATTTAAAATTAAACTGATTCTTTCTTTCAGAATATTGACAACCTGGATCCAACTTTAAACAGTAACTAGTATCTTATTCTTAAAATGTTTGCATATAAACAAATAATTGTGCAGAGCCTGTAGTATCACTGTGCACTTAGATATATGCAGTAAAAGTATGCTGAGTAAATGAATGATTAATACAAAGTGGAAGAAAGTAATTCAACTTGATATTGTATGAGTAATCAGTAAATTTAATTTCATTAGTACAGATCCTTAAAAACAATTGTTAAACAATTTATCACAATATTCAATAATAATTTAAAAATAAATAATATTTAGTGAATCTGTCAGGTTTTTGTCAGTTTTGGCTCAGTAGCATATGAAAAATATATCTAATAACTCTATTAGTAAATCTAAAAGAATAATGTAATATAAACTAATGTAAAATTGACTTAGAAATGCTGGTAAAATATACATACTAATTTAATAAAATTTAAATATCTGTTATCTTTGGTAATATAGAAGACCCTTACCCTACTTTACATTTCCCTTTAGGGTTATATTTGGGGAGAGATAGTACAAGAACTGAAAGACACCTTTCAATCTTTGAAAAATTGTATTTGAACATACTTCATCACATATGCTATGGGCATCCTAATCATTAAATGTAGACTTGTGACAATTCTCCTATAAACTTTAGTGGACCCCTTGCTATATTCTGAAAATATTCATACATGATACCGGCAAGTGCAAAAAGAGCAGGAATAGAATTAGACAATTATTTTTTACCACTTACAGACATACTATGTGGTATATTGTATATTAGCATTTAAATATTTCTAATGTTGGTATGCCGTTAAAAATGATATTTTATTAACTATATTAGAAGAGCTGGTTAATAGTTATAATTTCTCTTGTACAATTAAAATGGTTTTTGATAAATTATATTTTTTTGTAATTTGTATCTGACTACAGTGTATTATTATAGATACATAAAGAAGTATTTCATAAAAATCCAGTAAAAAGCAAAGTATGTAAAAAAAATAAAAACTGGGATTTTTTAATTTTATGTGTCTTCAGATAATTTGATAATAACAAGCATGATTTTCTATTAAAAGTACTAAACAAAATCTAAAATATTTCAAACTGTATATTATTTGTACAATGAAGAGTTAAATTTGTAGTATTTTAAAGGAGACAATATGAATAAATCAATTATAGATGATTGCGTTATAACAGTAAGAAAAATAAAAAACAAACACTTCATAGACCTTAGAAAAATGCTGATCTTGGATAAACGTTAGTACCATCAGACACAGGGCACCATGCCATAGCAAAATAAAATCAATAAAAGAATTTCAGATGAATGTAAGTAGAAAGCGATTTATATCTAAGACTTTGAAATTTTAATAGCTGTGTTGAGGGGGATGAAAAAGTATATTTTAATTCATTTTATGGAACTTGGTGATTTTTTTTGAAATTTATTTTTCTCAATATAACCTTAAAATGGTTTTAATAATATGCCATTTAAAAATAGCTTTACCTTTTTAAGTTACAGTGATTATTAAAAATAATATATTCTAAACAAATCAAATGTTTTCCCACTTGTTTATAACTGTTGACCTTTCTATATGTATCTATAAATTGATCTATCAATAGCAGAATATTCATTGGTGTCTTTTGAACTTAATATTTTAATATACATACATATAAAAATTATTTCTATTGACCTAATTATGGGCAATTTAGAGTCAAAATTCACCACAGGTCATGACATATCTCAGGTTAAAGAGAAGTATGTATTTCCACTGTATAGACTTAAGTAATACACTAATATATTACATAATCAAAGCCATAAATTCAGAACTGTGAAGACATGCAAATATTATTAGTGAGTGAACTTAATAAATACCATTTTAAACATAATTAGATATTATGTAATGGTCAAAACAATCTCTAGTAGGATTGTGTTATTTATTTATTTATTTATTTATTTATTTATTTTTATGGAAGGAAAAGATGAGACATGGAGATATTATACAACTTGCATGGAAATGTGTAACATGTTATATGTGCGACCCAGATTAAGACCTAGATTTTAATTCTCTGAATTTTATACTGATCCCTAGACTGTGATGACACATGGCAGCATGTGGTAATCAATGACAAATAACTATCAGTATTACCATTTTAGAAAATTGTAGATGGGAGGAAAAAAATATGGCATCCTAAAACCTTTATGCTTTAGTTAAGATTATTCTCAACTGTTGGACAAAGGAAATAAATAGTGCTCAATCAACTGAAGTGCAGACTATTTTAAGTGTAGAATGTTCCTTGAAGAAAGATTTGAAAATAATATCTATCAAAAGAAAATGCAGTAGAGTTCCCTAGGCCAAGTAGATGCTATGGGTAAGGTGAAGGCAATAAGGAAATAAGCCACAGAGACATCCTCAAGGTAGAAAGTGAGAACAGTTTCTAATTATCAAAGACTGGCACTATCCTAATATGAGTCATATTTGTAATATCTCATGTGAGCCATGTGAACCATGATGGTGAAGTTCAGGACACTTGAACAGGCTTGACCACTAGGTTAGAGCAAATGAGGAATTCCAAAACCATGTGTAGGATGGTTATTTTTGAAAGCATTTGGTTAAATTAAGAGAAAATCGTTTGTAAATTTTGAAGGCTTTATCTTCGTTATGAATTGAAACTCAGGTACCTTATGTAACTATGTTTGAAAAAATATATTTTAATGTCGGTAGAAATAGGGCTGTGATGGCTAAAACATTATTTTTTAGATATTTGATAGCCAAATAAGAATTATGTGTGAATTCAGATTTTGCTCCAAATGAAGTGCTAGAGATGCATTAAATAATAATACTAGTACAATGCCATTAGTCTATATATTAATTTTTGTTAGATTTATTCATTCACGTGATACATATGTACATATATTTAATATACAATTTGAGTAAACATTGACATATATCAATACCTATAACATATAATCAAACAAATATTTTCTTGAAACTCATAGTCAGATATGAAAATTAATGCTTAAAATGTCTAAATATGCACATATTACATGTATAACACATCCACTTCTCACATATATTTCTGATTTTAAATTAATATTTATTTTCTCCTATTCTCTTAGAAATTTTTTCAAACTAAATTGAATTTTCTCTTTTTTACCATTTGGCAGCAAAAGCAAGTAGCTTGTCTGAAATTTAACAACAAACTATTATAGACAGCATTTTGATAATTGATTGAAATAGTTTTAGATGAGTAATTGTTTCAGTGCTTAAAAAAGTATATTGAAGATTCTGCCAACAACACATCAGTGTTTGTTTCTCTTAAGAGAGATAAATATAGTTAGGAAAATGCCCATACAAAATGATTTGAGATATACCAAAGGTCTACATAGTAAATTTGACACTGAAATTTCAGTTTTAGATAGAAAACTAAAAAAGAGCGTGAAAATTAGATTTGTACCTAGTGGGAAACCCAATTTCAAGTAGAGTTGTTACAAAATTTTATTTATCTGGTTTTTGATTTAAGAATTTAACTGAGTTTTCCTGACATGGGTAGAAAGAGAGATACAGAAAGACAGAGACCGAGAGACAGATAGAGATTAAACAGACAGAGACAGACAGATATTTTATTATAATAGCTAAACCATTGAAATAAGAACAAGTGTCAGTGTTTTCAGATTATTGCTGTTTTGTTAGTTAAATTCCAAAATATTTTGCAGTGGAATAAATGTAAGACATTCAGTCATGGTACATGAGAAATTTTGTTTTGGTTTAGGAGTTTTTCCCCCCCATATAAGTTTATATAACTTATGAAGTGATGACCTTGATAAATCTAGTACCCATTTGATGCCATACATAGTTATTATAATATTATTTACTATATTTCTTATGCACCCCCATGACTGTTTTGTAACTACCAATTTGTACTTGTTAATTCCTTCCCTTTTTTCACTTACTCCCTTCCCTACAACCCACTCCTCCCATCTGGCAATGATCAAAATGTTCTCTGTCTCTATGAGTTTGTTTCTGTTTTGTTTCTTTATTTTGTTCTTTAGATTCCACATGTAAATAAAATCATATTGTATTTGTCTTTCTCTGTTTAACTTACTCCACTCAGCCCATTACCCTCTAGGTCCATCTGTTTTGTTGCACATGGCAAGATTTCATTCTTTTTTTATGGATGAGAAATAGTCCATTGTATATATGTGCTGCCTCTTCTTTATCCATTTACCTATTGATGGACGTCCAGGTTGCCTCTATATCTTGGCTATTCTAAGTGATGCTGCAAAGAATATACAGATTCACATGTCCCTTTAAAGTGGTGTTTTGGGTCTTTTTGGATAAATACCCAAAAATGGGATTACTGGGTCCTTTTTGTCCCCTGTTTTAAAATCTGTTTTGTCTGGTATAAGTATTGCTATATCAGCTTTTTTTGTTTGTTTGTTTTCATTTTCACAAAATATCTTTTCCCATCTCTTTCAGTCTGTGTTTGTCTTTTGATCTCAGGCAAATCTCAGACAGTGTTTATAAGGGTTTTATTTTCTTGTCCATTTAGCCGACTATATCTTTTGTTGGAGCATTTAATCCATTTACATTTAAATTAATTGATGCTGGCTATGTAGTTATTGCCATTTTATTATTCATAGTTTTGATTTTTTCTTCTTTTGAAAGAATTTCCTTGAACATTTCCTTAATACCAGTTTGGTGGTGATGAACTCTTTTAGCTTTCTCTTGTCTGGAAAGCTATCTGTCGTCCAATTTCACATGATAGTTTCAAAGGGTAATCTTAGTTGTAGGTCATCGGTTTTCATCACTTTAAGTATTTCATGCCAGTCCTTCTTGATTGCTAAGTTTCTGTTGAGAAATCAGCTGACAATCTTTTGGTTGCTTTCTTTTTGGTAACTAACTGCTTTTTTTCTTGCTATTTTTAAGATTCTTTGTCTTTAACTGTTGAGATTTTAATTATGATGCATCTTAGTGTGGTCTGTTTGGGTTCATCTTGTTTGGGACTCTTTTTCCTGGGCCATATGTCTATTTCCTTCACCAAGTTAGTGAATCTTTTGGTCATTATTTTTTCATGTAGGTTTTCAATTTCTTGCTTTCTCTCTTCTAGTACCTCTATGATGCAAATGTTTTTATACTTGCTGTTGTCCCAGAGGTGCCTTAAACTATCCTCATTTTTTTTTTTAATTCTTTTTTCTTCTTGATGTTCTGATGGGGTGTATTCTTCTACCTTATTTTATAAATTGCCAATTCAGTCCTTTCCTTCATCTAACCTACTGTTGGTTCCTCATAAGGTAGTCTTCATTTTAGTTTTTGTATTCTTCATTTCTGATTGGTTATTTTTTTATGTTTTTAAATTCTATTTTTATGTTTTCTGTCTCTTTGTTAAGGTTCTCACTGAGTTCATCTGCTCTTTCCCTAAGTTCATGAACCTTCTTATAACTATTGTTTTGAACTCTGTAGACATTGTGGAGACTTTTCTTCCTGGAACTGGAACCCCGGGCTTGGAAACCTGGTGTGGGGCCATGACCCCTTGCTCTTTTGTGGTTTAGAGGGAACATTCACAGCTGAGATATTCCTCCCCATTCTAGACCACCATACATGGTTGTGGTACCAGCCTACTCAGCACATCTGCCTCTCCTACCAGTCTCAAGGTAGTTTCTAATGTATGTCCTTAGTTGTAAGTCTTCTGTTAAGCTAGACTTCAAGCAGTTTTCAGTGATGGTTGTTTTGTAGTTTAGTTGTAGTTTTGATATGGTCGTGAGAGAAGGTGAGCACAGAATTTACCTACTACTCCATCTTGACCAACCCAAAAGAAATTTTCTGATGAAACAATATGATAATTTTGATTAAAAAGCAAATTTGGGAAGGAATGTATATTTGAGGAACCATTTTAGATTTTGTTATTTTACCTTCATTTTCTTTATTTCTTTGACATTTATTTTTTTATTATTATTTTGAATGTATATTTTATTAATATTTTTGAGTTAAATCTTTTTTGGAATTCATCTCTTGGACTTCAAGACTGAGATCATAGTTTTAAGATATTCTTATTTCTGAAAAATGTCTTGCCAGTTAAATTTTTTTAGCTATTTACTATGTGTTCTGTTATAGACATCCAATTTTAAGTGATCCATAATTTTAAGGTTTTTTTTTCTTTTGCTTGTGAAGTATTTATTACTGTCTTCACAAATAAGGTATTTTTAATATCCCTACTTGTTTGTAATTTGCAATTTCATATTATTCTAGATAGATAATATAGTGGAAGTGGTGTTCACTGTTTAATAATTTGAGGAATTTTGTGGCCAAGGTATATAAAAAATAATACATTCTTTATCTTCAAATCATGGTAAATGTTAATCTACTGATTTTTGTATCCAGTGTTGCTCTTAAGAAGGCCAATTCTTAATTTTAAATAAATTGCTTTTCATTTCTAGAAGTCTTTGGAATAGTCTCTTGATGCTTTAAAAATTTACTATACCAAGTCTCTATTTGGATTTTCTTCTTATGTATTCTATTTGACATTCTTAGGTGCTATTTTAACCTGATGTTTTATATATTTTTTAAATTAAATTGGGGGGAGGAGAATCTGTTTTTATTTTTTAAGATATTTTTGCCAGAATACCAATCAAGTATGAGGATGACATGAACATTTAGTTTTAGATTTGTAGAGATTTCCATGAGTACCTTTGATTCATCTAAGAGAAATCTCTTTAAGACTATGGGACTTTTTTTTTTTTTTTTAATCAAAGTAGTGGAAAATCTGGCTTCTAGATAACAGATGACCAAATTCAGGAAGGCAAGGAAATGAAATCTGAGAGAGTAAAAAATAAGCTGCGGGCCTGGAAAGCAAATGAACAAAATGGAGCAGGAATCTATAAAATATAGACTAGAAAAATAATGTTTGCAAGAATAAAATGCATTATACATAGGTACTAGTATTATAAAGAATTTTCGTTAGATTAGTTCAGGTAATAATTTTATTACTATTCTTATTCTATTTTTTCCCCCATGTAATAAATCTTTCCTTCCCAGCATTCTATTCCTCTTAGCAGGTTTAGAAAACAAAACTATCATAAAACCTACTTAATTACATCCTGCATCTCCCTTGGAGCCAACAGAATCTCTTGTTCTTTACATATGAATAAAAAATATTTCAAAATTATTAGCATTCAACAATGAATTCCTCAAATATTTTAATGGTTAATTCAGGAAATGATTTATGTCAGTAGTTGTCAGTGTTTTCTATGTAGATCAATGGTGCCCAATACTTATGTATGTTTTATATAATGTATGTACATATTTATATGTATATAATTATTGAAGGTTTTGCAGGGCATAGACTTCATAGACTTCAAGATATGATATGGCCTCAATTTTTTTTTTTTGTAATGTATAAATGGATGTGCATATGTGAATAAATATCATATGCTCATACTTGGGACATATACTCAACAATATCTAGTATAAGCCCTGGGCTTTTATTTCACAGAATTACAATCTCTATAGCCTCATTTTTTCATAGGTCAAGAAAAAGTCATGAATGTGAATACTGACTTTTAGAAGATAATACTTCCTCTAATAAATACAATTGAAAACAAGCTTTTTGGAAATTGGTTGGCTTCTTTTTACTCTTAGTTTTGGGCTTTTTTATAATTTTTTTACACTCTGTTCTTAAGACCATAAACGGGGTGAAAAGTTAAGATCTGAGAAAATTTCTTTTGGTGTTTTTTCATTTCTGACATTTTTAGTTAACTGAAATAAATAAAATAAAATTCAAAGGAAGAAGTCTTTGTCATGGTTCCAAGGCTTTGGAACTCTGTTACTGCATTTCTGACTAAGTCTTAATATAAGAACATTTCGGAAGAAGTTCTTCATTGGTATTCTGCATCTGACAAGCCAAGCTAATTCTTATTTTGGCTTAGACTTTGCCTATATAAAGACACAGGATCAAAAAACCTAATTTATATGGAAGTAAAATTGTACAGACATTTATAGTGATATATATATATATATATATATATATATATATATACACACACACATATACACACACACACGTATATGTATGTATCATATATATATATATATATGTATTTACATAATAAAGTCGGATATGCTTAAATGTTTACACATTTCTACTATAACAAATGCAAATTTATGACACATGCTCATTTAATGGGATTTATAGATTCTAAACTTTTAAAATTGAAGGCATATATTATTTTCTTAGCTGTTTTTATTAATATCAACTGATTTATTTATGGACTATGCTGACTAACCAGCAAACCACACAATTGGGAAAATAATCCTTAAATTTATTTTTTATTTCTCTTTTAATTTTAGATCAAACTGTAGTTTTCATTTTTTCTTTTAGTTGAGGGCTAAAAAATAGTAGAAAAAAAATACTATATTTATTTCTTTTTGCTTAAACTATCAGTGATCACAATAAACAAATACAAACAAAAAACAAACTTCTTATCCAGTGTTACCGTGCAATATGGGACAACGGAATGGGTGTGGGTTCCGGAGACAAATGTCTATGTGCAAATCCTAGCTTCTATACTGACCGGCTCTGACTGAGTCATGTAACTAACTTTTCTATACTTCATCATCCTCCAGAGTAAAGCAGAGATATAATGCCTACCTCACGTGGATGAGGTTAGGTGAATAAGTTCATTTTTATAAAACATATTGCAGAGAGCTTCTCACAAAATAAGCACTCAACAAAGTTAACTTATTATATCGTTAATCTTTAAGGAGGCAACTTATTTATTTATATAGCCCACAAATATAAATTAGGCTTCAATTATGTAAACATATTATTTGGTACTGAGTATATAAAGGCAATTCAATCAAGGTCCTTTTTTCTGGGTAAAACTTAGCTAAATAAACTAAAGAGATAAATGAAAGTATGTAAAGTAAATCAAAGTATTTGAAGGTGCATGTAGTGGCAAATATTTTAGGAGGAAAGTAAAATGAGTTTAGATTTGGGAGTGTGGATGGAATGCATTGCACCTGAGGTTACCTGCTATCACAGCTGCTGGTTTAGAAGCCAGAGCTTCTGCAGTGTCATTACCACCACTTCTGGGGAACTTACAACAACATAATCCCTGAATAATTTCTTTTAACTCTCCATTTTTTACTACACCAAATTTTACAGTTTTAGAATGGAGCACATGATTTACTGAGATAATGAGCCTAAAATTTAACAACCTTGGTATTGGGAAAATACCATTATTTTCTGTTTAATTGGGTGGGGTAAGAAATAAAACTATTATTTGTGAGAAAGGGCTGGACATACAAATATAAAAGTTTTGATTCATTTTGGGGCACATAATAGAGATTTATTTAATATTCATTAAGTTAAATGCATGAAAATTGTCACAGATGCTTTGCTGGAAGTTGGGTAGAAGCTGAACCAGTGGCTATGTGCTGGACATTATTTGATATTAAACATATATAGATCATTATTTGAGTATTTTTTGCGATATATTTGAAACCATAACTAGAGAGTAACAAGTGCAGAGAATGTGTTTATTCTGTCCTTATTCTCTTCCAGACCTGATTACTCAATTACTCTTTCCTCTGGGATTGCTTAGTATTTTGTGCATTCTATCAGCTTACATTGTAAGTTCCTTGAACTAATGGGTATATATTTCATCTCTCCAGGAATCCTAATGTAGAATTTCCTAAGTAATAAATTATAACCAATAAATAAGCTCATATTTGATGAAATCATATAGACATAGTCTACATTTATATCTGACAGGTGCCTTTCAGTGGCTAAATTACATTGAAAAATGAAGGCCAAGGAAAATTTACCTACATCACTTTACACTATGATTGAACCAGCTACTTTAAGAGTCTATTAATTTATGGTTTAAAAGGGAGTATGGGATTTCAAATGTAAAATGGAATAAAGTTAGGAATATAAAATGATGGAACATATTACAGACAAAGATCAACAGAAAGTCTGTGATTTGTCCTCACTCCTGCCAAGGTGTATTTTCTTTATGTGTTCAGTATTTATGCTCAAGAAGATTGTTGTGTTATTTTTCCTTGTGCAGCCACAACAGCTCTCCCAAGAGAGAGATGAAATTTCCTAAACTTGATGTATAGGCCTTCAGGAGGAGGCAAATGTATTCGTTTGATGTTTAATAATTAGGAATAGAGTCAGTTCAAATTATTGATGGATGTGTTATCAAATGATAAGAGTACATATTTTAATCCAGAAAATTTTGGAAAATATGTTCTTACAGAAGGAAGAAATTAAAAACTACTGATTATGAACAGTGATATTTGGAATGTACATTACATAGTATTGTAGATTATGAATTCAGAATAGGAAAATTGAGTAAGACTGCAAAGGTTCAGTACAAACACATAACAGAAATGATCTGAACATTTACAGGATGTTTGGTAGAGCTGTCAAATGAAGGACTGAACAGTAGATTAATACTTTCGTCTTCTGTGGAGCAGAATTTTCTCACACCAAATTCTCTTCTCATGTCTCATTTCTATCTTGCAATAGAAGCTGCCTTCCAATTTATCTACAATGGAACAGTCTATTCCTTCACAGGTAACCATTTTGAAGATCAGGTTGATATATATAGCTATTTCCTCTTCTCCTTTCTGATATAATTATAGTGGAGGGTCAGCTATCTCTTCTTATCTCTCTCTCGTGAAAATGGCACCCTCTCTGTTGAGAGGCTGAGGACACACAGAGACTTTGTATTCTTGGCCATCTTAGTGCTAAACTTGGGAAGCTGTGATCTGTTTCTTGCAGTTCATCTGATTATATTCATCAGCCATATTCTCTTTATTCCAATTATTTGTTCTTGTAGTAACTTATGTAAATATTCTCTGAGCGTCAAAGAAAAGAAGAAAAGAAACAAAAATTCTTGGGTTTTCTGGCCTGAGACATTTGTCAATAAGGGTATAAGTCGATTTGATATTTTTTCATAATCTTTTTCTTTCCTTCCTTTTAATCTCTGTAGATACATTGTTGACGAGAACTAGATTTAGGATGGAGAGCTGCTGAAATGTAGCTTTGGCCAAGGAAACTTGCACTGATATGGATACCACAGTGACTAATAATAATGATTAATATTTATTTTGTGTTTCCTTTACTCAGTAGAGGACCCAAAAAATGGAAGAATTTGTAGTGCTACAGTCCTCTGATGTACACCTCTCAAATTAAAAAAAAGAAAATTCAGATTTTATTAGATATATTTTACTCACGAAGGATAGCAGAATATACCACCCCAAAATATACTGTTCTGTCATGTTGACTATTTGAGTTAAAGGCACTTGAGAAACAGGAAATGCAAGAAAACCACTGATCTTCTTTTTCTGAAAAAGCAGGAGATGAAATTCTCATGTGAAAGATATTCTCACTATACTAAAAAAAAAAAAACAACACAAAAAACCAAACTATCATTCTTATCAAGGACAAGAAGCTGAGACCAAATGATTTCTGTACAAACAAACCTTGTTAAAGTACTTCTTATTTTCCTTTAGTTTTCCTGCAGAATTTGGTTACTTTTCTACAATTGTCTCAACTTTGTTCAACCTAATGTAAAAGCTTGTAGACTTTACCATTTCTTCATTCCTTATAAAGGCGAATGTGTTACATAAAACTTATATAACTTTGTAAGATTTTCTCCTGCAAATCTGTTTTATGTCAATTTAATTTGAGGCCCATTAAAAAGTCCTAGGATGGTAGAGGTAAAAGTTTTGCCTCCCCTACAAAGCACTATCCTTCTCAGTGGAGAATACAAAGAGGAATAAGGTGTGACACAATTCATTAAGATCTTTATATGATACTTGGAGGAGACAAAGCAAAATATGATATGGTACAAAATATAATGCATGTTAGTGTATTGTTAAATATAAAGAGCTATTAAATATAATAGGATGTATCAATTATGATAACAAATTATGATCTGTTTTTATACTTTCAAAACTATATCATATTAGAATTATAGAAAATAGGAACAATGAGTGAATCCAGAAGAGGGGAACAAGGTTAAGAAAATTCCATAAGCATGAGTTGAAAACTCTTGTGAAACAAGCAGTTTTTTGCTCACTAAGAGACATCAGTGCTTGATTAATTGAGCAGCTGCCTAAAGAGAGTTTATGTTCAAGAGACAGAGATAGTTTTTTGGTTAAATATCTTCTACAACTTTTATTATGCATGCCACTACCATGTCAGGTACTATGCTACACCATATTTAATCCCAATTTATCATTACACATATTGTGGGATTCATATTACTATTTAAATATCAATAGTAGAACATTAAGGCTCTGAGACAGTAAATTATCAATTCAATAAATAACAGACCTAGGATTCAATTTTACATTTTGACTCAAAAGCAGTAACTGTTTATACTAAGGTATGTTAGTAACAGTCTGTTATATCTCCTTAAAGTGTTCATCATTTAATAGTTTCTGTAATCCTTAATAGTTTTATTATAAGAATATTTAAACAAGTATATTAACATAATGATTATTTAGTCATTCTGATCTTAGCAAAGCAGTATCTAAATCCCTAAAATCATTAGGTTGTAGGAACCTTGTAAGCAACTGCACATTTAATGCATTTCATTTGTCTTCAACTGTGATTAGTCAGCAGCATCTTTTTCTAGTCACAGGGTGGGTAATTGACTAAGTGAGTTTAGAAAACCATTTGTTTGACCTCTGTGGGAGGGAGTTCCATCAGTCTTCTGGCACCAGAAGGAACAAAGTTATGATTAAATAACCACAACCTCCAACAGCTCTGAACACATTTCTCTCACTTCACATGCTGCAGTTTTGTTCCAATACATCTGCTCCTGGCCAGGCACATTCTGTTCTGCCCTCTAGCCATAACTCAATCCTGTAACAGAAGCCACCACCCTCACAGCCTGATCTGGCTCAGAACCCAATAACTGCTTTCCTTCTGGCACAAAAATCTCCATTTCAGTCCAATCTCATTCCCCTTCTATGCCTACTGTTTGCTTTTATCTTGGTACCTTTCCAAATGTCCATTCCAATCCTTTTTCCTATTCTGACTTAAATTGTCCTCATTTCTCTTCTGATTCCAAGTCCATGATCCTTTCTTCCTCTTTCCTTTTTCTTCCTTTTTTTCCTCTTTCCTCTAATTATCTACTATTATCTATTTTGTGTTTATTTATTTTTGCCTACATTCAAGCATTTAAAGTTACTAAAGATTACTAAAGACTAAAACCCAGTGCAACATTTATGGATAAAATATTTGTGATTTTATAAAAGAACTGTTTTTTCGGGGTATTTTCATAGATATTTATTAATAGATTAAAGCTCCTCAGTACATAACCAAAGAAAAAAAAAAGAGAAAGAAAACAAAAATGCATTAGATTATGTGAAAGCTGCTATATAATATAATCAGTCACATCTTGAGTCAGAGTTTTCAAAATATATAGAATTTAAGTATGAAAATAATGCGTCATTTAAAATGGAGTCAGGCATCCCTGAAGGTGGAACTCTCACATATTTACCACTCTGCAGCTTACATAACCAATAGGAAGAAAGGCAATAAGAATTACAGTAGGCTCTTCATATCTACAGGTTCTACATTCACATACTCAGATTCAAGCCAACCGCAGATCAAAAATATTTGAAATAAAAAGTTACATTGTTGATGATGTGTACTATGTAGTTAAATCTACAATGGTTGCATATTCACTGAACATGTACAAACATATTTCTTGTCATTATTCCCTAAACAATACAGTGTAACTGTTTGCATAGCATTTGTACTGTATTTGGTGTTATAAGTAATCTAGGGGTGATTTTAAATTAGAGGATGTGTGTAGTTTATGCTCAATTTCTATGCCATTTTATATAGGGGACCTGAGCATCTACAGATTTTGGTACCCTGGAGATATTGAAACCAATCCCCCACAGATGCCAATGAATGACTATATTTTGACAAGGGAAGACATTTTTTTCCATAGGAATCTCATATCCTGTGTTTAAGAAAAGAAAGGAAGATTTTTCCTTGCCCTAACAATAATACATTAAGCACAGCCTACAGCCAATGAGAAACTGTCAAAATGTTAAATTCTTATTCTCCAGTGAACTTTTGTTTAAAACAATCCTCCCCAGATTCCTCTTAAAACATAATAAAGGCTAAACTTCCCTTTGTCTCTTTGGACTTGCCCATGGTCCATCAAAGCTTGCTTGTTCCAAACTGCAACTGTCTACTATTCCCGAATAAACTTATTTTGCTGGTAAAAGAACTGGCTATTTTATTTTTAGATTGACAAAGCCAATCTAAACAGTTTCACATTTACCTCCAATTAATACAGACTAATTAGAAATATAAATTAATTTAATGAAATTATTTTATGGCACACTGGATTAATGCTGGAATTTCTGATCTGAACTTCCAAGCTATAACTATATACTCTGACACTAAACCCTGATTATATTATCGCAGACATGTCCACACACATTCACACATGTACACACACACACACACACACACACACACACACACACAACCTAAAAAATCTAAAAGCTGTTTATTCTAATTATTTTTTACCTATTATTATTAATCACCTCTCCACATGGGACTTAGACCTAGTGACTTAATAGACCCCAGTTCTCTGATTTCTTTTGCACTCTTGCAGCAGACTTCATTTGTTGGAAATTATATATATTTTAATTCTTCCGTCTTTAAAGTCTGTTCCTCAGAAAGCTCTGAGCGTAATTTTTCCTTTGTTCAATATTTTCTTGCTCTCAAAGATGTAGAGTATTTCCTTGGTGTAGCTTTATTTTTAATATATCAGTAAAAGATTGAAAATTATATTATTTTTCAGATATAATGTAGTCTATAAACCCCCTAAATACTATACATATAAACGTGTGAATATGGGTAAGTTGATATGGTTATGTAGTGAAGAGAACTAAAATGAGAAAAGGAAAAATGGACATTAAGTGGAAAGAAGTAATGAATATGGAGATTACAAGAAAAATACAGATTTTTATTTTGGGGGAACATGGTAATGTGGTGATGTGGTAACGCTAGATTTCAAGATGGGAAATATGGAGATATGTAGGGAGGCACAGCAAAAGAACAAAATTTAGCATAATGCTTCAATTTGGTTTTCAGTTACTGGTCTTCACCTTCTCTTTTGTAGTGCAATACTCTCAATTGCATTATACTTTTAAATTATGCAATTAAACTGAATGTTTCTATGGTTTAACCTTAGCTACCTTTGTGGTTCCTTTACCCCTTGATCACCTTCACTTTAAGTCAAGCACTCTCTGAAAGCTCTTATCTTCAAAGGAGTAATTAAAGCATAGTTGAAAATTAAAAGTATTATGTAAAATAATAGATATATTTCATGCATTAAATATTATTTTAGACAAAGAATAAGGTCAAATAATTGATAATCTGTCAAGAATGAATACTTTTGGTTATTTTCAGATAACAATCTAAAATATTTACATCAAAAATTAAGTCACACTATATTTATTTCTCAGATATCTCAAAAGAGATATTATATTTGGACAATAAGCAAGATATATTAATATCTTTCTTGGTACGTATACTTCATTAACACATAGTTAAATGGCAGAATAATAGACTTAAGAGAGTTATACTGAAAACATATTGACTGAAATTGAGAGCTGTACTCCTGCTAAAGAAAATAAATATTTTTGCTCTTTTTTCATATGTAATTTTTTGCTTTTATTTACTTTTTTTAAATTAAAGTATATATAGTTAGTGTACAATCTTGATTATATTAGTTTCAGGTGTACAGTATAGTGATTTGACATTTTTATACCTTACAGTGTAATCACCCCAGTAGTTCTAGTTATCATCTGTCATTGTGCAAACTCATCACGATATTATTGACTATATTCCCCATGTAATTTAATACCAAGTATACAGTTAGTCATATACAGCAACTAAAGAGTATGTTACTCTCAACCCACAGGATATCAACAAATACTATGTGAACTGGCTTTGCACATACGAAATCTGAATGCTAAATCAAAACAAATATTTTGCTATTTGTCAATTTAATTCTGTATGGTTAAGCCCAATATACAAACTACATAAAATCAGGACCACACTGCTTAGTCAAAAGGATTAAAGAGAAAGGGAGAGAGAGGTTTAATGAATATATTTTGTTGCAAAAACACGTTTTATTAAACACCTCTCTATAATTTCAAGTTGTACCTCAGGCTTTTTTTTAGTCCTTTTCTTCCCTTGAAAAAAGAGTTACCTTGCTCTCTATCTTCTGAAAGCCCCAATGATATACCTTGTAAATCTACTAGATAACACAACATGAAATGGATCACAGAACCCATACTTAGTATGGCATTTCATTAATAAATCATAAATAAGAAAATAAGCAAAAGGGCTGCTCCTTTGCCCATCCATATTAATAACATCTGCCTATTCTTATATTGATTTTAGATAGTATGAATATCCAGAAAGATGGTTGAGGGAGGGTTCACTTTGACACACTAAAGCTATTGAACTATTTAACCTTTAATTATGCAATGCAGAATTGTAAATATTGTATAACAAATAAAGGGAATAAGGACAGAATATTCAGAAAATGATCTTACTGCCTTGGGCAAAGGGCAAAGAGCATGCTAAGAATCACTATTAGGCTACCCTTGTCAATGTTATTATGCAGCTATACCTATACACTAATAGATAGATAGTTGGTGGGAATGGGTTGCCCTATGCAGGGTGACTACAGACATCAGTACTTTGTGCTTGGGAAAGACGGGTACAATTAAAGGACTTAATGCAGATGAAGACCCTCATAAATAGTACAAATGAGGAAAATATTTGTCTCCTCATATTTAGATTTAAGGGAGAAGATATATTTGAAACTTAAATATAGTTTAAGACAAATCAAAATAAAGTATGTGAAAGTAAAGATCACTATTGAAGTACAAGTGACCATTGGATATTTTCCTAGATTGCATTATTTCTTGTTTTCATAAGTGTAGTTTTGAAGTATTATATTTTAAAAGTATAAAGTTTTATTTGAGGAATAAATATAATCTTTTCATAATTTTATTAAGCATGTTTTCTGGGTTTCCAAATATTAATGAAGAGATGCCATGAAAATGATCTGATCATTGCATTTTCTAAATATTTAGGCTTAATTAGAAATGAATAAGCCATATCGATATAATTTCTGCCATTTGGAGTAGAGAGGAAAGGAAGTACAATGTTCTCAAAATAAAGATCTTTAAATCTAACTTGCTGAAAGATAAAATAATATTTGTATCTATATATACATACTAAAATTATTAGAGTTTAAAAATATGAATTTCTGTTAGTGATTTTTCTGAATTGACAGAATATTTTTGATAATTGAGTACCTTTTTAGGATTAAAGGACTTTAAAAATATATTTTGCAAGTTAGATGTTGAAATATATAGACTAATTTCAGAATACAGGAATTCTACATATTGGCAATGGGGAAAAGTTACTTAATGTTTCTAATTCTGTTTTTCTTTATAAAACAAGAATACTAATATGTTAAAATACATAATACTTAATACTTAAAGATATACATTGCACATTCTCTACTTTCTGTTTACCTATTCACTACAAATGACAGTAAAGTAGCTTCTGTCAAAACACTCCATTGAAATTACTGTTATTAATTTCACTGAAACCCTCCACATTTTGAAAGCCAATTCTATATCTAATATTTCTCCTAATTGAACTTGTGGCAAAATTTGCTGCTGTAGTCCCCAAACATTTTCTAATAATTATTTCTCCTTTTTGTTTCAAGAAGATGGAATCTCTGCCTTTCTTCTATAGTATCTTAACTGTTCCCCTTGCATTTCATTTATGGTTTCTTTCACTTATCCATTTCATGAATAGTGGTGCTACCAAAATTATGTCTTCATATATTATCTCTTCTTTTAGCAGGCTGCAATTTTTTAGGCCATTTCATTGACTCCCAGAGGTTTATCCAATAATTATATAGTATTGAGTTCTAAATCTTTCTTTCTGCTTTAGAGTTTCTGAATCACCATTTCCATGACAGTATTTTCTATTTCTATGCATCTCAAACTCAACATATTTTAAAATAATCAATATTCCTTCAAACCTGTATCTTCTCAAAATTTCAGCTCATCATATATGACATCATTTCTATTGGCACATTTTTTAAAAAGCTATTTTTGTTTTCCCTTTCATTAACTTTGCTTTAAAAATTATTTTTTACTTCATCATTTTTCATGTTTTTTTAAAAATTATTTTACCAGTTCCTAAAAATGAGTTAGAATTTATGGCTTTTGCCAGGAAATACCTATGTACATATCTTTCATGACGAGGCTGCTAGAACTCAACACATCCATGCAAGTAGTCTTGGATCTCTGTTTAGCCCAGGAATAGATATCTATTATTTGTTAAATCATTGTTTCTTTACTATCATTCTTTCTGCTTTTTTTTTATTTATTCATTTTTTTGTTTTAGTGGTTAATTTCTTGGTTCTGAACTCTAGATTTCTTGTATTTTTCCTCATAAGTTTCATATATTTTTCACTATTCTCTTTTTTTCTATTTATGTTTTAGTATATTTCTTTTACTGACTCATAATTTAGGGCTCAGTTATAGCTCTTCTTTCCTTTAAATAACTTATGGTTTTTAACCAGAAAGAAAACCTTTTCTTTCAAGAAACTTTGATGTTTCATTAAGTCATTTCATTAAAAAAATAATTTTACTTACAGAAATTTTTTTGATGTTTCATTAAATATACTTAAGTGCTATTAATCATGATTCTACGGAATTATTATTTTTTAAAATTTTTGTAATTTTTCTTTCCTAGCAGGCAAATCACATTAGGTTCCTTTCTGTCTATATTTATGGATTTGTCATAGTAGCCTAAATCAGAGGTTGGCAAACTATTGCCAACCAGCAAAATTTAGCTTACCTCTTATTTTTTATGGTTCACAAAAAATAGTTCTTACATTTCTAGGTATATGTTAATCAGGGGAAGAAAATGTGAAAAATTATTTTCTATGTTCACAAATAAAATTTTATTGGGACACAGTCACATTCATCTATATATTTATTCCTGCCTTTATGCTACAACTTTAGGGTTGAGTTGTTGGGAAAGAAACCATATGGCACAAAAAGCCTAAAATATTTACTGTTTGGCCCTTTACAGAAAAAAGTTTGCTGATTTCTAGCCTAAGTCATGGCAGTTTCTCAAGACATGAGATAGAATGTATTGTCCACCTGTGAGAAGGTGGATGCGGAAGCCACAGATCAGGCATAACATTGTCAGCAGGACCATTGTGGCCCTCTGCAAGCTTCAGGATTAGGTCCAGGATTGCAGTTTTTCTATGAATCCTTATTGCAATTGTGATCTGGGAGAAAAGGAGCCCATATGTTGATCCAAGTGCAACATTAATCCCAGGAATAATCTCTGTAATAGAGGCATGGGAAAAGCTTTGTATTAAGGCCAAATTCTCAGTTTCCTTCATTTTTTCCCAATGTGTGAAATGTATTACCTAATCTTCATTATCTTTAGCAATACTGTAGTTATTGGGCACATAGTGCAATTTCTGAATTTCTGCAAGAATTCAATTATTTTGATTCTTTAACCAATCACATTCCATCAGTGCTCTGCTTTATCTCCAAGAATGCACTTATTAGCAGTATCTAAGGAGAGCTAATGCATATTGAAAGAGTATTAAGTGCCACACACAATATAAGTGCTTTTTATAGCATTTTATTTAAACCTAACAAAGACCTTATAAATAGTTATTTTTCACTGTAGATAACTGAAACATCAAGATTAAATTGATGGAGTACAATTGTGTCAGTATCAGCTTTAATCCTCTAATTATACAACATTATTTGCTCTTGATTACTGAAATAATTTTCAACTTTTATATTATAAACTTCATATTTCTGCATGTGTCATGGGTATTATACTCACCAATGAACATGAGATTACAAACTGTAAATGTCATAATACTATTATGCTGCTTATATTCATTTCCATTTTTCTTTCAAAAATATGGTTTTCTTAATTAAAACAAATATAATTATGTTTAATAATTGTTAAAAATCAAAGGTAATAATTCTGATTATCTCTAAAAATTATTAAAATGTATTGTTTGTAACTTTAGGTGAACATTTTCTTAACAAATCATGTGTGTTTCTATAATAAGGGACTTGCTGGTATTGTTTTTTCTTTACTTTCTCTGTTATTATTCTCTATTCAAATGACTAAGCCAAGCTTTTTCATTTTTTTGTAAATTTACCTTAAATTTAGCTTTGCAAAATTCTTATACTACTTTCTCTTATACTCTTATTTTTTAAATGCTACAATTTGAGAAATAACCATTTGTTTTTATGTATTCATAAATAATGATTTCACCATTATAAGTCATATCAAAACTTTTTCCTGCTTGTCATATTACAGTGACTCACACATAGTCAATTTATTAAATTACTTACTAAAATTGATCTTATATAATCCTTTATATCCAGCTTGGGGTTTTTATAGGAAAAAAAAAAATTAACTCAACAAATTTTACACAAATAAAAAGTATGTAAAAACAACCAAATGAAACTTGAATGAGACTACAAACAAATGCATAAAGAGAATATTAGCCTGGAAAGTTTAAAATAAAAACTAAGAATATATACAGAAAAGTTGCACACACACAGAGTAATATAAATTTAAATTGTTTCTATACAAAGCAAGATTTTTCCTAGCCATAATACTATTCAGCCATACTGATTTTTTTTTTTCTAAAAAATCAGAACATCCCAGAAAAGATGAAAAGTGATGTCAAAGGGAGTCTTGTGATAAAAATCAAAATATATTGCTGGAAAACATTATACTAGACATCATTTAATGAGGACTTACTTTGTGTCAGGTATAATACTACAGACCTAACATACAATTTTCCTATTTTCACCCAAAGTGAGATGTGTAATATTGTGTATGTTTTAGTCCTCTTTTGAGGAAACCAAGTATCAGATTAACCATATAAGCTGATAAACTAAACATTTGGTGGGACTGGAAACCTAGGTCTGTTTGACACCAAACTTTTTGGGCTTTTCATCTACCGATAGTATTTCCTACCTAGGTCTTTCGAGAAAAGTGACAGGTAAATATTGTCATAACATGCATGAGAAAAATCACTAATTAGCATTTCAATACATTTAAAACCGTATTTCCTTACCTGCATTATTTTTTTCATTGCACATAAAATATACATTGAACAATTGCTATTTATCAAACCTGTTGTAGTCATTTCGTGATCCATTAGTTAACAAAATTGACAAAAGTCCCTGACTTTGTGGAACTATGTCCTAATAAGAAGAGACAACCAATAAATTCTATATGTCATAAACTAGTAAATAATGGTGACAAATACTATTTTTGAAAAGTGGAGGATCATTAGGGAGTCTCAGGGTCTTTTATTTATAACTAGGGTGTTCAGTGTTGTCCCTGCTTCTGCAGTCTCTGTGGGGATTTTGATTTGCTTGCACATTGTTGAAAGTAAGTTATGTTTACATCAATTGCTTCAGAATGTTTTATTTCCCTCCAGTTTATTTTATAAAATATTGGCTTCTTGCTTATCGAGATCTGAAAATAGTATGTGATGTTATAGTTCTTTAGCAAATTGTTCTTTTCATGGTGCTCAGTAAACAGTTATAATTACACAAATTATTTAAAGGATTTATTTTTAAAACTTAAATTATCTGTTTATTCTTAACTGTCTATAGTATCTATTCTAATGTCTGGAAAACAAAACATTATAGTATTTTAATTACATAATATTTCTTTTTATTCATTTCAACTAATCAATGACATGCTTATTTTCCTAGAAAGAGAAATTTTGCATGGCATCAATCTATTAACTATATTGAGCCTACAAAAACCTTAATGACGTACAAATAACAGTGACCTTTTTTATATCATCCAGAATTATCAGCGCTTTTTTTTCCATCTGTGTTTTTGCTTTAATATATATATATATATATATATTTTTTTTTTTAACCATGGGATCTAGGGCTGTCTGTGGTCTGAGAATTTTCTCGGATTGTGCTTGCATGCTACTTTTTTTTTTTTTTTTCTAGAGAGTGATTCCATAGTTACTTTTACTTTTCTTTATTTGTGATTTCTTTGTTTTTATTTTTTATGTTAGCTTTCCATCAGAATCAATACATTGGATATTTTTGCCCTGAGTTCTATTAAAAAAAAAAAAAAAAAGACTTACCTTCACTGATATCAGTGTTTTAAATCAAATATAACATAAATTGAAGATGTTTTAGGAAAATTATTTTTGTCCCCAATTATAGCCCACACATCCCAATATTCAGCATTAGAACTTGATCTTATTTGAGTAAAAGCTTTAGGGCAAGTATTATGTCTCATTCTAATTACATACTGACTGGATTAATTTAAAATGGTTAGAAATGTTAAAATTGTTTTAAAAAATGTTAGAATTATTTCAATTGTTTTCTATCATGGCTGAAACAAAATATCACAAATGTAGTGGCTTCAAACAACACAAATTTATTATCTTACATTTTTTAGGCTTTTGAAATTTCAATATAGGTTTTACTGGATAACATCAAGGTGTTGGCTAGGCTTCATGCCATCTGGATGCTCTAGGGGGGATTCCGTTTCTTTGCACTTTCTAGTTTCTAGAGGTCACCTGTAATCCTTGTTGTGTCCCCCTCCTCCATAGCTAAAGCCATTAGTGGAACATCTTCTCATCTCTCTCTCTCTCACTTTGAACTTCTGAACTTTATTTTAGAAATCCCTTGTGATTAGATTTGGCCTACCTGCATAATCACGTATATTCTCTCTATTTTAAAGTCAGTTTATTAGTAACCTTAGCTCCATATGTAATCTTACTCTTTTCTAGGTAGACTCTCTTGCCTTCTTTTTAGTATCTAGAGCTGCCTTCATTCTTTGGTTTGACTCCTTTCCTCAATATTCAAAGCCAGCAATGGTGGGTTAAATTCTCATCTTCCCTCACTTTTACTCAGCTTCTGTCTTTGCATCTTCTTCTCTGAGTCTTCTGTTCCCCTCTCCTACTTTTAAGGACTTTTCTGATTATATTAGGCCCACCTGGAATATTCAGGATAATCTCCCCATTTCAAGGTCAGCTGATAAGCAATGTTAATTTTATCTGCAGCTAATTCCTTTTTGACATCTGACCTTACATATGCATAAATTCTGAGGATTAGGACAGGAACTTTTTTTTGTGGAGAGCGGGGGTTGGTATTATTCTGCCTACCTCATTGTTGTTACCAAAACGCAAAACCTATAATGGTTGTTCAGAACAGGAGTTTTCAGAATTGTAATGAAAAAAATTGATCTTTTAACTTTTTACATAGGATTTTCTTTCTGATGCATGTACCCTTTTACAGTATTCTTGAAATATAGTTATCCTGAGGAAAATATTTTGCAAATATGCTTATGTAGCATATTAATACTATTTAGATAAAATTTAAATTCCCATACTAAATATTACAAAATCTCTCTCCTGCCTCTGTTGAGTTTGTGTCTCCCTGCTTTATTCTCTTTGGCATATTTCTTGTTTTTGTCAAATTATTTAATAGAAATATATTTGTATCATCATTAATCCATAAAAATTTGTAATGCAGTTTTTCTCGTTTGTAAAATTGTAAAATAGAGCAAATTATTTTTTCTAGTAGAAATCTGAAAGCCTTCAATATGCAGATATCTGTTCAGCAAGCAGCCAGAGGTGGTCCTGCTCAGAAAAATCTTTAGGCTCCATTACATATGATTCTGTCAACTTTGTCCAAGTTAATTAAATTAGAGGTGGTTCCCTCCTCATGGCATCCATATTTAGTCTGCTTAGTGTCACTTATTAGTAAAAACATTTTTAAAAAGGTTTGCCCATGTATAGTAATGATTACCTAGTCAAACAAATTCTGCTTCTTGAGATACCTGTAACTGAGAAACATAGATAGGAACAAAGACTAGGTTAATAAAAGAGGTGGAAGAGACAAGCGGTGGCAAAACTATGAGAAGGGAGATAGAATTCATAGATTCTTACATAATATGTAAGAAATCTAAAGGACTATCAAAGAAAATAGCATCCTTCAATTAAAAGGATTTTAAATCTAATACCACTAGAAAGAGACTAACATAGGTTTTCATTTCTTATTCAGGGCATAAAGCAGAAATTCTCTCATTTGTTCATGACTGGAAAAAGTCTCTGTCTCACTGGTTGAACTTAAAAAACCAAGGCCCCTATCTAGTGACAGCTAATTAGAAAAAGTGAATAGATTCACAGCATATAGTTACTTAACTAGTGTCTAAAATGTAACAGTTCCAATATGTAATTTATTATATTGTTTTGAATTTGTTCTTTTTTCTGGTGTGTCTTATTTAGGTAAACTTATTTACCAATGAGCCAAGCTAGAAATCTCAGTAGAAGTTAGCATAATGGTCTCTGTTACCTCAAGTAATCTACCCAAATCAATTTCATTAATATTTGTAAATATGTCACCTTAACTACATCTTTGCTAGTTCAATTCTTTATCATTTCTTCCCTTGCTTAATGTAGTAATCTCCTTGTTTTCTTTCATCTTTTTCTACTCTGTATGTATTTATCAGTGCCCTACTTTATATAATAAAATTCAATATTATTGCATGATATTCATAATCCTGTTTTTTCATCTACTCTCCAGACACTTCCTCCCTCATAGTTCATTCTTTAACAAGTTTCCTTGGTTATTGAGTCATTCTTCATATTTTGTACCCTTTTTTTTTCCTGCTTAAATATACAGTGCTAGTATTTATTTTAAATTATCTGTTTTAATATATTTCCCTCACAACAGACTTTTCAAGTCATCTCAGAGTATAACTCATACTTTATTTATCTTTTTTTTTATCCACACCTAACACAATACCTGGGATATAGTAGATGGACAAAGTTCACCTGAATGACAAATGTTTTAAAATGTTTTCATAATGAATGCACATAGTCTAGTTGGTGTTTTCGTCAGAGTTTTCTAGAGAAACAAAACTAGTTGGTTGGGCAGGGTGTAGAGAGGGAGTGGGGGAGAGTGAGGACAGAGAGAAAGAAAGAAAGAAAAAAAAGAGACAGATTGATTTAAAGAAATTGGCTTATGTGATTATAGAGACTGGCAAGTTCAAAACTTGCAGGGTAGATTGCACAGGCTGGAAACCCAGGGAAGAGTTGATGTTGCAGTTTGAATCTGAGAGCAGACTTCTCACAGAATTCTTTCCTCCTAAGTGAAAGTCAGTCATATTCTTAGTATATTCACTGTTTGGATGTGGCCCACCCAAATTGTGAAAGATAATCTGCTTAACTCAGAGCCTATTGATTTAAATGTTAAACTCATGTGAAAAAAAATACCTTAACAGCAGCATTTGTACATTTGGACCACGTATCAATGTAGCATGGCCTAGCCGTATTGACATAAAATTAACATCTCAGTTAGTTAGCACAGGGTACAATTACTAACAAAAAGTATAGACCAGATCATACCACAGACAAATTCTTTGTTCCACTTCCATAGATTAACTCATTATCACAACCCTGGTGGCAAGAACATGAAATTCAAATAGATAAATAAAAGACTCTGGGACCTGGAGATGATTCTATATGTAGTATAGAACAGATAAATGAACGTTACAGAATTACAAAGAAATCTTTGTAATTCATTCAGAATGACTCTGCAAGTTACCTTGATATAAAAATAGGTAGTTATATAGCATTTTATAATGTCTAAATAATTTGTTGTAGACAGTGTTTTATTTCAAGTCATTAAAAAACACAAGTTGCTAGGATTTGTGAAAACCTTATGAGGAAGGATTAAATATCATGAAATAATAGACAAAGCAACAGAGTCTTATAAAGGATAATTTACTGAAGTTCATGTGACTCCAAAACCCATATGAATTATAATCAGTTATAAAATTAATGGACTTTTCATTTATTCCTATTTCATTTAGAGGTAAATTAACATTTTTAGAAGTCTTAAGTAAACTATCACTAAATTTTTGTTGAAAATTTGTCAGAATTTGCTTAATATACTACTAAATATTTAAAAACATTTGACATACTTTGAGTAGTTTTAAAAAATGTAAATATTGTTACTTTGAGAATTTTTTTCCACATCAATTTCATTTGACAAATTAGAAATAGAGTAAGCATTTATTACCACAAAATAATAGTTCCTCTTTTCCTGAAAGAGCCTTTAAGCGTTCAATAGTCATGCCATTATTGCTATCCTATAATTTTGTCACAGAATGACAAAACAGGAAAACTGAAAAAAACAAAAAATTTAGCAGACACTGAATATGGTATTTTACATAATATAGATGCCATTCCATTACAGCAAAATGATTTAACTGCTTGGTCTCTCTGTACATTTACCATGTGCTCAGTTACATATAAATACCATCACAATTTCTTACATCCATGTACACTTTTTATTACTGCAAATAGTCTAATAGAAGCATTTTTATGAACTAAATGCACATGGCTACTTATATGTATACCATTTGTGTAAACTCAAATAGTCTTTAATGAATGCTGACTAATTATAGTTTCTAGCTAATTAACGTTTTCTAGTAATAGTTATTTTTCTGCTGCAAATGTTGTTGCCTTAATTCATGTCAAGACTATGATTTAGGAGTTTCTACACAAATGTGTTGCCTAGGAATAAAAGAGAATCTTAATGTTTCATATTTTTTCATGATTATATTTCAACTGGATTTAAAATGGCTTACAAAAATACATGCTATAGCAAAATAAACAAAAATAAAATTTCTTAGGTCAGTAAATGAGGGTAAAAGGAAAATAAAGGTGTACAATTAGCTAAAGTTAGCAAAGAATTTAACACTCAAAATGCACTCTGGTTTTTCTCCAGGTGGTTGATGATTTAGGCCTTTTCAGAAGCCTCGTGTAGGAGAAATATAACTCATGCAGTGCTCAACATGTGGCAAATATTAGTAAGTGGAATTAACATGAGGTAATTGTTTTTAATGTTTCCCTATTGATTAAAATACCACTAACATAGGTAGAACTTTATATAGAAGAGGAAAGACAATGATAAGATTAACAATAAACTATTTTAAGATAGGGATAAATTATTATCGTATAATAACTTTCCCCAAACAGAATTAGCCATATTGCATCACTATTTCTATTCCAGATGGAACTAAAAAAACATTCCCTACAAAACAATTAGCCATATAATAGATGCAAACTCAATTTATTCTTGGCCTGTTAGTGAGAAAAGTAAATAGTTTAAATTCTTAGTTCATATTTATCACAAAGTTTATATCTTTCCTAGAATCATTGAAAAAGGGGGTAGTAATCATTTGACTGCAGATTTTAAATTCATGTGTTTTACTCATTACCCTCGAGAAGTTTTCTGTTGGAAAATGAGCCAAAGGCAGTGGAGTGTGAAAGAGATTGAACAATAGCAAACTGAATACTTTGAGAAGACCCTAAAATATGAGAACTGAGTTGTGAGGCATCAGATTCATTGAGAAGACAGAGCATATGACATAGGTTTTATCCTCCAGGGACTAATTGTAGAGCCTCATTTAATGTAATTAACTGTAATGGGTGTATGTGATTTTTTTTTTCTCAAGTGAACCAAGATATTTGGAGATGTACTTTTAAGGGAACTATATCTTCTTTCTCATATCTTCAATTAAAAAAAAAAACAAACAAAAAACCAAAAAAACAAGATCCTTGTATAACTTTTATAATATTGGTATTGATTTCTTATAAGAAAAATTAGATTATAGTCCTAATTTTTTTTAATCTTTTATAATATTCTGGAGATAGTTATTTTGAACTGATAAGAGGGACAAAGTGCTGTAGGATTTATAAGGCTAACAGTATATTTGATGGGAAAATGAAATGCTATCTGGAGTTACAAGTTCTTTATGATAAAATGTTCAAAGTTATTTGTGACCTTAGTAAAATATATGTACTAAAATTGAATTATACCTTACATGTGTCAAGTAGGAAATGCAAGCTACAACTTTGGATAAATGTAAATGTGGGGTAATCTACAATTGTGGTTTTGATTTAAATATAGCAGCCCTTACCAAGATTTTCCTGAAGGGTTGGTGAGTTTCTGCAGCGAGCATAGATATCCTGCTGAAGGATGAGCCAAATACAGCCTGGGTTCCCTTGGTCAAGGTCAAGTATTCTCTTCAGAAAGAAAGAGAGATCGTTTATCAGCAACAAAAATGCCTTGTACTTAATATTTAGTTTCGGTTGGGCTATAATACCCAGGGACAGGGTAAATTCTGTGTACCACCCCAGAGTTGACGCCTTTCTCTAATTTGCAGAAAGACAAAGGTTAGCCTTGATGAAGGCTTAAACGTAGGTAGCCTTAGACATCTGGCAAAATGCACATATTGTTCTCTTCCACATTCTTTATAAGACTTAAATTTTTCTAGCCTTTTGAGAAAAAATCCATAAGCTCCATTGTATACTAAAAAGGAATGTATTCTATTCATAGATTTTATTTTTAAATGAAAAGAGGAGGATTTTTTTTAAGGGAAAGAGCTATGTGAAGTCAATTCTTCTAATGTGCTAGAGAGGATTAGCAAATAGCCTGAGAACTGCTACAAATGGAAACACTCCAGGCACTTATTTACATCTAAACCAGCTCTCGAACTCTTGGGAAAAAGCATTTATGCACTGACTGATCCTAAATGTTGCCTTTACCCTGTTGAATTTTATTTTGAATTTCAAATCTGTGTTAAGGCTGTCATTGACTGTATGTGTAGGGATTTAAGGTAAGTGAAAGATGCAGAACTGGCTTTAGATGTATAAAATATTTTTAGAGTCTTGTTTATTGCTTAATTGAAAAAGTGGTCTGATTATACCTGTGGCTACTGATAAAAACTGCCAAAGTTGCTAAACCTATTGATAATAGCTTCTTTTATGAGTTTAATGATTTAAGTTTGAGCAGAGCTTTAAAAATAATGAAGTACATAAGTTTCTTCAAATAAATATATAGACTGAATAAACTTAATTATATAATTATATATGCATTGTATAATAATATATAATAATTTTTATAATTGTTTACTAAACATAAACCAGTATTGCTAACTAGATGATTACAAGCAGATATTTATTTGTATCTTAACAAACCAAAAAAAATTGGGCTAAAAAAATTTTGTAAATAACATAGCAGATAGATCAATTAAAATTATGATGGATCTTTTTGGATAGAAAGTATACATTTAACTTGAGTTCTATGTTTTATGATAATATACATCCATTCCTTAAATTAAATCACCATTTTCCTTATTTCATATCTTAGACATCTAATTAAATACATTCCAAAAATCATGAAAGGTTTTAAAAGGTAATATCTTATTACTTTTACTTAATTCAAGCATGCTTAATAGGAAATAACACTTAAAATTAAGTTCTTTTTCATTTAGAAGTCTCATATGCATAGAAAATATTGATATAAATATAATAACATAGGATTTTCAAAGTCTGACATATTTTGTTGTAGATAGTTAGGAAAATAGTTTTTTTTTTTTTTTTAAACAGGGCATTCTTCCTAAGACAAAGTATCTGCTATGATTTACTAAGAAGCAATTTAGAATAAATGATCTCTCAGCACAATTGCTATAAAGTAAAATAAATAAATAAACATCATAATCACATGTTAATTAAAAGAGAAGTAGAATTTTGGACAAAAAATTATTAAAAATGGAAAATGAATTCAAGTTCAAAATAAAATAACAAATTAGTGGGTAATAATTATCCATTTTATCAATATTCAGGTATGGTATTTATGAGCACAAGCCTTTCAGTATGTATGCTTCTGTGTAAAGCATTACAATTATTAATGACTAAATATTGTATAAGGATGAAATTCTCAAATGTTTTTAATTATTTCTTTTTACATAATACCTACAGTATATACTTTTGTCAGTATATGCTTTTCTTTCACACACATATTTTATACAAAAGGAACAATTGAAATTATTTATTTATAACCTACTTCAGGTAAAGAAATGTTTTTTTTTTTTTTGCTTGCAATTGGAAGAAATACAAAGAAATGGCGGGGTGAGTTAATCAAATAAAGTGTCTTTAATCCTTGATAACTATCTTGAAATGCCCACTTATACCCTAAACATGAGGTAGCATTAAAGGAAAGAAAGAGAAAGAAGGAGATGTAAGAAGGAGGAGCAATTAAATTAGGAAAAAAAAAAAAGATGACAAAGAATATATTCATTTTAGCTAGAGCCATAATCCCAGCCTCAATGAGATCCTCTAAAATATATGATCAGGACATTTTTCCATGTCAATAAGGCATCCTAGTACATGGAGCTTGAATGGTTTGAAAGGCATCTTCACTTTCTCTTCAGAGCCAAACCAAGGTGAGCTTCCATCTTGCCCTTCAGTTGAGGTAGTAAGATTAGTGCAGTGAAAAATTAACAAAATAGCACATCTACTAGTGACAGAAAACTTGCTCCAATCATAGAAAAGAGCAGGCCTAGTACTATTGGACTGGTACAAATGGACCAAAAGAGGAAGCGTGGCTGGCCACCTCTCTAGCAGGAGCAACTTTGTGAGGCTTTGCTCATTCAGTTTCTTGGGGGAAGTTATGTTTCCCAGTATCCAAAAAGTTTAACTGCCAAGACCCAGATTTATTTATGCCAGTTGGCTGAGTCTTCAGTCTCAACTGCAATAGTGCTTTGAATTTCAGAGCAGTCTTCTTTAGCCTTGGAGTAGGAAAAAAAATGTGATAAAAACATTTACCAAAGTGGAGATTGCTATCCCTGGAACTCATTACAATAAGAGAGTAAGGGATAACATTACCTTCATCAAGTCTTAGCAGTGTCTCAAAAAGGCAAAATCAGAGGAGGTTTTTAAGTGGTTTAACTTGGATCTTCAAACTTGAGGCTAGCCATAGTTGTGACAGTAGTTTAGGATTTGTGGGTCAGAGTAGTGATGGTCTTCTTGAAGCAAGTCTTGATAATTAAATTATTATGGCAAGTGAATGTTTTGTCCAGCTGAGCAGACCACTGTCTCAAATTTCTCTGTAAAAGATTCCTGAAACCAAATAAAGTTAGGTATAGATTTGCAGTTTTATATTTCCTGAGCAAAGAGTGTAGGAAACAAACTAACTTGTATTGACACATATGATCTTAGACCAGAAAGACCTTCCAGGTGTGGCAAGGATTCATATGTTCTTTTATTTTGAGATCTTTGTAAAAGCCTCAATATATAAATATTTTCCCAAATATAAGATGATAACTCATACCTTCCTATATTTTCATAAACAAAGTGAGCCCCATTTGGTAGTTCAATGTCTTACATTTTCAATGTGATTAAAAAGGCAAATGTTTTGATTTGTGGAAAATAATTTGCTATTCAAAGTGTAGAAAATTTAGTTTCGAAAATAATTTATCTCATAGAGAAAAGGAAATAGTATCTAAAATTGTGCTTCCTAATCACATTGTTGTCTATGTCAAACTTTAACAAAAATATTTGAAAAACACTTTTTTAAAATACCTTTCATAAAGATTAACCCTTTTATTTTTTGTAACCCTTTTTTATAATTTTTGTGAAATTTTTTTTTGCGAAAGAATAAATATTAAAAATCATAAGAAATCTATTTTTCTATAGCATTCAGATTACATTTACTCATAGACATGTATTTGTTCATGTTCATGTATTTATATGGATTTGACATTGAATATGAATTTCCTGTGCCTTTGTTCTAAAGTATATGAATACATTTACTAAAATGAAAAGCAAGCATAATAGTTTCTTTATTTTCACTGCCGAATAATGTTCCATACTGGATATACCACAGTTTAGCCATTCACCTAATGAAAGGTACCTTGATTGCTTCATATTTTTGGCAATTATGAATAAAGCTGCTGTGAACATCCATGTGAAAGTTTTTGTGTGGACACAGATTTTAATTCATTTGAATAAATACTAAGGACCACAATTGTTGGATTTTATGGTAAGATTATATTTAGTTTTGTGAGAAACTGCCCAAATATCTTCCAAAGTGGCTATTAGATTTTGCATTTCCACTAGCAATGAATGAGAGTTCCTGCTGCTCCATATCCTCATCAGCATTTGGTGTGGTCACTGCTCTGGATTTTGGCCATTCTAATACATGTGTGGTGATACCTCATTGTTTTAATTTATATTTCCCTGATGACAAATATAATGGAGAGTCTTTTTATATGTTTATTTGCTATATGTGTATCTTTTTAGTGAAAGATCTTGTAAGATCTTTCCCCAACTTTTTAATATGGTGGTTTGTTTTCTTAACACGGAGTTTTAAGTATATATATATATATATATATATATATATATATACACACACACACATACACACACACACACACACACACATATATAAATAAATACACACACACACACGTGTGTGTGTATATTTTTTTGGATAGCAGTTATTTATTAGATATGTCTTTAGCATATCTTTAATAATGGGCTATCAAGCCATGAAAATACATGGAAGAAACTTAAATGCATATTAAGTAAAAGAAGCCAATCTGAAAAAGGCTACATACTGTACTATTTCAAATATATGACATTCTGGTATAGGTAAAACTATTGAGAAGCAAAAAGATCAGTGATTTCCAGCAGTTAGAGAGGTGGGAGGAATGGATAAATTAAACATACAGAATTTTTGGAGTAGTGAAAATACTGTATACTATAATGGTGGATACATGTATTTGTCCAAACCCATAAAATACACAAAAGAGTGAACAATAGAAACCATGGATGATGATATGTTGATGTAAGTTCATCACTTGTAGCAAATACATCACTGTAGTGAAGGATGTTGGTTATGGGGGAGGTTGTGAATATGTGGGGCTTGGGATATGTGAAAACTTTCTGTATCTTCGTTTCAATTTTACTGTGAACTTAAATCTTCTCTGAAAAAAATGAAATATTTTAAAAAATTAACCAGAGACTACCTGCTGCCAAACTGAAAACATAAAATACAGTGGTTTATTTTGTTCTTAATATATAGTGGTAAGTACTGTTAAGGAGATGAAAAAAAGGGAAGCGTGAAATATTATTTGTGTGGGCCTGCTTATATTTATGAATTAGTTTTTTCTTCAGTGTTAATGAAACCAATAATAGATTATTTATGCTATGTCTGATATAAAAGATGGCCCAATTTCGAACACTGAATTAGTTGAAGCATTGTCATCATCTCTTTCATAATCCTTTTAAGAAATATTTATTCCAAGTTTGCATGTAAAATAAATGTCTCAATAAAAAGTTTTTGACTATTTTAGGTATTGATGTATTACATATGATCTAACTTCAATAGTATGTGTTTTATGTTTTAGAAAAACAAACATAAAAGACAAAAATTACAATAAAAAACATTAAAATGAGTAACAGCGTTCAGAGCATAAGAGAAAAAAGATGCAGGAAAAAAAATGATATAGCAGTTCATTATGTAATATTTTTTAAAATGAAAGAAAAATATGATGATATTGAGAACAACAAAGGAAGACAAAGAAAAAAATTTAATTACACCACAATAGGAACTCTCTAGAATCCTTTGATTTTATATATCTATATCTTTATCTGTGTCTCTCTATATATCTATATTTATTTATGTTTTTTTAATCCAGGAATTCAAGCTTTCAACTGCAACTGTGATTTGATTTTCTATTCATTTTCTCTAAGCTTTGAAAATAACATTTATTGTTAGTAATAATTAATGAAATTCTAGGACTATCCTGTTTTGTTTCTATGTGTTTAATTTAAATATGCCTTCTATTAAAACAGTGTTATCCCATTATTATATACAAACCAATATTAAATTTTAGATTTAGTCAAGGGAAATAAACTCTTATTTTTCTAAAGTTAATTTTTAGACAGTTACATATAAAAGAATGTTCAGCTTCTCTTTCATAAAGATTAACCCTTTTTATAATTTGCAATAGTTTTTAAGAAATACAAGTCATAAAATATCATTTTATGTTGCAGTGATACTAGATAATTATTTCCAGGTTTAGATAAATGTTTGTATTGATATAATGTATCTAATAATAACACAAGGCAAAGTATAATTATTCTCCTGGTTGAGCTAAACTATAAAATTAACTCATTTTTTGACTTTATTTAAAACTCAGTCTCTTTGATAGCGATGATTATGTAAGAATAGAGTACCATTAGAATAAAGGACAACAACAAAATTTATTTTCTTTCAAATTCGTTAACATTTTACAGTTTCCAGAAAACAAATTCTCCTTAATAAAATAAAACATTTACTATAAAGCCATTAAGTTCCAAGTATCTGAAATGGGTTCTTCACTTATTAAGAATTACATCTGTGAATCTCCAATTTTTTAGACAAGAAGCCTGCTGTGTGTTTTTTAAAAACTGATTTGAAAACAATTTGAAACATTTTATCAAGTGTATAAATACCTGACAATGTCCAAGATAAAAAAATCTGTTCACTTAATTTTGCACCACATTCTTTAAGTATACACTATGTGCTCCCATTTCCTATAGTGTAATGGGAAAAGTACATAAATAGAGGTCAGGCAAATTTAATGTAATTTTTGCTTTTATTTTTTAACTATTAATATTCACTGAAGCACTTGCACATTGTTTTAATTAATGCATGCATAAAATAAAGGTTAAAAATTAGATGAGTAATATATTCTCAGCAATAAATATAATTTTAGTATAATGAGTACTTGAACACTTGACTATAGAAGAGAGTCAAGACCTGTTGTGAACTCAGAAAGAAATCTGTTATAATGCATTTTATCTCTCACTTCTCAGGGCCGCATTATGAAGGAATTCACTCCATTGACTTGCATATTTTTTTGATTGAGTAAGTAGGGACTAGGGAACAAAATAAGATACATAGCAGTTCCTTATATTATGCTACAGGTTCCACAGATTTATCATTAACATCATTTTATTCATGATTCTTCATAAGAAAAGATACTTTTTGCAGGTTTTATATTTTATTTTTTATTATGCATTTATTTTTTTATTAAATTTATTCGGGTGACATTGATTAATAAAATTATATAGGTTTCAAATGTACAGTTCAGTTATACATCATATGTATATTGCATTGTGTATTCACCACCCAAAGTCAAATTTTCTTCCCTCACCTATGTTTGACCTCCCTTACCTTTATCTACTTCCTCCCTTTCCTCTCTTCCCTTTGATAACCACTAATCCTCTCTCCATGTCCATGAGTCTCTGTTTGTCTTGTTTGTTACTTTCAGTTTTATATCCCACATATGAATGAAATCTTATGGTTCTCAACTTTTTTGTCTGACTTATTTCACTTAGCATGTAATCTCAATATCCATTCATGTTGTCACAAATGGCAGTATTTCATTTTTTCTTATGGCTGAGTAATATTCCATTGTATATATGTACAACATCTTTAACTAATCATCTATTGTAAGACACTTTAGTTGTTTCTGTGCCTTGGCCATTGGGAATAATGCTGCTATGGACATGGGTGCAGATATCTTTAGAGATAAGTGTTTTCAAAATTTTGAGGTAGATACCCAGAAGAGGGATTTCTGTGTCATATGTTAATTATATTCTTAATTTTTTGAGGAACCTCCATACTGTTTTCTGTAGTGGCTGCACCATTTTACATTATCACTAGCAGTGTATGAGGGTTTCTTTTCCCCCACAACCTCTCTATCACTTATTACTTGTCTTGTTGGTGATAGCAATTCTAACTAGGTGTGAAGTTGTATCTCATTGTGATTTGATATTCATTTCCCTAATAGCTAGTGAAGTTGAGCATTTTTTTTTTCGTGTCTATTGATCATTTGTATGCCTTCTTGAATAGATATACAACACATTTTTATTCTGTTGAAGAAATGATATTGCACTGAGGGAAAATTTGCATAGCATACTGGCTAGTATACTATTGTGTTTGAGAAAGTAAGGTATTTAGTAGTTTAGGAAATGGCTTGGAGAAATAGAACATTCTCCAGAGAGAAACTAATACAGACATTCAATATTGTATCATAAAGGAGAAAAAAGTGAAACATTATTGGATGTATTCAGTCAATGATCATTTACTGAGACATTTGTTTGCAAGAATTATACTCCTCCTGATAATATTAAAGTACATATTAGAAGCCATGCAAAGAAGATCATAACCTATTGGCTAGTTTATAGTATAGTGTCAGGATTTAAAATGTACAAAACAGAAATATAAAAAGTCATATTTTAAAGTTTAGGAAAAGTAAAATAACTAGTTATTTGTGGATTAATGAGTTATTCTGAACTACATCTTAGGCATTTCTAAAGAACAACTCATCACCCGGAATAAGTTAAATCTAATTAAAACCAGACATGCACTAATAAAAATTTTCTCAATTAATATATCAAACCATTAGAGGAAAGTACAGCTGCTACTCAAAATAATTGGCAACTGATTGCATTATTACATTTTTTATGTAAATGCTATTATAAAGTGCTATTCTTTGGTATAAGATGAATGTAGCACTATTTTAAACAGAATAAAGATATATGATATTGCTGCCTTAATTTTCTTATCTGATGACGTGTGTGCACTTACATAGATGATTATAATATTTCTTCTGAAAAATATTTCTTGACCTGGGTGTAAACCTCAATGAGGTTAGAAATTATTTTATAGGTTGCATTAATTAATTAATTAATTAATTTGATGTTTATAAAAAGGTATTTCTAAGGTACAAAAATATGTACTGTTAACATTGCCTTTTTCTGTTTCTCACATAGCTTTAGAGAATAACAATATTAATACTAGATAAATAATTTTCTGAGTAATTGATTATCAACTGAAAATAATAATGGACATATATGTTATCCTATTATGATGTTAGATATTTGCAGCAATTGTCATGTTTGAGAAGTTTTTTTAAAATCACCATCTCTGCAGTGAAACTAAATAATGTTTATTGGAAAGATCTTGTTTAATATATTCAGAGTTGGAAATAAATGTTACTTATACAGTGTGAACTCTCATAGAACATTATATATTTTATTAATATATTCCATTCATATTAAATTTTTCATAAATTTTTGATATATCAAAATATTTCTGAATGCACAGTAGAGGCCATTGCTACTCCTGGTATGGTCCATGAATCGTTGGCATCATGAAGGAGCCAGAGATAATCTCAGATCTTACCTCAGAAGTACTGAATCAGAATCTATATTTTAGATAATATCCCCTTAGTAATTTTTTGATACATTAAATTTTGAAAAGCATTGATATTGGTTATTATAAGTAAAATGATGAACATATTTATTAATTTGAAATTATATATTATAATTTATGAAGGAGTATTTTTGGTTGACCTAATTATTACAATTATTGTCAATAAAGTAAGTAATTTGCATCTCTCGAATTAAAATACTTTACTATTAAGCCTTTAGACTAATTTCAGATTCATTATTTAATCAGAATGCCAAGAAGTATTATTAATAGGGAGGAAGGAAGGATGAAAGGAAAGGAAAGAAAGGAATAAAGATCAGTCTTATACTAGTCTCTCTCTCTCTCTTTTTTTATATTATTGAGGATTTTAAGGGTAAATAGATCTAAATTATTTCATAAGAAAAAAAATTCTCAGATAATATGTCCTGATTTTACTTCCCAAAAAATAACCAACATTTTATGAAACTTGCATGCTAATGTTCAGAAAATAAGAAGTAAAAGTTACTTGTAAGCAATTTAATTTACTGATCTAAATTCAATGATTAATGACTATTTAGGAAAATCATTTTGATTAGATTTAATATGAAATAATTTAGATGCAGTTGTCATGTCTGAGCTGACATAAAATACTTTTCCACATATGGATTTGCACTTGAAAAAGTCTACAAGAAACTCCTTAACATACAAGGTATGTATTAGGGATTTTGCATTGGTTTTACTCATTTTAGAAATTTTTTCTGCTGGAAATCCCATGGAAAAAGCCTGACTTTTTTCCAGTATTTTAAATATCATCTGCCTATTTAAAAATTGGAAATGCCACTGGTCCTTTTTACCCCCTCCTGACACTTCATATCCTCCTTAACTTGTGCTATAAATTAACCTACTGCGATTGCACATTAACCTTCTGGTTGAGTTATTCCTTTTGTTAATTAACCGTAGGTCTCCTGCAGGAACTCTTATCTTACATGTGTCTTTATCCATACCATGTACTCAAAAATTATCTGGCACATAGTAAGCCTTCAATAAATATATGTTGAATGAGCCTTCTATTTATTGAAAACTTAATGTACTAGGTCCTGTAGTATGTCACTAGAGACGTTATTCCCCTCATGACCTATATAAGTTGTTTGAAGTCTAATTAAAACAATAGTAAGATCGACAGTTTCTTACATAATGCATGCTGTGCTAAGGGATTTGCATATATATTTTTTTTATCCTCACTACAACCTTTAAAAGTTTGTCATATGTGAGCCTTGAGTACAGGTGAGGAAAATATATAATTTATGTAGGTTTATTATCTGTAAGCAACTGAAACTGACTCTAGATGACTTAATAAAAATTCTTATAGAATCATTTCAACAGAATTAATTGTGAAGTTCTCTGGAGAATCTTTCTCATAAAGTGGTAAAGAATCAGAGGAGTTCAGATTGTGGGAATCAGTGCCAAATGATGCCAAAGAAGGAATCTGTTGAAGACATTCTACTGTTGCTGTTCCTACTACCCTGAGCACTGCTCATGGCAATACAATATTGTGGTTACTGGACTGAAACCCATTGCTCATTTTTGGTTACTGCTATGGCTGAACATCAAATGCTAGTGCTACAGAACAGATTAGTACTACAGTGGCCCTATAACTGGCTGTTTTGAGTCATTTTATCTTGAAAGTCTATGAAGGCCTTTTTAAAATGCATTTACACATGATAAATTTTCCTTCTTCATTAGTAAATAGAGAAAGGTAAATTAAAACATAAAATAGTTTTCAGTTATTAAATTGAGAAAAAAATTAGTAACTTACTATTGCTATCAAGTGAGTATAAAAAAGGCATGTTAAGGTAGAGATGAGAATGTATTTTCCTAGTCATTTTGGAGACCTGTTTGTCTGGATACAGTAGTAATATCTAATTTTTCACCAATTTATTTCTCTTAGAGAAGAATTCTATAGACTGTTTTAGAAAAAAACACATCCATATTTGACTAAGGATAGATGTATAGAGATATTTATTGTACCCTTGATTGTAAAAAAGGAAAAAAAAAACCCTGAAAAACATAAAATCTTATCAATGTAAAAATACTCAAATAAATTTTGTTTTTTCATTAATATAAAATAAATATTTTGGCAGCTTTATTAACATAGAACATTCTTTATGATAGAATGTTAAGATGATAAAAGATAAAGTACATATTCAGAGGAGGGTATTTTTATAGACTTCTATTTAACAGATTTTGCAGATTATTAGACACCTTTCCCTTTTTAAAACTATCCCACTGAAGCCCAAAGCACACTAATCATGAAGGTTTACAGGTTACCCTACTGAGCTGCTGGTTTTACCCATAGAGAAAGTGACCAAAAGTAATGCAGATGGCCTTTAGAAGTGTGAAAGTACAAGGAGATATTCTCCCCTAGAGCATCCAGAAGGACTGCACCTCTGCTGACACCTTGAATTTAGCCCAGTAAGACCTATTTTTACTTCCGACCTCTAAAACTGTAAAATAATTTGTGTTATTTAAGCAGTTTGTTGTAATTTGTAATAGCAGTAAGAAAAGAGTTTACTTGATTCCTAAACTTGTTAATGTTAGTTTATTTTATAGCTTTAATTGTACTGTTGTTACGTTAAACACTGCAAAAACCAACAAAATGTATATGCAAAAAGAATTGCATTTTTCATGATAGTCTTAAGAAATTTAAGGAAAATATATTAGGAATGGACAGGGCAAATTTAAAACTAGGCAAAATTTATAATCTGGAAGAATCCTGATTTCAGAATGTTTTAAAGTAATTCAGGGAGAAAGTTATTGAAAAAAGTTGAGTAAATTAAAAGACCGAAATAAGCAGTTGGAGAAGGTGGCTCAGAAAATGTTGAAAAAACATGACTTTCTAGGTGGTAGAAAACACTGCAAACTGATAGAACTGAAATATGCCTGACTCTTAAAGGAAACTGAAAGGTGAACTCATAGGTAACACATCTTGAACAGGTTTAGAAAGTTCACACAGGGCTCCAATTAATGAAATATTAAAAAATGATGACTATATCAAATGATTCATGAATAAATTTACATAAATGATGAATAAAGGCCACCAAAGCAATTATTAACCATAATTATTTTCTGTAACTAGCTATTGACGATCAAACAATTAGTAACATTAATGAATATTATATAAATAATAAAGTAAATTGATGATTATATAAATGTTTACATTTCCAGTTAGTAGATGATTAATAATAGGGCTTCAGAATGAGAATATAAGTGAGGTCGTAAAGTGCAGATGTAGAAGATATCTCAAATTTCTAAAGTATCTAGAATTTTTAATAAAACTTTAAACAAAAAATTACTCAAATAAGGGTGGATTTAAGTATTTAGTTTCAATAGAGCATGTGGAAAATATTCATTTAAGCACTGACTGTGTTTCTAAGCTTAGGTTTTAGCTTTGAACTATGGAGAGAATTTTTTTTTTCTTTTGAAATATAGTTACATTTGAAGCCACCATTTTCAGTGATGTGAGCAGTAAAATGGAAAAGAACAATTGTTTTGAAAGTATATGCAAAAACCCAATATCTTTTAAACAGAAAAATAAAAACCATCTTCCTCTCTAGAAAATCAGTCTGCTGAATTTTAAACACTGAATTTCTCCTGTGGAAGTAGACAACTTTCTACACATTGAGAGCATTTAATAACCTAACTGGTTATTCCTGCCTTCGTTATGAGGCAGTTGTTCATCCACTGCTACTGCTTTTATTGATGTATGCATTTCAGAAAACTTCTCCAGAGACAAGTCCCTCTCTACTTTGTTTCCTTTATTCTCATGGCCCTTAAATCTTACTACTGTCCACTCATCCCTGATTGACAGATCTCAGAGGCTCTTTCAAGGCTGCTGGTCCCCAAGACTATCAAACTGTCATTCAACATCCCAGTGTCATGACTAAATCTAAAAAAAGTTCCTCATTAGCTTAGCTGGAAAGCACGTTCTCTTTCTGTAACACTTGGATCTTTTACTCCATAAGTGACTTTATCAAGAATAGATTAGGTATAGATTTTATTTTAAAATTTACATGTTTATTAAAGCTAAAATATAACGCAAATAGAAAGTCTATTAGATCAATAAGTACCATTGTAAGAATAATTGGTTTGCACTACAATTTTTTATCAAGTTGGCCTTTAATATTTCCCAGGATTATAGAGTGTACCTAGGGATAAAAACGAACATAAGAAAGCTAATGATTTTTTTAGATAAAATGTGTTATAAATAAATACTTATGTTGAATGCAGTATTTTCTCAAAATTGTTCTATAAAAATAAATATAATTTTGGGTGATCAGCAAAATTATAAAATGCATTAATAGATCACAGTTGGGTATTGGTTATCCCTGTGGTGTCTTCAGTAGGTGAACCAAAACTAAGACTTAGTGTTAGATGTTCAGGTAAGCTTTGATATCCAAGTCATAGCACTTGCATGTGCTATAAACGCAAAGAAAGCAGGTTGTTTTAGAAATTAAGCTACTGTTTAGTTATCAACGGAGTAAAACCCTATGGCTGCTAATATATGACTTTTGTGGTAAATGTTCACAGAGCATTAGGTTTAGGCATGGAAGTCTAAATTATTTAATTCAAAGAGTATTGATCAGAGGTCTGCTCTGTGCAAGGCACTCTCCCAATGCTTGGGAAACATCCAGAAACAAAACAAAGATCCTGATATGGGGAAGTTTTTGTTGTTGTTGTGTGTTTTTTGTTTTGTTTTGTTACTAAATGAGCCTTCTTCTGCTCTTTTCTAAAACAAATTTTACCTTTGGCACAAACTTTTGATAAGTAGAAAAATATTTATATGTGCATAAGGCAAAGAAATAGAACAAATACTCATCTCTATTTAATAAATAAAAATTAAAATTCGATAAACATATATTTTAGTAACCTGATTATTGGCTACACCTATTTTATTTCTATTTTAAATACGTTTTATAACTCTCTGCCATCTCAATTTTACAATCAATTCACTTTAGTAAATATTGATTGGAGAGTTACTACATATTATAAAGTATGTAATGAACTACATATGCAGTGAAGGTAAAATAAAATTAAAATAAAATAAATAAAATAATAAAATAAAATAAAAAAGACAAGTCTATGCCCTGACAAAATTACACTTGAGAAGCACAAGGAAAGCAAAAAAGAGCTAACATTTTATTATGTATTTGATGCTATGGAATCTAGGTTGACTCTTCACCAGTGTTAACAAAACAGCACTCATGTCAGTGTTTTAAGTGAGGTTTCAAAAAAGTTAAATGATTTGTCTAAATTCATATAAATAGTGGATTCTTTTGTGGTTTGATGAGGGAACATACAGTCAGTTCATGTTTAGCTGATTTCCAAAACTTGGCTCTTTTCTCCTTATAAGTAGTTTTTACCCTTTTGCTCTATAACAATGAAATATATTATGGAGTATCGAATGATTATAATTATATTTTAACATTTGTGTAATATAAAATACTATATATTAAATTGCACATTATCATGGGTATGATAATAATAAAAGCAGGTATATTTATTTGAAACTTAGTTAATATATGCAAGCTATTTTCTGTTTAGTTGCACAGACAAAATTTGATGCTCATTTGTGTTTGTGGATAGTTGCAGTAACCTCATTGCCTGGAAATACTATGAATATGTTAGAAACCCCTGCCTACACTCTGAAGTAAAAGTATTAACTCAAGATAGAGCAGTTGCAGTGTTTTTATAACATGCTTCTCAGAACATTAGTTAATAATAGTACTAATATATCTTAGTTGGAACAAATTTATTTGTGCTAAAATAAACTTGTGAAATATAGTTAAACAAAGTTTAACTGCAGCTGGAACTATAGTTTGCTAAAATGCATATGGATCTCCAAAAGACCCTATATAATAACATACTTTTTGAATTTATACTACACAACATTTTCTCCTATGATGCATCAAAAAAGACCAAGATTTAATTGAATACATTTTAGAAACTTTCTTTACACATTAATCTGATATTACTAGACAACCAGTTGATCAAAAGGCAAGTATTTGGGAGATAACTGCAATGATCCATGGTGAATTTATGAAGTTATTGCTTGAAATGAGCAGGAAACATAATGTAAAGACAGGCTGTAAAATAGAGGTTAGAGAGGCAACCAGTAGTACTTGGAGACAGACAAAAACAGGTATTAATATAAAAACATTAATACCTATCATTTATTGATAATTTATGTGCCTTCCACTGCTGTTAGTATTTTTCAGGGGTTGACTTCTTTAATCATTACCCTATAACCTCATTTATAGATGCAGTCTCTAAGCAGAGAGGTTCAATACCTTACCTGAGGTAAGTCAGCTAGTAAGGATCAGGCCTGAATTATAACTGGAGTACAGGGTTGGGCCCATGTTCTTAAACCTTGTACTACATAGAAATTTATTTGATATGTCTTAAAGTTAATATTTGATTAAACAGGTTTTTCAACAATACCAATAGAAAAGAATATATATAAGGAGTACATTGAAAAAGAATGTAAAAAGAAATAACATCATAAATTTAAGCCCTGATATAAAGAAATAACAAATTTCATTAATAAATTTTAACATGAAAATAAAGACTAAGTAGAATTTCCATAAAACTGAAAAGAGAAAGAGAAATTTAGAATAAAACAAAGCATAAATAATTATTCTCTTCACTTTTTGCAACACAGATTTTCTTAACTATTTAGAAATAAAAATTTGGATGTTAAGGTCAGAGCTTAATTCCCCTTTGAAGAACATGCCAGGATTAGATTAGATGATGACAACAAGGAGAAAATCATTTACCTTAAAAATAGAAAGGCATCTTTAAAGTATAATTCCGGACATCTATTCTAACCCTACCTCTACACTATAACCAAACAGACATCTTTGCCCAAGGGATACTGCCCCTTTCCCTTCTATTCCTACTCGCTGGTTACATATGAGCAGTTTCTTCTGTTAATTTATTTACAATTTTAGAATGTTGAAAACCAAAGGCAAATAATTCATTAGTCATTTGGCTTTAGCAAAATATGACTTTTGCCAGACATCAAGAGAGCTAAATTTTGCTAATAATTCTTCAGAGGGATTTCTGATGTCCGTCACCAAGGCAGAATTAGCTTTTTCCATCTGTTGAAGTATTCCCTACTGTAGCAAAGTGTTGTTTATAGTCTTTCCTTGTTTCATGCAGATGAATCCACTCTGCTCATCCTTCAGGTTCTATCTAATAGTGCTTTGAGTGCTACAAGTCTCAACCTTAAAAATAAAATCATGTACTTTACAAAACAGACAATATTGATAATGGAATGACTTCCACTGAAATGGCCTTCAGAACCTTTTCAGTGTTCACTTAAGGGATAAAATAGTCCACGTATGCTGAATATCTCAAAGAAGTAAAAGTTGTGGGTATAAAGAGTAATAGCCATATTTTAAAACACTGTAATGTGTTCAGCATAAATACAAAGTTATTTAAAGTCCTGATGTTACCTTAAAAAATCTTATTCATGTGATATAACTTAACTATAATTCTGTCTAGAATCAAAAGCTGTTAAAATACCAGTAAATTATTTTAGTTATTGAATTGAAGCACTTGTGAAATCTTCAATTTGACATTATTAATTTTAAATAATTTAGTTATTATTTTGTTGCAATATATTTTCATTTTAAATAAAAATATAATTATATAAAAACTTTATCCATCAAAACATTAAATAATTTTATAGAATAAATCTTTTTAAGAAGCTTTAGCAAATCACAGAAAATTATCATAAATAAATAGTGCAAATAGAAATAATATGTTGCTTCTTGTATATATATTACATACTCAGATCAAGAAATAGAACATATTCAGCACCTTTATGACCCTTTTATGCTTCCTTCCAGTTGCTCCCAGGGAAAACCTCTGTTCTTCTAATAGCATAGATTAGTTTTCCCCAGGTTTGTATATTACCAAAACAACAAAAAAATGAAATCACACATTTTGTACTTTGGAGTCTGAATTTTTCCCCTCAGTATTTGCAAGATACATTCCCATTATTTTGTATAGTTTTAGGTCATTTATTGCCATTGCTATATAGTTGTAGTCCATTGTATAAACATATCAAATTATCATTCCATTGGCAATGATGGGTATTTGGGGCTATTATGAATAGTGCTGCTAAGAAGATTATAAAACATGTGTTTGGGAGAAAACATGTTTATATTAGAGGGTCTACAGACCTAAGAGTAGAATGCTAGGTCATGTCCTGTATTAGTAGCTACAGCCAAGCATTCAGCAAAAGGGAATGTAACAATTCATATCCCCAGTATGAGAGTTTTCTTTGTGCCACACTCACCAAAACTTAATGTTTGATGTTTTTAATCTATTATTTGATATATGATGATAAAATGGGTTTAACTTGTATGTTGATAATGGCTAATTATATTGCCTAACTTTTCAATGTTTATTGGTTATTTAAATATGACTATTGTGAAGTGTTTGCTAATGTGTTCTAATTTTCTACTAATTGTTTGCTTTTAATAATGGGTTCAAATGCATGTGATATTAATGAAGTAACCTAGAAAACAGACTTGATTATAACAAAGTTGTTGATATCTATGGAATTTTTTAGCAACTCCATATTGTGTAATTTTGTTTAATGTTTAAAAAAATATATTGCAAACTGCTAATGAATAAGATTTATCCTTTTTAGGATAGATTTGGATTGAAAATGTGATGAAAATGGAAAAGAAACATACAGCAATATGTTTAATGTTACCAAGACTCTTTTGGCTGTCTGAGATGAAATGAGTCTGATAATTTACACAATATTTCACTATTAATTGAAAATAAACTGGTTGATTTTTAAGAAATAATTCAATTTCTAACTTACTTGTGACATTTACTTTGAATATCCACAAAACATAATGTGTATTGGATTTAAATTGGGCATGATTTATTCATCATTTAATTTTTTTAAAAGACTTCTTCATTTTTAAAGCAGCTTTTGGTTCATAGAAAAATTGGGAGGAAAGTACAGAGATCCCCCTATAAACTCCTTGTCCAGACACATGTACATCCTCTCCCATTATGAAAATCCTCAACCAAAATGCCTTTGTTACAGTTGATGTACCTACAATGACACATCATTGTCCCCCAAAGTCCATAGTTTACATCGGTTTCAATGGTGGTGTACTGTGGGTTCAGCCAAATGTACAATAACATACATGTATCATGATAGCATTATACAGAGTATTTCACTGCCCTAAAATCCTCTTTGTTCTTTTGTTAGCTAAAGGAGTAATATTCTATTTAGAATATTTAGTAAACTATCTAACCTGATCCCATCTGTAGCTTAAATATACCACACTTCTTTAAGCTCCTTATGTATAATAGAGTCTAGGTGGAATTCAGCTGCTGCATAACCTATAAATAAGTCATTTAAAGATGTTCCGTGTAATTCATACAAATGTTACATAGGTGTATTGTGTTGTAAAAAGATATAGTAATTGATATTAAGTTTTAAAATTACCTTCCAAACGAAAATTTTTTGCCTTTGGAATTTAATAAATTGATAACCATGTTATAGTTGGGTAGAAAGTGTTCACTTATGATAATTTCAAGACACAATCCAGTGTTGATAAAATTAAAGAAATTATAAAAGATACCAGTCAAATGTAAACTTGTATTTTTTGTTTTTGAATGTATTTATTTTATAAATGGAAGTTTGTAGCTTTTGACCACCTTCAACCACTTCTCCCAGGCCCTAGCCCTGACCTCTGGCAGCTACTAATCTGTTCTGTTTCTGTGAGTTCAGAGCTATTTTAATAAGTGGAAGTGGGGAATGGAAATATCATCAATTTTGAGTTTTAGATACTTTCTTAGGAGAAAAGTAACAGATTTGGGATTGCTAAATTTTTAATGGAGCATAATGTCAATATTATTGTTTCTAATTTAAATGTTGTCAATATAATTTCTTACACTGAAAACATAAAATAATATTACAGGTGATCAAAAGCAGAATAATTAGTATAAATGTACTGTACAGAAAGACTAGTATTCTCATAGATAAGTTTGCCCAGAGATATTTAGATGTGGTACCTTATAATGGAGAGAATGTGTGTGTGTGTGGTTATGAAAGTTAAAGAGTTATGTTGGGAAAGATAGCATGCTTTTTGTGTGCAAGTACCTGTCAGTAATATGCCTTTTATTTTTATTTATTTGTTTGTTTGTTTATTCATTTAATTTTTGTGTACACAGTTGTTCTCTAGTGTGGTCTGTAATTCGGTGACTGGGAACAAGTTACAAAGGTCTCCATAAATTATTCACATTATAAGCAGTTGTGAGTAAATATTTCACATATCAAAATTATACAATAACAAGGTAATGTTTGTATAATATGGTTGCAAATTCTTAATTCATATTATTGCACTGTTAGTATTTTGTATTGGGGGTTTGTCTATAATTTAAAAATTTCAAAATATGAAAATCATTTTATAATGTTTTGACTTAAGAAAAGTGAAGACAAAATTACAGTTTTTTGTTTTGTCTTAAGGTCAGACAATATGAGAAATCTATGCTACTTAAACAGAAAAGCCACCAAGACTTGTCAGTTCCTCAGTAAACTAGGGCCTGTCATTTATTAAATTACAATAATTTATTTAACTTTCCTACAGAGGCTATTTAAAAATTTGATCACTCCTAACAAAACTTCAATGAATCAATCTTAGGACTGTGGCACTAGTACCAGAACTAAGAGAATGTTGTGTAATTCACTGTAATCCTTTTTTTTTCTTTCTCACACACCTAAGAAGGAGATTTAACTGCCTGTGAGCACTGTTCATTGTGTTCAATAACCTGGGGAGAAATGTTGGTGTTTGGCAGTATAATTAGTCTGAATTGGGAAATTTGCTCAGTTCCTGATTTACTTATTATCTTTTCAGATGAAAGCAAAGCACAATGTCATCTAATTATTCAGAATGCCATGTTAAGCTGGTGACTTTCTTTAATTGCTTCTAGTGAGGAGAGGGGCCCTGGAGCTGATGGGTAACAGGGTGGAGTCGGAGCTGCACAGGCAGAGTTATGTGTTCTGTCTCAGGTTGTGCATTGCAAGCATTGTGGAGTCAGACTATGAACTTCCTCCAACAACACTGTCCCAAAAACATTGTAGGTGCTGGGTAGCAGTACTGGTATGAGTGCCCCCAAAGAAGGATCAGACAGTGATGTCTTCTCAGTCTTTCCTATACAACCACAGCGACAACAAGTCACACTGTGCCTTAGAACAAAAAGTGTTGAAGATTCATAAAATCGTAGCAACAGGACTTTTTAAAAATTTATTTAAATGTTTGTAGCTGCTGTGTGCATAGTGGTTGTCTAGTGTGGTCTTTAGCTGCTTATTTCTGTCAGACATGAACACTGAACTTTCTTTACAGCTCTGTTTTCTGCAGTGATGAGAAAGAGGGTCCCCACATTGTGTCTTCTCTTCTCATGGCATGAGAAGGTGGCGCCTCAGCATCAGGAAAAGAAAACCGAGGTGGCTTAATGTTCCTGCGTTTCAGCAGTTGGATGGTTTTATTATTTATCTGTGTCCTTTTCGGGGTGATATTTTCTTTTTTGGTTATGATTTGATACCACATAGTATTCTCTCTCATATCAAAAGGACTGTGTATATAACTTAAAAGAAAAAAGTGTTGTAAATAAGATGGTTTGTGCAGGGACAGTGAGACTGACCTCATTCTGTATTCAGGGCTAGGCCACCCCTCTCTGCATGGTGAAGAGCAACACTATTTTTCTATTGCAATGCCATGTAGAGCCAGGGTCTCCTTAAATCAGCTGAGAATTATTACCTAGATCCAATATTTTTATGATGAAATCTGTGCTTCAACATATCTGTTGATTGAAATGGATGTCTTAGTCTAGATTACTATTTTTGTCATATGGAATTGAATAAAGTACAGGATATAATATTAAAAAAAAGTTTAGAGTTATGAAAAATGTGCTGGTTTAATTAAATCTTCTGGAATGACGAAAGATGCATGAATGCCAAGATTTTTTTTTCTTTTATGCTATGATGATCAAAGAAATGGATTTTTCCCCCTGAAAGGTTTTTAAATGTTTGAGTAAGCACAGAGTAAAATATCAATATATTTTTGATTCCCACTCCTCACCTTTTCCCCTTTGGCAGTCATCAGCTTGTTCTCTACATCTATGGGTCTGTTTCTATTTTGTTTTGTTCATTTATTTATTTATTTTTGATTCCACATATGAGATAGTATCTGTCTTTCTCTTCGTTGTCACAAATGGCAAGATTTTATTCTTTTGTATTGCTCAATACTGTTTCTGTGTGTGCGTGTCTGTGTGCGTATCATATCTTTTTTATCCATTCATCTTGTGATGGACGTTTAGGATGCTTCCATATGTTGGTTATTACTAGTAATGCTGCAGTGAACATAGGGGTACCATGTATCTTTTTAATTAGTGTTCTTTTTCTTCATATAAATTCTGAGAAGTGGAATTGCTGCATCTTATGGGAGCTTTATTTTTAATTCTTTGAGGAATCTCCGTACCGTTTTCCATAGTGGCTGTACTAATTTATAACCCCATCGGCAAAGTACAAGAGTTCTCTTTTTTCCACATCCTCACCAGCACTTGTTATTTGTTGGTTTATTGATAATAGCCATTCAGAGGTATGAGGCAATATCTCATTGTGGTTTTAATTTGTATTTCCCTGATAATTAGGGATGTCGAGCATCTTTTCATATGTCTTTTGGCCATCTGTATGTTCTTTTGGAGGAATGTCCTTTCAGGTTCCCTGCTCATTTTTTTAATCTGATTTTTTTAGTGTTTAGTTGTATGAGTTCTTTGTATATTTTGGATATTAACCTCTTATTGGATGTATCATTGGCAAATATCTTCTCCCATTCAGTAGGCTGTCTTTTCATTTTGGTAATTGTTTCTTTCACTATGCAAAAACTTTTTAGTTTGATATAGTCCCATTTGTTTATTTTTTCATTTGTTTCTCTTGCTCAGTGAGATACTTTGAAAAAGATACTGCTAAGAGCAATGTAACAGAGTTTACTGCCTTTTTTTCTAGTAGATTTATGGTTTCAAGTCTAACATTTAAGTCTTTAATCCATTTTAAGTTTATTTTTTATATGGTGCAAGTATCCGTCTGTCCAGTTTTGCCAACATAACTTATTGAAAAGACTGTCTTTACCCCATTATATATCCTTGCCTCCTTTGTCATAGATTAACTGACCATATGAGTGAGGTTATATTTTGGGGCTTTCTATTCTGATTCGTTGATCTGTATATTTGTTTTTATGCCAGTTCTATTCTGTTTTAATTGTTGTTGCTTTGTAGTATAATTTGATACCAGGGAGTGTGATACCTTCCACTTTGTTCTTTCTCAAGATTTCTTTGGCTTTCTAGTCTTTTGTAGTTCCACATAAATTTTACGATTAGTTCTATATCTGAGAAGGGTGCTTTCGTTATCGTAATAGGGATTGAATTACATCTATACATTACTGTAGGTAGTAAGGACATTTTAACAATATTTATCATAAACTTGTTTTAAAATGTTAGAATTATTCTTGCCTTATTTGTATGCTTGGATTAAAATTATAAATGGCACATTTTTTTTTTTCTAGTGAAAGGAATACACACACACATACACATAGTTTAACTGTATTATATGTTGACTTCTGTTAACATTGACATTTTACCAAGGTCACTCTAACGTTTATCTTAAGCTAACAAATGATTTCTGTGACTTTTGTTTGCTCATAAAAATGTTGAAATTAAACATGAAAGTGAAAGAACTTCCTATGTTCTCATATTTTGTCTAAGAAAAATGACACTGAATGTATATTATAGCATAGAAGTATTAATATAAGTTCAATAATTCCAAAAGTATAATTCTAACACAACTTTGCAAAACATTTCAGATTATCAAACATTTGGATAAGAAGTTTAATTTCTTCTGTATTTGAACAAAAACTTTTTTCTTTAAAATAATAGTGGAACATTTTAAATGCATTTTAGTTTCCTCTGTAATTTGAGTTTGTGTCTGGTTATATGCAAAATCAAATAAGAACATATATAAAAATACAAGTACAAAAATTAGTTTCTTAGTCTTTAGTCAAGGTGGAAATGTGAATCTATTTGTAAATGACTATATTTAGCAATATAAAATATAAGTTATAATTTCTTTTTAGCTATAGCAAAAAAAAAAAAAAAAAAAAAAAAAAAAGATGTATTAGCACCAGAAGCCATAAAGACATTATCAGAGACACAATGATTAAGAAAATAAAAGTAAATGTAACTAATATTTATGTAATGGTTCAAAATGAAGGGCAGATATCTTTGAAACTATGATAAATACTTTTCAGTTTTTTATGCATAGTTCAAAGCCTCTACAAATACAATTTTATTATTTTTAAATCATATAAATAGTGCAGTGCAGTGGAATTACACATTTTCATGCTACCACACTGATGTTCCTAGATAGCTTAATTTTATATAGTTAATCTATAATTAATCTAGTCTGACTCAAGAGCACCTACATATAGATGGAAAAGAAAAAGTAAGTCCTATAAAATTAAAACATTTTATGACATATTATTTTTGATAGTCCTTTTAAATAGTGTTTAGATTTCTATTAGATACAATTGTGAATCCCGCAGCATCCCTTTCTATACTAGTACTACTGTAATTTCAGTGGCAAAGCCCTTCGGGAGTATCAACTATCTATGGTGGCATTTGATTTATTGTTCAAACTGGAATACTTTGACAGTAAAAATAGTTGCTATTAATAATATTCACATCAAAACAACAAGAATTATTTGGAACACTCTCTGACATGCCTATCTCAGCCTCTCATCCGTTTTTGATGAATACGAACCCTAAATCCTCTCGGATCTTCCATCTGATTTAATAATAGTCCAATAGTTTTCACTTAGTATTTTTACCAATGTGGGCCCTGTCACTTGTATACTAGTTCTCAATTCTAAACCCATAAGTTCTTAAAAGACTCATGGCTTCTTATACCTCACTACACTGAGCTGCCAAGGCTCCACAGTGATATCTGTGCATCAGATTATTATATGAAAGCCTTCTAGATATTCATTTCCATGGTTTTCTTCTAGAGAACAGGCTCAGTCACTGCTCCTATCTCAGCTCTTGTAGTATATTGCCTGATATAACACAAATCCCCTTTTTTGAGCTAAAGTCTTTGTAGAGAGAAGATGGGACTCACATACAAGTCTTCTCTCTCTCTCTCATTTTTACTTTTTTCCTTTAACTCAAATATCACCAGATCAGAAAAAACTTAATCTCATTCCACCAAAAACAGTTATAACATATGAAACATGTAGATGATACCTACCTGTCCACCTCATGAGAGAATATTCTTATCTGTTTCCTTTAAGTTCCTTATTGACATACTAATGGGAATGGTGGTAGAAATAAGAAAATCCTGTTATGATACAACCTGATTAGCATGGTTATCCTCCCCTTAATATAATTTTTCAAATGAGAATGTGAATATTTTCTCTCTATTCTATGTACATTCTCTATAATACAGCTTAATAGCCACATTTTAAAAAATAATTTATCTTAATCTCTCACAAGGTGAAAATTTTATGCAGATTTGGTAAAAGGTAAAACAAATTTACAATAATCTTTTATCAATAAGAATAAATAACTTGAATTTGTACAGAGTAAACAAGAAAACTAATTTAGCTTACAGTAAAATGCTATATTTGCCATATAGTACATGCTTAAAGAATGGAATATAATTTACATAATTTTCCATAATAATTTCTCAAAATTGTTTCTATGTGAATATTTTCTTAGCATATAAAATTATAATTTTAATATAAAAATATTTTCTAATATATATCCTATTACATGAAAAGAATATAATTTCCAGAATTTTAAGTTATTATTTTTCACTGCATTTTTTTAAGAAATCTACATTCCAGTTGAATCCATTTAAAAAAATAACAGTTAATACAGTACTGGCAACTCTGGTTTACATTCTTGTCAAGAAATTTTGTCATTGGTGACAAGACAAGGGGAAACTTAAAGGACATTGAAGAAGCTTTAAATGTACTGCTTTCAAAATTAATCTTTTTGAAAGTGGCAAATTATATTCTGGTGGACCTGTTTTCCACAGAAACAAATAAACAGTAGCAGCGTCAAATATCAGTAGAAGATCAAAATATTTAAAATATTTATATACCTTCAAAATTGTAAGCCCTTTGAGATGAAAATTTCCTGTTTTTAAGTATACAATAAATATTAATGTTGACAATGCTGAAAATTCACATTCTGTACATTTATTTAAGATGGCATTTAACAATAAGAATATTCAGAATAAGACTTTTTTTGGAAAAAATTTATGTGTATTTTTGCAATATTTCACACTTGTCAGCTCCTTGCATCACTATACTGGTATATATATGTATGTATGTGTGTATGTATATATATATATATATATATATATATATATATACACACATAATTGGTTTGTCAGAAGACCTTCACTGCATCTTCATCTTAGAAAATGTTTTGATTATACTTCAGCAGCAAAGCCTCAGGTTTAAATCCTGACTCCATCATTTACTAATTGTGATGCATTGGGCAAGTTATTTAACATCTCTGAGCCTCAGTTACCTGTTCTTCAAACAGGTCAAATATTATTTCTCATATGGTAAAATTTCAAAAGTTAGCATTTATAACCTGGCTTGCAAGATTATTCCTGAGAATATAATTATCCCTGCTTTATTTCAGGGTTCATACCAAAGAGCTTTGTTGAAAACTACTATTTATATGGTTCTGTTAAGAGCATCAGAAACACTAAGGATAAGGATGTCTTGGGAATGAGAGAGAGGACCAGTACAAATAGGGAACTATAGATGCACTTTGAACACCATGCAGATTTATTCTGGCACACTTGTGGTATGGCTTAAGAAAACTGACTTTGATGGCATCAATACGTTTGCCAAAGGTAAAATTAAGTCTAGACAGGGACATGTTTCCTTATATTTGCTTTGAAGGCTATTAGATGTATCTGTAATTATACTAAAATAGAAAAGCAAAAAATGATACTTTGAAGACAAAGACATTGAGGAATTTATTGTTATTATTAGGCTTGAAATATGTTTTTTCTTTGGTACCTGACTACACAAGAAGGAGAAATGAAATGAGAACCAATTATGTATTTTTTGAATTGATATCTCTGATAATTCTATTTCAAATTTGACTTGAAGAATGTTCTAAAAGTCATAGAATTATCTGAGATCAAAACAGAAACTTGTTTGGAGACCCTAACTGGTGAAACAGATAGGCCCTCTTCTAGCTGAAGTGATCATGTCAAATTAAATACTTTATTTTATGAGAGAAGCAAATGGAGTGGTGACTGCAGAAGAGACACTTAGCCAACCAGACCAGCCGAAGCAGTATAACAGATGTCACAGCCAACTTATCCCAGATCACATATGTCACTGGGTATCTCTATAATTTTTGCTGTTGAGCTAACCACCACTTACGCAAATTAAATCAAATGCTTTCATTTTTTCAGCATATTCATTTTGAACCAGAATAACAATTGACAGAGATAATGGATAGATTCCACAGGGTCCCATTATAGAAGTATCAGTAAATGAAAATAATTAAATATTTTTAGTATCATGCTGCTCACTCTCTCACTTGACTGATTGCTGATGTATTAAAAACTGAGTGCAGGGTAATTGTAATCATATTTCAAAGGCAATGATTTATTTGGAACCACGAACTAATATAATTTAAAAAGTCTATTTCAAATATGTTTCTTTGCATGTGGCTCATTTGCCGTCTTGCACTGTGATTTTGTAAAGGAGAGGTAACAGATATCTTGGACTTCAAGGCCCATTATACTTGGTTTATTTCTTCCTGCCTAAAGGTCTCAAGTGCATATCTTAAAATGTGAGTTGTAATAATTCCAAAATAAATAAAATTAAGGGCAGTACTGATATCTAAAATAAACCGATGTTTTCCAAAATACCGTTGTAAGCAGGAAAATAAATGAGAGTCTATCATTAAAAAACAAATGAGCATATGAATATTTATATATACATATATGCATATTATGTATGTATATTATTAACACATTGTACTTTTCTGGTTTAATGGGAGCTTTCTCAAATTTAAGTGTTCAAGAAATCATGATATTGATATCAATGATCTTTACCATTATTGTAACTTCATTGCAATTTTAAATAAGAAATGGAATTTAATACTTGTCTGCTGAACAGACAGGTGAGAAAAATCAAAGAGGAAAATTTTAATTAGGCTTCTTAAGAAGAAACAGCTAACTACAGTAATGTTCCACATAATAATGTTTAGATCAACAATGAAACTCATAAGACGTTGGTCCCATAAGGTTAGATGATAATGGAGCTGAATTCCTTGTAAGAAGTGCAAGTATATGTGGTTCAGGAAGAATTTTTTTCCTCTGACAGGAGTAATATCTGTGGGGTTTGTCAGCTGATTCCCTCTCACAACACCTCAATTTTGAGTGTACAGATTACATCCCAATCAGTCAGCCATGGACCTGCTTCAGCACAGAAGAGCTTACATATGCTACATATTCAGGAGGCATTTCAGACCGCCCAGATCTAGCTTGATGATATTCAGAGAACAATGCTATAAATTCTTTGTTGAGAATCTAAGGTCCTGTAGAAGGACACAGATCCACAGGAGTTTCTTTAATAAGTATCAAGTGCCAATGCCATTTGAGTAAAAGATTTCTGTGGTAGTGTGAATCCAGCTTGTCCCTGTATTTTGGAAGTATTTTCAGGTTGTAATGATGTAACACATAGATAAGTTTTATTTCCCCCATCAACTCAATGCCAGAGAGAGCCCTTAGTGCCATATATAGGGTCAGTGGAACTAAAAACAAATTTCCAAAGCCAAAATATTGAGTCCTATGTTCTACATCATCTCCGTGTTACATACCCTTTTTATTTAACGAATACCACAAAGTTCCTTAATCTGACCTCTGCTCCAGCATGGAGTAGCTAAATCCAAAACCACATTGCCATGACAATCCCCTATGTTTCTTTATCTCTCCATCTTGATTTTTTATTCCTACTGATTCTTAGGCCATCTTTCACTCCTTGCCGATGGTCACTATTATGGTGATCAAGGCTTACCGAGACAATTTCCCCTCGATGTTTCCAATCAGTCCGTCCAAGTCCCTATTCATGGAGCAGCATTGACAGCTGTGATGTTCTCTTTCTTACCCTGGCAGAAGAAATCAGGGAGAAGGATTGTGGGACAGTGTTTATAAAGTCTAAAGTGCTGTACAATGGTGTCCTAGGACTTCTATTCACATACTACTCATTCATTGACTAACCCAGAACAACTGCCAGTTTTGCAAGCTTCATTCATGGTTAATGCCCTATATAGGTACAATTTTTTATCTTTTATACTGTATTTTTAATGTATCTTTTCTATGTTTAGATATGGTGAGATATACAAATAACTCTCTTCAGTATTCAGTATAGTAACATGCTGTACAGGTTTGTGGTCTAGGAGAAATAGGCTATACCGTATAGCCTAGCATGTAGTAGACTATACCATCGAGGTTTATGTAAGTGCATTCTATGATGTTCACACAATGACAAAATCACCTAATGACACATTTATCAAATGTATCCCTGTCATTAAGTAATACATGCCTCTAATCATACTGCTTAGGTTAGAACGTAGTTTTTGTGAGTTTGATTTCTGTGATTTTTTTACTGTGTTTTACCATGTAAATTTTAAGTGCACCCTATAGATCAGGGGTCCCCACCCCCTGGGCTGCAGACTGGTACTGGTCCATGGCTGGTTAGGAACCGGCCACACAGCAGGAGGTGAGCAGTGGGCAAACGGGTGAAGCTTCATCTGTTTTTGCAGCCACTCTCCAGTGCTAGCATCACTGCCTCAGCTCCACCTCAGATCATCAGGCATTAGATTCCCATAAGAGCACCAATCCCTGGTGCCAAAAAGATTGGGCACTGCTGCTGTAGATTAATTATGAATTGTCTCACCAACATCATAGGTTTTCTCTAGTTGTAGTAAATGTATTGTGTGACCTTGAATTTCTCCTAATTATGAACTGGAGGATCAGATATGAATATGTGCTAGATTTATATCTGTGACAGACACTGCTATTTCTGTGCTTCATTTTCATTTATTTCTTTACGAAGAGAACACCAATATTATTCTGGATGGCATTCAGCACAAATTTAAAAAGCCTGACATTTATTCCAGGGCTAGATTTTTTTTTTACACCTCTGTTGGTATGAGAGTGTAACATCAGAAAGAGAAGAACATGAAGGATGAGTTGAAAACAGCAGGAGGAGAAAATGGACAGTGAGGACAATGAGAGCAATATCATTTTATTCCCCAAGTGGACATCTCTTTAGGTAATGATTTTATGATTTATCTCTGTGCCTGCCTTGGAGATATAAACAACAACTAAGCACCATATCACCCACAAAAATATAGGGAGAGGGGCAGGACCAAGACAGATGTCAAAAACAAATAACCCACATTTCCATACTTTATTATGTTCAAGAAGACACGGTCAATATTTGCTGAACTTGAACTTCCCTACCCACATTCACTGAAAAGAACTGCTTGCTATCTGAAGGGATCAGAAGAGCAAATGGGTTTAGGGAAGGGCCTCGAAAGAAGAAGACGAGTAACAGTGTAAAAGGACATGCAGAGAGTGCAGGAAACCAAGGAGAGTAACACAATGAGCTGTCTGAAGAATACATGGTTTTTTCATGAGCAAATCAGTGTTTGAGCACCAACCATGCAAAATGCATTGATGATCTGTCACTCTTGGCCTGAGATCCAACAACACACAAAAGACAGGACAGGATTAAATGACCAATTAGGAAATATGTCGCATATTATTTTATTGTTTAAATTCAGACAGCTAAGTTTTGGATGTGAGTGAAGAGGTGATAACTTGGAGCCAGACAATAGCAGTATGGTTCTCAACTCCAGCATTCAAAATCTCAAATATACCTGTCCCTCAATTTATGCAGATTATCCATTCCATGCATCTTTTTTTTTTTTTTTTTATGCAGAAGAAAACCACATTAAACGAGCCCACTGGTATGAAAAAAATACTAAAGAAATAGGCCAATGTAAGTTATAAAAAAATTTCACATATTTTCACAAAAAATGCTAATGAAAATTCCGAAGATACAAAATAAATTACATTCGCTGTCTGTATTGTAATCTAAAGCAGTCAACCTCTTTTTCATTGGTACAAAGTCACTCTTCATTGCTCAAAATATTTGGAAGTACTACTTTGGTTTCATTATTTATGTTTGCGTTTTGGATGATCTTTTTCCAACCCTATCTTTTGCTGTTTTCATAAATTTTTTAATATTTGCTGCAACATTTTAAAAAATCTTTTTGAAAATCTAAGGCTCATTGAATGTTTGGATCAATATCTAGAATTACAGTTTCAAGTTTTATAGCCAGTTGAAGAGCTTTGTAAATATTTTCTGCAGTGCATGAAACTAGTTGAAGGTCACTGCTGTATTCATCAGCAGAATGGGCTTCAGATATAAAGTGAATTAATTCATTATCAGTTAATTCAAGATCAACCAGTAATTCATTAATATCTGCTTCATTCAAATTGTCAGAGACTTCTTCTTGAAATGTATTTAATAAATTACTAATGTCAGTTAATCCTTCTTCAGTTGCTGGAATCATATTCCCTGGTACAAACATTTCTCGCCATATTGCTTTCCAGCAAGCATTTAAAGTTGACAGCTTTATATCACTCAAAGCTAAAGCAGTATTCTTTATACAACTTAATATTGTGTATTTATGCCAGGCTTCTGTAACTGTAAGTGATTCATTACATTCAAGTTTATTAAAAATACCATTAAAACTTTATTTAATATAATTAGTCTTAAAGGTGGAAATAATGCCTTGATTTAAATGTTTGATCAAGGAAGTTGTATTTGGTGGCAAATATACAACTTTTATAATTGGATGTTCTAAATTGTGCTGATGACTGGGTGCATTATTTAAAAGTAAAAATATTTTAAAAGGAAGACATATTTCTTTCATATAATTTTCAGCTTTTACAGTGAAACATTTATAAAATCAATCCTGAAAAACATGAGTATTGACCCATGCTTTTTTATTTGCTATTTGATGAACAGGTTGATCCTTAATAATTGTGTGTTAGTAAGTATCAGTTCTTTACATGTTGCTGAGTTAAGCTACTGTTTTTTAGAAAGAGTAATCGCCAATAATGGAAATGAAAAAGAACCGTGTAAAACGAGACTGCATAAATGGTAACCACGTATAAAAAGTTTGCATAAAAAAACATAAATCTAGGGACAGGTGTATATGGTGATGGAATAAGATTTGACTTTGGGTGGTGAACACATTACAGTATACAGATTATGTATTGTTGAGTTGCACACTTGAAACCTATATAATTTTATTAACCAATGTCACCCCAATAAATTTAATAACAGTAAATACATACATACATACATACATACATACATACATGCTTACATACATACATACATACATACATACATACATGATAAAGTCCCAGGTCACATCTTCATGGAGGAATGAAAGAAGGATCTGACCTTTAAATGAAGATTGAAATTGAATATCAGGCTGAACAGAGTTTGAAAAACCCAAAATGGCTGACAAGATATAGACTCTGCTCAAGGTACTATTAAGGGATTGGGCAGAGAGATTCAGCATGGCATGTATAGAAGCAGTGATAAAAGAAAAATGAAATTTCCCTAAGTATTATTCACTTAGTTCAAACTACTAAAATAAAACAAAGGCATGGAACACATGAAGTTAATTAAATGCTAGAAAAATGGTATCATAATGTTATAGTTCCTCATAGACACTTAAGGAAATCCCATATAAGGAACATACTGCATGATTTATTTGATCCAGAGACCTTGAAAAATAACATTAAGTAAAAATCAAGGGAAAAAAATAAAGAAGTATCATAGATCAGAAGAGACATGACTACTAAATGCAATGTAGCATACTAGAGTGGATCTTTGAAACAAAAAAGGATGTTAATGGAAAATCTGGTTAATGTTTACTTATTTGGAGTAGAGTCTGAATGTTTGAATAATTCCATAAAGTTAAATATTAATTGAGATAATAACACATGTTCAAAATCCCCCTGTTAAAAGGGCAAAAAAAAATATCAAGTGTCAGTAACAACAAATATAAAACTTCACAAATCAATAAAGCTAAAATTTCAAGAAAAAAAATCTGGTTGAAATCTTAATTAAGTTTGGAATTTAGTTAATAGTAATGTACTAATGTATATTTCTTATTTTTAATTAATGCATCCTGGTATATAAGACTTCAGTGGCATGAGGAAAAAAGTGAGAGAATGCCAAAAAAATCTCTGTATTACCTTTTCAACTTTTTTATAAACTTAAAATTATTTTAAAGTTTTTTTTTTATTGTTTGTAACAACAAAAACAATATAAAGAAAAGGAAATGAAGTTCATCATCAGACAATGTCATGCCAGAATTCAGGTAAAGCAAACAAAAATGTATAAATTGTTTATAATTACAATAATCAAAAAAATGAAAGTTATTTCAAAAGATGCCATTTCCTTTTGCTTGCATCAGACAAACTCAAACTTAGGGACACTACAAAACTCCATACTAATACTTTTGAAAAGGATAAAGCTCATTTAAAACAAAGAAAGTCTGAATCGAGGAGCCTACAGAGATTTGCTAATTAATTAATATGGTATTCCTAGATAAGATATTGAAACAGTAAACAATACATTAGGTAAAAACTTAAGAAATGATAATGGGCCCATTAATAATGATTTATCAATATTGCAATGTTCAGTAGTTCTGACAAATTATCATAGCAATGTATGATATTAACAATACAGGGAACTAGGTGCAACATATATGGGAACTCTACTATGTCTGCAACTTTTCTGTCAATCTAAACATATTAAACATAATAGGTGAAAGGAACTAGAAGGAATAAACTAGAAGAAAATATAAACTTACCCTATTTATCTCTGGAGGATGGAATTATCAATTATTACTATTTTGTAATGTTTTCTAAGTGATCTGTAATGATCGTATATTGTTATTATTAAACTATTATTACTAAAATACAAGTTTCCCCTGCTATCTGAAAGTAGAATGCTCCTATGCAATCTTTCATTAACTGAAATAGCGTACAGCAAAGAAGCAGTTACCTTAGAACATATCTTGCTAATGAATTCACAAAATAAATTGAGAAAAAGCACAGATGATCACAAACATAGTTTAAAACTATTGAAGGTTGATGGTGATAGTAGTTCCAGAGAAAGGAGCTTGGTGGGGATGCTCTTGCTGCTTGGGGTACATGCTGTGTCTATAAAGGCTGGATGTAAAACAAAAACACTGAACATTATTTTCACTTTTCTCCTTTTTTTTTTTGTAAAAGCAAAAATTCTTTTTGGATTTTTTTCAATTAACAAAAATATGTTCTAATGTAAGTCTTTCATTAAAGGAAGTGGCATAATGTGAACTTTCAAAAAGCGAGGAATACTTGTACTATAATATTAATAGGGACTAAATTAAAACACAAGAGAAATACTGTTAGTCAAATGGTGGGCATTACTAAATAGATTATTCCTACCTAGAACTTCTTTTTATTTTATTTTTTTTTTGCAAGGTTGACCTCACGGATTGCAAGGACCTTGTCAACTTATAAATTCCTTATTTTTTATTTTTTATGCCTACCTACATCATCTGGTGTTCCTCGGTGGTCTCCCATCCAAGACTAACCAGGTCCGACCCTGCTTAGCTTCCGAGATCAGACGGGATCAAGCTTGTTCAGGGTAGCATGGCTGTAAATGAACCTAGAACTTCAGATATAACTATGCCTGAATGAGAAAAAAGAGTCAGGAAGGGGAAACAACATGTTTTGCACAATAATCTATATCAGGCAAAGCCATGCAGATTTAGAAGGCACTCCCTATCAGTATTTAGTCAATCTGAAATATATACCAGAGAGAGCATATTTGATTCAATAGCTGGAGAATGAGTATTTTACACACACACACACACACACACACACACGGTTGACCCTTGAATGACATGGTTTTGAATTGAGTGGGTCAGTTGAAAACTATTCACTTACAAGTGGACCCTCACAGTTCAAACCTGTGTTGTTCAAGAGCCAGTTGTGCATATATATATATATATGTGAATGATACTGTTATACATATTATATATGAGTGACACAGGGAGAATAAAAGGGGATTGAATTTGAAATAACAGAACCTAACTGGAATGTCCTGCAATAAATTAGAGAAGATCCATTAGTTGGAGATGAAGGACTTCCAATAATAATTTGCCTATGTAAACTCAATACTTCTTCAAGAAATGGTAAAGTGGTAGGAGACTGGAAAACAAAGTATAATGTATATTTTCAATGAAAGTTGAAGATATTTATCACCTTCCTTCCTTTCAGTGAGAAGGAGGGAGAAAAGAAGGAAGTAAGGAAGGAAAAATATGAACAGAAAGACTGCTTCTCTGACTTCCACCTCCTGCTATCCCATGCATACCTGTCAAGTGTATCCCAGTATAGCATGTGTGTGTTCCTGCCACCTCATGGTGGAATCATTTTTCTTAATCAGCCTCCAAATCCATGAAACTCTGTAGACAACACCTACATTACTCAAAACATGTTTGTTCTCTTTAAGGTGTTCTCATTTTCTTCAGGTCATTAATAAGGTCTGTATGCTTAGCTACTATGTAATGAAACTAAGAATACCAGTGTGGAAGAGTCTCTTCTAGGCAATAGGTGAAAATACTAGATAGGAGAGAATTTATTGATAAGGGAACTTTTGCGGCTTAACATCAGGGTACAGTATCGAACTGATCCTAACAGCTTATTGCATGACCATTTAGGGTTTAAATACGATGATTGCTTATAGTCAGTGAGGTGAAGGTGTCATAACTACTTTGGCAGAGTATGGAGGAAGAATTGAGAAAGATTGTAAAAGGGGAAATGTTACAATGAATTTATTTTGAGATCAGAGATTCCACTATATTTGTTGTCTGGAAGGCACAAAAAGACCATTATTTTATCAAGGCAATAAGAAATGTACCGGTGAAGGTGGCACCTACTTTTCTGAAAAATTTATTGGTTTCTTTTATAGATTATGATTAGAGATGCTGTCATGGAACTCTGCTCCCTAGTCTCAGTGGTTATGATTTTAGAATGGCAGATATTAGGTAGTGGTGCTTAAACATAGAGGAATAATCAAAATTACTATAATGGGAAATAAGGTCAGAAGGGCAACCAAGTTGCCTTGACCTTCAGTTATATGTAGAAATTACTAATGGATCATGATGTTCCTAGAGGAGGGATAGAGGAATAGCTAAATGGAGTAAAATATTATTATTAGAATTGTGTCATGAGAAAAAGGGGGGAGGGGATGAAGTTGGTGAAGAAAAGCTTGGCAAGAGACACCCAATACAAAACACTTCTTAATCTAAGCCAATTTAGAGCCCCAAAGCATACCAATTAAAGTGAAGAATGGAACTCTTTAAAGATAGATCTAAAGGACCTGGCAAGTATATCAGTAAATATTCTTCCCTCATGGGGCCTACAGTGACATGCCATACCAATTAATTTGGTGAGAAAAGAAATGTCCAAAATTTAAGAGTTTTTAGCTTCAGGATGTGAGTTGATACTGATGTTGTGGGACTTGAAATGCAATCACAATTACTGTCCCCTGGGTTAAAGTGGTGATTTATAGATGCTAAGTGATGAATATAGCCCAAGTGCATCCTGTGGTGGGTGTAGACGCAACCTAATGCTATGAACCCATTCTTCCAGTGTGTAATTAGACATTACATATACTTAACGTCTGAAAAGACCTTCACATTGGTTACCTGGATTTGAGTTTAAGAGTCAATTAGGAGAAAGAGCCAAGTAAAATTCCCTGAAATTCTAGGCCCTAGCCAAAAGAGTAAATCAGAAGTACTGTTTTATCTCAAAGGACTTGCAAAGAGTAATAACATTTTCAACATTTAAAAAGACAAGAGTGGATCCTCTTATTCTCAAATTAATTTACCTATTTGATCCTTAGGAGGAAAAACAGATCATGATGCTTGTCTGTGGACTAGTCTAAACTTAACCAAGTGGTAGCCCCAGCACGAGATGTTCTGATACATGAGGTATCTTAACTGTTCATTTCTTCCTGGCAACCACCATTTCACTCTTCAATTCTATATTCTCTGACTTAGTCGTAATAGTTAATCCATTAACAAATAATATAGTTATAATTTGCATACATTTATGTCTACCAGTTTATAATCCATCGTTTGTTTTTCTTTCATCTGTTGTTTGTTATCACTGTTTACCTTTGCCTGTCTTCTTTTGGGTCATTTAAATATTTTTTAGATATATTTTTTATTTACCTGTTGGATTTTTTCCTGTACTTGTTTGTGTTATTGTTTTAGTGTTTGCTCCAGGTATTATAGTAGGTTTAGTTGTTTTACAGTCTACTTAAAATTAATATTTGTCACTTAAAGGTAGACAGCTTATAATCACATAGGTCTATTTAATAACTCTTTCTCCCAAAGTAGTCATGTGAAGTTTTCAAATGTGACAAGACAATATTATAATATTTGCTTAAACACTCATATTTTAAAGAAATTAGGAAAGTAAAATTTTATTTACCCAGATATTTATTATCAGGGAAAAATTCTCACATTTCTGTCTTGTGAGCTATGCAACTGACTATACTTTTTTCCAGACTGTCCATTCAAGGTTGTTAGCATAGAAAAAATCCTTAGAAGATAGAGATTAAAAAATATTATTTAAAAAAATATTATTTAAAATATCCCACAAGTTATATAAAACAAATATGTATATTTCCTAAATTTTTATTCCAGATAAAATTAAGGCTGAGATCAGAGTTGACTGATATTCTATGGATTTTCTTATCAAGTAGCTATTAAATAATACACAGAACATGATTATGTCATTTTGTTGATTAAACCATTTGCGAGTACTGTTTGATTCAAATGCAGGCAAATTTTATTCCTATCTGTGGTCAGTAACAAATATTTCAAAGTTTAATGAGCTCTAAATATATTTAAATATATTGAGTTCCTTATAGTATCTCAGCCAAAAAAGAGATGATAAAATTTTAACAACCATATTCACTTTATTTTTTATCTCAAATCTTTTAATATTGTGTCAATTAATTCTTAAGAATCTCTACATGTCTAGCCATTTATGATGAAGACTATATTCATCAAGTAAAGGACATCAGATTTTTTTGTTGCCATCTATGGCAAGTAGTGGGCCGAATCTGATAAAAGTTAGTAGTCCTATTTCTGTGAGCTCCTTGCAGCTTGTTCTCAGTATTGGATACTTATAGTGCTGACATTTCGAAAGAACAGATGGTGCAGAGGAAGTCCTCAGACGTCACCAGAGGGCGGTTTTCAAATCTTTGTCACAGGTTTAGAGAGTTACAACTTGAAAGAGACAAAACTTTTTCACTAAGCTTTTTATTTGCAACTCAAAATTAGTTACTTTCCAGCACACTTGAATCACAAAGGTTCCACCCAAATTAGTATAATAGTTTCACTTTATTACACACTTTATTCTCTAACATTTCAGTTTGTATCAATATTGTAGATATTTTCTATGGGAAGGTTACTATTGCCTGCCATGGGAAGATATTGTTATAACTCCCTGTCATGAGCTTGGCACTACATTACTTTGTCTTATGGTATTAACATATTATATTTTCATATAATTATTATGGATTTATTCTAAAGTTAAGAATTTTTAGTTTTTCTGTTTTTTTTTTTTTTACAGGCCACTGTGCCTAGTTTATTGTTGGGCATAAGGATGGTACAAAATACGTGTTCATGGAATGTTTGTTTGAATGAATGATTATTTGATCAATTATGAGACTAAAATTATGTTTTAAAGAGGAAGATAAAGTGTAATTTTTACAGGGCGCAGATTAAACTAAAAACAAACAACAAAAATCATCTAGAAAGTGGAGGAATTATTGAAATGTTCAGTTTCTATTATGTGATTAGTCTCTCATTTTAAAAAAAATTACAAACTCAGTTTATAATTAAAGGAAAGGAATCTACAAATAATAGAAAAAAGATTTTTATATCCTCTTACTACTTAGTTTTGTATTAAACAGGTATTTTTATGTTTTCAAAAATCACACACATCTTTAATGATTGCCATTGCAAAATCAAGAATTTTGCTAAACATAAAGAAAATAGAGTTAACAGTGAAATTTTTCAGGCATTTTCACAGTACAGTTTATATTTTTTCCATATATTTGGAGACAATTGCCCATACATCTATATGATTTATGTGTATCCTTTAAAGAAATGTTTTATAAATATTTATAAAATAATAAGTCACTAAATATCTTCTAATGCAAAGAGAAAAACTTTTTCTCCAGAATGAAGAAAAAAACTTAAATTTCTTATAATAACTTTAAAGTTAATGAACCATCTATTTTAGATATTAGTGTTAAAACCATATGGTACTGTGCTGTTTTGATAATTCTGTACTGATAAATGATAGTCAAGTAAAAATACATTCTTAGCTCTTGAATAAAAGAGATTTTTGAAAATAATGGATCCATTTAAATCAAACAGTAAAGGACATGGAAAAATCATTAGGTGAAATTCAACCTTTCAGATGTAATCATGTTTGACGTTTTGATGAGTATTACTCCAGATCTCACTAAATGCATATATTTACATAATATGTTTTTACATATATAGGTTTTTGTAACTAGGATAATAAGAATGTTTTTATATGTGTGTATTTTTATATTTATATGTACATAACAATAATTTAAAGATTAATAATGTTACAGTATTTATTAACTGAGGGATTGGTTTGTATACATTATAATTTACATAACTAGTATCCTCTTGTTGGTTATTTAAGATGTCTTCAAATTTGTGCAATTATAATAAAACATTTGGAGAAATAATTTCCATGTAAGTATTTTTTCCTGTTGTAACTGTATCTGCAGGGCAAGTCTTTAGAAGGAGAATTGCTAAATCAAAGGTAATGGATATTTTATATTTGATAATATTTAAAACTAACATCCAAAAAATTGCATAGAACTATGCTCTAACAACAGTAGTGAGATTCTGCTGGCTATTTATTTTCTTTCTAAAAGAAAATATCTTTATTTATATAAAGCTTTATTTTTATCCTTTAGTAAGTTTTTACTCTATCAGAGTTTTTGGACGTCTCTTGTTTCATTTACGCTAATATAATTTTTTTTGTCTATATTCAAAAGATATTTTCTACTTGTGTATTTTTGTTATAAAAATCCCTACTTTTGTATATTGATTATGCCATTTGTCTTTGTATGGCATTTTCTAGTATTTTTAAAAAATATATTTAATTTTTGACTGAGCTTTCAAGTATAAAATATAATTTGCAGACAGTTATAATTGTGTCTTTTTTCCCCTCTTTTTCAGTATATATACTTATTTGATTTATTGTTTAATTGCACTGGCTAGAGCTGCGAGAATAGTGTTAGAAATTATCAAAAAAATCTAATTCTTTAATTTCATCAGAAAAGGCTCACTTTTCGCATTTAAAAATATATATATTTTAGGACATAAAGTACTCACTTATGTGTAAAGTTCTTTGCCCTAAAGGAAATTCTAATCTAAACCTCAGAACTCCTGAGTCAGAAATTATTACATAAAATTTGAATATAAGAATATAGTGTGGTCAACAGGCTAGAATTTTAAGATAATACCAGATTGGTATGCTAAAAATATCATAAACAAAAATTTGCAAGGAAAGAAAGGAAAAAACATTCTTGTTATTAGAATAACTTCTCATCACATTTGTTATTATTAGAGCATATTTAGTATGATGAACTAAAATGTACTTTGTTTCCTGATTATACTAACAAGAACCATTTTACCTTTCTGTAACAGAACTTTTATTCGTATAAATTAGATATGTTGAAATATATTTAATTTACTGTTTCAGATAAAATAGTAATGCATGTTGAAATATGCATGATGAGATAGTAGATGGAATATGAAAGACTTAATAAGGATGTTTAGATTAAGTCATCAGTAAATTTCTAGATATTTTGTAAATTCTCTCTTGGCATAAGAAAGGTTAATAAACTCAGATTTAAAAGTACTAGAAGGGACAACCTAAGTAATTATTTTGTGAGATATATTTCAGTCTCAAGTAATGGTCTAGAAAATAAAATAAGGTAATTGATTTTTTGGAAGAAGGAACTGATGAATTGAATGAAAAGTTGTCAGCGCACGTTTTTGAGATACAATCTAATGTAATAAATCATTTTAATAGAATAAATAGTAAGGATGACAAGGACAATGTGCTATGTGTAGTATAACAAGGTTAAAATCAAAATAGACATAATATTATGTTGCCTACTTTCAACAAACACTGCATCATGAGCATCATTTACAATGGCTTACTATGAATAGAATTATGAGAAAGTTTTCTTAATTACTGGAAATATATTAGTTCCATTGTAAATTTCCTTGTCTATATATTTGGCCTTTGGATACTTCTAGTTATATGTTTTTCTTATTTTATCAGTTTTCTGGAAGTTTAAACTCTTGGTCTATGTATTTTGTAATGCCCTTAATAAAACACCCTTTTACCACATATAATAATTTTACACAACACAAGGTATTGGGTGTTTTATTATCTCATTAGGAAGAAAATATTTTTTGTTGTTTGTTTATTTTTTAATTTCTGTTTGTCTACAAGACCTCCATCAGCATTTGCTGTTATCAGAGAAGGAATTTTGGTTAACCGATAGGATTGGTATGTTGTGGTTCATTCCCCACCTTTTAGATTACATTAGACCAGCTCTTTGTAAAACAAACAAACAAACAAACAAGAACACCTATTATAAATATTAAACAGTATAGTTGTCCTAAAAATGAGCACTTACAGGAGAATATGAAGATAATGCCACTGAATTACAAGTGAACTTTTGTCTTTCCAAATTTTAATCATTACAATTATTATTTTGATGGAAGCTTTCTCCACCCCTCTCCCCTAGGCATTGTATGCCACTGTCTCATAGCTCCTTAAATAGTTAGCTGTGAGCTTTTGGGTAAAATTGGTGTTAAGTACTCTAGAGAAGAATACCCTCAGCTCTACAATCATGCATTCATTAACAAAATAATAATAAAAAAATACCTTCTATGTGTCAAGCAGTGTTCTTTGGGGATATGATAAGAGCATCAATGAAATTCTTGCTGTTGTGGAACTTATATTCTGGTTGGCAGAGATAGTCAATACACTAGCAAACAAACATAATATAATTTCTGGAAGTAGTAATATAACCAGGTAAGAGGATGAAGAATGGTAGATGATAGGGCCATTTTTATAATAGTCCAGGAAGGCAATTCCATTTGAACAGACACTGAATGAAGTGGGACCAAGTTAAGGAATGACTCATTCTTGGCATAGAGATCAGCAAGAAAATATTTACTGCTATGGTACTTAATTTATTATTAATCGAAAAGAGCAAAGAAATCTTCCTAAAACAGAGTGAGCTAGGAGTAATATGGTAGAAAATGACTGAGAGGAAAAGCCTTGGTCTAGTTAATAACAGGTTTATTGTTGTTTTTTGTTCTGTTTTCTTTTGTCCTTTTCCAGTGAGAGCAAGAACTTGAATTTTGTTTTGATGTGATCAAAGGATGCTGTGGTAATGGTGTGTTTTGTTATACAGTCTTAGAAGTACTACTCTAATACTAATAATATATGGAAAATAGATAATATGGTAACTAATAGAGAATTATGACAACCAATTCAGATTCTGTTATCATAGTCCAGGTGACATCATTTTGGATACATTGTGAAGGTATATCCCAGAAAGTATGCTAATGTACCAGGATAAAGGAGAAAGTCAAAAGTCCCAACAAAATTTTATTGGTGTAATGGTGTTGATTTAAGTAACATTTACTGAAGAGGGTACCACTTGGACAAGAGTCAGTGGGGTGAAATAATCAACTATCTGTTTATATAAGATTTGAAATTTGTTTTAGAACATCAATAGATGATTTTAAGTAGGTTTCTAAAGATAAATTTATATATAGATGAATACACACACACACACACACACACACATATAGATATAATTATGGACATCAGGAGAGTGGTAAGCCATGAAGATGGACAATTAAATCCATATGCATATAGAAGTCAGGAAAGCACACTTTTGTACAAAATTCGCTGCTAAATGCTAAATAATTATCTGTATATTTATGGAGTATAATATTTCTAACATTCCTAACTAGAAAATAGCTATATGTGCTATGATGTCACCATTTTGTGTGAAATTCTATGATAACCACATGTAAATAGGCTGAGATATTTTTAGACATGTCTAAACTGTTTTCCCAAACTGCATATTATCAGAAACTAGATATCATGCTCTCCAGTCTGCTTATAAACACAAAATCTGGCATTTAAAGAATTCTGTCATTTGCTAGTGGTGCTGAAAGAATTTTTGCTTCTTTATCAGATTTCAACTGTCACTGGAATGAATTTAAACTACTGAAAAAAAGCTTCTGTGGACATTGAGCATTCCTTCCCCTGCAATGTCCTCCACATTTCGTTAGTCTATTTTTTGGTCTTCTGTAGTTTCTATTTCAAGTCCTAGGTCTTCCTTGGAAATGCACTGTTGACCTGTTAGATGGGGCATCAGATGCCTCATTTGTTAGATCTCTACCATAATAGTCATAGTTTATGTTGTCTCTTATTAATGAAGTAATTTCCCTCTGTGATCTGCAAAGTAGCTTAAGCAACTCTCTTCAAATCTTCTTTTTCAGCATGGTGTTTTATTCGACTAAGGAATTAAATCAGGGGCAAGCTAATAAAAAATTAATGTACTTTATATTGATATTGGCTACTTCCCACTTTACAAAATGCGTGTATCTGTCTTTTTATCTATATAGCATCTGTAAAATGTGAGATTTGTTTATAATTTAAGTTGTCTAGGAACCTGAAGGATAATGAGTTTGTGGGCATTTGGGATTTATTATAATTCCCCACCGCTATACCCCAAACATAAGTAAGACCTAAATTCTCAAAGAAGCTCCTTCAGTATTTCTTTAGATGTCAAATAAGTTTCATTATTCTAAACAATCACTTCTATAAACAAGCATATCCCACTAGTAGAATAAATAAAATTTGTTACAAAGCTATGGAAAAAGGCTTGGTTAGAATTTGGTTTTAAATAATTCATCGAATAAATATGTTTTCAAAGTATCTAAATGTAAATACTATATTTGTTAGATTATGTGGTATTTTTCAGGATTCAATTGGTCACATTTTGAAACTTTTATGATTACAAAATATTCTTTAAGGTGGCCCCCTGAAATCAAGGAAAAACATTTTAAGTTCAACAAACTCAGCATATATTGTGACAATAACCCAATAACAATTTAAATTATTTTCTAGCATTTCATTTATTCACAAAATAATTGTCTTAAATACTGTCATATAGGAAATAATTTTCTAATACATTTATTAAATTAAATATGTTTATCATTTGTATAGGCCCTTTTTCAATGTTGGAGAGGAAACTACATTTATTAGAGAACCTTTATTTTTCTCCATTTATTTTGTGATATAGAGCTTGATAAATTAACTTTCCTAGTATATCTGGAGATGGATATTTAGGCAACTTAAATTTTATTGTGACTTTCCACCCTGTTTCATATCCTGTTAATATGGTATTGTAAATCCAAAAAAAAGGGTTTATTTTTCTAACATGGTTTCTAGGATATGCTATTTCCATATACCGTAATTCTAACCACATGGATTTGCCATGGCAAATCCTTTTAACATTTTCTAACAATATCTTAAGTTGTAGAGCATAACAAAATTTTGCTGCTAGGGAAATGTTAACTTTCTGGCATGAGTATATAATAAGGATTTTCTTTTTGTGACTTCTTCCAGCATTTGTAAGTGTAATTATAATGGTTCAATTCATTTGTATGATGACAAACTTAAATTCCAGTGCAACCTTTTCCTTCCAAAAGAAACCCAGAAATTTATCTTTCCAACCCCTTCTGCCTGTGGAATGCTGGCCTTTTAGGATTTTTTTTTTCCAGCAAAAGCAATGCCAAAAATGGTATTTGTTCCGTTCATACTGATAGTGGTTTAAACTCAATATTAGAGTACTAAGAAGTATTATAAGTATAAGGATTGGCTGATAGACACATTAGAGAAGTATAAGAAGAAGTTCCTTAGGCTCAAAATATTTCTTATATAAATATTTTCTAATGGAATACTGTTTGTGTGATTGTCTTATGATGCAAATTTGTCTTGTAGAATGGAAATCTGTACTTGCGAAGCAGTACATTGCCATATATTTGACTTTAATATAGGCACAGACTTTCAAATATATGTGAGCAATTAAGACAAAGCCTATATAATCAATAGCCTGAGTGATTTAAAATTTTCATTGTACATTAAACCAAGTTACTTCTGTTTGGCTCTTATACCTTATGTCAATATTATATATTTAAATAATTACACAATGAATACCCATTACTAGTAAACACTTTAAATAAATAAATTTTAAAATGGTAAATAATATTCATTTGGATATTAATCATTATTAGAGCTTATAAACATGTTTATCTAACTTCAAATAACCTTATTCCTTGGATATTAAGAAAGCAATTGATAGCACATTAATGCCTTTTACATTAAATAATGAAAATTAAACTATTTGCATTTTCAGTTAGCTGACATTAGAAAGTGCTTTAATTTCTTAAGAGTAACTTTCTCAATAAAACTATAAAATCTTTAAAAATAGTCATGATGTATTCAAATCTCTAATAATAGCAAGCTAGGTTGCTGGAGTCAGTAAAAACAAGAAAATAAAATGCTGTATTAAACCTAAACTGGCAGATGCTTTACATAATTAATATTTGAAAGAGAAAATTTCAGGTCAGTTTTTACCTAAAACCTATAGTAAGAAAAGGAAGGGGGAAAAAAACAGTCACTAAATCTGCATCTGTCCTATGGCCTTTACCTGTACTCTCATCAACTCTACTTTGGTTCCCTGGTTGAGGCTAATCACAAAAAACACAGATTGCAGCCCAGACTCTTGCCACTTTCCCCTGCCTTGAACTGAGATCCTAAGAACTGAATTTTTTAATCGAAAGTGAACAAGTGCTGAGAAATTAGGGAGAGCACAAAGTGGAAAAGAAGAAAAAGATGGAATTTTTAAAAGCCATCTTTGGGAGTTTTTGGTCACAGACTTGGTATTCTATTATTGATATTTTGAGCATGCTCAGCATTCACTGCAGAAAGGCAGTGAAGGGTATCTGGTATACAGTAGCTTGGTTAAAGAACTATATACGTGTGTGTGTGTGTGTGTGTGTATTTAATATTAAAAACTATAAAGTGACAGATTTTCAAAAACAACTATACAGACAAATATAAACTTGTACTTTCAATCTTGTTGGAGTAACTGGGACCAGACTTTTCATCTCAGTTTTAGAAAGAAAGAAAACTGAAAAACATATGAGAAAAAAATGTTTTCGATCTTGAGAAGCCCACAGCATAGTACCCTAGTGAAGGAAAAGAAATGTGGTGAGCCCTAATACAACCTCAGGGATCTCCATGAAGAGGCTTTCCATTCATGGCATGAAAATGGGAAATTCAAGCAAAGAACATAGACAGTGGTGAGCTGAGAAACAAGAAATCAATGTTCATGGCAACTCAGACAGCTGTAATTTTAGGGAAAAATAATATGAAAGAGGAGATATGCTGAGAAATATTTGCAGATACATTCATGATATCTCTTTTATACTGTTGTTGGATATCATATTCACATATATATTCTAAAAACGTGAAGGGTTGATGAACAAATTTCAGAGATACACAGGGCAGAGAGACATATGAATTTCCACTACCTAGAGATATAGTTCAACATACTGTGTATTCAGTAGAGCTCTCTGAATGATCAGGACTTAATAGCAGGTCTTAAATTACTCTTAAGAAAAGGCTACTCTAGATACACTAAACAAAACTTTAAAAAAACCTCAAAAGATTCAAGTTCTATCTGTATATAACTTAAATTTCTCCAAAAAAATAATATTCTTGGAATTAATATATATATATATATATATATGTTATATATATACACACATCTACATTGTTACCCCTATAAAATACAAAATATCAAGCATTCAATAAAAAATACTAGACATAGGAAGAAACGAATGAAATATCAGGAACAAAAAATAAATAATTTAGGTTCAAAAAATGACAGACATGACAGATTGGCAGACAATTGTTATAAAACAGCTACTAGAATAATCATGTTTTTAGGGAAAACATGATTATAATAAGTAGAGAAGTAGAGGCTGGACAGAATCTCTGAAATGAAATATTCACTGGATAGACATATGAGAAACAATGTATAAGAAAGTATCTGAACTTAAAACATAGTAACAGTTATCTAACAAGATCAAGAAAAATATAAAGAAGTAACATATAAAAACAATTAATAAAAATGAGACAGGGTTACAGATACTTTAGGCAACAAATAATAAGATTATATTCTGATAAATCTGTTCAATAATTTTGAAAGCTTAATGAGGTAGCATGAAAGCTTAATGAGATAGGAAAAATCTAGAAAAATAAAATTCACCGAAAACTACCTCAAGAAGAAGTAAAAACCTGAAATATGTATTCCTTTGTAAATTAAATTGTCATAAATCATTTTATATCCCTATATTTCATATTATATAATTTTATCATAACTATTTTATAATTTTATAGTTTTATTCTAAACTATAATGTACATGTTTTAAGTTATAAATTAATTTTATACATTTTAAATTTATAAAGTTATTAAATTAGTACTTCAGTATATAAATATATGTATATAAGTAAATGTGATGTAAAATACATTTTTAAACCTTTATTCGTAATATATGATTGCGCACCTAGAAAATTTATAAACATCTACATATATAAATGATTAGACTTAAGAGTATGACACGGTCACTATATATGAAATTACTATACAAAATTGTGCTGCATTTTGATATTCTAGAAACAAACAAAATATTTTAGATTGATACAATTTAGAAAAACACCAGAAATGTGAAATATTTATATATAAATTTAATGTAAATTTAAGAATGATGTAAACAATAGTTCAATGGAAAATACAAAATCCTACTAGGTATATTAAAGAAGATTTAATTAATGTATTTACTATAGCATATATATGTTTTAGCACTAAATATTATCTTAGTTGCTATCAAATTATTTAATCAGTTCATCAATTTCAAGATAACATCCAAAACTTTTTGCAGATATAGGCAACCTTCTTCTAATGTTCATCTTAAGATGTATAGTGAAGACTAAATTATACACCATTGCATATTTTGAGATATCCAGACATGGTATAAAGCTCTAAAACTTCAATAATGAGCATGATATATTAATATTGAAATAGAAAAAATATATGTATGTAATTTCTTATGAAAATATTGGATTACTGGAGATACATAAATTTCAAGCCTTTGATTCTTTTAAAAATATTTTTTGTTTTGAAATCTCTATAGCAGTCTATCTTTACAAACCCTGTACCTTAAAGAGCTAGTTCAAATGGAAGCCTGATTCTGTAATAGTTGCCAAAACCAAATTCAGGTTGAAGACATGACTGCAGTTTGAAGAAAGCCATATCTTTTATTTAGTTGTTTACTGATAAACATATAAAATTATATAAAAACATATAAAACATATAGAATCATATAAAATTATAAACACATTCTTTTATAATTATAATTATAAAGACAATTGTTCCTTGATTTACAGGAACTTATATCTGAAACAATGCTCATCCTTATAAAATAAATACAACAATCCCATGTTAGTAGAGCAAGAGCAAGGCTATTTACAAGTTAAGGTTTTGTGTTTTTTTTTTTTTTTTTTTTTTTAAAGACAGATCACTCTGTTAGCCCCTCTCTGTGCCTGGTTATTTCAAGATTACTGTTGTCTAAAAACACTATTGCTTTATATTTTATAATTCTTTCCCAGATTAATCACAATCCACAATTTTGTGGTTTAAACCATATAAATGCAAATCATTGGACAATTCTTTGTAAAAATCTAATTTGAAAATATAAGAGATGCAGATACTGACAAGAAAGCACACAGTATTTAAGTCACTTGATTTTTTTTTCTATTTGATGTAGATTTGAAGGAAAAAATAATAGCAAAAGTGAAAGTAAATAAAATGCATCAAGATAGGCTGGCAGAAATCAGAATATCTATGAGAGACATGGATGTTTTACAAGAATGACATAAAAATTTTATTAAAGGAGAAGAAAAACCTCATAATAATAGTAAGAGTTTAAGGGAGAGGACATCTTGGTTTTGGGTGTGGGGGTAGAGGCGGAAGCATCAATAATTCTTGTAGTTTATTAAAATTAAGGGAGCCATGTATTTTTTCTCTCTTGGCAGCATTTAAAGAAAGGAGGAGGTACAGGAAAGAAGTGATGTTTACAGATTATTTCTGCCTTTTTTTATATATATTCTGTTTGATATGTAAATAAATTTCTTCAGGAAGTTTATAGCAGCATGTGGTTAGAAAAAAACTTTTTTATGTTTGTTGAGTAGGGTGAGAATAGAGGTTTTCAGCTGAATACCCTAAGACTGAGTGCTATAACTAGCTTCTGCAGTTTGCATTTTTATGGTAAAATGTCTTTCTTGTTATTTCTCTACTTTAGTTAAGTATCTGTGTAACCAATTCAGTAACAAAGATTATCATTCGGCGTTGATGACAAAATCAGCTTTTTGTTATCTGATAATACATAGTCTTAGGTAAGTAAATATGACTGGGGCCTAAGTTATCATACTACCGTTTTATACCAAAACGAATTTTTTGATGTTGTGAAGTACTTTTTTTTTTTTATAGACTAAGTAAAGTAAAAGCATTTTAATTTTGTATCATCTTATAATTTTTAAATTATATATACTTTTAGTCTTGTATAGGATATGATATGACATAAACCTCTTTGATTACAATCGAGTTTACATTTATTATATATCTCGAATACATAGCACTGTGGAGTATTTAAGTTTTCTTAAACAAAATTTTGTCAAATATCCACGTACAAAACACAGATGGTAATTTATAAGAAGGCAGTAGGTACTATCCTATGCTTCAGTGTAGTCATTTTTCTTTCTTTCTTTAAATGGCTTCATAATTTTGTGGTTATTAGTCACAGAATTGAGGAAAATGTGGACTTCAGATATCTGGGCTCAAAGCTTCATGTGTGATTGGACATGCCATTTCTATGCTTATTTTTTAACATTTGTGCTGAAATCTAACAGACTTATAAAAAATTACACACATATCACCATTTATCTATTTTCGTGTTGATGGATATTTGGATATTTCCCAATTTTTACTATTTCATTAAGATTGCTATGAGCATCTTTGAACATACATTTGTTGAATATTTAAACACTCTTCTCTAGATTGTCTGCCAAGGACAGGAATTACTAGGTTATAGAGAACATATATTATCTTCTAATACACAATTTCCCAAGGTGATTGTACTAATTTACACTCCCACTGGTACTACATAAAAGTTCTGGTTGCTCTACATTACTGGCAAACATTTGGCCTTTTCAGGCTTAATTTTTGTTCTGGTGGAAGGAGTAATATCATTTCATTGTGCTTAAATTTTGAACATATTTTCTAATGCTTAATAGCCAGAGGTATTATGTCTTTTGAAGTGTCTATAAATGTCTTATGATTGTTTTATTGTGCTCCTGTGTGTATATGTATATGTAATGTCATAGATATGATATTGTAGACATCTCTTACTGTACAGAATGACTTCCACTCTCAGTGTCATGTATTTTAATGAACAAGAGATTTTAATTATAATATAGTACAAAGTATCAACATTTTATGATGGTTTTTATAACCTGCTTCAGAAATCTTTGGGAATTTATCAAAGATGTTATCAAACATTTTCCTCTAAAATCTTTATTTAAAAAATTATTTTTGATTATAGTTGACATACATTAGTTTCAAGTGAACAACATAGTGATTTAACATTTATATACCTTACAAAGTGATCACAACAATCAATCTAGAAACTATCTGTCACTGTATGTAGTTATAATATTATTGGCATTATTTCCTATGCTGTACAGTACATACCCATGACTTATAACTGGAAGTTTGTACTTCTTAATCCTCTTTCCTTTTTCCACCCAACCCTCCTCTCTTCTGGTAACCATCAGTTTATTCTCTGTATCTGTGAATTTGTTTCTATTTCATTTTGTTTGTTTTGTATTTTTGATTCCCCATGTAACGGAATAATGCAACATTTATCTTTAACTATTTCACTTAGCATAATACCCTCTAGGTTTAAAATCTTTAGTTTTTATCTTTTATCTTTTTTATCTTTGACATTGAGACCTGCAATCCATATGGAATTTTATTGTGTTATGGCTTGAGATAGGAATCTTTTTTTTTTAATATTTGGATGTCCAATTAATTCAGAACCATATTTTGAAAAATACACTTTCTCTCACACAACTCTGGTGTTGCCTTTGTCATGATTCAAATAATTGTAGAAATATAGGCTTGTTTTGGATACTGTTTTATTCTTTGATTATTTGCCAAAATCAGAATGCCTTAATTAATATAATATTATAATAGGTTTTAGTACCTGATATTTTCTAGCTTTGATCTTCGTTAAAATTGCCTTCGCTATGCTGACACTTTGTTTTTCCATATGAATTTTAAAATGATCAGTTTCTATAAAACTGCTGAAATTTCGATTTAAATTGTTTTGAATCTATAGGTTAATTTAGAGAGAAATGACATCTCAGCTACTTTCAGCATTTTGCTTCATTAACATGGCACAGCTCTTTCTTTAGTATATATTCTTTCAAATTGTCTAGGTACATTATCATGTCATCTATGAAAAATGATATTTTTATTCTGTCTCTCATAATTGTTATGCCTGTTATTTATTTTTCTCACCTTGTTCTCTTGCTAAGATTTCCACTAAAATGCTTAATAGAAGTTATAGTAGCAAATGTCCTTGTGTTATTCATAGTAAGAAGGAAAGTTTTGATGATTCAAATTTGGCTAGAATATTCCCTAAAATTGTCACTTAGTATTCATAGTTTAAGTGTTTTTATCATGATTTTCTGTGTCTATTGAGATGATCTTATAGTTTTTCAACTTAATTTTCATATGTTAAACTGCTTAGAACCTAGCATAAAACTCATATTGTAATTATCTTTTTTTCTATATCATTAGATTTGTTTTGTGAAAATTTTGTTAAGCATTTTTGCACTTACTTTTTGAAATTTAAAATTTTTCTTTTTAGAATTGACATAAAAAACACTGTTACTTTAAAAAGAAATTTCTATAAAATCACTTTCTGTACTATACGATCATATAAAATTTATATTTTTTTAGGCTTGTGGTACTGTTTTGTTAACATAAGCCATACATGTTCATACAAATGTGCACACATTTTTAAATGCTTAGATATATGTCTGTGTCAGTCTGATGGGGCTATGCTTATTGAACGCTAACAAACAATACCATAGTTTTAATGCCATAAATAATAAAAATTTAATTTTTGCTCATTCTACAGTACCCCTGCAGGTTATTTGTGTCTCTGTTCACTGATCCATACTGAAAGAGGGACTGCCATCTGGAGCATTGCAAGACACTGTGTCAACAGAAAACAGAACATAGCATATCATGCACTGGTTCTAAAGTATCTGCCCAACTATTACACCAGTCACTTCTACTCATATTTCCTTGGTCAAAAGATATCACATGGTCATATTTATTTCTATACAGCAGGAAAATTAGTGTCTACTATCCACCCTGGAGAAGGAACACACACACACACACACACACACACACACACACACACACACACCACTTCTTTCCTTGATTTCTTGAGTATACATTTGGAAAAAATAATTGGCATTCACGTACTTCATATCATAACTCCAATTGTTCTCTTACTTCACACAAAATCTATTTAAATTGTTCTATTAAAACTGTAATAAAATTTAACTGTTAAGTGGAATGCACACATTTTGATTCTATCTTAATCGCTTCTTAGAACTAGATAATATTGAGCAACCTTTCTTTTTGAAAAAAAGCTATCATTATTTTTCTTATTCTCTTACTTTCATTGTATCTTTAACTTCCCTTTTTGACCCTTAAATGATTTTGCTAACTCTTTCTTCTTCAGCTTATTTTCCTTCTCATGCTACATGTGGCCGGATCGATACAGACTCAACTGTAAGATAAATGCTAAGGCATAAGTATTTGTTTTTAACTCAGACTACTCTTAAAAGATCCAGAATTTGTATCCAAATATCTCCTGAGTCATTCACTGTTATCTCCCTAGGTTTGACATTGTTTTCTTATATTATTTGTTGACTGATCCAAAAATCAGATTGCTATTTTTGTTTTATTATCTTACATCTTCAAATATACAAGTAGAAAAATTCTTTTATTTTCCCTCTTAAATATCTAAAACTACTGTTTTAATGCCAGCATTACTACTGTCTTTGCCATTATTCATGGTTTATTATCTCTTATCGCGTTTATTTCATTAAATGTCTATGTTTTTCCTTTTAGCTCAAGTCACTCCAGGCTCCCAACTTGTCTTCTACATTTGTCTTTTAATATGTAGTTTGTTCATAGCATTATCCTGGCACTGTCTTTTTTTTTTTATTATTACTTTCCTTCTTAAATTAAAAAAGTTCCTCAGCCTTGCAAGCTGGTGTTTTGTGCTCAGAGCTAAGTATCGCAGGCCCATATCCATGAAGGCAAAGGCAGCATTGAATTATAGAAAGAACAAGTGTTCTTTTCAGATTTACCATAATTAAAACTTATTTGAAAAACAAGCAGATCACTAATGTCTGTGAATTTGTCACAAATGTCTGTGAATACTTTGTGAAAGATTTTTACATCTATCTCAGAATAAAGTTTATAAGGGTTAAATTAAATGGGGTATCATGTGAAAAACCTAAATAGTCTAATTCATAATATGCTCTTAAAATATGTAATTAGGCCCAGATACTTCAAGCATGTTCTTATTTCTTGCCATATCAGGATACTTTTAGAACAATGAGTTGATAATGTTTTTAACCTCTTCATGTCTTTGCTCATGCTATCCCATCTTCCTTCTATGTACTTCTTAATTTTGGGAGGGGGCAGGTGGGAGTGAGAAGGCTAGCAAATTCTTATTGTAATAATAAATTGAGTTTCTAATGTTTAAATTATGGACTGCATTTCTGATTTAGTATTGCAAATAATATGAAATTCACAAATACCAAATTGAATTTTATAACAGCTGATTTTTTCATATCACTTATATGATGTGTATATCTAAAACTATTTTAAGACAATCTTAACTTTGTCATTTTTTCTTGAAGCTTGGCCATAAACAGGCTTAATTATATTCAAGTATCCCCAGATTTGCTTTGTAGAAATTGATAAACAGATAGTTAAGCAAAGAATATTACTCATTTTAAAAATATTCATGAGGCAGTGGGACATATCTTGAGAACTGTGGATATAGGAGTTTTTAAAGTGAGTACCTGCCAGGAGAATTTCACTGCATTTTTCAAACATCTGGTTTCTTATCACAGAAACTACCTTCAGGTTTAGCCAAAGGGATTTCCAAGCCAGAGACCTGAGTTTGACACTTAAGTTAAAGCTGCTATTCAAAATTCAGTTTTAGATCACATTTGGGGTTTGATAATCCTCAGGAACATCAGGTTCCTATGTGTTTTGTGTTCATCTGAAATCAACTTGAAAAAAAAACCTTTTCATAGAAAAATGATAAGAAAAATGACATTAATCCACCTTGATCCTTTTGGAGAATATAAGTATTTTATTCTGGTTACTTTTAAACAAGCTCACTTTGAACATAAATAATTTGCTATTATAGCATATACTTAAAATAATTATTTGTATGTTTCTCCTTATGTAACTCCTTATTTTATTTTTAAATAAATTATATTTAATATGAAATAAACTTTTTTTTGGAGATTATTAATGAAATCCCATTCTTTGACATCTTCAGAATCATCAGCAGTAAAACCTACTTTGTTACTATAACCACAGAGCATGTTTGCATATTTTAATGTCCTTTTTGGTCTCTACAGTGCAAAAAATATTTTTAATGTCTTTGTTTTATGCAATAAAAGTGTTTTAAAATGGCAGTTCTAAAATATTTTGATGAATGCTGTTATCATCACAAAGAATAGGTATTGTCTTCAAAGTGATTAAAAGAGAATTCGAGCATGTTTTATAAAATTATTTGTGCTATAAGCATTGTATGTTTGACAATGATACCAAATTTCGAAGCAGAAATAATCTATGTATAACAGGAAACTCAAATAAGTAACCAAAGCAGAAACTGTATATGAATTAATATCAGGTTTTATCAGAGACATAATGTGGTATTAAGGCAAGGGACACAGTGATCATTAATAGGAATTTCATTGAAACTGGTCTTGTGATAAGACACAATGAGAAGACATACAAATATATGATAATTAGTATAAATGCAATTATAGAACAATACAAATATTTGTCAGTAGGGAATTGAGAAAAATGAAAGAACCTTGGTATCATTCCTCAAGAGCCAGAGAGAGGAAAACTGCTATCAAGGATATGTTGTCAAATAAATCAAATGTACCTTCAAAACAAGTGGGAAGGATGGGGTTTCCCATCATACCTGTTTTATTCTCAAAAATAAAGGACCAATGTAACAAAGGAATAGCTGACCTTATACCTATCTCCCATTAAAGGAGTACACTTCTATTTGATAATAAAAATATATTTTCTAAAAGGTTTTTTTTTCTATCGGAAAATATGAGGATTTGCTGAAATTAACTTCTCACATTTTTTTCAAATTAATATTTGTTATTCAGCATCCTATTCAAATTAATCTTAGAAATTCAAATAGTAGTGGTAGATTAGTTTATTATTTTTTATTTATCTTTAATGGTAATGGATTTTTAGGAAAGAGAAATTATCTGTATTGTTCTTATAATCTAGGATTAAATATTCTAAAATTATTACTCCTAATGTTATAAAAGTTGTATTATATTAGACATTAATAATCTCTATTGCTTATTTTAATCAGTTATTAATAAATATCAACATTTTATGCCATGTTCTATAAAATATTTTCAGGTGTTTTTGAGAGTAGTGAATGGTGTTCAGTCTAGAATATTTTTCTAGTCTGATTTTTTTCTCCTTTCAATAGTCCTTTCCTTTGCAGGAATGAATGTTCACCACCTTATATAGAAAATTCTGGATCATCTGTTATTTTCCTTATTTTTTGCTGCATTAAAGACTACACCAAAACTTGTGGCTTAAGGTAAAATTTTTATTGTATTTATCATTTTACGTGTCAGGAATTCAAGAAGAATTTCACTTGATACATTGTATTCTATACCGCATCAGCTAGGGACATTGAGGCTGGATTATCACCTTTGAAGATGACTCACTCACATATGGCAAGTTAGTATTGGCTTTCAGTTCAGCACTCAGTTGAGAAACTCAAGGACCTCTTCACTGAAATTCATAGTTTCTCAGAAAATCAATACTGGGTTTCAACACATAGAAAGTGTAAATTGCCATTCTCTTAATTCCTGGGCCTGAAAACTGGCAATATAATTTTTTCATGTTCTGTTGGTCAGAGTAGCCTTAGAACTAACTCAGATTCAGTTGGAGGAGGCATAGACCTTACAACTAATGGAAGGAATGTTAGTAATCTGTATATGGATCATATATGGATGAGAACCAAATAAATTCTCACGTCAGTCTGATTTCAAACAAAAAAAGTTTTGTGCTGCAGGATGTAAGAATGACCAGCAGAAAAATTATTGCTCACTGTACTTTTTAGATTGGGTCATTGACATCAATCACCAGCAGTGCCATTAATGAAACTTTCCCTCCACCCCCTTTGGTGATTCTTAGAGCACTTCGAAGACATATTAAAGCAGGGAGCTATAGACATAACAGACAGTAGAATTAGTGCCTGTGAAGAGAAAATGGTGAATATTAGAGATTATCTTCTTTTCTTCTTTATTACTTAGAGTGGTAACAACAGAAATCTGAGACAGATTAAACCAGACTTTTTGATCCAAGTCTGAGTGGAGCACTTAGCTAAATCACGCATGGACTTCTTACACATGGGAGTAATAAATGCACATTGTGTTAAGCCCCTGGGTTTGTGGTAATTTGTAGCATAACATTAGAAAACTAATATAATGATATCTTTCAAAAACAGGAGCTCTTGTTTTTAATTTAGGTCAATAAATCTATATGTTCTTTATCATTCTTGATCTATGTCCCCTTTAAGAAATTACTGGCTATTCCAAGATCCTAAATACTTTATCCTCTGCTATTTTCTGAAATATGTATTCTCTTGCCTTCTTCATTTGAATCTATAATCTATTTAGATGATAGACTTCATAGTTTATTATTTTTTATATAACTGTTGAATCCAACATCTTGATTTTAAAATACTACATTTTACACTGCTCTGCAGAGCCACCTTTCCAATATATAAAGATGCATTTATATCTGAGTCTCCTTGGAATTCTGAATCTATTTCATTGATTTAGTTGTCTGTCCTTGTGCCTATGACAACCTGGTTAATTATAGTAACTATATAATATAGTAACTATATTATAAATTAATATACAGTGAACTCAGTTTTTCAAAATGGTTGTAGTTATTTCTCGACCTTTTATATCCATATAAATGATCATTTTGTTCATTTTGCCACTTATATACAATTTGTACACAAAGGTTTTATATATATAAAATTGTTATGCATACAGAAATATATATACATTGATTGATTGCAGCTGGGTTGCTGACACATCTGGAAGTTTGAAAAGTTCACTTCCAAGCTCATTCAGGCTCTTGTCAAAAGTCTTTTATAACTGCATGACTGAGGGCTCTGGTATTTTGCTTGGTGTCTCCTGAAAGCTTTTCTCAAGTCCTGAAGGCCACTTACAGTTTCTTGTCATGTGGCCTTTATTAACTCTAGCAGGAATGATTTACTCCACATTGCTAAGACAGTGTGTTAGTCAAATTAGCAAATCATGGGAGTTGCATCTCAACTCCATTGCCATGTAGTACAACCTAATCACAGAAGTAACTTCCCTTTTGTTTTGATATATTCAATCAATTAAAAGCAAGTTATAGTCCTTAAATATAAGGAAGAGGGTCACACAAATCCATGGACTCCAGGAAGTGGAATATTCATTGCAGGGGGGGAGGGGAAGGGGTTCATCTTAGAATCTGTCCACTGCATACCTTAAGGAAATAAGTGTACAAACTCCAGAGAGAAGAAATTTGCAATTACTGTAACAAGGAGTTTATGTCCATGATACATAAAGAACGCCCCCATAAATGCATAACAAAAAGAAAGAGACTCTAAGGATATAATGGACGAAAGACTAGAACAGAGATATCACAAAAAGGAAAATTTAATAAAATATAAATATATGAAAGGTACTCAACATATCACTTATTATGGAAGTGAAATTAAAATCACATTGAAAATCCACTATACAAAAATGAGAAGGGCTAAAAAAATGGTTGCAAAGATATGAAATAATAAGAAGGCTTAAATTCTGATGGGAGTAAAAATTTATATAACTCTTTGAGTACAGTTAACTGATTATAACAGTGTTATATGTAAATGCATTAAAATAATATGTAGATATGCTTTAGTCATATTATTACCCCATATGCCTGGAAAATACTAAAATATTCTTCAATAGTAATTTAGATAAATGTATTGCATTATATTTATAAATATAATTTTAAATAATATTGCAAACAAATGGCATATTGCTATATGCAACAGCATAGTATTAATTAAAACATGCCAGAAGCAGAAAAGTAGACACTAGATTATTTCATTCACAAGAAGTTCAAAATGAAAATTAATCCAATGAAGTACAGTTCAACATTAATTACTTTTTGAAGAGAAAATAGTTATACTTCTGTAGCCTCATTATTATTATGTTTCTTAATTTGGTGATTATACAGTTGCATTAACTTTAATAATTCCTTGAGCCTTTCACATAAGATGTGTACACCTTTATGTATATTATGCTTAAAAGTTGTTTTTAAAAAATGTAATTCAAAATTATGTCCTTGAAGTGTTTAAATTGTGTTTCAAGTTATATGACTAAAGTGTATTTAAAAAAAAAAGTTTCAGGAATCTAATTATTTAATTGTTCACATTTTAAATGTGTTTATGGAGGCATCATCTGTTTCATTTGGGGTAAATGTGTCCATAAGATAATTTACAAAATATATTGGTGTTTTTCCAAAAGCACTTTAAACTATCCTACTTTGTAAAAGCTATCCATATTCATTTTTTTCCCAGGAGTCAATGCTATTACCTTATGTCTGCCTGTTTTAGGTAAATAAATTATACTTAAAGGAGGTTTTGAAGACAAAAGTAATACTAAAATAGTTTTGGTAGCAAAGAGTTAAAAAGTAAAAGTCCCTAGAATTGATGTATAATGAATAAATATTTACAATTTGTTTTGCACCAGTAATTAAGCTTAATAGTTACTTTAAAAATGAATATCCATAAAGCCAACAGTTTAAATATTTTAAAAGTGTTTTCCCATCAGATTGTAGGAGAAATTTTTTGATAGAAATACGAACATGTTTTTGTATAAATGTTGTCATAACTGCAAAGAGGCATTAATAAAATGTATTATTTTTAATATGCCAGAATTTTAAATTAAAATGTTTATGAATTTTAAGAAAAAACATTCTCTTATTTCAGAAATTTCATAAAGACAAATGGAAAAGCTTGGTTAATGTATATTAAAATTCACTTTCAAAATTAAAATTATTAAATTTTGATTTACCTTGTATTTTATATATACTGTTTCAATTAATTCTCATAGCAACTCCATGAATTAGATATTGTTGTTGTTCACATTAGATGTAGAAACTGAGGCTTAAAGGAATTAAATAACTTGTCCCAGGTTACACAATTTGAGAATAGAACTGCTCTCTGAATCAAGGCTCTGACATTAAATCAGTAGTCTTAGTTATTCTGTAACTTTCTTAGCTGGCAAATAAATATCTTTGGTTATGTCTTTTTCGCAACCTGTTTTTCTAGACTTGTGAGAGATTCTGAGATGCACGAGAATTTTTTTTTATTGTTTTTATTTTTCAATTACAATTGACATTCAATAATATTTTGATTAGACATTTGGTTAGACAGCATAATGATTAGACATTTATATAATTTATGAGATGATCCCCCTGAAAACTCTAGTACCACTTGGAATCATACATAGTTGTTACAATAGTATTGACCATATTCCCTGTGCCATACTTCATATCTCCATGACTATTTTGTAACTACCAATTTGTACTTAATCCTGTCATCGTTTTCACATGGTCCTCCATCCTCCCCCGGCCCCCATTTCCATTTGGCAATCATCGGTTTACTCTCTGTATCTATGAGTCTGTTTCTATTTTGTTTGTTTATTTTGTTCTTTAAATCATATCATGTAAGTGAAATCACATGGTATTTGTCTTTCTCTGTCTGACTTATAATATCCTCTAGGTCCATGCATGTTGTTGCAAATGGTAAAATTTCATTCATTTTTATGGCCAAGAAATATTTCACTGTACATATGTACCACATCTTCTTTACCCAGTCATCTACTGATGTACAAGAATATTCTTAAGATAATATTTTGTTCTTAAATATTGCATATAAAATTGATGATCTAATACAAGATAGAAAGTATTACACATAAAAATCAGTCAAACACATAGTTATAAAAAGTTTAATTTCAACTGGCTGGTTTATATGAATCCAAATCTGAAACCAAATTTCCAGCCTCCTAACTGCTTTTTCCAACATTAGATGAGGTAAAGAGGATTGAAAATATTTAAGGTTTGGTTTGGGAAGGTAGATACCTAGAATAAATATGCATTTGTTATTATTTTCAACATAACAAGAGAACATGATAAAATTATTAGTTAATCCATAATAGCATATGACAGGCAGACTAATGCCCTCTCCCATCAACACCAAAATGTCCATGTCCTAATTTCTGGAACCTGTGAATATGTTACCTTACATGGCCAAAGTGACTGTAGATGTAATAAAGGTTATGGACTTTGAGATAAAGAGATTATCCTGGATTATCTGGGATGAGTGGCCCATTATAATCACATAAGATTTAAAAGTGGAGAATCTTTTCCCAGCCTCTAGCCTGGAGAGATGTAATGATGGAAAATGGTTCAGAGAGGTGGCAGCATGAGAAAGATTTGACACCCCGTTGTTGACTTTGAATTGCAAGTGCTTTGTAAAAGGACCGCAGAGAGTTTTATATGGGGTAAGGGTAGTCTCCAGCTAACAGCAAGGAAGGAGGCCTAGTTCTACAAACACATAAAACTGAATTCTGTCAACACATGAATGAGCTTGAAATTTGTCTTTCTTCTAGAGGCTGCAGAAGATAAAACAGATAACACAGATAACCGACCCTTGATTTTAGCCTATTGGGATCCATGTCAGACATCTGATCTCCAGAAATGTAAGTTAATAAATTTGTATTATTTTATGGTGCTACCTTTCAGATGATTTGTTATTGAAACAATAGAAAATTAATACATTAGCAATATAGTTTTCCAGGGATTAAGGTCAGTGTATAAAATAGTACAAGTTCTATGGACATGTAAAGGATTGTGAGATGGAAGTGTTGTATTGGGTATATGAAGGTAAATGACAGAATGATTAAAAATTCTCCCAAAGGAAAAGGAAAAAGGCATGGAAAGAACTAGTATTCACTCAAATATCAATCCCTGTTGTATTTCTTGAGTGGATTTTAGCAGCAGTGCACAGTATGATGAGATGCAATCCTCATAATATTTACACTTTCTGTATCATTTGCAACGTGTTTAAAATAATAATAGTTATTGTGGTGACTGAAAAATGACTGCTAGAAATTTATTACTTGCAGGAAATTACTGCTTGGCTATCACCCATGGGAACATAGGCTATCACCATGGGAACATAGGCTATCGCCCATAGGAACATAACATTCTAACAATAAGCTTTCTGCTTCTGTATCCTCGTTTGCACAACTGACCTGTGGGTCAACAGGTAATGAATAGAAGAAAAATAGACCTTTGTGTTTAGACAGAATGAAGAGTAGGATTTTGGGCTTAAAAACCCTGTACCTCTACATTTCGGGGCTGCTAATTTGGGGTCTGCATACCCCTGGCAGACACAGCTAGCTGAATAAAGAGTGTATTTCCTATAACTCACTGATTTCTGGTGGTCCGTGTGTCTTTCGGGGGCTGGCGGCTACAACATTATAAATTATTGAATGTTTTCTAAAAGCATGTTGTTTCTAATTTATTTATTCCTTAAAAGAATCAGTCACATAGTTATTCTCCATTTAAAAATAAAATTTGGCAAAGGCATAGTACTTTGCATGGACTGTAGTGAAATATGAATGGAATATGTTCATTAAAATACATTAAAGTAACAAACACTACTTTTAATGCTTTACCTTCAAATTATAACAAAATCTTCTCATTTGTGAATCATCTTCTCACCTACTTTTGCTTTTTTTGTTGCTTCTTCCTTTATCTAGTAAATAATCTTATTTTGACTAAAAATTGTTATTTCATTGATATCATCATGTATCTTATTTGAGAATATTGTCATTATAATTGACAATATTAAAACATAAGGCTCATTCCGATTCCAGAATCTCTAGACACAATTATAAAGCAATGATTCTCAAGTGAAATAGAGTTTGAAGTTTAAAAAGAAAATAATTATAGTCAGTTGAGTATATAATATTTTTGAAACCAGGTGGGCATTCACCATTAGAAAAGATCAATCAGTTTGTTTCATAAGTGATGTATAACACTAAATAAATTGATATGAGCCAGAAAAATCACTCAATTGGAAATAATACACAAAATATAAATATGTTGACCAAGAGGAATTTCTCGCTATATAGTCTTATAGTAACATAATCTTACAGTATTAGAACTGGAAACTTCTTTATGATTTCTTAATCCAAACTACTACCCAGAAGCTACTCACTAGTAGCATGCCATCTACCTTTGTTTGGACATCAAATGTACACAAACCTAATTTGGAGACATTGATTTTGAACCTATAATTGTGCAAAAATCTTTCCTCATAAATTCTGCCGCCTTGTTATTCTACCTTGATTTATTGATTGTTCAATCATTTTTGAGTTTTTATTTTTTTAACAAACTATATTATTGAGTCCTTATTTTGTACCATGCTGTATTATTATGCTTGAAATATAGTGATGACCATGATAGATGTAATTTCTTCCTCACAGAGAATAAAGAAAAAAAATATATCAAGGAATTAAATATATGCCATAAGAGAAATATATGGTGACATGGGAATACTTAGTTACATAAATTTATCAAGAAATCCTCAAAATATAGGGAAACAGGTTTATGAATGATGAACATGAGTTATTCAGGTGAGGATTTCTGCAAAGAGAACAGCATCCACAAAAGACCAGAGGTCACACAAGTCATGGATTTAAGTGAAAAGTTAAAGATACTCAGAAGGGCTAGGGTATTTGCTTTTTATGACTGTGTGGTGACCACCATTAAGCATTTGCGTTTTAGAGTATTCTTGTGGCCAATATTAAAGGATTTTGATTTTTTTTTTCTAAGTGAACTATCAAGACTTTAAGAGACATTTGAGCAACACATTGATATAATGAAAAATAATATTTGGAATGTCAGTGTAGCAGCAATGTGGAAAATCGAAAGGAAGGACACAAAATTGGATTCAGATGATATGGTTAAAAAGAGAGACTGTGGTATCTGGAATGAGTGTTTTGGAAGAAAGGCTATGTAGATATGTAGTTTTTTGAGAAATATTTAGGAGAGTGACCCAAAGACCTGATGATTACTTGCATGTAAGGGATATATGAAATCAGAATTACAGAAAACATCCAAGTTTTTTTGTTTATCTTTTTCCTTTTTTTCTTTTGCCTGTGAAGTATCAACATATTTGTAAATATGGTGACTATATCTTATTTTTCTTTCATATTTCTTTTAGCTTTTCTTCATATCCATATCTATATATAGCACAATCAGGTTTAGTTTCCAATGCTAATATCCTCAGTTTTATTTTATTATGTAGTTTCAAGACCATTTACATCTCGATGAAACCTTAGTGTGTTAATGGTTTTTTTTACTTTATTTTTAAATTATTTTTTAAATTAATTTTTATTATGGTAACACTGGTTAACAAAATCCAATAAGTTTCAGGTGTACAATTTAACAGTAAGGCATATAAATATACAGCATTGTGTGTTCACTGCCCATAATTAGATTTCTTTCTGTCACCACATATTTGACCCTTTTTATCCCATCTGCTTCCCCCAACTCCCTTCCTCCCATATGCTCTGGTAACCACTAGTCTATTTATTGTCCATGTCCATGAGTCTCTGTTTGTCCTGTTTGCTTATTGTATTTAGGTTTATATCCCACATATAAGTGATATCATGTGGTTTTGAACTTTTTCTGTCTGGCTTATTTTGCTTAGCATAATTATCTCAAGGTCCATCCATGTTGTCACAAATGGCAGTATTTCATCTCTTCTTATGGCTGAGTAATATTCCATTGTATATATGTACTACAGCTTCTTTAGTAAATCATCTATTGTAGGACATTTTGGTTGCTTCCATGTCCTGGCCACTGTGAATAATGCTGCTATGAACATCAGTGTGCAAATATCTTTTTTGGATATGGGTTTTCAAGTCTTTCGGGTAAATACCCAGTAGAGGGATTGCTGAATCATATGATAGATCAATTCTTAGTTTTTTGAGGAACCTCCATACGGTTTTCCATAATGGCTGTACCAATTTGCAGTCCCACCAGCAGTGTATGAGGGTTCCTTGCCCACCCCTCGCCAACCTCTCCAACACTTCTTATTACCTGTCTTATTGATAATAGCCATTCATATAGTATGAGGTGGTATCTCATTGTGATTTTGATTTGCATTTCCCTAATAGCTAGCGATGTTGAGCATCCTTTCTTGTTTGTTGGCCATTTGTATGTCTTCTTGGGAGAAGTGTCTCTTTAGGTCCTCTGCCCATTTTTAATTGGATTGTTTGTTTGTTTTTATTGTTATTACTGAGTTGTATGAGTTCTTTGTATATTTTGGAATATTAGGCCCTTATCAGAGGCATTGCTTGCAAATATCTTCTCCCATTTGGATGGTTGTTTCTTTACCTTGTTGATGATTTCTTTTGCTGTGCAGAAGCTTTTGAGTTTGATGTAGTCCATTCATTTATCTTTGCTTTTATTTTTCTTGCCTTTGAGGTTAAATTCATAAAATCCTCAAGTCTAAGGTTCATGAGTTTAGTTCCTATGGTTTTTTTTTCTATGTAATTTATTGTTTAAGGTCTTATATTCAGGTCCTTCATTTTGAGTTAATTTTGGTGTGTAGTTATAGACAACAGTTTAGTTTCATTCTTTTGTAGGTGGCTTTCCAGTTTTCCCAGAACCATTTATTGAAGAGGCTTTCCTTTCTCCACTGTATATTTTTGGCTCTTTTATTGAAAATTATTTACCCATATAAAAATGGATTTATTTCTGAACTCTTGATTTTGTTCCACTGGTCTGTGTGTCTGTTTTTCTGCCAATACCATGCTATTTTGATCATTGTCACTTTGTAGTATAATTTGAAGTCGGGCAGAGTGATGCCTCCAGCCTCATTCTTTTTCTCAGGATGTTAATGGCCTTTTAAAAGTACTCTAACCTCAATAAAAAACACTACTCTAATGTTGCTTCACTGATTGAAAATATAATGGAACTGTTATTGCTAGTATTTTTTAAAATTTATTTATTTAAATTAGTTTCAAGTATACAGTGCATTGGTTAGATATCTATATAGTTCATTAAATGATCCCACCAATTGCTCCCTCCCTTCCCTTGCCCTCCATCTAGCCATCAGATTAATACTAACTGTATTCTCTCTGCCATACTCCCCATCCTCATGACCATCTATCAACTACTAATTTTCAGTTCTTTAACCCTTCACTATATTCTCGCAGCCCCCCAACTCCCCACCCCTCTTTACGTCACCAATTGTCTACTATATTTGTGAGTTTGTTTTCAATCAGTTTGTTCTTTTTGTTCCTTAGATTCCACATAAAGTGAAATCATATGGTATTTATCTTTCTCTGTCTGACTTATTTTCACTCAGCATAATAACCTTTAGGTCCATCCATGTTGTTGCAAATGGTAGGATTTCATTTTTTTAATGGCTGAATAATATTGCATTGTACATATAAACCATAATTTCTTTATCCAGTCATCTGTTAATGGGCATTTAATTTGCTTCCATATCTTGGCTATTGTAAATTGTGCTGCCATGAATTTTGGAGTGAATAGATCTTTATGAATTATTGTTTTGGTTTTCTTTGAATAAATACCCAAGAGTGCAATTGCTAGTATTTTGAGGAAAAATATTTGAAAGAAAGTTTAAGAGGAGTTAACAGTTTTAAGAACTATATTATGACCTTACCTCAAATACTCCTTCCAATGATTGATCCCGAGCCAGCATTCATAAGTCCTCAACAATTTTTTTTTCGGTATATAATTTTAATTAATAATTTAGTTAATGTTTGCATCTATATATTAATAATTAACAAGTGCTTTTTGCTTTTTAGAATATAAAAACATTAGGAGTAAGATTTTAATCCCTTTTTAACTACCAATCTTTATATTTTTATATGTTTAAAATGAAGATGTGAGTTCCTCTGTGTATGTGTATGTATGTTTATATTTACACCCACACATATGTGTATAAATATGTGTATATGTGTGTGTGTGTTTAATAAATCTCCCAAAAGGAAAGAAAGCATCATTTTGAGTACATTTTACATGAATGATATCATTATTTGAAGATGATTTGGTAAATTGATTTATTTTCCAAATATGCCTAATAATCTATACATATGAACACACATATTTCCCATCAGTTATTTTTAATGATTTCTAGCATTTTATACTAAAAGTGTGTTACAGTGTTATACAGTCTAATGATATATATTGAAGTTTAAATTTATTTTTTAAAGCGAATGTAGATTTTGGCTTACATATACTGGCCAAGTAAATGAAGAAGAAATAACTTGAAGTATAGAAAAATATTATAAATATTATTAACTTCTCATTTTACTCAGCACTCTTTAGGAATAACCTTATTTCCTCAAAACACCTTGGGAATTGATTTATTATTTACCTATTGTGCTAAACGTTAACAAGAGATAGTAGACTGGTATAGATTGCAAAATTTGTCAAGGATGTCCCAGTTCATATTAATAGAAACTATGAGAAAAATATCTCTAAGATTTAGATAATTATATTGTCTTCTTCAGTAATCACTCTTTCTTCCTCAGTGCCATAGGAAAACTTATGTGGAAAGAAATTGATATTACAAGATTGTCCCCCTCTCTTCAACCATTTATTCAAATCAGCTCCACATTTCTATAAGCGAAATTTTTCAGGATTAATTTTTCCCTCCACTCCATAAATTAAAGAAGTCCTCCCTCAGGAGTAAAGACGTGTTATAAAATCCAGCAGCAGCTGGATGTGTTCTATTTGGAATGTGGACTTTGAAATAACTGGTTAGAGAAAAGAACTTATGATTGATTCAGGAAGAGTTACATTGTTGTAATTGATTTATTGATTGAATAAGTGCCTCTATGTACTTGCCATAAACAGCATTCATTACTATTAATTTTGGATTATTCTTGGGTTCATGTGGATTATTTAGGAGAGAGATCTGTGGTGTAGGGTTGAGAATACATAAAGCTCTATAATATCAGATCTCATTTCCAATGTGATTTATGAAAAGAACATTCAATTTGCTGCATAGAATAAAAGTCCAAATGTTAATCTAAAGATAATGTGATATATCCCAGAAGATTTCCCTATTAAAAATAAGGAGTTGACTCTAAAATCAGAATAAGACAAACAAATGTATTGTCTACACAAGATTCATACCATGGGATAGTATAAAGATAATTTTTAGACATATAGTCAATGGTGGTGTCATTGGGCTATCAATTAATAGATGCTGAAGATGATTCTATATGTTCACAATTTGGTCCCAGATTTATATAGGGAGATTTTTGCAGAAAGGGATTTAATAATACAAATATGAAGTATGTTTATACAAGAATGACTGATAAGTATGTATAAAGGGAAAAAGAGACAGTAGAGTCAAAAGTATTAACCAATCAACTTGAATATATATAGAATAATGAAAACGATTCAAAAATTACTTCATATTTCTTTGGTCAGAACATCAGAGAAAGTATATCATTACCATTCATATGAAAATGTGTATAAAATGTTGAGAACATTAAGGCCTCTGTCAAGAACCAATTCAGTAAAGTGTAATTGAGACACAAGTATAGATTTTCAGAAAAAAAAAAAACATCTTTTCAGGAGATAAATAAGCTGTAATATATTGAAGCTATTTCTCCTGTGTAGTTTCACTTTGTCTTAATTACATAATTGTGATTAAGGAACTGAAATTAATTTAACTCCACTTCTCCAGAATGGTTTGATCTGCATAAAGTCTGTTCCCTTATGAAATTACTTTAGATTGAATTTTGGTCTATTATTTTGAAAGCTAAGGAAAAATCACTAATACTATTTTTCTTATAAATTCCCTCAATAAGTAAATTAGAGATCACATATTTGTTTCCTTTGTAATGTGTTACTAGCACTTTAATTGAAGTTTTTTTTTAATTTGGATATATTCATCATTTAATAACATAAACTTTATTAGTATGATGAGAGAACTTTGTTTATAATTTATAAAGTTCAAATTCAATCTGTCTTGCTGAACAATGGACAGAGAAAAGAATGAAATGTATATTCAAAATAAATAATTTCTTGAACTACATACATGTGCCAAGATAACATGGTGATTTTTTTATAACACAATGGCTACTAAAATGATGCTTCTACTTTCTTTTCATCCTGCTCATATAACTCTGTTCAGTTTCTTCTGTAACTACATTAAGAAAAATCCAACGGACAAGAACCTGATGTTCTAAAGAATGCATTTAGAAAGAGAGTAGATAGAGGTTTTGCTATCTCATCTGGGCAGTATAGCATTTACCCTTTTCCAGTGATCTGTGACTGCATTTGGACTATCAAGATAGTAGTAGAAGCCAGGAACATCTTTACCATCTGTGCTTGGCACCCGTTTATAGAGTGACTGCCAAAGGAGAAACAGCTTCTTTTAGTACATACCTCAGAGCCATTTTTTCTTCCTTTTAACACTGTATGGAGGTTACATTACAGATGACTTTGCAGCAGGGTAGTGGGCTAGTTGAAAATGTGAAGACTATAATCTTCACATTTTAGTAAATTTTCAAGTTAGAGGAAGTATTTGCTATCTGGATATTTCTAGGTATAATCCATCTGCTGAACGTGTACATTTACCTAAATCCTATACTGTGGTTTGACAGAAATGCTCTCTTCTGAAATGCTGTGTATCAAATTAATTCTGGAGGAGGAGTTTAAAAGCCTAAATCAGTACAAAAACAATCTCATATTCTGAATTTAACAATTTTCATAAATGGACTAATGAAGGGGGGGGGGCTAATTTTACTATACCGTTTTGCTTTATTGGATAATTTTGCATTGTTCTACAATATAGATACTGTATATGAAAATAATGAACAAAAAAAAATGATGAGATACACACTGAAGTAAGGAAGAACATAAAGCAGAAGAGATTGCCAGGGAAAGCATAGCTATATGCTTATAAAAAACAGGATGAGAGAAAAAAAATGAGATGTAGAAAAAAGAGTGAATCTTTGAAGATGCCTAGATTTGAGTAAAAAGAATGAAGTAAATAAGAATGAGTACTGTAATCAAATGATAGCCCAAAAAGCACAATGATTAAGGGACCTGGAATAAAAAGTTGTTATGACATATGCCACAAGACTAGACTGGAAAATGGATGTATTGAGGGAGATTTCATTGACTTTTTCACTGTCATGGGGAGATGCAAAACATGATTTCTACGAATAAGTTAAGACGTGATCACCATTGCTATTTATTTATTTTTTAAAATTTTTATGGTAACATTAATTAATGAAATCTAGTAAGTTTCAAGTGTAAATTCAACAGTAAGGCATGTATATATATTGGATTGTGTGTTCACCACCCATAGTTAGATTTCTGATACACCACATAAACAAATTAAAAATAAGAATCATATAATCATATCAATAGATGCAGAAAAAGCCTTTGGCAAGATACAGCATCCATTTATGATCAAAACACTTAACAAAATCGGTATAGAAGAAAAATATCTTTATATAATAAAGACCATCTATGACAAACTCTCAGCCAGCACTAAAAACCTTTCCTCTAAGATCAGGAACAAGTCAAGGCTGTCCGCTATCACCACCGTTATTCAATATAACATTGGAGGTCCTAATGAGTGCAATCAGGCAAGAGAAAGATATAAAATGCATCCAAATAGGAAATGAAGATGTCAAACTGTCTCTATTTGCAGATGAAATTATTCTCTATATAGAAAACCATTGCTATTTAAAGAGGTTTGGAAACAAAAGGAACACTTCCACAAAGGTGTGAGTTCCTGGTCACATGATTTAACCACACAGAACCTTCATGACTACTCATAAGGAAGTAATAGAGGAGGCTGATCGTAACATAGATGGGCTCTTAAACTGTATGACCTTTCAATATGTTCTTACCTTAATACCATATAATTCTGTGTAATAAGGAGACAAGCTAAAAGTGTGAAGATGTAGTAAGTTCAAAAATGCTGATGTTTTCCTGAGAAAAGAAATTTGCTTCCAGCACCCCAAACCCTTGGGTGGGAAAGAAGCTGAGCTTGGAATCAGGTTTCCTGTGAGGGAGGGCAGGTATGTCTGTCTCTGCCTGTCCAGCCCAGGGTGCCATAACAACAGGAGGGTGCTAGGGAAGAGTGTCTGTGGAAGCTCAGACAATCTACCCACCTAGTCTTAGGTCTTTTCAAGTGTGAGAGTGATGTGCATCCAGGCTTGCTGGCACCCACATACCTCTGGAGGCCTGTCACCTCCTCTGACAGTGGTCCTATGGCATCCTTGGCCCTTGGGATAGCTGAGGTTAGATGAGACTGTGCACACGAAACACCAGGGCCACACCAGCTCATCCTCAGAGCCTCAGAGCCTGTGCTGGGCTCAAAAAAAATAAATTGAATGAATGAATGAATGAATGAATACATACATACATACATACATACATACATTCTGTTTATTATAGAAATACTTACTATAGACTACTTTGAGTCAGACCCTATTCGATAAACTCTGGTTGTTAAGTAATACGAAAAATACATGTGCATTAATGGAATTTACATCACAGTTGGGAGAGAGTTCCAGAAAATGAAGTAGTAAAATTACAAACTAACAAAATAGTTTGGATATTAATATATATGAAGCACATGAAGACAATGTAACAATAAAAAAGAGACTTGGATGCATGGAATCCTTTTACATAGGCAGTTGAAAAATACTTCTCTGGAATAGTGGCACTGCCTAGAGACTTGAAGTTCAGAAACTAGCTATGATTTGAAGCCTAGGGAGAGAGTTTCTAGCTGTGTAATCTGTTGTATGTGCAATGACTGAGCTTGGTGTTTTAGGAAATAGATGAAAAGCCAATGCACTAGATAGTCATAAATAAAGGAGAAAGGTGTAGAAAATTGGTGTAGTAATAATTGAACTATTAAAAAGGAAGATGGAAAATGTCTGCATGGGTGGAAATAATTGATGAGAAAAATGCTGGAAGAGTCAAGTAGAGATTGGATCAGACTAACCTTTTACTTAAAAAGATATGAGGAGTATTTTGTTGTCTGATGCAGGAGAGTGTTTTCGAAGTAGAGATCAGACATTTAAAGATCAATGTTTATTTTGTAAGCCCTTATCCCCGGCAACATAGTAAGCAATCTTCTGAGAAAAAATGGAATAAACATAGATTGGTTATACAGAAAGAGTAAGTAAAGCAAATTTGGATCAATTTTTCAGGAAATGCAATAGGAAATAAAAAATTATCCATATGCAATTACCAATTTGCATGAATTCATACATTAAACAATTTTAAAAATTAAATTTATATTAGAGTAACATTGGTTAATAACATGTTTCAAATGTACATTTCTATAATACATCATCTGTATATTGCACAAACATTTATTAAGCATTTACATTTGTGAGATAAAGGATGAGGCACTGAGAATATAAAAAATAAAACAATGTGATCCCTGTCACTGACAGTTCATACTTGGGTAACAGCACAATGAGGACTCTCATGAGTTTGTACTAGATCCCATCAACATAAATTTCAAAATTTATCCAATAAGTCATAAGCACATAAATAACAATAAATATATTTCATTCTCTTCCATTAATAGCAAAATATTTAGTGTGTGCACTCTGTAAATTTGCATTAATGACAGTTTAGAGTAACGCATAACCATGAATTGGCCTCAGGCCTATAATTTGCTCTGTTGACAGACGTAGAAACTGGTAATACAGAATGAGTCATAAACATTATCTTGAATTAATGCAGCTGCTTGCTGTTACATGCAATTATTTATATTCAGTTTCTTCACTCAGACCTATTAAAATATGTAGAAACATATGGAGTTTACTTTGATCCTTAGCATCTATATATGCAATGCCAGTGAACACTAATTTATGTGTAGATATATAGTTCTGATTCTGAAATCTGAAGTCTTACAAAACTGAGCAGTACTCTTTGTCAACTACAAAAAAATGATAATAAATGTCACATGTTTTGTGCAAAGATATATCACTGTTTATCCTCGGCTGGGTCAATAATAAATTGTTAGCCAACACCTTCTAAGGTTTCCTAATTAAACTGTTGAATTAATTAGTGTGCAGTAAAGATATTCATATTTCTGTATCAGTTCATAATTATAATTTTGGCTTCCAGCATGTATTTTATTGACGTATTTAAATGTTTTTAAATTTTACAAATGTCCTGACATAGTAAACACATTTCCAGCTAATTATGTCCCAGATAATCTTTTTCTAATATTGTCCCTGTTTCCAGATCCCTCCTCACCATCTGTTTATCTAAAACTGTAAACATATAACAGATAAAAACATATTTTAAACACACAGAAAGACAATCAGTTTGTTGCCGAATTCCCAAATCTTTAACTCCAGAATTTTCTTCTGTGGTTCAATAGTTCCAATTTTAGTTGGACACTAAAATATTTGTTTCAAAAGGCTCAAAATTGTCATGTACAGAGCCTCATTAAATTATCCATTGATCCAATGAATATAAAATATATAAAAATCTTGATTTCTCTTCTGCAAATTTTTCTTTCAAAGCTCTCATTAGCTATACCACACACACACACACACAAAATGTAACCACAATTGTAAAAGTTGTTTCTATATATGTTTTGTTACATCTCATTCAACCAATCAGTTGTCAAAAGGGTTAAATAAAATTTCAAAATATTTTCTCAAATGCCCTTTTTTTTACAAGTTATACTTGAAAAATAATTCTCTTTAATAATGATATTTTCTTCATTTTTGTGTCTCTATTATCTGGAACCGTAACCTTTCCAGACTTAGTAATTTAAAAATATTTCTCAAATCAATGAACATAATAAGAAGGGAGATAAAAAAATGAAGCAAAGTGCAATTTCAGTTTATTCATTCAACAAATTACCTACTGAGTATTTACTATATACCAGGCATAGGCAACCTACAATGTATATGATGAAGCAAAGGACAGAGGCTCTATCTTTCCGAATTTTTATATGGTAGAGAAGGCAAACTTGTAATAGCATTAGTATATATTCTAATGTGGTAAATTTAAAATATTAAATGGTAAAAGTAAAAACCTTAATAAAATCTTGCGTGGAAAAGGATTAGGAATTTGAAATCCTTCAAAGATGTCAGAGAGGAAACGTTCAGAAAGAGACAACTCCTATTACAAAGGATAAGAGATGAAGGAGAATGTGACCCATCATGGGAAACTGCAAGTGACTTATTGCAGTTGGAGCAAAGATTGCAAAAGTGACTATCATAGGTTGATACTTGAGAGGTATTAGCAGGAAAACAAAAATTACTAATGACAATTAAAGGGTTGTTATATTCCAGGTTCTGTGAACTGCCATTTATCTTTGATCATTTAATTCTCACAGTAACTGTATAGGATAGAAGAACTTGGGGGAAAACCTTATATAATAAAAAGAGGTGAAATATTTTGCAAAGGAGACACTAAAAGGAATATGAAGACACAGTAAGATTATAAATAAGAAAACTACTTAAGAATTATTAAAGAATTTATATTCATAGTTGGAAAGCTTGATCATTTTCAAGATATTATACTACCATATATTAGACTGCTCAGGCTGCCAAATGAAATACCATAGACTGGGTGACTTAAACAACAAAAATGTTTTTTCTCACAGTTTGAGAGACTGGAAGCTAGCCGGGTTGGTGACTTCTGAAGGTACTACTCTTGGCTTACAGACAATTGCAGTCTCACTGTCTTATCACATGACCTTTCCTGGGTGTATACTGTGGAAGGAGAAAGATCTTTCTTCCTCTTATAAAATCACCAATCCTATGAGTAACCTTATGACCTCATTTATCCCAAATTTTATCCTCCAACCCCTATCTGCAAATATAGTCACATTGAGGGGCTTCAACTTATAAATTTTGAGGAGACACAATTCAGTCCATAGCATTTGCTCCCTGTCCTTCAAAATTCATGTCTTTCTTACATGCAAAATAGATTCATTTCATCCCAACAGCTTCAACAATCTTAACTCATTCCACCATCAGCTCTGAAGTGGAAAGTTCAAAGCCTCATCTAAATATGGAAGTCCAGTATGGGTAATAGTCGAGATAAAATTCTTGAGGCAAAATTTATTTTCAGCTGTGAACCTGTGAAACCAGACAAGTTATTTTCTTCCAAAATACAATAATGAAATGTCACAGGCGAAGATAGACATTTCTACACCAAAAGGGAGAAAACGGGAAGAAAGGAGTATGGGTCTCAAGCGAGTCCACAACTTAGTGAGGCAAATTCCATTAGATCTTAAGTTTTGAGAATAATCCCCTTTGGTCTGATGCTCTGTTCTTCAGGCCCCCTGGTGTGGCAGTGTCACCTCTACATCTCTAGGCAGGTGCCCTGGACCTACCTAGCAGGACTTCAGCCTCTGAAACTCTGCCTGGCCAGAGCCCCTCACTCAAGGTTTGGGCAGCCCCACACCCTTGCTCTGCAGGGCAGTCTTGTCACCAAGGCTTTGGGCAGAGGCAGTCTATCCTGTTGAAACCAAGTTGGTGGCCCTGATGATCTCTGAATCACCTTTGAGTCATTCTTTCATCTTCTTGAAGAGTAGTACATGTTTGTAGCTGAATACAGCTGAATAGCCCTATCATCCTGTTCTGCCAAATCCAAGAAGTCTGACAACACTTCTTTATTTCATCCCATTTCAGTCCCCTTCTGTGCAAACTACAAGTATTTCTGTTTATATAATCTTATAAGATCTTTATCCATTGATAGTCCAGCAACAACTCTGATATTCTTTTCAGAACATCCTAATTTTTTACAATATTGATCAGCTGAGTATTTTCTACATCTTCAAGTTCTGGTTCCATTTTACTTAATAATTCCTTTTTTAAATTCATCTCTTCTCACATTTCACTATGAGCAGTCTGGAGGAACAAAGCTGCTCCTTCAATACTTTGCTTAGAAATCTCATCTAAATATGCATTTTTATTGTTCACAAGTTCTACATTCCACAAAACAGTAGAATGTCAATACAATTCAGCAGTCAAGTTTTTTGCCACTCGATAATAAGTATCACTTTTCCCCCAGTTTTCAATAGCATGTTTCTCATTTCCATCTGAGCCCTCACCAGGATGGCCTTTACTGTTATTTTTACCAACATTCTGTTCATGATTATTAATGTATTCTTTACGAAGATGGAAGTTTTCTCTCTAGCTCTCCTCTTTGTGAGTACCCTCACCAGAATTGTCTTTAACGTCCATATATTTAGCATGCGGCTCGAAACTCTTTCAGCCTATACTCTGTCCTAAAGCCAAGTCCACATTTTTAAGCATTTACTATGGTAGCACCTAGATCTTGGTACTAAAATCTATATTAATTTGCTAGAGTTGCCATAACAAAATATAGACAAAATAGACTGAGTCACTTAAACCATTGAAACTTATCCTCTTATAGCTCTGAAGACTGAACATTCAAGATCAAGGTGCCAGCAAGTTCAGTGTGTAATGAGAATTCTCTTCCTAGCTTGTAGCTGGCCACCTCTTGTTGTGTCCTCCAATGGCCTCCCCTCACAGTATGCAGAGAAGGGGGAGAGGGAGAGACATTTCTTCTTATAAGGCCAAAAATCTCATCAGATTAGAACCCTACCCTTGTGACTTCATTTAACTTTTATTACTTCCTAAAAGACCTGTCTCCAAATATAATTACATTGGGTTTCAGGGACATAATTCAGTTCATAAGATAATATAGAATTCTCTCATACCATATTAAATTTATTTACATAATTAATTAAATTTGGACCTATCCTGGATTATATGCTAAGAATTTTATTTATCTTAATTGCTCCTTGCGAGTTATCTCATTTGTGAAAATCCCCATTTTGGAATTACTTAAATGATCCCATTTAATTCTAAAAGTCATGTATTATCACCTCCATTTGGTAGCTTTACATATTAAGACTTAGAAAAATTAAATAATTTTCTGATAGTCACAGAGAAGATATATGACACAGCAAGATACTAACTCATAAATGTCTGACATCAAAGCCCAACCCTTAAAACCTATATCATACTTGAATACAGAATGAGTATTAGTTACATGACATATGAATATGTTTTATCTTCTACCACTTTTAAATCCATGAGTCAAATGTTCAAAGAATATTAACAAAGTAAACTGTATTATTGAAATAGTGTTAAAATGAAATCCTTTAAATGCATACTGTAAACTGAAGTCTCCAACTTTATGAATCAGAAGATGCAACAAAGATGAAGATATCAATGCAAAGGGTCAGAGCTAATTCCATGTATATATCCACCAAATACTCTACAAAATAATTATTCAAACTTCATGCTCAATGAGTCAAAAAATGCCCTTGGCATTATATTATTATGTATGAAACCTATTTTGTTACCAAAACTCTTTGTCTTTTTTTATGTAATTAACCAACGAGGGGTACCACATGTTTGCTACTTAATGAGTTATACAAAATTTCATAAAATATCTCCTCGTACTAGTTTACATATTTCATTTTTGAGGTGGTAATTTATTGAGTGATACATTTGTCATACTGGTATTTCATTCAATGTTGGTTAAATTAAGTGTAGGTAAAACAATTATTATTGAAGCAGAATAATGTGGTTAAGATCATGGACCCCAAATCAGGCTAACTGGGTCTGAAATTTAGCTCTGCTTCTTCCAAGTTTTGTGAGCTTGTCCTTTTTGCTTGATATATCTATGCCTCTTGTCTCCTCATCTGTTAAATGGGGTCGTGACTGAACCTATTTTAAAAGCAGCTGGTGAGTATTAAATGTCCTAAATAGATGTAAAGCACTTATAACAGTGCCTAGCAAATACTGAGAGCTTTTAAAATGTCTTCAATAATTATCATTTGTGATCACAGTTCTATTCTTTTTTTTTTGTTTCTGGATCAAATTGAGTAATAGAATAAAATTTTATTTTACATAATATTTTGCAAGTAAAATGAAATATTAACTAACTCTAATCCACAATGCAGTGTACCAAAACTTTGGTGGAGATGGTTTTCTTTACATTGTTTAGTAAAGGTTAGGAGATTATTGTACTTTAATGTACTCTTTCTCTGAGGAACTAAATTTCTTTGAAAGGACGTAGAGTTGTTTCAACTAAAAGGGTCATTTCAAGTGGAAATAACTATTCTACAGAGCCACAAGTTAGAGATTTACATGTTTAAACAATAAAAAAATAATAAGCTAGCTGAATTACCCATTGGAGTAAACTTTTTCAAAATTTACGAACATACCATCTATAAAGCACAAAGTTACCTTTAAAATATTGAAGTCCCACCACTGTGCTCAATGAGTTACAATAAAAAAACTATTAAACTCTGCCAGTTGATACCACATTGCTGAGTGAGCGAATCATGGATTATTCCCTGCAAGCTAATAAAAGATTATTCCAATTTCTACATAGGGAAACATTTCTTAAAAGATGTAGCCTTTTATACTGTGATGATTAATTGCTTGAAGAATTTATATTTCATGAAATTTCAAACTTACTTATAATGTTTATCAAAATTTATTTAGGGGAATTGAAGAGATATTTAAAGATATTATAAATTAGATATTACTTCACTCACCTATCATTGCATAATCATTCTAAAATTTAATAGCTTAAAGGAGCAACATTTGTTTTACTCATGAATATGCAAGTTGAGAAAAACTGAGCAAGGATGACTCATCATTTCTTCATTCTGCAAAAGCTGGATTGCCTGAAAGGCCAGGGCTGGAATCAGCTGAAATCTTGGTTATAGAATTGATGCTGACTGACAGTAGGGACATTGGGTCAGATAGACTGTCGGCCAGAACTGTGTGGCTTCCCAGTGTCGCCTGAGCTTCCTTATATGTGTTGACTGGATTTCAAGATTAACCATCCCCGAAAATAAAGATAAGTTAGTGATAGAACTAGTAAATATAAAGGAGCCAGAAATTGCTAGGATAGAATATTAAACTCTTACTCATTTCCAGCCTCTCCAAAAGGCAAATGTTGCTAAAATTAAGACATGACTTCTGACAAAATTAAATCCACGGTATTGTCCCCTTCCCTTGATTTGTGTGGTATAAATATGAAGCCTAGGTTATCTCTCTAAACCCTTTAGCCAAGAACTCAGAAAAACTTAAGGCAGTGCTTTATACACTATTCCAAATAGACAAAAGCTCTTCAAGAATCCTAAGCCTGTGCTTTGTAGATCCTCTCTTTTAAATAACAGCTCATTTGAATTGTAAGTACATTGTCCTACACAGCAGCTTAATAGGGACTTAAAAGCAAGAGGAGGCTCATTTCAAAGAAATTGGTAGAAGTGTTTTTTTATCCATTTTTTAGAATGGGCATGGGGATTGGAGGGATACGTGCTCAGTCAGAAAACTAGTCCTAAACTCCAAATCAAGCCCATTGAATATTTTTTAGAGTAAAGATTTGTAATCACTTTGCCACACTTATTCAATTGTGGATTGGCTTATGGCTGTTTTTGTGATACAACCAGAGTTTAGTTGTGACAGAGAACTGTATGACTGCAAAAATAAAAATATTTAGTTTTGTCCCTTTACAGAAAAAGTTTGCTAACCCTTAATGCAGATTATTTATTAATTCATAATAGTTTTCAAAGCAGCTGGATCAGCTTAGATTTAAAAGATCGGGGACAGCACAAAATGGAGAAAGGCTTTTGGACCCTCATACTTCTGTGAACAGTAAGGCTAAAGAGACTACCAAACTATAAACAAGATATGTTTTTATACAGGGAAGGGCTATTCAGAGGACGAATGAAAGGTTCAGAGGGTTGAGCCAAGAACTATGGAAGATCTATTATTAGTATATTCCCAGTGGGAACAACATGTGGCTGACTAAATTTCAGAATTGATGTGGGTCACTGATGTCCTCTATCTATGTCTCTGTCTCTCTGTCTTTCTGTCTCTCTCTCTCTCTCTCTCTCTCTCTCTCTCTCTCTCTCTCTCTCTCTTTGGAGGGAGGGGGTGAGGAGGGTTAAGTATCTAGAGCAGTTATAGCTATTCCACCAGTGTATGTTGAGTGTATGTGTGTTGAGGGAAGATGTTATAAAATACATGATTCTTTAGATCACAGATCTTCTAAGAGAGAAGGATGTTACTCAAGCTGCTGTGCTGAGAAAACTCATCCACACCTGGATCTGACTTAGATAACAAGGTCCTCAAACCTCCAAGATAGGTTTAAGGATGTCATAGGATAAGACTTTAATGGATTTGAGGAGAGTATATTTTGCATGTTGGCAGAATGTGAATTTTTTTTGTGTGATGAGAGAGGGAACTATGGCAAATTCCAATTTTAGAAGTAACTACAGGAATATTTCCAATAGCATGTGGTCTTCCAGACCCTGCAACTTTTCTATGAGGAGATGGAATTTATGTCCTCTCCTTTGGAGCTCAGTTGGGCCTTTGTAACTTCTTTGATGAATAGAATGTGAGTAGAAATAACACTGTGTGATTTTCTATGCAAGGTCATAAAAAGTGATACAGGTCTGCACCACTTCCCTTTTATTTTATGAACCTGGACAGCCCTAACAATACTTCACACTGCCCCATGAATGTGAAGTGCCAGCTGTCAGCAGTTCCTCTTCCACAGACTCAGGAGAGACTGCTCTGTTCACAAACAGAACTCAAGGAGGCTCTGGCTTCCCCAGGGACTGCCTGGATGGTCTAGGTGAAACCAGATGAAAGCCCAAGGAGTTGATTTTAACTAATGGGAGGCAGCAAATTATTTGATATTCCCTTCTTTCATGATGGATTATTCTGCAGAGAGGGAAAAAAAAAGTTTTCATGCATTTTCTCTGGAGACATCTTGAGTGACCAGACTGAGAGCTTTGAGTTCTTGCAAAGCTATATCCAGCTCAGTAACATTTCTTATTTTCATTTGTTCTATCTTGTTTCTTGCTTTATTTACATTCCTCACTCTTATTCTCTGTGTTTGTATCACTCCCAAGAAATTTTAGCATATACATTTTGGTTCAGGATTTATTTCCTACAGAATCCAGGGTAAGAAAATACTTTTATCTTTAAAAAGCTGAAATTTAATTGAATGTGTGTGTGTGTATATAATATATAAATGGTAGTTAAATCAGGAAATACTTACCTGAAATCAAAATTACTTTAGTCGAATCTCTACACTATCAAATCTATTCAACCTGATTCAGTTTTTCTTTTATGAAATGATGATCACTCCAATTTTTCTACCTTTGCCCCTAAAAGATATTAGGTGAGATAATCCATTTGAGGCACATAAAAATATGACTACAATATAAGATTTTAGCAAATTTTATATTTATTTTTTACTATCACTATAGCATTATGAATATTATGGAAGGATCATATTCTATATGCAGCCCTCCTATACAGCAGTAAAACTGATGAGGTTATTTTTAGAACACTTTATAAAAGTAATGGCTTTATCTTGATAATACGTGTTTTAATTATTAATCACAAGTTTAAATACATTCATGTATATGTTCACCTACTTGAAATCACATAATATACAAGTTGAGTTAATATTTTTAATACTTCTATGTATTATAGCATTCATGGGTTTATTAAACTACATGAATAATAACTGAAGATAATCATATATTTAGTTATATATTTAATCAATGCTGATTTTGGCTTCAAAATCATATTTTCTTCATAATAGTCTCAACTAAAATTTTCTAAATGCAATGTGCAAACCAAAAACTAAATTATTTTTAATTTACTGATCAGATTCTTTATTGAGATACTTTTCTTCTATGACCTTATTTTTTTAAAAAAATCTGTTTTTACATTTTTTTATACATTTGTACATCTTCTTACTCATTTTAGATCCCCATTTTATTCAGTTAAATTATGCTGCTTTATGAAACAAAGGTTTATTTCTTACTCAAGTCCCATGCCCATTGAGACTCCAGAGTGTCTGTTCCATGTGTGTTCACTCGGAGAATTAGTTTACCAGAGTATTCCTAATTTGGTTGAAACTGATGTTGTTACAAAGAGAAAGTGACTTGACAAAATCACAATTTGGACACATTTAATTAAACAAAGCAAGTTATATTGCCATTTCTGAATAAATAGGAAAAGAATGTACACTCTTCCAGTGTCTCCACAATTCACGTGATATGCCTAATTTCGATGAAGTATGCACAGAGGATGGTAGAGTAAAAATTTTCACAATTATAAAGTTTACCATTTCTCTACCTACTATGCACAAAATACCTGCAATCCCTTCTCAAAGGTCACAACAAAAGTCCCATTAAAATTCAGCATAGGATCAAAGTCCATGGTCTTATGAAAAATATATGTGTGTTTCTTCATCTGTAGCCTATAAAATTAAAGAACAAAGTAACCATATATTGGGGAAAAGAATTGGAATCATGGAATTAAGATTACTGACTACTTACTTTATGCCATCCTTCAGTTTCAGATGCCTATTTTGAAGTTTTTCTTGCTGTATATATAGCTGTGGCAGTGATAAGAGAATGAGAATGTAGCTACATCAATCCACAATCTAGCTATGCTGAGTAATATTCAGTGGCTTATTTTAGGAAAGATTTCTAAATATAATCTTACATGAATAGCATTCACTGTGCTTCTAGCCCCCAGCTCTTACCATCCTATCAGCTCTGAGTTTTCAGTTTGCTGCCTTGAATGTCATAGGTGGAGTCAGAGATAAATTGTTGAATGTTATAAGACCCCTGTTTGCATCATATCTAGGAATAGGAATAACTCACATTTTATTTACTAAATACTTTGTATTTATTTTCACATTGCAACAGGTACTTCCTGATCTTCCCCTTTTGTACACTACTTCTACTTTTGTTTTCCACAAAGGAGAGAACAATACCTATTTCAAAAAATAAACATTCCAGAGTCCACCTCTCATCCCAAACTGGTCTTAGAGTCTCAAGGAGTTGTGTAGCATCTGCTAATTTATATTTGTTGAAATTCTAGGTTTCAGGCACAGAACTACATTAGGATGACATTTCATGAAAATAAAGCAATGGGGTTTCATAGATTTAGAGTCAGAGAGCCTCAAGTTTAAATTGTGATCCCGGTATTTTTGTGAACTGTGACTTTCTTGGTAAACCACCCTGCTCTCCATTTAAGAATAGTTATTGTCCAATCTAGGTTCATGTGGTTTGGGCAAACAAAGCAATGATTCTAATCATCTGCATCATATAGAAATATAGCAGAATGAGGTATAATAAAACAAGGAACACTTAATTTTCAAAAATACTCCAGCTCTTTGTCTGTGATAATACTACCTTCCCTGTAACATTCACATTTTTTCCATAACTGTGGAGTTGCTTTGAGCCCCAATATTTCTATCCTGATATCTTAGATGAAGTTCCACTGACTGACTATCTCTTTTTGAGAAATTCATTCATCTGAGTCTCCTAATCAGGAGATTTAGAAAAGTTTTCTAAATCTCAGTTTATAGTTCCTATGGAAGTTTTTACTGCTTCTCGAGGTGATTGCAAGCTCCTTTATTGGGTAGAAAGCAGGCCTTGCTGATACTCCTCATTTGCTAACAAGTGGGGAAAAGATGAAGATGCCATCTACTGAATGGGTGTTAGGAATTAACAATCACATAGAGAGGCTGGAATTTGTGCTGCTAAAGTCCTGACAGCAACAGGTTCGAAGAAATTAACATACATAGCACACAAGCTGCACCTAATGACCAATTTCAGGTGTTACTATCTGAATTTATCTACAGCTAATCAAAGAAACAATTCATTACTCAAGCCGCAGAAGAGTTTGTAAAAATTATTCATTTCAATTTTTATGTATTTTGTTTAAGAAAGTCACTCAGTTATGTCTGATGCTTCTTCTGTCCCAAGGCCATTTTGTCTTGGTAGCAGGCTTTCCTGCTTGGGCAATAGGGCAGAAAATGTGTTCTGGTGGTCATTTAATGGTTAAAACCAACCATTTCTTGAGTGAGAGGGAGAATTAAAATTATTTGTGATAAGGATATCAAGAAAGCATCAAATAGGCCCCCTGTACACCATCATTTTTTTAATCTCTTCACTGGTTCTTTAAAACCCTTTTCTGACCATTCTTCCAGTGTTACAGGGATATGAAGTTGCTTTTGCAAAGGGGAAAATAATCAGAGAAGGATGATAAAACAAATTATTTGTTATTTTGGCAATATTTTGAAACAGCCAAAAATAGGTTTTAATTCAGATAGAAGAATAGAGATGTCTGTATTGGGTGACTAAGTTAATTTACCAGTGGCAAACTCATCCAAAGTTCTCCTTCATAGCTAAGTGATAAACAGATGATTTCCTGACTTATTAAACATTGAACAGGGCCCCTGAAAATACCTCAGATTTGTCACAAAAGAAGAAGTTTCTATCATAAAAATAGAAAGACTGAACAGGAAATATTTCTGTGTATACCAGCATAGAGGATGACTGCATGAAAGAATATACTATAGTGTTGATCTTCAAGATGTCAATTTCAGACAGCAGAGCATGGCAAGCAAGACCACTCGCACTCCCATCTTCACATAACCAACTTGGTCTGCAAGATGGCCTAATCTTGTATAGAAAAACTCATAAATAAGAAAATAAATAAAAGCCAGAAGCATACTTACAAATTAAAAGATTGCATGGTCAATAAAAGAATGATGAAAAAAAGATATTGGTAAAAAAATTCACAGCTCAAATTCATTCATAATATTTAAAGTTGAGCCAGTGTTTTTATACTAATACCTTGTTGCTAAAACAAAAAAAGGAGCTATGTTCAAGTGGTAACATTTGTAATATTTATATTAGAACTAACCAAAAAACTCAATAAAGAATCATAAATTTCTCGGTAGGCAAAAAATGCCATTCTTACTCTCTCCCTCCCCCCGCCCCCCCCCAAAAAAAGTATGTTCTGTAAAACTCAGATGATTTTGTGATAGACCGAAAATACTTGTAGTCTATTAAATGAAATAAAAATTACAAGCCCAGGCAATTTTGACATAATGTTTAAAAATGATTTAAAACACCAAGTTTGTAGAAGTGGGTTGAAGGGTCAATTTATTACATTCTCATTTTTTCAAAGTGTGTAGTCTCATAAAAAACCCTATGGCAAAATGGCTCTAAAAGGACATTAGTACTTAGTGATAATGCATAATCATGTATTAATTCTTTCATTCAGCATTTAATTGTGAGTGTGAAATATGCAGAGATTGATACTGTAAATAAAAATATATAACCATAAGTTAGATATGTGCTGTCTTTTAAAGAGGTTTCCATGGAATGCTGGAGACAAGTAGAAAAAAATTATAATATTTTGTCATATGTATTAGGATGGAAATATGAAGATTTTTATAAGACCTGAAACTAGGTAGTCTGGGGCTTGGGGAAAGGTATTTGACAGAGTGATCACTACATTACTATATTCTATATGTTTAATTTAGGAGTTTAGATCATTCATTAATATATCAATCATTTATGTTGCTTTTATTAGGTATTAGTATTTTTCTCATATTCATTTTACTTGTTCCTATTTTTAAAAAATTGCCTTTAGAATTTGCTTTTAAATTTGCTTTTGTTATTTACAATAACAAAATATCTTAAAGGAAAACAAATATCACCCTATTACCTCTTTCATTGACTCATAAATGCTTTCATTCAGTACATGTTTACCTTGAGATACAGAGATGCATGGGACAGATCTTGAGTTGTATGACAAAGGAGGAATGGAAAGAGCCACTCGGTATAATCAGGAAGTTTTACAAAGTTGGTAACACATGTGTTGAGTCTTAAAGATGAGTAAAAATTTGCCATATGAGAAATATGGAAAGATAGTTCCAGGAAAGTAGAGCTATACAGTAACATGAAAATTTATGTTTTTGCCATAATCCCATTTGTCTTACTTATGACAATGTTTTGACAAAGCCTTTTATTCAATATTTCATGATACTGTGGCACACAGACATACCCTTAGCAAAGCTATCACTCTCATCTGTCAACACTGAAGTAAAGTTAAAACTTTTCTATTTTTAAAGATTTAATTAAGATTAATAATCTCAAAAATGAGGTTTTTTTAAATTATAATCTTTCAAAGCAATATATCCATTTTATTGTTACAGGGTGAATTGGTGGTTTTCTGCAGTGATAACAAAATAAAGCAAATCTAGTCTGTTGAATGCATGACATTAAAGGAGGTTATATTTAAAGACTCTGGGCTGGTATTACTTATAGGAGTTGAGTAGAAGTCAGCAAAATAACACACCTGGGTTCCATTATTTTAAATACACCATGGAATAGAAAATCATACATAATGAAAGCTAATGAAATCCATGTTAAAAAAATGAAATATAATAAAATGAAATACAATGATAAATACATGATGATAGATGCAGGAAGGCACTAAAATACATACTCATTAGCATAGGGAACTGTTTGAAAAAGGACAAGTTAGAGAAATGTTTCTTAGCTGTCTTATTGATTCAATTGGATAGAGAATATTTCAAGGCCAATTATTAGAAATAATAAAGACTATTTTCTACATTTTTGTCTGGATTCAGCATGAACTAAGTATTATTGAAATATTGGGTAACATATTTTCAAACAGGAAAAAATACTGCACATCCTGAAATAACAATAGCTTTGTATTAAGTATCTTTCAATATTCCCCATTACGGAAAATATTTTTCCTCTGCTTTATTGTTTAAAATCAATACTTTGTCATTCAATAACACATTTTTCTTCAGAAAAAAAAAAAAAAAACTTTCAGTTTTGTGCAGGAAGTAGGAAAAGGGTTTTGGTTCTGTTTATTGATTATTTTGTGGCATCGACATCTTTAATTTACTCTCTTTCCTCTTTAACTTGCCATTCTGATCATTTAACCAAAAAAGGTTTGCAATAAACTCTCTCTTAAATTAATGATTAAAATTAAGAGATATACTATGTGTCTTTTTGTTACATGTTTCAATTGATTCAACAGGACAGCCCCAGTATTTCCTAATGTACTACAGCTCTTTCACTTTTTAAACTGTTTTTAAGCCATCCACTATTTTATATATTATCTAATTGATTCTTCAGAGCAGTAATGAAAAAAATATTGTACTAAAGCAACAACAGCCTTATTGCTTCTTTTTATTGATATAGATTTGATTTAATTGCATAAAACATCTCTAGATATGCTGTATTTTGTCTGGTTTGTAATTTGTGGAGCCCACACTTTTAGGACTACTTAAATTTTTCAGTGATTAAGATCGACAATTGCAGATTCCTTGTCTCTTCTTTTCTCTTTCATTTATGTATCTCAATGCAAGTAGATCTTCTTTGCTGCACTCATCATACAATCCACCCCATCTGGCTTTCTCTAGGTAGAATATATTTGCTTAACATTTTTATCCTTTTATCAAATTGTAAAATCTGTCCTGTGTTAATAGTCATGCATTATACTATGCAACTAATTAGTGTTCTATGATAAATCAATTACTATTTACAAGCTAATGGCCAGTAAAGATCTTTTAAATCTCCATCCTTCTCTTCTTCCTTATTATGTTTGAATTATCCTGCAAGTCATCTAAAAGCTTTACATCTAGTCCAGATATAAGTTTTGGTAATTAAGTAAATCTTGTAAATGTTTGAGTTTTTCTCAGAGTCAGGCACATGTAGGACTAAAGAATCATTTGTGATTAAATGAATGAATGGATGTTAAGAGCATTGTATAGATATGTGTATAACACAGGCACACTTGAAAATCTCAAATTTAACATTTCTAATTCTCAGCGTTTGGGAACAGATTTCAAAATAATATGTTATAATTTGTATTTTTGCTAAAACACAAATATGTTCCCTCTACATTAGCTGTTGTTAGCCAACCAGTCTGATGATCTCTCTCTGAGATGTTGCATATTTTATCTTCTTTTTGTTTTCATACTCAATTATTGTATTACTTTTTAAAGAAAATAAGGTCCTAAAAAAGCCATTTGCAAATGATTTCATTAATACTTCAGTGAATACGTCTAATAAAGTCATGATTTTTTATATCAGAAAATAAGAGTAAAACAGTTTTTTGCTAACATAATCTATATGTCATATATGACCTATATACCACCTTGCTTGATTACTACAAATAGTCAACATCATGGAAAAATGATGTAAGAATCTATTAGTTTACCAGAAACTAAAGAGATAAATAATTTTGCCTCTTTAAATTTTTTTTACATTTTATTAAAAAAATAAAAAAATATATAAAAGATATTTTGGATGAAAATTGGTGTTATATCTAATAACATTTTATAAAATACGGTACTAAGAATGTTTTCCTGTGTGTGCTAATTGTAGTGAGTTCTGTCAAAATGTTTTTTTCTTTTTAAGTTATGGCATATTGACACGCTTAGAGTTGATTTTTGAAATTTTCTTTTAAATAGTTCAGAAATATCTGTATACTCCAGTATAGATGTATACATTTACATATACATGCATGCATGAACATCTATCTGAATATTTATAGATATATGAATATATTAAGCCAATATGACAAAAATTAGCAAGTAAATTTATGTTGTGGGTGTATTCATTTTCATATTAGCACTCTTTCAACTTTTCTACAAATTTAATTTTTTTTCATAACAACCAAATTCAATATTATGCTTCTATTGACCCACCACTTCTGCCTATTAATATTTTTCATGTATCTCTCATAATTTTTCTTTTGATTATCTTTAATGTCTGCTTCCAAATTTACCCAAATGACTCAAGAAACCTAACCAACTGTGATTCATTCTGTTTTAGAGGTACTTCAAATTCATGTAGAACATTTAGGTTGCAGGCATAATGTTCCATAACTTTCACTTCCAGGAAAGAACATGGCCTTGCCCATATTTCCAGTCTTCTGTAACCATTCCTTTTCTTCCCTCAAAAATATGATCAAAATATAAATCGACTAATTGTTTCTATTTATTTTTTAAGTATTTTTATTAAATTTATTGGCGTGTTATTTGTTAATAAAATTATATAGGTTTCAATTATACATTTTAATAATATGTCATCTCTTTATTTCATTGTGTGTTCACCACCCAAAGTCAAATCTCTTTCCATCACTCTATATTTGACCCTTTTTTGCCCTTATCTACTTCCTCCCTCCCCACCTTTTCCTCTGGTAACCACCAAACTGTTATTTGTGTTTATAAGTTTTTGTTTGTTTTATTTGTTTGTTGCTTTCAGTTTTATATCCTACATATGAGTGAAATCATGTAGTTCTCCATGTTTTCAGACTTATTTCACTTAGCATTATTATCTCAAGATCCATCCATGTTGTCGCAAATGGCAGTATTTCATCTTGGCTGAGTAGTATTCCATTCTATATATGTACCACGTCTTCTTTATCCAATCATCTGTTGAAGGATACTACAGTTGTTTTCATACTTTGGCCACTGTGAATAATGCTGCAGTGAAGATATGGATGCATATATTATAAGTAAATGTTTTCAGTTTGGGGGTAGACATCCAGAAGAGAGATTGCTGGGTCATATGGTAACTCTATTCTTAATTTTTCGAGGAACTGCCATACTGTTTTCTATAGTGACTATACCAATCTACATTCCCATTATCAGTGTACAAGGGTTCCTTTCCCCACTACAACCTCTCTAACTTTTGTTGTTACTTGTCCTGTTGATAATAGCTATTCTTATAGATATGAGGTGCGATCTCATCGTGGTTTTGATTTGCATTTCCCTAATAGCTAGTGAAGCTGCGCATCTTTTCACATGGCTGTAGGCCATTTGCATGTCTTGGGAGAAGTGTGTGTTCAGGTCCTTTGCCTGTTTTTTTTTTTTAATTGAATCGTTTCTATCTGTTTTCCTCTTCTCTTGGCCTAGAATATTTATGCCTATTTTTCATCTTATTAAATATCACATTTATTTTAAAAATTAAATTTTAATTACCTCTTCCACAGTAGCTTTCCAAAGCTCAAAAGTTTCAGGTGTTTTCAGATTACTCATAAATGATTTCCATTCTTTTACATTTGTTGAGGTTTGTTTTGTGACCCATGTTATGCTCTATCATAATAAGTGTTCCATGGGTATAGATTTGTTTTTCAGTTTATTCTTTCAAGTTAAGTTTATTTGAGGATCTTAAATCTGACATCTCAGCTTATCCGTACTTATCTGGGCAGCATCTTCCTATATAGAGACCTCAATTTAAAATTGTTTCTCAGTGTTGTCCATTGTGAGTAAAGCTACTATAAACCTTCATATAGAAATCTTTACATGGACATGTTTTTATGTTTTTTGGGTAAACTATCTTTAATTTTATAGCAAATTCCAAAATGTTTCCAAGAATGGTTTCACTAGTTTACACTCCCATTTGAAATGTATGAAATTTGTTCCATAGTCTCATCAACACTTAGTGCTTCCAGTCTTTTTAAACTTAGCCAATTCATGGTATCCCATTTTGGTTTTATTTGCATAACCCTGATTACTGATAATATTATCTATTTGCTTTGTATCATTTGACATATCTTCTAAAATTGCTTTATCAATTAATATTTTAAAGTATTTTATCAAAATGTTAACTTTTATGTACTGTAAGGGCTATTTGGACATTAATCTTCATATAACTAGAAACGGAATTTCATTATATGTATAGAATTTGTGGAAATGAAATCATATATGTGTGCATGTGTATATACATGTATGTGTCTATATAGATATGTACGTATATCCCTCTGACTTTCTGCAAAGCAGTTTTATGATCCATGGGAATCATTTGTGTTGACAGAAAATTTTCTCTGGATTCCTCAGTCTCCTGCATTTTTTATATATTCTGAATAAAGAAAACTGACAAGCTATAATAAAGATAATGAAATTTGTATATTTCCAGGGTTGTCAAAACTTATAGAATATGTTTACATCATCGAAGTAAAGATAAGGTTTTTCTCTTTGTATCCCCAGGGAGTAGGATGGGCAAATATGTTAGCAGCCAATATAAATTTGTCTCACAAGTTTAAATTTTCTCTCCTGTAGTCCAGACTAAGTGCACATGCACACAGAAGTCTGGCCCTCAGGAGCCCTGTTGGAAATTGGGGTGTGGTGAACCAATGCAAAATACTATTCTGGCGGTTTTGTTTTGCTTTGTTTTTCTGTGAGTAATACATGATTTATTCTCCGATCCAGAGTTATGGTGTTTTCTCAGTATATGTTATAAAACTGGCAAGCTAACTACAAATTTCAGACTCTTCACAATACAGACAAAGGTTTAGGCAACAGGGATCAAATACTGTCAGGAACGTGTTTGAAAAGAAAATCGAGGGACACACTAGTCATTAATTAATGTTGTATAAGACAGGATGAACACATGTGATACTGGGCACTGTGGATTATATTAATCAGAATGTAAACAGAGTGGTATATATTTGAGAAATTTTGCCGGGGGTCAGAACCATGTGACACCAAGAAGTAAATATTTTGGGAGAAAATTCTCCTTGGATTTCTTGGTGTTCCCAAATGTTCTTCACATTCTGGGCAAAGGAAATTGGCAAAACTATAATAAAAATAGAAAACATCTCCTCACTTGATCCCTGGAACCATTGCTTAAGCTGCAGGTTGTGAAAAACTAGAGACCTCTCCTTACACTCCCCAAAGAGAACTTGTTTACATTGCAGAAATAAAAATATGATTTTCCTCTAATATTTACAGAGGCAAGAGGGACAGATATGCCAGCAGACCCTGTGTATATCTGAATGTCATAATTTCGAGATTATTCTTTTATGTAGAAACTTATCACATTTACAGGTAGACCTCTGCCTCTCATTGTGCAACTCTGTGGGAAATTGGAGTGTGGGGACCTAATGCTAAATTCTGTTCTGTCTGCTTTTTTTTGCTCTATGTAGTAAATGCCTGCATTTTGACAGAAACACCAGACTTTTATATGAAGAAGAAACCATTTACTACTCAAAGTAGCTAAAGTGTATATGTGTGTGCATGAATAAATATGTGCATACATATATTTATTGTTAATAGAATTCTATTAATGTTAATAGGCCAATCTCAAGGTAAATATTAATATATACTATTATCTTTGGGTTCCTTGGAATTATATTCTAATACTAAGCATTACTTAAAGCATTCACAGATAAATATGTTTATATTCCTTGAAAATATTCTTTTTTAAAACTTTTCACAAATATATTACTATATATCACTGATATAATTTACTTATCATTTATTTAGTCAGTCCTCCATTTTAAATTCAAATAAACTTAGCTACATTGATTATTTATTATAGACTAGAAAAATATATAGTAAAAATTAGGAACATTATTAAGTAATCTACAAAGAAAATCAAATTGATAATTATTGCAGATTGAGCCTAATTCCTTGATTGCTTTTTATTTAATAATTATAAGGCTTTTATAGTTAAACTTATATTTTTAGTTTCTTCCTAATGTGCCATTAGCTGTAGAGAACCCATAAGATTCTTGTAAAAATTGAGTGCACCATTATTTTCTTGAACCAATCCTAATAATAATTGAAGTTTCAATATATTATTTGCATACAACCACTTTTTGCATCTTTCTAAATTATCTTACCTCTATTCACTGGTCAAGGTCAACCTGATTATTGCAGGGACTTTTTTGTTATTTCTTTTTAATCAAAATCATTAAAAATAAGGAAATAATGATAATAGTTATTGAGCTTCAAGAACCCATTATGCTTAGCATACAAAAACTTTATTATATGGGGTAATTATTTAAGATTTCTTAGGAAAATATTTTATACAATAAAATAATGCAGTGACAAAGCTATTTAATAAGTCTAAAGATCTTCACAAATTCTCATTACATTTATTTACAAACTCAATTATTGTCATACAAAAAATATTGGTTGCCACATCCAGTTTCTCAAAAATAATTTAATTTAAAACTTATTCCTGAAAACAGTTAGCAGTTTCTTAAAAAAGATAAGCATGCAACCACCACATGGCGTAGCCATAGCACTTGGGTTTATAGCAGAAACATAAAAATGCATGTCCACAAAATACCTGTACATGAATATCCATAGCAGTTTTTTTCATTAAATCCCAAAACTGGAATGAGTCCTGATATCTTTCAACAGGTGAATGGCTGAGCAAACTCTGGTACATCCATGTAATGGAATACTACTCAGCAATAGAGAAGGAACTATTAATATGCATACTGACATGTATGTCTCTCTAGAGAATTATGCTAAATGAAAAAAGTCAATCCCCAAAAGATTTATACTGTATAATTTTATCCACATGAAAATTTTGAAGTTATAGAATAAATAGAGGCCTGGAAAATTAATGTAAACATGTTAGAAAAGGATAATTATTGTTAAGAATTTTCCAAACCTGCTAATGTTCTCATGTAAATCATAAGCAGTATAGGTATAGCAGTGATATAGTAAGTAGTTCTGAGAGTAATAACATCAAAAGAGGCCCCAATATTAATAGCACTAGAGTGATCATCATACCTATATTCAAGAGATTAATGTCTTAGAATACTTATATTCATTAATAATCACTCATGTTTCCTGAAGTTAATTTTTATTTAATAACAAATTTTTATTATGCCAAGAGATCAATATCGGAAAGTATTCTCAATTATGACTTTGAAATTAAATTATTACCCTCCTTTTCCACTTCTTTCTTTCTGATGCTTAGGACTTCTTTATGAAAGAGACCTTTCCTGAATGTTTCCAAAGCACACATGGGAAACACGTTGCTCTTCTTGCTTAAATAATTTGCAACTGAGTATGAACTTAGTAGGGACAGCCCACATTATTATGCATGGTTGTCAGTGGAACTTCAGCATAGACAACATTTCATGATGATAGGCAATTACCAGTTTGGAGAAGTTCTTCTAATTTGGGTTTTACAGGATATATTCCTGTTCTCAATGGTATAGGCCTGATTTTAATTGAATTGATTTGATAATACATTTGAAGTTGAAATAGACACATTTTATTACTCTTATACCTTGATATAAACACACTGAATTAAAAACTTAGAATTTCTCAAAAAAGGATTAGAACAAGAAACTTAGTGCTGGGTGTTCACTATCAGATTAGGTTTGGAGATGGTCCTGAGTGATTCAGCATCCTTGGAATTAGGTTTAATGAAGAATTTGGAAATTAAAGAAGGAATAAATAGATATTTGCCATTTTCTCTCTTCAAGAGGTATAGTATGTTCTCACTCCCCTTGAATCTGGGCTGGCCCTGTGATATGCTTTGACTAGCAGAATTTGGCAAAAGTGATACTGCTTAACCTCTGAGTCTGGGCCTTGAGAAAACAGCAACTGCGTGGAGAGGCCACAGGGAAAACAAGGATTTATGGTCAACAGCTTTCAGTTCTAAGCTGATGGCTAACATCACTTGTCAGCCAAGTAGAGAAGTCGTTTTGAACATTCCAGCACAGTTGAACCTTCAGCTGACTGCAGCCTCATTAGACATCTTATGAAGCAGAAGAATTTCCCAACTGTGCCTAATTAACTTACAGAGTTGTTTAGAAATATTAAATGGTTATTGTTTTAGCCTAGTAAATTTTAGGGTGGACTATTATGTAGCAATAGATAAATAAAAGTGAGAAAAATAGATTTTCTAAATTTCGATAGCTCCTTTTACATAATTACAGATATACTTGCTCAATATGGTTCATAGAGTTTCATAGTAGACAAAAGGTAGGAAAAACCTAAAATAGAAATAAGCAGTGTATTCCCTCATAAATAGCCAATGAACCACTCCTTCTGGTGGTAGGAGAACAAAGGAAAGATAAAGGTAGGAGGAGGCAAGAAAAAGGGCACTTTTTGAAACACCCAGATAGGTTTACCTGCTGATGCTCTTCTTCCCCTAGCCTCCTGCCTAAGAACAACAGAATGCAGAGGTATTTCCACGTAACATGGAAATTATTTCTGCATGCCCCCAGGGAGTATGAAAGAAGGTAAGAGGGCAGATGAACAAGCCTGGGGTCAAATAAAGGAGACTACAGGAAGTGGAATCTCATCATCAAGAATTATGGCTGAGGGAACGGCAGATGCCAGTACATATACAGAAGCTGTATATAACCTGTAATTATCACCAGCAGATTCAATTAGGATATAGATTAAAATTTAAAGAAGCTTAGATTTGCCTAATTTCATCGCCTTTTTTTTCCTTTTGTGACTGCACTTTTTGAGTCAATAAATCAAATGTTATATTCTATTACAATGTTTTCTGTAATAATAAAAATCAGAAAAGCTAAACATCTAATATTATGCAAATAATAAATTTTAAAATATTTTAGAATTAGTGATAACATTAAACACTATGTACACAATATAGAAACATTAAAATTGTTTTCTATAATAAAAGTTAAAATGGAAATATTAGCTTAAATCACAAACTACACTGAAACATAAAATAGTTTAAAAATTAGCAAGTGTGAAAATCTGCAAACAGTTTATACTACAGAAGATTTTAAAACCAGTATTGTGAGAGAAAGGATTCATTTTTTAAGACCAATAACCTGGAAGCTGGCCTGTGCAAAGCTCCATGGAAACCAGCTAGTTAACTACTTAAAGCAATGAAATGTGATAAAGATTTGAGGTAGAGAATCAGCTTGCCCACACACCATGTCATAGAAGATATAATCACATGTATAATTCTTTCCAGGATTATATTATAGGAGAAGACATGCCTCCCCCAACCATGAATGCCAATCTACAGATTATGCCACTAACATGACATATCACATAGCAGCAATCACAAGATTTAGATTATTGCTCTCCCAACCTGTTATGCGAGGAGCTAGTGCAACCCCATCCATAAAGAAAGTGATGGAACCAATCACGATTTACTCATCTTCCTGCTACTTTTGGATTCTAACCTTTGACAAAGCCAGCAGAGTCTCTGGTGGTCTTCCAGTTATGCATCTTAATAGTCACTTGGTCCAGAAGTTGAGGTACTGCTCCAGGAATCTGATAGTTATCCCTGTTAGATTTCTATGCCCTCCTTAGGATGTAATGGAGAATGGCAAACTATTAGGAAACCTGCTAGTGATCATGTTCTAATGGCTTGGGAGAGGTGTGTGTTTGTGTGTGTATAAATATACATATAGTTATTATTTTTACTTAAACATTTTTCTTACAAAAAGATTAATGTTTGAATAAGTACAACAGATGATAAACTGAGAATAGTCATGGTTGCTTTACAAAAAATCAAAATTCTTTTCCATTGTGAACACATGCAAATAGACAACATAAGATTTGGATTGTATATTAGAGTTAAAAATTATATTTCAGTCTAAACTTTTTAAATGTAATTATTTTAGAACTGGAATTATTTTAGAACTGATTATATATTAATATATTACAGTTCATATGTTAAATTTTAAAAATTAGTTTACATTTTATAGATTTCACATGCTAAGCCCTGATATTATTTAAATTTAATACTAAAATAATTTTTGAAAAATATGCATCCTGGTAGAAAGAAATGCAGATGGCTTTGTTTAAAAATCTATGTCATTAGAGACGTGTTCCAGATTGACAGTAAAATGTGTTAATAGAGTCATAACTAACTTCTGTGAACAAACAGGAAAATGATGGTAGCTATGCCAAGGACCGAAAGGAACTTTTCTTATTTATTAGCTTTTTTTGCATGGGGTATCAATGAGTGAGGATAGTGTGTGTGCATGAATGTGCATGTACACATATAAGCATGCATATTTTGCCACAGTTGAAAAAAGACTGCTCTCCTAATTATAAATGCTTTATTTAACTTATCCTTGCTTCTTGTGCATGGATGTTTTCCCTAATATCCAATAAAAACATATTGCTATCCATAGATTACAGTTTAAAAACACAATAATAGCTCCAAGTGTATATGAGGATTAAAAGTTGTATGACTGACAAATATATGTTAGTAACTCTACAAGCTCCAAATGTAAGATAACTTAAGGTATAAATTATGGCATCAGTTGTCCCTCTAATAAAGTTGATATTTGTCACCATTTTTAGTCTAGAATATTTAGAAATAAAACATAAAGAGTGCTTTTTTTAAATTAATATTGCTTATAAACATGAGAATTTTTGCCTGGGCAAAGATATAAGCACCGTTGAACAACTAAATTTGGGTATGAGAAATACTTTTTACTTCTAGCTGTTACAGAGTTATGAAGCCTAGAATCTGTCTTACCACAATGTACAGCAACAACAGTAGTAAAAACTGGACAAAATATGTGAAATACCCCTTTTCACACATTGGGAAAAGGCTGCTATGTACTTAGATCAATGAGGATGATAATCAAACATGGTAAATGCTAGTTACCCTGTCTTTCTTGCTTGAGTTCTTCTCAAAATTGCAATGCCAGATGGGGGACTGAGTAGAATAGGAAAGTTTTGTTGAGTAGATACAGAAGTCAGAATTCAAGGAAACTAAAGTTGTTGGAATATGAAGGCAGAATACTGGAAGTTTCCTACTCAGAGAAAACTTGAAAGATCTTCATAGAGGATCACTTGACTCTTTGGCTGAATACTAACCTGCACATGTGTAAGGTGAGATTCTAGAAGGGCTGTCAAAAAGAGCTGCTGGGGAAAAGAAACTGTAAGCTGAAGAATCAATTCCCAGATGCCACACAGGACAGAAACTAATTCTGATCAGCCAGAGAGGGGAGATACTGTAGATATGTGAAAATTTCAATAGAGACCTAAGGACGCTCACATTTAAATAGTGGTACTAATTAACCTTAAAGGTTAGAGCTATCCTATAGCATCTTTAGAGTTTTATATGTTTAAGATCATGTTGTCTGCAAATAGAAATAGTTTTATTTCTCCTTTCTTATTTGGATGCCTTTTATTTCTTTATTAGAAAAAATAAATGGATTTAATAAAGTTAAGGATACAAAATCCACATACAAAAATCAGTTATGTTTACATGTACTAACTGCAGATTAAGAGACGATCCCATTTAAAATAGCATCAAAAAGAATAAAATATTTAAGAATAAATTTAACCAAGGAGGTGAAAGACTTGTACAATTAAAACTATAAAACACTGTCTATGGCCATGCTACCCTGAACAAGCCTGATCCCATCTGATCTTGGAAGCTAAGTAAGGTTGGAGATGGTTAGTACTTGGATGGGAGACCACCTAGAAGACCAGGTGCTCTAGGCATAAAAAAATACAAAAAAAAATTAAGGAATTGTAAGCTGACAAAATCCTTGCAGTCTGTGAGGTCAACCAAGGGTTGCCTCACCTAACAAACAAGCAAACACAAACAAACAAACAAACAAAATAAATAAAACTACAAAACACTGATGAAAGAAATTAATGAAAATGCTACATGGAAAGCTATCTCACATTCAAGGAATGAAAGACTTGGTATTGTTAAAATATGCATACTACTCAAAGCTATTTATGCATTACTATAATCCCTATCAAAATCATAATGACATTTTATTTTTACACAAATAAAGAAAACCCTAACATCCATATAGAACCACAAAGGACCCTGGATAGCCAAAATAGTCTTAAGTAAAAAGAACAAGCTAAAGACATCGCACTTCCTGATTCCAAAATGTATTTTAAAACTATAGTAATCAAAATAGTATGATACTGGCATAAAGACAAACATTTAGATCATTCTACATAGCAAAAGAAACAGTCAACAGAAAATAAAGGCAAATGACTGAATGGGAGAAAATATTTGCCAACCATGTATGTATAAGCGGTTAATATCCAATATATGTGAGAAAGTCTTAAAGCTCAATAACAACAAAAAAAACAAATAATTTGATTAAAAATGAACGAAGAACTTGATAGACAGTTCTCCAAAGACATACAAAAGGCCAAAATTTGTGTGAAAAGTTGTTCAACATCACTAATTATTAGGTAAATGCAAATTCAAACCATTATGAGATCATCTTACTCATTAGAATAGTTATTATATTATTATTTGTTAAGTGTTGATGAGAATGTGGAGAAATTAGAACTCTTATGTACTATAGGTGGGAATGTAAAATGTTATTGAAATAGGTGGAGTTACTTCTGCTGTTTCGATTTTTGTTTTTGGTATGTGTCATATCTTTTTTGTCTCTCTGTTCTTCTATTACAGCTTTATTTTTCCTTAAGAGAATAAGGACTAGTGTAACATTTTAATTCCTTGAAATTATTTTTCCTATATTTGTTTGAATCTTTTTGTTTATAGTGCTTGATCTTTGGCTTAAAATATATTTCTTAAAATTTTCAGATTATATTTCAGATTTATACTAACATATATCCAGTAAATATAGAAATGTTATTCCCATATAGCTCAATCCCCTCTTTTCCTTTTATTATACTAATATTATTATACATATTACTTGTAAACTTGTTGCAAACATAAAACCATATTGTTATAATTATTTATATAATTTTATGCCAGCAGAGATGCTCAGATTAGAGAAGATACTTTATCAAATTAACTTTCTTATTTACTTTCTGTTACTCTTAATTTCTTTCTGGGTAGTTGAGTCACCATCTGTTGTCATTTTTGTCATTTTTTTACTCTACCAGCTTTATTCAAACATACCTTCTTTGTGCTTTATTTTTTGACAACACCAACTTGTTATTGTTGAATATATCACATGCCTATATGGTATAGTCCTAACAATATAAATTATATACATACTGTTTTATACAATTGTTTTTTTTTTGTTTCCAGTTAATTGGTATAATAATAACCAATGCTACAGTAAACATCATTGAATATACATCTTTGTATATAATCATTATTTCCATAGGATAAATTTTTACAAGTTGATTTCTGGGTAGAAAGTTATACATATATTTACAGTTTTAATTAATTTTTCCAGATTGTTCTAATAAGTGTCATACCACTTTATTATTATTATTTTTAAATTAATTTGTTTTTTTGATAACATTGGTTAATGAAATCCAATAAGTTTCAGGTATACAATTTAACGTTAAGGCATGTATATATTGCATTGTGTGTTCACCACCCATAGTTAGATTTCTTTCTGTCAACACATATTTGACCCCTTTTACCCTATCTACCTCCCTCCTTACCTCTCCCCCTGCCCCGCACCCTCTGGCAACCAATAATCTACTGTCCTTGTCCATGAATCTCTGTTTGTCCTGTTCATTTGTTGCTTTTAAGTTTATATCTCACATATAAGTGATATCATGTGGTTTTCAACTGTTTCTGTCTGGCTTGTTTTGCTTAGCATGATTATCTCGAGGTCCATCGATGTTGCAAATGGCAGTACTTCATCTCTCCTTGTGGCTGAGTAATATTCCATTGTATAGGTGTACCACAGCTTCTTTATCCAATCATCTATCGTAAGATACTTTGTTTGCTTCCATGTCTTGGCCACTGTGAATAATGCTGCTATGAACATCGGTGTGCAAATATCTTTTTGGATATGAGTTTTCAAGTCTTTGGGATAAATACCCAGTTGAGGGATTACTGGATCACGATTACTTTTTAAATCAATTAAAGAATGAAGTACACGTTTACACTGTGTTTTATAATTATATAATTTCCTTTACCAATGCTGTTATTTTTTTGTTCATATGGAATTTATTTATGGTTTTACATCACTTTCTCCCGAAGACTGTTTAATTATTAGTTTTTTGTTTGTTTGTTTGTTTTTTCGTAACTCAGATCAATTGACTTCAAATTCTGAGGATGTCTTTATTTTGACGTTATTTTCAAAATATGGTTTTCTGGGTATAAGATTTTCAGTTCACAGTGTTTATTTTTCACACTTTATAAATGTCAACTCACACTTTCTAGCCTCCATTGTTTCTGATGAGAAGTCATTTTTGAATTTGATGCTTTTAAGATGTTCTCTTTGCCTTGCTCTTTCAACAATTTCTTTTTTCTATTATGCATCTGGATGTGGATCTTTTTGCCTTACTTGGAGATCACTGAGCTTCTTAACTCTTAGATTAATGTTCTTAATCAGATTTATAGTTTTCAGCCATTAAATCTTTGAATATTTTTGGTTCATTTCACTCTCTTCTTTCCTCCTGGAACTCCAATTACACTTATTTAGTGACTTAACGAAATCTCATATTTCTCTAAGGATCTGTTGGTTTCTTGTAATTTGTTCTCAGGTGCATAGTTTCTGTTGACCTGTCTTCAGGTTTGCTGATTAACTCTTCTATTTATCATCTCTAATATTTTGTTTGTTTTTCATATTTTTTTAGTCCAGAGTTTCAGGATGTTTAAAAAAAAATTCTTTGTCTTTATTAATCTGCTTTATTTGATTACACATTGTTATATTGTTATACCTGTCTTTACAAAGTATGGCTTCTTTTAGTTATTTTACATAATTATAATAGCTTCTTTGAGGTGTTCATTCATCTGCTAAATTTGACATGTAGGCTCTCTCAGTGACAGTTATTGTTGCTTGCTTTTTTTCTTGTGTGTGGTTTATACTTTCCACTTTTGCTTCATTTGTCTTACAATTATGTCGACATTTGGACATTTTAGATTCTTCTTTGTAATAACTCTGGATTGTTGTTGTTGCTGATTATTTATTGTATTACTTTTTTTTTTTTTTTCAGTTTCTTTGCTGGACTACATCAGTTAATCTCCAGAATGTCCACCCTTTATATTCTTCCTCAGAATGCACAGCCTTGGGCATGCAAGGTTACCCTGGGATTAACAGTGGTTTTAGCACAGCTCTTTTCCATTGTCTCTTTCTCTTTTATCTCTGCTAAGATGTTTGCTCTGATGTTATTAAACCCAGCTGATAGCCTCAACTAATTTCCAACTGACTGCTCTATTTTCAATAATGTTCTGGGTTATAAATAGCTCTACACTCTGTTACAGTTAAATTCAGGCCCCTTTGCAGGGGTAAATTTTAGATCTATTCTTGATCCTTTTTCTGACCCCAGGAAGACTCTTCTTTTAGCTGTCTCCTGTGCTTGTTTCTGGTCTGTGGTTTAACTTGTTGCTCTCCTGTAGGTTCAGCCCCCTTTTAATTACTTCTCAAGAAACTCTCCATGGTTTTCAACAGCACCCTTAGGTTTGAATTTTTCCATAATTTGTTCTGAATAAACTCAGTTCCCTTAAAAAGAATTTAGGAGTTTATGGTTCTTATACCTGCCTCTCTCTCTGGGTAAAACCTCTGTAGCACTGCTCCAGGGTGGAGCATGAGGACAGTGGCTCACTTTTCTTGGAGTGACACTCTTGCTTTATAAGAAGAGTACTGGATAGAAGGTAACCTCTGGTCTTCCTGGCTTTTCTACCCAGGCATGAGACCTCCACCCTACAAATGAGATGAGATGAGAAGGCCATTTGAACTTCTTAAGGGCTTAGAATGCTTTGGGTAGAGCTTCCCATTGGAAACTGGGAACTAGGTGGAAAAAGTGAGCCCCAGAACTCTCGATAGTTCTTACCTGGAAGAGAGGTTCAGAAAACTAGACATGGATGAGAAATTTTGGTGGCCCGGTTCTCTCAAGAAGATAGTGTAGCCCTAGAATGAGACTTATATGGTGAATGAGACTTCTTGGCTGCACTGACTTCAAGCAGAGGTTTATTATGCTGAGCTTTGAAGGGAGGGGACACGTCTTGGCTCAAAGGATACAGACACTGGCTAATTTATTCAAATTTAGTAGATTTTCCTGAATAAATATTTATTAATTTGCTGTATGACCGTAGGGCATTTTTCAGATACTTTAATTTGTTTTTAATAGATAAACGTAGTTATGGTTGTTTCGGTGCATGGGGTGCCATGTAACTATCATGACAATAGCTAGAGGTTGCTCTGAATGATAAAGTATTTTTAAGATGTCAATACCATCCTCCCCAAATCAGAATTTTTGTGTGTGTGTGGAGATTGAGAAATTGATTCTAAAATGTATGCGTAACATCATAATAAATACAACTGGAGTAATAAAAAAAATTAAATAAATACATAAATAAATAAGCCTTTTAGAAATAATAAAAAGGAAAAAGTTAGAATAATGATATTACTCAATTTCAAAACTTGCAATGAAGTTCCGGTATTCTAGGCAGTGTATTTTTGGCATAAGCATAAATATAGATCAACAGAAGTGGATAAAGTATTCAGAAATAGGCTTATAATGTATGGTCAATTGAGAATTTGTAGACATGCCAAGGTAAGTGTTTCAACAAAGTCACTAGAACAAATTAATGTCCATATGAAAAAATACCAATTATTGTCTCGCATATAATACAAAAATTAATTTGAAAATTTTTATGGATCTAAATGTAAATGCTAAAACTATATACCTTCCAGAATACTACACAGGAGAAGATTTTAGGTACCTCTATATAAGCAAAGATCTATGTCAGCGTGCGCGCGCGCGCTCTCTCTCTCTCTCTCACATACACACACACACACACAGACACACACACACACACACACACACACACACGAAACTTCTATTATTTGAAAGGCACTTAAGAAAATGTAAAGGTACGTTGTGTGTTTGGCTTGTCAGCTCCTCATAATTGAGTTGTAAGGATTTCCTGTTGTGAGGAAGGAAGAAACTTTTTTCTAACCTCAAGGTTCTTTTGGCTGGTCTAATAACCAAATAAACATGAGAAATAAACAAGACAAAAATAATCAAAATTTAATAAATATATATATATATGTATGGGAATTTTGTATATATGAGAGGGTCAGAGACCCTACATGTGTGAGAGATTCAAGACAGAAAGGGGAAGTGGGTATATATGACATTCTGAACTAAGCATGAGGTAAGGCACCTTGGGACTTCAGAAGGTCATTGCAGAGAGAGCACATGTTTAGCAATTAGTAATTTGCCCTGTCCTATGGATAGGTGAAAAAAGAAAAAGATTATCTCTGATAATCTTCTGTTATGGACAAGGACCCTAATTAAAATTCTTTTAGGTGATTAAGTGGGAGAGGGCATAGAAGTTTCTCTTGAGCCCATCGCTAATGTTGCCTTTAACTCAAAACAATTTGTACCACAGAGGAGCATTTTGTGGTGACTCGTTCTGAATCCCCACACTATATATTCTGAAACCAAGTATTTTTTTAAGATATATGTATTATCAATCTTCTCACAGTCTATGTGATAAATTATTCAAAATGGTACTTTCTCAAAATTAGAATCTGTTCTTTAAAAGGTGTTCTTAAATGTATTTGTAACAAGAATTCTTAAACTCAGAGCAGACAAAAGAAAATACCAAAATAGGCACTCTACATCATGAATGTAGATGTTTATAATTAATAGCCCCAAACCTGGGAAAGTAAAACCAACTATCCAAGAACTAATGAATAAAGAAACAAATTTCCATATATTTACAATATGTAATACTACTAAGCAATGAAAGGAAAAAAATCCACTGGATATATTAAACAACATGGATTAATCATAACTGCATTATGCTGAGTCAAAGAATCCTTAAAGTAGTACTTTCTGCTTTATTCCATTTATATGATATTTTAGCTTAGGGCTGAGGGTGTGGGAGATTAACTGCAGAAGAAATCTCGTTTTGCTTTGAGGGAACTATTTCTATCTTTATTTTTATGATGATGTTAACCTGAAAATAGGCCAAAATGAGAGATAATGTTTTGTTGTTGTTGGTTTTATTTATTTATTTTTGTGTGTTTAGGTTCCAAAGAATAGCTATTCAGAAAGCACTGTTTCAGGCAGATACCCAAATATTGTTCCAATTAAGAGGTGAAGGCAAAAGATACTTATATGAAAGGGAAGATAAATAATTACATGAATAAGAGGAAAGAATTGGTGCTAATAAACCAAGGAAATAATTTCTATAGATGCAGATAAGCTGTTATTCTTTAGCTATACTTGTGGTGCAAATTATAAAGAATGTTCATAATCGTTAGGCCTTATGATCAGGAGATCTGCTTTCCTGTTAGCTTTACAAACAGTTTGCGATACAATGTCGGTTTGGCCTAGTTCAAAGGTTAGTTTGCCCAGCTCAAATATTTCAAAGATTTGAGGAGTAACATGCAAGACATTTCTTCTGGCATGGCCACCCAAGCTCTATTGTAAAATGGCTCCACTTATGTCAAATTTTCACAATGGTTAAATGGTATTTATCAAATGTTATTTGTCAAAATACATAAGACTCTATAATTAAAATGAGTGCATTTCATGTTTTGTAAGTTATATCTCAATGATGATTTACAAAATGAAATAGCGAAAAAAAAAGTTGCTTAAAGAATCAGTCAGTGAGAAAATAGCAGTTATCGAATGCTTTAACCATGTCCATGTCTTATCACTATGATTAAAAACTGTAGTGAGAGGAATAAAAGTAAAGAACCATATAATTCATTTTCAGGGCTTGAATATGCACATAGGAATGAAAACGTTTAAGAATACTTACACAAACATTTTTAAAAAATTAAATACTGAGCTTGTATCAAGTAAAATAGTCATGTGATCACTGATGTGTTACAGACTCTTTCAATTTCTTTTCTGCCTTTCTCCAAATACATAATCTCAATATGAATAAACACAATAGACTCTGTAATTTCAATGGCTTTAAAAATGCTAAAAACTGAATTAAGAAAGTGTTAATCTAGACAACTTTTAGGACATAGTTATTCACACACGTTTTTGTAGTATTCAAAATGTCATCCTAAAATATTTGTCAATTCTAATAAATATAGTGACTTAAACATAAATAATTATTTCAAAAATACATCAAAGTATATTAAACTATTGTGATGAAACATGTCTTTCTGAAAAAGAAATCAAAATGATTAGTTTACATTTCAAATAGAATATTTCCCAGTTATTTTTTTTATAAATCCTAAGTATGAAGTTTTTTGTTTTTAGTTTGGTTTCTAGAATTCAAAAACTAAGAGAGGAGTTTGTCACTGTTTTTTGAAAATCAAATGTTTTAAGAACAAAAAGTTATCCTTGCACTGAAGGAGTTAACAATATTAAAGAACAAAATCCAACAGAGTAAATTTGCAGATTCAGTTGGTTTATTGAACCTATCAAGTAGAAAGGCCCTTGAGGTGTTGTACAAAATGAAAGTTTTTTTTAGGCAGGAGGATGTGGCAAGGGAGTTATTAGTAAAAAAAAGGAAGTCATCTTCTTTTTGGGGGAAAGGAAATAGCAAGGGTTTTATCATGCAGATTACCTCACTAATAAGGACCAGTAATTTCCATATCGATTGGTTTAAAATTACACTCCTGAGAGAGACTGAAACTATGCTTAGTAATGTTAGTTATTAAGTTTTGGTTTCATGGTGTGTTTTAGCAAAAGTGACTCCATTTTGGCCCATTTTCGGTTGTTTGTTTAAACAGAAAATATAGTATTCGAATTGAACTTAAACAGGAAAGAAAATATAGTATCCAAATTGAATCACAGTTATTACAATTATTGATGATTATAACAATCTTCTGTTTTTGAAACTCATTTTAAAGCTTCTGGTAGTTCAGCCAATCAAATGTCCTCATTATAAAAAAAATATGATAAAATAGATATTGATTTTTTAAAATATAAAAACAAGTATAGAAGCATAGGGACATTTGCTTTTGCATTCAAAATAATAACTGTTTCCTTAAAAAGTATATTTTAAAGATACCTAAGCTTTGAGAATAATTAATTTGCCTTAAATGGAAACACTGGCTTTAAGAGGATTCTTTCGGCAATCTCTACAGCTGTCTTCCCAACACTGAATACATAAATATCGTTCTGGCACTATGGCGTACATGCAGCAGCATTAACATACTGCTTTCTGACTAACAGTATTATTCATTATCTTTTGCAATTAGCTGTGCTTAAAATGAAGACAGCTGTTAAAGTGGAATCTTTTATCATATACATATATTATTAAGTTTGCTTTAAAATGGCAATAAATCTGTGAGTGATTTCTGAAATACATGAGCTTCTTAAGAAAACAAATATACAAAAAATAAGCATATATTGAACACTTTCTCTTACTATGCATTTTGCTAAGTATATTATAATAAATTACCTCAAATCCTCACAACAATACTTCAAGTCAGATGTTTTCTGCATTTTTGAGAGGAGAATACTGAGGTGTTAAAATTAAGTGGTTTTCCATATTTTAAATAGCTAGTAGTGGGCAAGACAAAGATGGGTCATCAGATCAGTCTGACTCCAAATATGTAAAATGCCCATTCTTTCATCCTCACTGCTTCTTTCTTCATGAATGGCCTGAATGCTTAAAATTAGAAACTGGGAAAAGAAACAAGAATTCAAGTAAATTAAGGATGCTGCCTTACTGATAAAGAAATGAAAGTTTATGAGACTTTGAAGTCTTCCAAAACCTGTTAATATCTTCTGATATTCTTTTAGAAAATAAAGAAAAAAATAAGATTTAAAATTTTGAGTTGAGTATTGATGAATGAAGAAATTAAGGTGTCTACTAGATAAGTGAAGAGCAAATTAATGTTTTTTCAAATGTCTGAGAAGTCAGAATTAGAGAATAATAATGAACCAAACAGTGAAGACAGAAAACACAATTAAGAAAACTAAGAGTAACATTGGTATAAAGAGCTGGACAATAAATAGTGGTGTAAGCCTTGTGTAATAAACATTCCACTTCATGTTAAAGTTATATGATAGAAGTAAAAAATAAGAGTGTAATTATTCATTTTTAAGTTATTAAAAATTGAATTACAAGAAAATACAATTTGAAATTTAGAGATTAATACCAAAATTAGATATTAGGTTTAATATTAATGTGCTTTGGAGATAAGATTTGTGCCACAACTTGAAACCTTTTCGTCTAACTGCTATGTTTGTTAGTTATAACCTTCTTAATACAATTGTCAGATATCTTGGAAATAGTTCATATTACAATCAGTAAAGTAAAATATATTTTAAACTGTTTTAGAAATTTAAAAACCTTCCTAATATTGGTTTCTGGAAATTTCACAAAGCTTAAATTTGATACAAATGTGGCATAATAAAAAAGATTCAAATAGATTCTGTTACAAATTCAAAGCCATTTCATTCTGTTAATAGTCAATGTATATCTGTATACCATTCCTCTTATTTTCTAACTCAGCAAAAAATAGTACTGGGTTTTCTATGTGACTTACGAAAATCCCCAGAATACCTATGATCTTACATTAATTTTTATGAATTTTACTGTCCTGAAGTAGGAAGTGCTAGTTAATATGTCAGCTGCTCTTTCAGTTTCAAAGAATATTACCTTTAAACCATCATTAAAAATGTCAGATTTCAAGAGACTACATCATAAGTAAGGAAAGCAGCTATGGAAATAGCATCTTTGGACACTTTGGTGTCTTTCTACAATGTCAATTTATTGAGTGGAACCTTCTCAGATAAACCGATCAGGTACCCACACAGGTTAACACACAACATACAGAGAGGGGAAGTACAGAATCTTATGTGACAGAACAAAGGGATGAAAGTCCCTAGTTTCTCCAAAGTGAGCTTTCTTGACTGGTGGTGCAGATGGTTCCACAATGGATGCAAGCCAGTGGCTACAGTAGAGAGAAGGTCAAGAGTCTTTCGCTCTCAGTGTACCCGTTCATGATGCTCTCAGGTCAGACTTGTGCATCGCCTGTTTGAGATATTCAGTTTGGTCATTATAGGGTAGAATCCTTATGCTTATCGAAGGCAGTCATGGCTGATGTTTCTGTGGTTTGGGGTGTTCCGGTCACATCCGAGGGCATTCCAGATGATACTCTAAAGAAATTCTCCTTATGTACCACTTGGCATTACTGTCATGGCATCCACAGAATCCATTTTGTAAAGTCCAAAAAATCCTCAATTTCTATGCTCTATACTGATCATTCAAAGGTAAGGGCCAAATTATATTAAAATGTAAACATTTATAATGTTTTCTTGCCTGACAAAACATAGATAGTAATATTTTTCCTATATGTTAATGACTTCCTGTATATCTAATAGAAAAGAATAATATCATGATTTGAACAATGTTTTAAGTTGTCAAGGTTTTTCTATCAAATATTAGTCTTAAATGTATTAATTCATGAGCTCATTTAATGTAGTTGTGAGTTTTAGCACCATCTTTAATAATGTTGTGAAAATTATGAAATTTCATTAAATCTTACTCTGAAGTTATCCCCTTATATTTGTAATATGTGAATTGTTAGGTCGTTCTTTTTTAAATAACTCAAAACTCCTTCAGTAAAATATATGAAAAAGAGGGGAACTCTCTTGTGGTTTGATATGGCAACATATAGGATTAATTGGTTCAAGTAGTCAGACCTTCAGATGAATGTCCTTAGGCTGCTTCCTGTCCTAGTATAGTTTAGTCATTGTTATTAAAACATATATTTGAAATGATAGGCCCCTTCATCTATATTTGTGCCATAACCCACAGAATTCTAAATTCAAGGAAGATTATTTTTATGTTTCTTTCCAACTCTGCTTTTTGGCTAATAGTAATGTTTAATAGCTTTTAAATGAAAACTAAAGTAACATTAAATTCACTTCAATGAACACTGACTAATGGCCGAGAGTTTGACACACAAAGCTTAAAGAAAAATGAAAATACCAGGAAAGAAACACCACGATGGAGTACAAACCTTTCAATTAGTTGATTGATATGGAGATGAGTAAGGGAGAATAATTAGAAGAGAAAGAGCAGTGATTTATTCACTCCTAAATAATGGAATTAAGGGTAATGAGAAGCAATTCTTCATCAATGACCTTGCCAACCACATAGTCTATGCCAGCTGAGCTTCAAGATAACCTTTCAAATCCAGCCATTCCTCAACATAACCAAAACCACACTCTCCCAGTTCCAAGCTATTGTCATTTCTCAGTTAGATATAGCAAGTAACCCCTATCTTATCCACCTGCATGTATTCAGTCTTCCTCTCTCCATTACATTCTCTAGATTGTCTAAAGGGTTAGTTATCTTTTCCATTTATCTAGATTGAAACATACACATTTTCATTATTTGATATGTGGTCTTAGCTTTTCAGGGAAGTCTAGGCTAAATGTTCTAACTCCTACAGAAGGAAATCCAAAAGAAAAAAAAAAAAGTAGTTAAAAACCATCAGCTTTTACATATTAGTCTGAGATGTGGTCATAAGTCCTACTGTAAAAATTCCTGTAGCTACAATATGAAGAAGTAAATAAATTACCAGCTGGCAAGTAGCAGTGAATGTACAATTTGTCAAAAATACTACTTATTCTAAGAAATATGTAGAAAAATGTGCTTTAGAAATAACAGTGGTGACCAAATAGTGATATGGCTGTGGAAGAAATAGGAGCAAAATTATCAAGGAAAGAAAGTACTGACATATATGTCAACGTTGCCCATGTCAAACCATTACTTAGTTTTATGACAGCTAAGAGTGTTTGTCTGCAATGAAATACTCTTCATAAATTCCATTCTTAAATCCATAAATGACCAGCAATAACCAGAATTTACCAAGACGACAGCATTCAGCAGTTCCTTTAGAAGGAGCAAGGAGGAAAAGATGAACTAGTATCAAATCCCATATGTGTATGGGGAAGTAACAGTGGAAGAATGGTTTGTTCACATGTTCTTAATGGCATTTCTTCAGGTTTAATGGTCTCAAACAATAAGAGGTAAAATCTTTCTTATGGAGGTGAAATTTACATATATGTAAATCTAAATTTTTAAATATATGTCTAAATATATATCTAAATATAATATGTATAATTTCTCCCACAAAAACTTCACAGACCCATAAAACATCACACTACATTTATTTTCTCAACATTAGTCATTATTGAAGCTCTCTACAGCTAAACTGTGCACTTGACTGAGGAACATAGCAGAGTGAATACAAAAGAAAAAAATAGGCACCATTAAAAAAGATAAACTTATTTAATAAAATGTGGCTAATAATTTGCAGAGGCCAATGGAAGTAAAATTTAAAGATGACCCTCAGATTTCTCCCCATATTACAAGAGAATAGGACCCAATTAAATAATCTCAAACAGATTATCATAGATTTGGGAATGCATAACTAGAACTTAAGAGACATTCTAAGCATAATGATTAATAATAATAAATGAGATGCACTTAAATGAAAATCAACAATGGATATATGTAATATTGACATAAGATATTGTGATAAAATACTCATAGGACACAACAATATACAGAATTCAAATAATTGTTTGAAGAAGAAAACAGGCAGAAAAGACTGAGAGCTTTTGTTAGCCAACTAATAGAAAGATAAGGAAATGGAGGGAAAACAGAAAGGAAGAGGGAAATTTATTAGTTGGAAGTGAAAATTAGTAGCTGGGTGGAATTTTATACAGAGTTCAGAAAGATTAGCACAGAGGAAAGCTCAATGGATTCCTTACCTAGAAAAGAGGAAGCAAACATCTACCACGTATTTAAGTAGAAGCTTTATGAAGACAGTGTTATTTTTTAACAAAAATGGCTGTCATGGTAAATATGGTAGACATTTGGGGATAATATTAAATAATATGGATATGGAAGATGAGCACAAGGTAAGTGGCTTTTTCTTCATGTATGTATTGGACAGACCCTTGATGGCTTTTGATTTTATATTCTAGCACAGAAATGTATTAATCAATGAAGGGTTATCCTAGCCAAGATCCACAACCTATGATGTAAACAGATCTGGATTTGGATGAATAAATTAATATTTTCAATGCTCTTCTGAACAAGTAACAGCTGTCTTGAAGTAATGGTTTAAGGAGTTGCGGGCCTCAGATATCTTCATTTATAGTGTTGCTCCCAGAAGCAATAACATTTTCAAGCATTATGTAGTCAGGTATACCCATACCATTAGGGGGAAAAAAAACCTCACTAAAAACAAAATACATAGAATGATTTCATCCCGTATAGTTTAGCTGCTTGAATTCCTAATATAAACTGCTTTAAAAGATAATTGGTTCATTTTGGGCATAGTTCACATGTTACTTTGACAAAGATTTGTATATTTAAGCCATATAAATTGTGACCGAGTTGTCAGGAAAATGTATGTGTATTTTATGCTGAGGCTCATCAGCTTTCTCTTTAATCCAATAAACTAGATAAGTTGCCCATTTACTATTCGGAGAGTATTATAAATTTGTTCATAGGGGACACTTGGAATGAAGAGGGAAAAGACAAAAGGCAAAGGTTTAAACAGATGTGAAAATGTTAAAAGTTTAATGCTATATTGTACAAAGTAATAAAAATATTGAAAATGGACAGAAAAATTAGGTGAGCATAATGTTCCAGGAAAATAATGGGATAATGCTTCATGTTCTCTAGGGATCTAATTATGAGCTACTCTGAATAGTGCACCTCAAATATTTACAGGCAGTCTGCTTATATTTGGTTCTTAATTAAAGACTCTCCCCTTACACTCCTTAGAAGATTTATCAAAGACATATTTCTACACTAACAAGCATACTGTGAAGCCACATGGAGGGAGGCAAAATACATGAATAAAGAAAATTGAGTTTAAATATCTTCGTAGACTGGGGAAGAGAAATTTTTCTATAACTTTTAAGAAAAAAATATTTTCATTTATCTGTCTAGGTTTCCAGTCATATATATATTTTTATATTTCCCATATTGTACAATCATATATTTTTAAACTCCCAGAACTGTATCTATGGAGGTTAACTTTTATCAAAAATTTCAATCTTGGGATAAACCTTATGAAAGCCACCGTTTCACTCTTTAGTTTCTATAATGAATGCTTTTAATTTAATTTTCATGTAGAAATTCCTAAATATTTTTAATTTATATGGTACCTGAAAATAAATGGAAATGGACAGTTTTCTAATTATATCAGGTTTATTCTAGCAATAATATGATGTCTCAAAAGCATTTTATCAAAGAAAGGGAACAACACTAACAACCTGGGTGGAATATCATATAGTACCTGAACTTTTTGAGGGATCAGTGACAAGGAATGGGAATATCAGCAATGGAGAAAAATACAGTATATTTGAATCTCAAAACTAAGTCGTTACTTTCTGTCAGTAGCTTTGCTATGGACTTTTTTGGTGTATCATTTAACTTTCATAAGTAACAATTAATATATTTATATCCTTATTTATATATAGGCCAGAATTTGAACAATCTATTCCACTCTTCTAATATATTGGGCTAGCCCTTAATGGAGAAAGCTCTCTCACAAAAGTATGATTCAGCAAAATAGTCATTCCTCTTGGGTTCTTCTAAAAGTACTAAGCATTATTTGATTGGTTTGGAAGAACTCCAGTTGTTTCCATGGCTGCAATTCAAATATACCATTCTAACTAGGGTTTGATTTTTAGCAAATTTTTTTAGCTTTGTATATTCTTTGTATTCTGCTGCTTTTCCTTGTATCTCTGTTTTCTAGTATATAATTAATTAATTACGCATAAGGATTTGCATCACTCCAAAACATCTTTTTCTTGTTTGACTATATCTTGTTCTTTTAAACATCACAAAATATTGTTAACATTATGAAAATATAGTAATATTTAATACCTGTAAAACACTAGTGGTTTCCCAGTATGTGGGCTAAGTATTGATAAGGATTCTCAATATATATATATTATTCTGACCTAGACAATAGAAGAATATATAGATTTTCTTAGGGGTAAAAATAAAAAGGCATATTACGGCCACTTATTACCAGTGTTAAAGTGTAAATTTCAGGTGATTAAAAATTTTTCACCAAATTATTACATGTTCTAAAGAAAAGGCAAAATCCAGAGCTATGTACCTAGAAGAATAAAATTATTTGAAATAGCAAAGCTCTTTGCTCTTCACTGCAAATGTTTTTCCAGGGTAGTCTTACAATGGTGACATTTGGCTGAAATGCGACCGTAGGGATACAAACGCTGCCAAATGTGAGTAAAATTTTTCTTTTTAATGTTAATGTGTTTTCTAACCCTTTCTTATGATTTCATACTGAAAATAAAAGACTACATTTCCTTGATTTCTCTGCCAAGAGGACTTAATTTTAAGTGTTTAATTCTCTGAATGTATGTTACTCTCCTAGTGTAAAGGTAGAATTAGAATCATAGAAACAAATTGGTAAAAGGCCTTTGAGAGGTCACTAAACATATCTGCCTATTCAAATAAGTTGACTTCTTCACAAATTTGGGCACATATCTACATTCTGTTAAAGAAAAGATCTCCAGAGCAAACAAAATCCCAGAAGAACAATCCCTTAGAAATTTCTGTTCTCTTTTTAAGCGACCCCATGCCATTGGCTGGAAAAATATTTTCACCAAGATTCACATTAAAAAACAAAATAAAAATAAAACAAAAAGCAAAAAAATAAAATCACAAACTAGTTTTCCTCCCTCCCTGCCATACTCCTTCCCTCCTTCCGTCCCTCTGTCCCGCCCCTCCCCCCATCATGCATTTTCTCTGTGTCTCTCTGTCTCTGCGCGCTCTCTCTGTCTCTGCGCGCTCTCTCTCTCTCTCTCTCTCTCTCTCTCTCTCTCTCTCTCCTCTCATGCACACACCCCTTCACACCCCTTTTCTAAAACATATTCTGATATTTTCCCTTCCTTTTCTTTCTCTTTCACGATCCTCTTTTCTTCATACATTAATAGATATAGTAACAGTACAGTTCGAAAATTACCTCTTTAACTCATGAATGGTAATTTGGTAATTTTTTGAGGTATATGTAGTAAACCTAATAGCTCTATACCAATCGCAGTTTTTATAGCTATCATGATTGTGTTTGATGCAAAATGCTCATATATAAAAGGGGCGGGACATCAAGAAATAAAAAGGATTTCTCTCTATCCATTTCTTTTGTACATGTTAGTAGCTGGCATTTTTTCAAGTTGGCTTTGAAGATTATCACTGGACAAGGGCAATGTTCAATGTTTCTTTAACCACAAAATACATGTATTGTCTTCTCTTTAATAATCTGTCATCATTCTTGGTTAATTCAGAATCAATTACTCTAAAATCAAGAAAATAAGTGAATGAAGTCTGACTTATACTTTAAGTTGTGTGTCTGTGTGTATATTTGCTTTAACTTAATAACTTTGTTAAGAGATATAAATAAGACGAATGCATGAATGTTTTGATTGAACATTTATCATATGTTAGCACAATTAAATTACATCCTTAAAAGTGATATATATGTTCTTTTGGAAGTGATACAATAGTGAAATAATAATTCAAACACTTGAAAAATATTTATATACCAGACAGTAAAGTCACTTATTTTTCATACTTCTTTTTATTCCTTTCATTGTTCTTTGTTTATCTTAAAGAATGATTTGTATTTTGCTAATATTATATTACCTTTTTTAAGAGTACCAATTACAAATTCTCATCCTCTGTTTCCTAGAAGAATGGTAATGTTATTAGAAAAATGTAATACATTTGATTTTACTTGAATATAATTAATTGCAGCCCATTTTTTCCCTTTAAACAAAATCTTACAAAAGGAAAAATAAGTGACAGGAAAAAGAGTATGGTTATATCTGTGCCATGTTGTCTGAAATGTGATTTGCAGATCCATAGTCAATTTGTTCAATCTAAGGAAAAATTATTAATGATTTAGGAGATGGATTATTTAGCTAATTTATGTCATTGCACAAATATTACTTATTTAACTAATAAATTCATCAAAACTATGTTTAGAACTGTTTATCTTTCTTTGTTCATTTCCTCAAACAATGTGAATGTAGAAGCAAAGATATTTTCAATTTCTTGTAAAATTAAAACTTACTTGCTACTTACAAAGTTTGAGTTTTTCTGTTAAGACAATTATCTTAATAATTTTTCTCATGGACAATAACTGCAAAGAGAATATGACATAATTTGACCATTTCACATTTTTAAAGCATGTGAACTTTTAATTTTTGACTGCATTTTTCTTTGGATGTAGTATTCTGTTTTCTGTGAAACAAAAATACTTGGCATGCACACACATAAACACATATACACACACATATATATTTAATAAATAATTTTCTTAGCTTAATTACATTATATGTCAGATAAAATTGATTAAACTATATTTTTAAAAATTAAATGAATTAAAAATAGAATTAAACTACTTTTGAAAAAAGTCACACAGTACATACAGCAGTGACAGATCTGCCCCATGGGCAAATGGACCCGGGATAGCAGCGCTTTCTATTTAGTATTGCTCTTTTGGGTTTTTATTACAAACAAGTTGATGGATGACAGGAGGATGGTTGCAAGAAAGACTGAGCAGCCAATAGCCTGAATCCTTTCACTAAAGAAATGTGCTGAGTACCACTCTTGTTCTCACTTACTCTGTTCTTTCTCTAATTCTGCCTCCAGTCCCTGTTGATAGCCTCAGCTAACCTGCTTGGCTCCATGAATTGTCTTGGGTAGTAAGTAGCTTTATTCAGTAACACCTGGCCCAGCTCCCCATAAACATGCTCTAGATTAGAAAGATGACTATGTCATTCTCAGAGGAAGCTCTTTGAGACACTCTTCCTAAGCTTTTTATCTGGACCAAGTCAACACTCTTTTGTCATGAGTTGGGTGAAAAGAGCCCTGTCGCTGCCTTTCAAGAAGCAAACTGGGGTGATGGGGGCTTTTATCCCTCTGTCCCATCAGGTCCTGAGAAGCTGCGCTTGTGTCCTGGCAGATTCCTTATACCTCCTCCCCTTTTTTTGCACCAAACTCTAGAGGCTTCATCCGTGGTCCTTTTTTCTAAATCTCTACCTCACCTGTATGCCTAATATTTATTCTACCAGCTCTTGTATTTAATATTGCATATGGACTATTTATTGGAGGAAATGAAAATAAATCTATAATATATATTTTCAAAGTAAAACAAAAATTTAATAAATTGCTACCATATTTTTTTGCGGAGATAAAAGCTCAGTTATGAAAAATTATAAAACTTTCTTCATGTAATTTTTATAATTATTGCCCAGGGTCAGTCTGATATTGTTTTCATCCATTTGCCATTTTCATTCACAAAGACTTGCTGTATTTTTGCCTTCTTTTAATCTTTTAATGCCTCGTTTAAGCTCTACTGTTTTCATGCTGCTTCAGCTTACATTGATCTCCCTTTTTCTAGCCTCTTGTAGCCCTTGCTGATTAATACTGTTACTGTCTTTCAACATATGTTGTAATTAGCTAAGCTAAGAATCATTAAAAATAACTAACTCTGAAATGCAGTAAAATTTTATTTTACATTTTTTAAAATTTTGCATGATTTTTTCCTCTTCTATTTCTATTACTGTTGCTAAATGTTAAGGCTTGCTGTCATGAGCTTTTAATTAGGAAACTTTCCCCAAAGCTAATATTAGTCAACATTAGAACACATGGTGTTTTTTGAACTTTGGCATTAAAGGAAATTAATTCTTTACCCTGAATGACATCTCTAATCATCATCAGGCAGGAAATTTCTAGTTATATTGTTCTCTGTGTGAAATGTGGCAACAAATTACTAAATCATGGTCACCTCAGGTTATATGTCTTCTTTTTTTTTTTTTTTAGAACAACACTTTAAACAATTTAGTTTAAATTATGTGTCATTCTAATTGGAACTGGAGAGCAATTAACTTTTGTGTGGCAAAGGTCAAGTCCTTTTTTTTTTTTAACTCATCAAAAGGAATTTGTCAAGAGAAGTCTATAGCCTCATATAAATTACAGTTGTTGCTATTAATTGGTCTCTGTTTCAATTAGCTTATGAACTATAACTATATCTCAAAATAACAACTAGGAAATTTAAGAAGCAAGAACTGTGTTTTGCCACTTGACAGGACTTCACTTCTTAAAGGTCAAGATCAGTGCAAGTTCCAATTTAATAAATAGATTTTCCTCATTTTATTAAAAATGTTCAAGATGTATCTTTCTCACTTTAGCACCAATTCTCCTAAATTTATATTAATGAAAATTATTATGTTTATAAATATAAATATTGTTTAAAAATTCAAACTGAGAAAACTCAAAGATCTTATTAGCTTTATTCACTGATTCATGAATTGGGCAGTATCTCATCCAGCAGATAGGAGCTACAAGGAGCTGTACAGAATGGAAAACTTTCATAGGCAAAACAGAATAAGACAAGGAAGTTACTAGCAAAGAATGGATTGTTTCAGGCAGGGTCACCTTCTTTTGGGGAAGATAGGGATCTTTTAGGCAGATTTCCTCACTGGTGCCTACCAGGTAATTCCAGTTTGACTGGTTAACATTCACATTCCTAGTAGAGGCTAAAACTGCAATTAGGTTAGGTATTCAGTCTCCAGTTGCTGATGTGGAGCTTAGCACAAGAGACTTCATTTGGGGTCTATTGATTTTTAAAAATAAATACTTATTTATATTTATTTTAAATATTATAATTATATCATAAATACTATAGTTCATAAAACAGCCCTATATGTTTAACACCGGAGAACTAAATGACAATCAAGAAATTGCTTAAGCAGGAAGTATATTATGTTCCTCCCTGTGCATAATTGGATAATTCTCTAGCTCCATATAAATTATAATTCAAAGTAATTTTTTAGAAAACTATAGATCTCTCCTTTCTTTCTTTCCTTCTTTTCTTCCTTTTTCCCTTCCTTCCTTCCTGTCTATTTTCCTCTTATAATATAATATTAAAAATTTATAAATTGTTGAATTTTAGTGATATTTTAGAGAAATACCCAGGAGTTAAAGTTTTGTAAAACAAGGCATGAAACAAAATAACACAGAAATTTAATAGAAAAGGACCACCAGGTAAATTTCAGACATATTTGATAATCTTAAGAGAAGTTTGATTTAAAATTAAATATGCACATATGAAAAACAATGTGTGGCTTTGTTATACTGGTATATAAATAAATAGGCACAACTGTGGATGACTTATTATAGAGTAACACCATAAACATAGAGAGGCCAACATTAGAAAATGTTTCAATTCTGTTATATGCTCTTTCATATTTCTAATAAAACTCTTTACATTGTTATTTTAATAAGTTGTTACATTAGGAAATGTTTTATAGTTATAAGTTGATTTAACTTATATTTAATTATAATTATAACTACCATCATCCAGTAAATAATTAAACATTTTGAGGCATATAATTCAATCCATTTACTTCAAATATATATGGAGAATCTTCCTTTCATTCATTCAATGAATATATATTGATCGACATCTTTGGGCAAATCATCCTGTAAGGTTTAACGGTTAAACCAAAAGTTTAGGTCTCTCACCCCTAGCAGAATAGATAGATATTTAATAATAAACAGTTTATATATTTATTGCAGGTGTAATGTAGTATTTAATAGAGAAGTTCAAGTTTATAAAACAGTGTATAATAGGGATCTTAAGTTGTCCTACAGGTCAGTGAAAATTTACCTGAAAAAGAGTTGTTTTAATAGAGATCTCATTAATGTGTAAGAGTTAATTTTAAAATGATAGTTAGTGATGAATTGGGGGAGGGGGTAGGTTACATGTAAAATGATCCAGGAAGGAGAAACATGTGGAGTAAAATTTTCAATGAGTGAAAATACTCCATTTATTACGATAATTGATAGAAAGTCAATATGGTGGTTGAATGCTTGCAAGTTACTGATAGATTGATACTGGAATACACTAGAGAGGCAGAAGCCAATTATTCTGGGTATTGTAGGCTAGGCTAATAAATTATCTCTCTATGTTAAAACAATGGGTGGAAAATAGCTAAAGGTTTTGTCTTCGTCAGAATTCTTGAGGCAACTGACTTACACCTCAAACTAAAGTAAGCATAAAGAAGAATATTGATTCACATTACTGAAAAATCTATGATTTATAGATGAATGTGAAAGTCTGTATATACAAATGGACAACAGCCAGACCATATATAAAAATAAAACTGACCCACACACTGCAACAACCTTGCTAGGAAACCAACCCATTATCTACAGTAACCAGCCCAGGAAGCTGGCCTGCTATAAATCAGAATCACAGGAATCTAGATTGCTATTTCTACCGACAATCAAAGAAGCCAAGTAATAACTCCTATAATAATCCACACAAAATGGCCAGGATTTGATGAATCGCTGACAACTTCCCTAATTTTCCCCCAGTTCCAATTTAGAACCAACCAGAGAAAGCCAAATGTGTACTCCTAACTAATCACATAGGATGCCTCATTTGTGGATAGCCTGTCCACAGCTTCCCCATGCCAAAAACCTCCATTCAGGACACACTTGAAGCCTTCCCTTTTTCCACTATAAATCTTTCCCACTCCTCTGCCTGCCTTTGAGTCTCTGTTTAAACTCAAATTAAAAAGCTTCTGCAGAGCAGAAAAAAAAAAAATCAAAAAGACAAAGATACAACCAACTTAATGGGAGAAGATATTTGCAAACAATGCCTCAGATAAGGGGCTAATATCCAAAATATACAAAGAATTCATACAATTCAACAATAAAAAAATCCAATTAAAAAATGAGCAGAGGACCTGAACAGACATTTCTCCCAAGTAAACATACAAATGGCCAACAGGCATGAAAAGATGCTCCAGTACACTTGCTGTTAGAGAAATGCAAAACAAAACCACAGATATCACCTTACACCTGTTAGAATGGCTGTCATCAACAGGACAACTAATAACAAGTGTTGGAGATATTGTGGATATAAAGGAACCCTCATACACTGCTGGCGAAAATGTAAATGGTCCAGCCACTATGGAAAACAGTAAGGAGGTTTCTCAAAAAATTAAGAATAGAGCTACTGTATAATTCAGCAATCCCTCTTCTGGGTAGCTACTTGACAATTTTAAAAACATTTACCTGTAAATATATACGCACCTCAATGACCTTTGCCTGCTCTTATTTGGTTGTTCTTTGTTTATTTCCAAAACTGGTTTCAGGGACTCACAGAAGCTGTCAGTGAGTTCTTTTTCTCTTCATGTTTCCATGTTTTGGGTCAACTTTCTTCTATTTTGTTTTCTTTCACAAACAAAGATATCCACAAGCAAGTTAAGGAGAATATTGTCCTACAGATAGAAATCACAGATAAAAACTAAATACTTCTATATAGACAGGCCCAAGAAAATATCAAGGGTGATCACAGTCCCAGCTTAGAGTGCAAGTCCATTTCTAAACTCACAATAGCTTCCAAGAGGGTGATTTGTTTCTGGGTTTCATAAATTTTTCATATTACTGTATCTAGGGGGAAAGATGCCTAATTTCATTTTAATTTTAAGTTAACAACAAATTATATATATACACACACACACACACACACATATATACATATGTATGTACATATACACACACACAGATATACATATCTGGCCCATGAAATAATATATAAAAAATATGTTTACCTCAAATTCAGATTTAACTGGGCATCCTGAATATATAATGGCCACCCAACTCACGGGACATGTAAGGCAAAACCATATAATCCATGTAACAAGCTGTGAGCTTGGGCAGATCCAGAAAGAAAATATGCTAAGCTGAAAAGAAGTAATAGATGTCATTAAAATTTTTAAACAAGAGAGTATGTTCAGATTTGAAATTTGAAAGAATAAGACTGGTTACACAGAAAGTAGAGGGAATTGGAAAGAAGGTAGGATATTAATGAGGAGGCTATTGCAGCAAATGAGATGAAATGTAGGTAGTTTCAACTGAAATGATGGCATAGGGATGAAGACAAGTACATTAGACAAGTGGGGCAGTAGAATCAATAAAGATTTGTGATTGTTACTTTTTATTTAAAATGAGTAAATTTAGTAAGATTATAATTAAACTGTTAGACTCTAAAGGAACTTAGCAAGTGTACTGGAGGCAAGGTCATTGCACATTCAATATTATTTTTAAAAAACAACCATAAACAATTCCAAAGTGAAGTTTAAAAATGTAACATTTAGAGTAACATCATAATCACCATGATTAAAAATAAATAAAAGTTAGTTAAGATTTCTCCCACAGTAGTATAAAGCTTTTGAAAGTAAATAGAGAATACCTTAATGAACGAAGACATACAACCTATTTGTTGATTAGCAACATCAGTATTATAAAGTTTATATTTCCTCCTAAATTTATATATAATTATGATGCAGTCAGTCTCAATCAAAATCTCAGCAGGTGTTTTTGTGAAAATGTAGCAGTTGGTTCTGAAAAGGATATGGAAATACAAGAGCCAAATATAGGCAATGCAATATCGAAAAAGTACACCATGGTTGAATATACTCTGCTGGATTTAAGAGATATTTTAAAGTTAAACTAGTTCAGAGGATTGATATTGACACAAGGATAAACAAATAGGTCAATGAAGCAGAATAGTCTTGAAGTAGGACCAAGTATACATATGGCTACATTATTTAAAACAAGCTAGTCTTACAGAACACAGTTAGGGTTATTCTTTTCAATGTAGGGTTGTAGTTCAGTACTAGTTTAATAAAGGATTGGATAGCCATATGAAAAGCATGAAAAATTGACCTTTGCTTTCCCACAAAATCAAAATAATAATCTGGTCAGTAGATTTATATGTGAAGCAAAAGAAGAAATAAAATATATAAACAATAATATGAAGATATAGTAATCACATATATGTTAAGAAAGATACTTAAATAGGACACAAGAAATACTAAACATTAGAAATTAAAAATGTTGACATTAAAATTAAAATATTTAAATCAAAAGGTACCATTAGCAGAATGAAAAAATATGTTTAAGAATGATGGAAGATATTTGAAATACATATAAGCAACAAGTTTGTGTCTAACTTATTTTAAACAATTCCTATATAAAATAATTTCTAAATAAAAGGAAGATAAGAAAGTGGACAAGAGACTTTAGTAATCACTCCATAAAACATGATATCCTAGTGGCCAATGAAATATGAAAAGGTAACCATTCTCATCAGTGAAAACCAATTTAGTCTTACTGAGATACCCACAGGAATAGATTCAATTAAAAAGAGTTAATAATCTTAAAATTTAGCAAGAATTTAGAGTAACTGGCATTCTCAAATACTGATAGTGGGAGCATATATTTAATGCTTATAGAAACATTTATTGTTGCTTATTGGAATTGAAAATGCAAGCAAATTTTTATGACCTAGCAATTTCACTCTTAATTATAACAAAACAGAAAACCATATAAGGTTGCAATAAAAGTCACTTGCAAACATATTTGTAGAAGTCTTATTCATAATAATTAAAAATGTGAAACAACTAGAATGTTCATGGACAGTAAATTTTATATATTCATACAAGGTGTGTGTGTATCCATGTATTTCCTTGTGTACAGTCAAGAAGAAAGAAGAACTAAACACACATACAGATCTCATAGCTATACTGAGTGAAATAAATCATACCCACAAACATTTGTAAAATTAAGTTACATAAAGGTAGATAACAGGACAGATTAAGCTAAGATGCTAGAATTCAGGATAGTGAGAAATAAAGACCAACTAGTATTCCAGTTATTTAGTGTCTATTCCAGTCATCTCTTGTTACATAGTAAACATGGCAGTTCAAAGAGGCTTCTTATTTTTCTCCTAATTTAGGGGATCAGGAGCTTAGGAATGACTTGACTAGGTGGTTATCTCTAAACTATGTGGCCTCAGCAGGGTTGGCTGGGATTTGGAAAATCTACTTTCCAGATGTTTCCTTCACTAAGTTTTTCTTGCCCATCCCCACTCCCATTATGTCTCAATGTTCAGGGTCCTTTTACATGGCTTTGACTTTTCATAGTATGCTTGTTTCAGGGTAGTCAAACTTATTACATGGTAGCTGGCTTCCAAGAATAACTCTTCCAAAAAATAAGACACATAAGTTGCAACTCTCTTATGTCCTAGGACCAGAAGCTGACACCAGCTTTATTTCTCCCATATTATATTGGTCAAAGTTATGGTAGAGATCTCCCAAATTTTTTTAAAAAGAGAGTTTTAATGGAAGAAGAAAAATAAAGAAGTTATATTTCTCTTTAATCTACCTCACATAGGAGCACTTTGGAAGAGATGTGAAAAGTGTTTTTAGCTGTAATTTATTTTTTCATTGGAGTAATATTACATGTTTGTCCAATTTGTTATAAATTATTAAGTTATAGACTTAAAATATGTGTTGTGTATATGTACATATATATATGATATATATTTAAGTTTAAAAAGTTAAAAAGATCGGGTGCTAGAAGAAGTTAATTTTAATAAAAAAATATTCGATGGAAAATTTGATCAAGTTAAAACCTAACTTTAAATATGAAGAGATAAAAAAATTAAACTATTCACTGAATATTTAATGCCTTTAATATTTCAGGCATTTTGCAAAGACCTAGACATTTTATGTAGATAGGAGAGAGAGAAGGAGAGGAAGAGGAGGTGGAAAGGGGAAAAAAGAGAGAGGATGTAATACATAATGTAAAAATTCCAAGAAATTTAGAGAACATGGAATCAAAGAGGAAATGAGACTTGATTCTAGTTTCAGATGTGGTGGCAAGAAGCTGAATGAATTATAACATCTATTTCCTCTATGAATTCAGTAACAAGATTTGAAATAATAGCTAAAATCACAAAATTTGGTAAAATATATAATTGGAAAGATTTGAGAAGATCAGTGACCTACAAATAGGAAAAATTCAGTGAGAATTAAATCTAGGGACCTCATAGGAAAAAAATGGAAAACAGTGATAAAGAGAAAGTCTTGAAAACAGTAAGAAAAAATATGACATCTCAGAGGAATAATCTTCTAATGACAATAACTTCTAATTAAGAACCACACAGCCTAGAAAACAATACAAAAATGTCTTCAAAGTACAAAAAGAAACAATCTCATCCCAGAATTCTACATTCAGTAAAATATCTTTTCAAGAATGAAAATGAAATAAATATATTTTCTGATAAAGTAAATCTAAGAATATTTTGTTTTATCACCATATACACATTCATGGTGAAGAAAGTTCTTTGATCTTAAGAGAAATTGCATCAGGGATGAGCTCATTTTTTGGTTTGTTTGTTTTTAAATAATAAGCATCACAAAGGTAAATAGCCAGATACATATGAAAGATTAGGTTTCTTTTTCTTTAAAATCTACATAGCTAATGAAAGAAAAAATTGTAACATTGTCATATGGGGTTCATAATTTTGTAGGTTTACTATGTATGATAACTATGATATAAAAGAACCATGAAGGATGGAAAAGGATCTATATGATTGGAAATTTTTTATGTATTCTGTGAAGTGGTACAATATTACCTCTAAGTGGTATATATATCATGATATGTAGAAAACCACACAAAATATATAGGATACACACACACACACACACACACACGCACACACACATATATATGTGTGTATATGTATATCTAAGAATATATAGATATCTAAGGATACATAGTTAAAAGTTTGCAAGATATAGTAAAATTGAATTATAAAAAATTCAAAATATTTTAAAAAAATAGATAAGTAGAACAGGAGAGCAAAAAATTAAGGAAGTTAATTAAAACTTACTAGAATGGCTAAAATTTAAAACAAAACAAAACTGTGAGTAATGTATTGGAAAATATGTTAGATTACAAGTATAATGGTGCTGGGAGTATCATAGGCACTTTGGTAACCCATTTGGTAGTGACTGTTAAAGATCAACATATGAATACTTTTTGGCTCAAAAAATTCTCTCATATATCTATGAGAAATACTTAAATAGATGTTGAGCACCAAAAGACCTGTACAAGAATGTTCATAGCAATATTTATAAAGTTTCAAAGTGGAAACATTTAAACCTACATTGTCAAAAATTCAGTAATAGCAAAATTAAAACCACTAGATCAATAAGTATTTAGTAAGATTTTATTGTGCATATAAGAACAGTTTGTGAACTGGGAGCTTTCAAAGCAAAACCTGATAGGCAGCTCAGAGGCATGACATACATGACAGCTTACAAACTGAAAATGAGGAAGTTGTTTAACCTTTACAGTGATTGTTTATTGCAGTGGGGGTTTCCAGACAACAGGAGAGTTAAAAGTCATTATCTTATACCAATTTTTATGAAGATGATTTAAGTTTCTTTTATGATTATCAGAGGCACTTACAAGAAATAACTTAAGGTAAATTTTACTTATGTTCATGAAATAAGCTGGATTTAGTTTTGCTTATGTGGTTTAAATGGTTTTGTCTGCTCGGGGAATTCTGGTCTTCATTTTGTATTTAATTTTAATACTATCAACAGTAGAATAGATTAAAACAATAACCGAGGTTTATTCCTATAATTAAATGTGCTTTTGAAATATAAAAGAACATCACAGATGAATTTCACAACATAATGTTGCCTGAATAAAACCAGACACAAAAGAGAACATATTGAGATTACTACATTTATAAACTGTCCAAAATAGGATAGTAGTATTGAGGGAAAGTAATGACAGAGAAAGGACAAGTGAACGTGGATAGGGTGAATAGAAGTAGGTACACAGGTGTTTTAATTTTATAAAAAGATCTTTGAACTGTATACTTAATATATGTGCACCTTATAACCTTTATGCTAGATATATTTAAATAGTTTTTGAAAATATATCTCTACTAGATATCCAAGTATCTTGTAATGTAATTTCTCATTATTCTTGATACACCAGTAAGATAGTTTTTGTGAGGTGTTTTTCAGGGACATTATTGTATAGAAGAGAGAGGTATGAAGGTTAGTTAATAGTTAAAAATGTTATGGAATAAAAACAGCAAAAAGTGGTCAGTTTAGCTGACTTGCTATAATTATGTAATAAAGAGTAAAATTACGCAAATTGAATACATAACCAATAAAGAGACCCCATACATAATTTAGTAAACTACACATTTAGGGAATTATAGGCAGAAAAATAACAGGCTTTTTTTGTCCCATTCATACCTCAAATACAAGTACTTGTTAAGAGCCACCTATTTTTCAGGTATTCTATAAGCTAGAGAGACAACGATTTTTTAAACAGCTTTATTCTCTCAGTCCCTGGCTATATCATAGGCATAACTTACAGATGTTACCTCTTTTTCAATGCCTTATTTCCTTAGTCTTTATCATCATGGACATCATTATGGTCATATTTTGGTTAAGACTTGTTTCCTCTGATGAAATTCTTTTCTCCTCTACTAACTTGGCACCTCTTCTCTATATTTCCTTGAAGGAAAAAAAGTCTCTTGCATTTCTAAACCACCCCTGCAATAAGTTAATAATACATGGATCTGTGTGTTGAATCTCTAAGTTTTGAAATGATATCTCAGGTAAGCATGCTGGTCTCTAACATCCTTTTATATCAGCATCAGGTGGTTTTCTAAGTCTGTAGATACTGGAACCATCTATGCACTATTCAAAGCTGTTGTTTGCCTCTTTAGGCTTCCTCTGTGAGTGGACCCAGTCCTTCAAAGTAAAGGTAAGAGCAGGGAGGACCTTCTGAATGAAAGGCTACTTAAATTACTCTGAACTCTATTTAGTGTATTGGTAGAGGAACATCCATGTCTTCCTGACTTCATATTTCTAATATCAAAGGTTTTATGAAAAATTACATATTAGAGCCTAAATAAGAAAATCTGGTCACATGATGGATGGATTTAGGATTATTCTGACTAAAGCCTTCCCATGCAGAAGGAGCAAGAGGACAAGACTTGGAAGATCTACCTCGGCCCACAGGTTCTAGACAATTCATTTACAAGCAAGCCTAAGTTGTATTTCTCCTCCGTAGGATGGCATCTTTTTTTATATGGAAAACTCTACCCAACATTTTCTTCATTATTCCTCTGAAGGTGCAACTAACTAGGTCATTTATAGCCTTGCTCAAATGATCTTTTTTTTTTTTTTTCCATGAAGTTTTCCTCATTGTAATTTCATTACCACCAAGTGGGCTTCCTCTTACCAAGACAGTAAGGACTGGAATATGTCAGTCAGCTTTGGCCCAGTCTCTAACTATCAGATAGAAATGACACTAGGGTCTTGGCATCCGGCATCTGTGTAGTTAAACTGTATCAAACTACCCCACACCTTGACCTGTTCTCTCCCTTTAAAGTCGTATTCTCATTCTCTTTCTTTCATCTCCCTCCACGCTTGTCTCTTTCTGTCTTGTTGATCTGCAGCAATTTCTCCAAAAAGTGTTTCTTTAAATCTTTCTGTTTCCAATAGGTAAACATGATGTCTTTTCCATATTCCTGTTGTCTGTATTCCTCACTTACAAATAGTTCTCTTTAAGCAACAACAATTTTATATTATACTCTATTCTTAAATTATACTTCTATTTAATAGGAAGATTACATCATATAACAGAATCTATAAAAAGCAAATGTGTTTTTTAAAATAAGTAATTATTTCAGTCATTCAGTGGTTTAAGAGAAAATATTCAAATGGAATAAAAATATATTAAGTTTAATAAAACAAATTCAGTCAAACTAGACACAGAGTTCTGGCTCACATTTACCTTGGGTTTATGTTTGTCTTGAGATTCATTGTATACATTTGGATGTTATCCAGTTAGGGATACCCAATGCCCTCAACATCCTCAGGCACTGCTGTTCACTTCCATGACAGTGATTTTCCATATTTCTACCATAATTAAACACAACATTTCATGTAAATTTAAAGGAAATTTTTATTTCATTCAAGCTCAGATTGAGTTGGAGGCCACCATCCTAAACTATTGAGATTTATTTTCTAGAAATTGCTATAGCAGAATGTACTATTGGGACTATTTCACAGTAAACAAGTAGGACCAAAGCTAAATATTTCAACACATGAATGAAAATTCAAAAACTGTATAAATAGTGGATTATTTTTTCCTCTGCTTATGGATTTCACAAAAAATATTGTTATTCAACAGGTCAAAAGATTTCAATAACTATATTCTATAATCACATCATGTATCTTCATTTAGCTTGTAATCTGATCAAAAAATTCAAACCAGTTTGTTAAAACATTCCTAAGTAATAAAGAACAATGTAGGTAAAGCCATTACATTTGCAAATTTTAAACAGATATTTTATTTTTAATCTTAGAGTGGATTTGACACTAGATTTCAGATTAAATGCTAAAGAAAAAATAGAGGAGAATAGAATAAATAGGCCAGTTGACATGTTTTTCTTATTAAAATTTTTATGTTCTTCTGATGCTCTTTACAATATAGCCTAATAAGTTTTGAAATCTATTAACAACTAAATAAATATGTCTAAGAAATTTTGTTTATTTCTAATATACCCTGTGTTTTTTTGTCCGGTCAAAATAAAAAAAAAATGCAAAACTCAATGGACATTTTTATCTGGCATTCATAGGAAAATATTTCTTTAGCATTAAAAGTATTTAGAGATTTTCATTATCATAACAAGGAATATAAAATAATTAAATCATATCAAAATGAAGAAATTAAGTCTTTTGGTCCAATTGTATAAATTCCAGAATTGCTATGGAACTATTGAGTTAGTTGTTTAAGAACCTAGAAAGGAGAAAATATAAATTGCAGGAACAAAATTTCTGTTACACAGCACCATTTAACAATTTTTCATATACCCAATAAAATTTAGGATTGTTTAAAAAGTGTTTTCCATTTCCTTGGTAGGTAGTAAGATCTTATAGTTAATTCTGAATGGTTTCCAAACCTGGATTCTATTTCAGCCTACTCTACATCCCCAAGTTTTATAGTTTAGAGGGCTCTGCACACAAAATTTAATTGCTAAATGAAAAATGAAATTTTATTTGCACTTAGGCAAACAACTGCTCCCCGTTCTGCAGCAGTTTTGGTAATTTGCTTTCAACATGTTTTTTAGTCCAGAAGGTATAAGTGAACCTACCTACCTCTCTCTAAATTTCAAGCATCTAAACAGGAAGAATGAGGGTGGAAATACTGGATTCAAGCCAGTTTCAAATCTACCTATTTTTAGCTATCTTTTTTTTATCATTTTCTAATTCAATTCTGTAGTGGTCAGAGAATAGCCTATGTGTGTTTTCAATACTTTAGAATGTATCGATATTTGTTTTATGATGTATTTTGTTTTATGTTCAATGTGTAATTGAAGAGAATGTATATGTCACAGTTGTTGGGCATAGTATTTCATATTGTGAATTAGGTTAAGTTTTTTGATAATGTTCAAATATTTTACATCTTAATTGTATACATATAATGTGTATGTATCTATTTCATACACACACACACACACACACACACACACACATATACACACAAGTGTGTGTGACAGAATGTTAAAATTTTCAACTGTGATTGTAAATTTATATTTTTATACTTTAGGCTTCTTAAAAATTGCTTTAAGTATTTTGATACATACATACATACATACATAGATACATACATATTAAGGTTTGTTGTAACTTATTGATGAATTAAACTTGTTATCATCATGTAAAATCTACTTTATTTCTTATAGTATACCCTACCTTTAATTATACTATATCTAATATTCATATAACCACTCCAACTTTTTTTATTATTAACATTTATTTACATATTTTCTCATTTCACTTTTAAGACATCTCTGCTTTATATTTGAATTTCATTTGTTAGAAATAGATACTTAGGACTTCATTTATTTTTAATGTCTAATCAAGATAATATCAGCTTTTAATTTAAATGTTTAATTCAATTACATTTAATGTGATAATTGATATGGCTTGGTTTTAGAGTACTAGTTTCATATTTACTTTTATATATCTCATCTCTTTTTGTTTCTCTTTGCCTACCTGCATTTATATTAACTGAATATCTGTGTTGCCTTCTACATCGTCTATCGTTTTTTAGCTAATCTCTATTATTATCATTGTTATGTTATTTTAATTGTTAATTGTTGCTCTAGGGATTACAATACAAAGTCTTAATTTATTACTATCTTTACCTGCTTTTCAGGATTAATTGATTAATTCCAATATTTTATGGCTAATACTTTTCCAATTGACTTCAGTATCACTTTATAATGACTAACCTATATCAGGTGAATATATTCAATAACTTTAATATGTAAATTAAGTTGTAAGGAATATCATCTGAAGAAGTTAGTTGTGCCTTTACTGATTTTTTCTGTGCTGTGGAAAAACCCAAGAGGCTTTGCTTTTTTCCCAAGGCTATGCCTTTTACAACACAACAAGAAACAATGATCTATGTTCATAAAATATTTGTTAAAAATATTTCCTCAGCCTTTAATTTTTGAACTCTGGTTGTTACTACAGCATTCGAGTGATAGTGCATGGCTTTGTATTCAACAGCTGATTTAATTTTCTGCCAAATCAAACAGACAAGGAATAGAGATTTTGTTAAATATTGTACAGTATTAAGAGTTGCTGTTAAATCTTCCTGACTTGTAGGTATGTTTCAGAAGATTCCTGTTTTGAGCTGAGTCTTCTATGGCTCCAAAAAGGTTTATTTTCCTTTAAGTGTGCAAGAGAAAGAGACTTGTCTTTATTATCTTCAGTCTATACGGACCTCCTAACTGAAGGAAAGGAATTTCAATTATACTAATTTTGTGCTTTCTGTGAAACATTGTGACATTGAAATGTCATCCCTTTTCTTAATCTTTTGTGTCAGTGAATCTAAATAAGCCACCATTGTTTGTGCAAGATTTGTAGTCCTTTCATCCCCCAAAGCAGTTCTTGTACTTGGTTACTAGTCAACTGTTCTTAAAACAAATCTCAAGATGGTAAGGATTTTATACAGACCCATAATTATTTCTCTCTAAAAATCAGATTTTTCAGGGTTTAATGCTGCATTGAAAATACGTGTTTATCAAAGACAAACTCACCAATGTCAGAGAAAAAAGAACTCAACAATTAACAGGAATGAGCAAATGTGACTCTGTTACTTCTCTTTTAGTTATCTATAGCTGCCTAGCCTTTATCCATGCGTATAACAGGGAACATACTATTATATAGAAAAAGACAGACTACAGAAGTGGTAGCTAACCTACCTCCCAAACGAAATCAAAAGAAAATTTGAAAAAATTCTATCTTCACTTGCCAGTAGCATGGAATAAAAACAAATAAATAAAAAATGTAGAGGATACATAAGCTATTCTGATGGGTTAGATACCGTAGAAGTCTGCTTATAACAGTTAACTTAGATGTATTCTGTCTCTCAAATGTATCACTATATAATGGAGCCAAGCTGAGTTAATTGCCTGGTTTCCTCATATGTTTATAAATTGGGAAAGATAGGTGACATTGATGGAAGGAAAGGAGACAAAAAGAAAAGCAAAAGCTTTTTCAAAGCTCACTACTGTTTTTTTTTTTTTTTCAAAATATTAGTTTGAAAATAGTTTCCAATTATAGAATTCTCTTAATAGAAAAATTCATAATCAATTGTCATAAGTTGTGGTCTAAGAAAACAAAATGTAGTGTTAACAAGTGACAAGTACAAAAGATATTTTCTCCTAATGAGATTTATCTTAGAAGTAATGTATGCACAAGAGGATTTATTCTTTGGATACTTTAACTGTAGTTTCTAGGTCAGAGATTTTAAGATGTGTATATAATAGAACTTCCTGGACAGATAATGGAGTGAAAAGAAAATATCATGGAACCTAAGTGTATATAATAAAACCTATCATACTGTAATGCTGTCATTTTGTTGAATTAGTCATTTACATATTTAAATGTACATACTGTGTAGTGGTTTTTTAAGATAATTTATTCAACACGAGGGAGATTATTAGAATGGAAAAAAGTGGTATAGATTGAAATGACTCAAATGTGAGAAATGTAGATGCCTAAGTTCTTATGCTGTAATAAGAATGTTTTTATCTCTGTGATGTCTGAGATTTGGGGGAGAGAAGATTACAAACTTACATGTAGGCTTAACAATGTATTCTAGGCAGCATTAAAAATATATAAACATAAATATAAATAGTAAATTATCTTGTTATAGGCACATCTTCTTTAATGAGAAACAGTTTTCTATTTCCAGATTTTTCTGTAAAATACATAAATGGGTGTGTGCAAGATTTTCTATTTTGGCACGTGAAAAATAGTTGCATTTCAGATTGTCAAGTCCCCTTTCAGTGACCTTTCTTATACTCTATTTTCCATTTAGCTTTTGTGTTTTTTTGGCAAAGTTAAAAGCTAAAATGTTGCTGGTGGGAAGAAGGCTTTAAATTCTTATCCTGGGTCTTTTAAGCTATACAATCTTGAAAAATTACTTTAACTCCGAGCCATAGAATCATCTGTTCAAATAATAATAAATAGAATATAGTATGGTGGGCTAGCTGTGATAAATGAACACATACCCACACATGCACATACACACAGCACAAGTTCAGTAATACCTACTTATTAAATTTTGGTTTGTGTAATCTCTGAGGCCAATGCTAATTATATGTGTATTTACCAAACCTTGATTTTCAGATGCTTATAGATATTAAAATATAGTTTCAACATATGTGATATATAAAAGCATTTATATTTAGTAGAAATATATATCTGCATATTGAAAGCTAAACATGAGGATAAATTTTTAATTTTCATTCCCAGGAGTCTATTTATCTCAATTTAATTTTAATGTGGAGAATTTACATGGGAGGTGACTTTGTAACACAATGTGTTGGTCTGATTAAATTCTGCTTGCATGGTATTAAACATGACTGGCACTGGCATCCTTCAACAGAACTGTTCACAGAGTGACACGTAGGTCCTCCACTTTGTCCAGAGAGCTGAGAGAAAATTTTTTTGGAGGGTATGAAATATTCTATTTTATATTTTTAAAATAAAAGGCTCTGGTTTTGAAGAAAAGTAGGATAATTTTTCAAATTATACCTATTCTTGCTGTAATAAACTTCTAAAATAGCTAATTATGAAGCAGGTTAAGTTTCTACTCTTATAGCTTTTAACTAATTAGAAGATTATTGGACATGATATTTATATTATACATTTTCTGAAAATGAATATGCCTTGAAGCTTTATAATCCAATTATCAGTCATTTATTATGAATTTCCTCAAAGATTTATTTTAAATTTAAATGTTTAGATATCTGAATGTATTTCCATTATTTTAGAGTTTTCAATAAGAATTACTTTTCAAATAAGAAGATATAAAATAATTCAGTAATTTTAATTCATATGAATTAATTTTCATCACTAATCTGTTAGGTTAGAAATAAAATTATTATATTTAGAAGAATGTCATATGCTCATGCCTAAAAGTAATTCTTGGCAACTTTTTGCCTTTTATTAATATTAGCACTTTAATGTCACTTGATAAATGATTACTTTAAATCTTAGAATATTCTGTTCATATTTAATTTTTACTTTTTTCTAAAATTAACACATTTTAAGCAATACAATTAAATAACATATATAATATCTAATATATGATATATTAGATGCATACATATAGGTACTATATAATATGTTTGTATATATTTGTATATGTACATTAGACATTCTTACTTTCTCTTCACAAAAATGCTTTTATCTTGAATATGGCAAATTATAGATCATGTTTATATTTTCTTTACAGCATAAGATTCTATATTTATAATTTCCTTGGAGTGCAATATTTCCAAATCTAATGTAATTAACATTTTATAATATGTCTCAGTTTGTATTGAGACACTGTGTGTGAGAAGATACATTTCTCCTGCACAGTTCTATCTTAAGCATAGCATCAAACTCATGGTAGTGTGCATTGATACATTATATGTTTTTATATTGTGCTTGTGTTTATTGAAACACAGCTATGTACTGTTAGGTATTTTTGGCCAAATAATCTGAAATGATTTATGAAAACCAACTGTATAACTTTGAATTTTATTATATAACTACAGAAAATTAGTAACTAAATGCTTTTAAAATGGACCTTTCTGTAAGAAATAATAATCATGTGTATTTTATCAAATTTATGTTTGCAGAGACTGAGAAAAAAAATAATTTAAACACAGTCTCAAAAGTTTTATGTTAATTGATCTTCTCTGAATACATTTGTATCATCTTTGAGATCACTCAACTGACATATTAAAATTGAAAAAAGCAGATTGAGACCAGAATTTCATGTGTCAATATGAGACTCTTAGAGTTATTCCCTAGATTGAGAATAGAGTAATATCAGATGACAAGACATTTTTTTGTGATTGATGGCAAGAACAGTAATCAGGGGCACATTTAAAAAATTATTTCTATTATCTTTAATGCAGAAAATGACTTAATATATCTAATGACAAGTTCACCTTGGTGTGAAATGATCTTGAAAAAGGAGATGTTTTCTCTATCATTTTCAAAATATGTGAAAAGAGTGGGAGAAAATAAAGGAGTCATTATATTAATTAACTAAGATAACTATAAATAAGAAATATATGTAATTTAGAACAGTGTATACATAAAAATTCAAGAGATAAATGTTAAAGTTTTGTTGTAATAGATGTGACAAAGTTTTGGCATTTATACTATGTAGAGAACACTTAAATATTGACAAGAAAATAACTAAATCCAAAACAGAATTGAACCAGATACATACAGAGTAATTTTACTGTAAAGCAAGCTCAAGTAGTCAATACGAACATGAAACTGTAGTCAAGTTTACTGATAATAGAGCAATAATGATATATTACTTAATAGTAATGGAACTAACATATTATAATATACCTCTATATAATACCTATTTTTTGGCAAAAGTAATGAGGGGAAAAGGGGGCACTTACACATTGCCAAGTGGTGTGATGTTAGTAGCTCTTTTAGAAAGAAATGTGGAAAATGTGTTACATTTAAAAATACAACTCATCGATCTTATTTCAGAGAGTGTACTATATAGCAGTTGTAGTTTTTTCTTTTCTTTCTTTTTTTTTTTTTTACCAGAATACATACATAGAATTTATCAAAACCTTTTTTTCATAAAAGCAAAAAATATAATCATTATGGGAAAAGCTGATAGTGTGCTACTTATATTCTGTGTACTATTATGTAATCACTAAGCAGACTGATTTAGTATTAGTCATTATGAATAGGAGATAGGAGTATTTTCATAATGTATAACGATGAAAAAAAGTAAACTTTAGGAAATGGTGTGTTACAACTTACTGTTGGAAAACTTAAGGGAATGTCTAAGAAATGTGTCTTTGTGTTTACCTCTGAACACAGCAAAACTTGGTGTACGAACACAGAATGATACTGAGAATACAGCTAAGCTTGCAGTTTTATTCTTGTCCTGATTAGATGAAGGAGAACACAGAGAGAGAAATTTGTTGTGGAGCTACTCTAGTCTATGTTGTGTGCTCCCCTTTTTTTAAACTTTACCTTGCAATTCTTATTCCTTCTGTATTACTATTATTCGGAAATAACATTAGCTCTTTTGAAAGTTTGACTTTTATATATTCCCAGGTGGTTAATAGAGGAAACTATGGTGATCCCAGGACTTACTTAAGTCACAAGTTTTATGTAACGAGAAATTAAATTAGCTTTGACTCTCCTTTTGGATTTTCAGAGTACATATTCAAGTATTTTAGTTTAAATCATTCTGTCTTCTAGCTTAGGCTTTCTGAAAGTACTGTGTCAATACAAAAATTAATTGCATTATTTTGAACTAAGTGACTAGTAAGAAAATAATTGGTAACTAATTGTTAGATAGATCTTATTAAGTTGACTTGTCACTTGACTTTGGCATGTGATGAATACATGTTCACAGTAGAAATAATATAAATTTGGACTGAAAGTTGTAGAGAGAAAAAGATAGTATTATATGGCAGCAAAGGAAAAGTGAAGTGTGTAGAGAGTGAAATTTCCTTGACCTGATATGTTAAAACTATTTCAATATAGAATATATTATAAATAAGCATCGATTATAAAAAATTAATCCTTAGTATTATATACTAATCTCCCTATGATTAGACATTCCCAAAGAACTGGTCATATTTATGTCTTAGTTATGGAATGGAAATAATAGTTTTGAACCTCACTTACCTATTTGACAATTAATAGATATCACTATAATTATAAATTCATAATCCTTCTAATTCTTTATATGAATACATACTAAAATATAAGATATTTTACATATTATAATGTGAGATTTTTATTTTTATTCAGAAATTGTGAACAGAAACATAACTATTAACATCTTATGGTAAAAGATAAACCTAAAAAGGTGCTATGTATGTTACAGAAAGTATATTATTTTACTTGAAATTAGTACTTTTCGATTTCAAGAAATAGTAAGAATACAAAACATCATGAGTACGTGATTGCAAAAGTGATAAGTATTTATTTTATTAAAATAGTATTTTAAAATGTTATCATTTAATAAAATGAATTTTCACCTGCACAATATCAGACTGTGGAAAGGAATGGAGTATTTTTCTATTGTAATTCATTTTTACCACACTCTTATTCTACCTATATGTTAATTTAAAATCTGTATAGCTAAGGTCAGACTTTAATAAACCATAGGTTAAGCCACTACAAAGCTACAACCAGAGACGTCAGCATACCAGTGACATGCATTAGGCTTTATGTTCATCAAGAATGTATAATCTCATTTAATGCTGACTAAGGATTAAATGCATTCAGTGACTTGGAAGCAGTTAATCATACAAAGATTAGAATAGAATAATGTGAATTAATTTTTGACAGTTATTACTCACTTGTCTTTGATAGATCGAGCAAGAGAAAAAAGCCTTTAGCATTTATTTTGCTTTTCTGTGTGTAAAGATCATCATGTACAAGTACATTTAAAGTCAAGAGATTTCATAATTCCTAAATTGTGTGACAGAAACTTGAAAAATTCAGGCTTAAAAAAGCAAGAGATTGACAAAATACCCTTTAATTCTCTATAAATTATCTTGAGAACACTGTACCTTGAAGGTATTAAGTTTGTGATTTTTTTTTTTTGTCTAGTTTGAATGTTTGACATTTTAATGTTATATTCAAAACTATATTATACATAAAATATCAACATTTAACTCCCTATAAAAAAATCTGTCAAATGCTTCCATATATACCACCTTTATGTCTATATCTCATTTTCTTTATATCAAACATAAAGTATTATTTGAAATATTTTCATAATAATACAGTAGACAAAAGGGAATACCAGTGTTTTAAAGACATGATTAAGGAGAGTCATCTTCTCTTTCTTTCTCCATCCTTCTTTTTTTCCTTCCCCCCTTCCTTTCTTTCCTTTCTTTATTTCTTTAAATCTCCATCTCTTTATGAAAATAAAGACCAAAAAAGACAAAGAAGAAAATGAGGAGGGCAAATTTCATTACACCTGTTTCTGCATTTTCTGTTTAATGATGATGTGATGGAGAGAAATGGCATATTCAGACATCTAAGAACATTCTGAAACATAGAATTTAAATAGAAACTAAATGTATATTTACATAATTCAACCTTCATACTATATTTAAAGCGAATATATTGTTTTAAATCATTGGATAATTTTTTACTGACTGAAGAAATGGAAAGCCACGTGTAAATTTAGATAAAACAAGAAGATTCATATATTGTGAGGAATTTCTTTCATTCTTTAAAATTTCTGTGATGCTGTTACATTGTCAAAGTACACAAGTATGTGCTCAGTCACCAAGTAAAATAAATGAGAGAATTATTATAGGAACTCCACTATTACAATGATTCTGCATGTAAACATTCACACACACGTACACACAGACACAAACACACACCATACATATATTTAGCTGTCAGATCTTCTTAGGCTTCCCTTGGATGTGACAGTTTTTCAGACTTCCTTGTTTTGGATGACTTTGATTGTTTTGAGGAGTGCTGTAAAATGTCCATAAATTGTGAGTTGAATGATAGGTTTTTTTCATGATTATGCTATACACGGTTATCTTTTTTTTTTTGGAAGTAGGAAGACTATGGAGAAATACTGTCATTCTCACCATATAATATCAAAAGTACACAGTATCAGCATGACGTAACTGTACATTTTAAACCTTATCAGTTGTTGAGGTAGTGTTTGTCAGAAATCTTTACTGTGAATCTACTCTTTAATTCCCCTTTCCATACTGTATTCTTTGGAAGTAACTCATTACACTGCATCCCACATTTAAGGAAGATGGAGTTATGTTTAATCTCCTTGAGGGAGGACATTCTAAATAAATTATTTGGAATTCTGCACAGGATATATGTCTGTTCTCCTTCAGTTACTTATTTAGTCATTTCTTTATGTGGGTTTATGGATATTTATTTTATATTATGGGTTATGATTCAGTGCTAAATTTTTTTGTTGTGGTTGCTCAAATTGTTGCAGGTTTGGGCATTGCAATCTCTTTCAGTTGACTCCCATGTCCTTTTGACTTACTCTCAGTGTTATCTGTGTGAACATGTATGTGTGTGTGTGTGTGTGTGTGTGTGTGTGTGTGTGTGTGTGTGTTTACGTGCACGTGTGTGTGTTGAGCACTTTAGTAACTTCTACTACGACAAGATGCTTCAAGCTTATCCTGTAATTTTCTTCCTCTGTTCTAAATTCAACCATTTCTCCAAAGAGAGTGGTATTCAAAACTAAGATTGGATGCTAAGTGTACTCATGGCTAATTGGTGCCATTGTTTCTAGGCCCTTTCGACTAACAGAAAGAAGACATATGTGTGTGTGTATACTAACCTATGTGTATATGCATATCTCTTGCGTGTGACATATATTTGATCATCTGTGTCTACATTAAACTAAAGATGTGTTCATATCGATGTCTCCCGCTCTAATCCATTACCGCATGGATTACTCCACCTTCTCTTGCTGATCCGTAACCTCCCACTCCAACTGTGAGAAATTGGCTCTCACCATACATAATCCACTTAAGTTAATTTTATACATGTAGGACTGTATCATATTGTTAACCATACCCTTGTGGGAAACAACATTATCAACTAAAGTATAATAACTTTAAAGTGTTTGCCTTTAAAGACTCCACTCATTTCCAGAGTTACATAGTCAGCATCTTTTCCTTCCTCTTCTTTTACTGAGGTTATTTCATTCATTTGTAATACAGTTACATTATTTTGTTACAGTCTGTATTCCATCCCAGGAACCCCTGGTCTCCTAAATAATTTTTTAAATTTGTGTAAGCAAAGTTTATTCTGTTCTATAAAGTCCAATGGGTTTTGAAAAATGCATAGTAATGAAATATCCACCATTACAATATTACATAGAATAGTTTCACCACCCTAAAAATCTACTGTTTATAACTGACTCACGGCCCCTTCCCCCAACGCACATTATCGCTCCGGCACCACCAATTACTTTACTGTACTCATAGTTTTGCTTTTTCTATGATACTGTGCAATTAGAATCAAACAGTATGTATACCTTTTCTATAATTTCTTTAACTTAGCAATATGCATGCATTTATGCATGTCTCTACATGGCTTTATAGATTGTTATTTTTAATTGATGAATAACATTTCATTATCCTTTTACCTATGAGAAGACATCGTTTGCTCATAGTCTCGAGAGATTATGAATGAGAGTGGCAAAAAAAATATAATGTTGAGGTTTTTGTGTAGAATTAGTCTTCCAGTCAGCTAGGAAAATACCTATGAGCATAAATTGCTAGGTTGTATGTTAAAGACTATGCTTGGCTTTGTCAGAAACTACCATATTGTCTTCTAAAATGGCTGTACTGTTTTGCATTCTCACCATCAATGAATGAGAGTTTCCACTGCTCTGCATCCTCGGCAGCAAATGGAATTGTCAGTTTTCATTTTTTTAGCTTCTAATAAGTGTGGCATGGTATTTCATGAAAAGAAGTAATGTCTCTTAACTGATCATAAATTTTAAAAAAATCCCTATGTATTTGCTTCATATACTGCCTAAATAAAGTTATATTGTCTTTTTCAATTCTATTTTGTATATTCTTGCTCTTGATGATATGAGACATGACAGTATTCATAAGTTTCCCAAGAAAACAGTGTAAAACTTTATTAGGTTGAATCTTTACAAAATCTAGTCAAATTAAAATCGATATTATAATAATGTCTTTTTTTTAGTACAGCCTCATGCCAAATATCTAATTTCTCTATGGAGGGGTGAATGAATGTTTACTATCCAGAAAAGAACAATTATTTACAGAATCATTGAATGCCACAGATTTTTCTAAAGAAAATTAATTTAACATTCTAATTGATACTATTTTAATTATACTAGGGAGTAAGTAGATTCACTTGGATCTTATTAATAAAATTATCTTGGAACTTAGTCCATTTAATTCTCTGAATTTTATATCAAGGAAGGAATAGAGCGTTAATTCTCAGTTCATTATGCTGCAAAGTTGACTATTATAGATACGTAATTTAAAAAACAATAGTATAAAGAAGATAGTCTGGAAATAATTTTTCTAGTGTTTAAAATTGTACTGTTGGATAACAAAATATGGCATGGAAACACAAATTCATAAGGTGAAAAGAAGCTGTGATAGAGAATAAAAGTCATCAGAAAGTTAATATAAAATAATATGAATATATTAAAATTATAACTTAGAATTCATATTTTACAATTTATTAATATAAATAATTTAATGTAAATTATCTTCATAAGCTTTAAATTTGTAAAGAAAGTTCATCAAGACATTGAGGGAGGGGAGAATACCTTGCAAGAAATAAATCTAACTTAAATGTGTAAAGACCGGGGATACAAGTTTAAAGGATAACTTTATTTTTCATTTACATGAAATAATATTAAAAGTTACATAGAATTATATTCAGAAATTATGGTAGCAAACTCTTAGAAAAGTACAAAAAACAAACCAAGAAATGGCTAGGATTTCTGGGAGCCATCAGAAACTAGAAAGATACAAATAAAGATTCTTCCCTAGAGCCCAGAGAAAGCATGGGCCTCCCAACACCTTGATTTTAGGATTCTTGCTTAAGAACTGAAAGAATAAATGTGTGTGTGTGTGTGTGTGTGTGTGTGTGTGTGTGTGTGTGTTTTAAGACTAGTATAGTTATAGGCTGTGACTTCATATATTTGAGCCATTTATTATAATGTAGTCTTTTATTGAGGGAAAACCAATATTAAGAATTTTACTGAAAAGAATTTTATTGGAATATAAATTTGAAATATTAAATAGAATGTCATTTGTGTTCTGGCCCAGTGTTTTATTAACTTCTGAAGACATAGATGATGGAGATGGTGATGGGGATGGGATGGAGATGATTTATTGAGTTAGGTACCATATGTCAAGACCTCTGTTGAGTTCTTGACTTCTATTATGCCATTTCATATTATCATCTCCATTTTATATATGGTGAATATGAGTAATTTTTTGAAGTAGTTTTTTAAGTAGTTTTCCCAATATCTCATGAAACAGAGCAACATCTGAAACTTTTTCAACTCGGAACTTTTTCTTCTGATATATTTTTCAATCACTGTACTATCCTGCTCACCTGGAGAGGATGTGACACTCGTGGTTATTATAACCTCATGAGCATTATACAATGACAGAGTAGAAAAAAAAAATGGAAATATTTTTATAATATCATTAACATTGTATTTAATAGTTTAAGTAGTAATAAAATATAAAATATGATCAGAAATATGTCCCTGTTTATTAAGCATTTTATAGACCACTCTTAATTTACTTTTTCCATATTTTTCTTGAAAAAAAAAAGATTGGTTTTTAAATATGACACTAAAAACATGGGCAACAGAAGAAAAAATAGATAAATAGAACTTCATGAAAATTAAAAATGTATGTTTCAAAGGACTTCATCAAAACATAAAATAGTATACAGAATGGGAGAACATTTGCAAATCACTTATCCGATGTGCTATTTGCATCTAAAATACTTAAGAATACTTTTAACTCAATAATAAAAATAAAAATATATGAATTTTAAAATAGTCAAAAATCTGAATAAACTTTTTCTGAGGAATATTAACTAAATCAATATAAGCACATGAAAAGATGCTCATCATTAGTCACCAGGTAAGTGCAAATCTGAACACTAATGATATCATGTCAATGCCCACTAGGATGGCCAGAATCAAAAAGCAAGATAATAATAAGTGTTAGTGAGGATAGGAAGAAATTGGAACCCTCATATATCACTGGTGGTAATGGAAAAAACGTTCAGTCATAGTGAGAAAAACTTTGGCATATCCTCAAACCATTAAATAGGGATTTATTTTCTGACCCAGGGGTTTTAATTCTAAATATATACCCAAGAGAAATGAAAACATGTTCATGAAAAACTTACTCATGCAGTCAACAGTTGGAAACAACCCAAATATCTATCGATGTAAGAGTGTATAATCAAAATGTGGTACATTCATACCATGGAATCTTATTCCACCATACGAAGAATTAAGACTTGAAACATGCTCCAATGTCAGTCAACTTTGAAAACATGTTAAGTTTAAGAAGCCAGTTTCAAAAGCTCATATATTATATGATTCATTTCAAATAAATATCCAGAATAGGGACATCAATAGAGACAAAAAGTAGGTTTGTACTTGCTTAGGGCTGAATTGAGGGAAATGTAGGGATTAAAAGTGTGATGGCTAAATGTCACTTAGTTTCTTTTTGAGGTGGTGAAAATGTTTTAAAATTGTGATGTACAGATCTTATGAAAACTGAAAACTATTAGATTGTATGTTTCAGTAGGTTATTTTTATGCTATGTACATTATATCTCAATCTGTTAAAAAACACAATTTATTACTATTACATATTCATACAACTGAAAATTTATAATGACTGCTAACAACTCTCATAGAAATGCAAAAAACAATGAGATTTTTCATTCATTGTATTCAGTAGTATAGACCTCTAACCCTCTCTGAATATATGCATATTTTGTAGCTCAGTAATTCTACTCCTAGGTATATAACCTAGGGGATCATATACACATATCTCTAAGATTTTAGAATATATTCAATCAAGAAATTGGTATCAGGATGTATCATAATATCCAAAAAAGAGGGAAAAAACACAAATGTTCAGTAAGATTATAATAAATTAATAAATTGGGAAATATTCATAGCAATTAAATATAACAAAATAAATTAACAACTACATGTAACACACAGATGAATCTCAAGAACATATAATTGGTGAGAAAGGCATTTTGAAAAGTGATACATACAATATGATTTTATTTTATAATATTTAGCAAGAAGCAACATTTGACTGTATTGTTTAAGGATGTTTAAATATGCATAACTATTGAAAGCATCAAGATAGTTTTTACATGTGGACAAAGTTGAAAGTTTGTGAGAAAAGAACAAAAACACTGGGAAATTTTGGGATACTGTTACCTTTTACTTCTTGACCTGGGGGAAGGAGTTATTAGGGTGTTTGACTCAAAATTATACTTTTGATGATAATTTATATTTAATATGTCCTTCTTTATGAATGAAAAAATGTGACAGTTCTTGCAATTAGTAAGATGAAAATAGAGAAAAATAAGTCATTACAAGTATAAGAAGAATATATTTTCTGATATAAAAAAGTGACAAAAAGACTTTCATATAGGAGAATAGGACTCGGAGTGGTAGTAGCATGAAGTAAATCACCCTAAATGTGACAGGGAAGAGTTTAAAATGGGTTGTGACAAGAAATGAAGTAGAGCCACAGGTGCCTTTTGAAGCCTTTTAGAACTTGATCAGAGCTATTTAGAACCACTGGATGCTTTTCAGCAGAATGGAGAGAGACATTAAGATTAAATTTGTGTTTTTATGAACTCTGACTAAAAGATGGTCTGACAAACAAAAGCAATGAGACTGGAGGCAGGAACACATATTAGGATGCTCTTGCAAAACTTCAGTACCTGTCTGAGGCAGTAATGTCAAAGAGGGAATAGGTGTTTTTACACATAATCTCAAGGAAGTGGTGAATATTAGAGTGCAAAAGACAATGAAGAATGTCTATACTAACATTAAGATTTCTAACTTGGTATACTAGGACTCTCTAGAAGAGGAAATTTTTCTAGTTCATATGAATAATCCTCAACATGTCACCCAAAAACAAGGTTCAAAATTTCACGCTTCACTTATGACTCATTTCCCCACTAGTCTGGTTCTCAATTCTGTTTAACCTTTTACTTCATAGCATTTATTAGTTTATGTCATAATATTCATTTCTTATTATAAACATTTTTTGTTTTTTCTTTCTTTAATGTAAGATCATTTATGACAAGGATATATGCCTGCTCATTTATGCATGCCAATATCCTATAATGTTTCCTGGCACATAAAAGGGAATAGTTTGTTTGTTTGTTTGTTTGTTTGTTTCCAAATGCTTAAAGAATCTGATGATACCAGATATCTCCATCTTTTTTTCTTCCATGAATTGCCTTAAATGAAGGAAGAAATGGAGTCATGGGAAGTAAAGAAAAGTCTCCGCCACAGAAATTCCCACGTTAATGAAAATTCCTCAAGTATCAAATCTTCAGTGGTTTGAGATGTGTTATTTTAGACATTAATGATTTATTATTAGTGATTTTGGTGTACTATGTTTATAAACACATCACAGACAGACACTGAATATAGGTGAGGAAGTTAATAGTATTAGTTTTTTATTTTTTATTGAAACAGTTTATATAATATAAAATTCATCTTTTTAACCACTTAAAAATTTACAATTTATTGTTTATTAGTATATTTATAATTGTGTGCCTTTTTTACTACTATTTAAATCTATAATAATTTCCTTCACCCCCAAAAGGAGTCCTGAACTTACCAATTTCCCCCCTACCTCATCCTCTGGCAACTACTAGTATATTTTCTGTCCCTATAGGTTTGTCCATTCTGGAATTTCTTATAAATGGAATCATGCAACATATGGCCTTTTGCCTTTAGCTTCTTTCACTTAGTATAAAGTCAAAAAATTTCAGCTTGCCTTGACCATCTCCCTGTAGTATTTTTGTATTACCATATGTCCTCTAGTGATAAATTTTCTCAGTTTTTGTTTATGTTGGGATTTCTTGATTTCTCAATTTTTTTAAAAAATAGGATTATTTTTCTCTGTTATTGTCTGTGGGCAGGCAGAACAGAACTGGGATGATGGCTGAGCTCTGTGACATACTCATAAGTCAGTTTGCTTTGAGATTACCGACCACCATTCTTAGATCATACATAGCCTTGTCCTTGGGTCCAGTCTACTATCCACTTTGCAGGCAGGAGGATGGATAAACAGGAGAAACCAAGGGCATACATCAAGGGATGTTCCTGGAAGCTGCCACATAATTCTTCTCTGTACCCCAGCTTACCACTCCTACCTATAAGGATACTGAGGAGTATAGTTTTTATCCCTTGCAGCCATGTCTCCAACTAAAACTTCTAGTATTAAGTTGGAGGGAATGAATATTAGTAATGATTAACAATCTTTTCCACATATATGGATTTTTAAATAACTCTAGGATAGTGTTCCCCACCCTTTTGGCACCAGGGACCACTGCTCCTATGAGAATCTAATGCCTGATGATCTAAGGTGGAGCTGAGGTGGTGATGCTAATGTTGGGGAGTGTCTGCAAATACAGATGAAGCTTTGCTCATGCCTCCACTGCTCATGTCCTGCCGTGCGGTACAGTTCCTAACTGGCCACAGACCAGCACTTGTCTTCCACCCAGGAGTTGGGGACCCCTACTCTAGAAGAATATCAGGAAATCAATTGCTGTGGTTACTTGGGAAGGGGGAAAATTTAGAACAGTGTTGATAAGGGTAACAATGGCTGAGAAAGTTGTCATCAAAAATCTTGTTACACATGTTGATTTGTGAAACATATTTGTATTATCTATTTATAAACTTAAATTGATTTCAAGAAAATCCCCTCACTAAAGATTAAAAAAAATAATAAAGAAGAAAAGAAAATTAATGCCAGGCAGTCTCAGCTTTGGTAGAAACCAAGGAGTATCTTTTGTCCAAGCTTGGGTCAGTCCATCACATGAGGCACATATTCCATGGAGTTCAGTGGGCTAATGGCTGCATCACTTACAATGACCTAATCAAAAGAAGGTTTAACTCAGGATGTATTAGTTTTCTATTACTGTGTAACAGCTACCACAAAATTAGCAGTTGAAAATAACCCTCAGATTTTAGAAGTTATTCTCAGGTCCTAGGCATATGGCCCTCTCTACCTCAGCAATGGAGAACATGCCTTGCATCAGATCCCACTCATGCTTTGCATCTCTCTGATGTCTCTTTTGCAACTACCTAGGGAAAAATCTGTGCTCTTAGAGAGCTCATGTGATTAGGATATGCATACCCTGGTGATCTTTCTTTATTAAAGTCAGTTGTACCATGTATTATACTATATATTACATAACCTATTAAAGGAGTAATATTATGTTCACAAGTTCTACCTACACTCAAAGGGGATGTGATTATCTCCTTTGTTTTTGAAGAATACTTTGCCAGATAAAATTATTGGTGGAAATTGTTTTCTTTCTGCACATTGAATGTTATCCCATATTGAATATGTTAGCTGTTAATCTTATTGCAAGTCCCTTGTATGTGATGAGTCATTCTTGTTGCTTTTCAGATTCTTCCTATAATTTGACTGCGATATGTCTCTGTGTAGATATGAGTTTTTCCTACTTAGAGTTATATGAGCTCCTTGAATGTGTATATTGATGTTTTCCATCAAGTTTGGGGCATTTCAAGCAATTATTTCTTCAAATATTTTTTTTTCATATGTTGGTATGCTTGATAGTATTCCACAGATCCCTTAGATTCTTTTCATTGTTAATTCTTTTTCTTTCCTCAGATTTGATAATCTCAGTTGACCTGTTTTCAAATTTGCTTATTCTTCTGCCCTAATCTGCTCAGATCTCTTGTTGAACTCCTCTAGTTATTATTATTTTTTTAATTTTAGTTTTTGTACTTTTTTAACTCTGCAGTTTTTCCATTTTTATAATTTCTGTTTCTTTATAATACTATTTGGTGAGATATGTCATTAGTCATAATTTATAATTTGCTTTTAAGATATGCATTACCTTGCTTCTTTAGACATGGTTTCCAACAGATCTTTGAACATATTTAAAGTAGCTAATTTAAACTATTTGGAAAGTAAGTCCAACATCTGTGATTTCTCAGGGATAGTTTTGTTTCTTTTTTCTTTTCTTTTCTTTTTGTTTGTTTGTTTCTTGATGCCTGAGCCATACCTCCTTATTTTTTTTTCATGTCTTCTACTTTTCTGAACTGGCCATTTTGAACATTACAATGCGGCGACTCTCAGAATCATTCTCCCTCTCTCTTTTGTAGTTATTGTTTATTTGTTTAGTGATTTTTCTGAACTAGTTTTGTAAAGTCTATATTTTTTGTTGCATGTGAGTAGAAAAGCCTTGCTTCCATTCACTTAAAGGCCATCGAATGACTGGACAGAAATTTCCTTAAATGCTTGGAATAAAAAAAAAAAAAAAATTCCCAGTCTCCCTGTTGGACATGTCTTCAACACATAGCCAGACAGATTACAGCTCTGATTTATCCTTCAGTTTCTGCTTTTGCATAGCCTCAAGGTCAGCCAGAAGTAAGATATTAGAACTCCCTTCCTATGTAGCAGGTCCTTAAGTAACCTTGTTTCATTCAACATTATTTTGTTATAATATTGATGAGATGTCCTAGGAAATTAACTCTTGTTTATACCAATTAGCATATGGTACAATTGGGTTCATTATGTGTCATTTTGCTTAAAGTTGCAGAATCAACCTACTATGTTAAGTGAGGACTTACTCTGCATGTTTTCATCAAACACCTCATGAGTAGCAGGTTTTATTGGGCTTATTCCAGTTAGGTATGATAAAGGCAGTCCTTCTGAGCCAGTCTCCCAGGGAGCCACCAGACAAAACAAATAATCATGATTCTTTGAAAATGAGACTCATTGTGTTCTTTCTGATACTGTTACCGGAAATGCAGGCTGTTCATCGCAAGGTCACCACTCAGCTGGGGAGTGAGGAATGGGATAATGGGAAGTGAAAATTCGACAACACTTAATTTTTTCCCCACAATTAGTTTCCCAGGTCCAAAAGCTTGGTTCTTATAGTTTCTGCTAATTTTTTTCATTACTTTCCTGGAGGGGTAGACATTTGGAGTTTGCTACTTTGCCATTTTCACTGATTTCCATTAATGTATCATCTCAGCTTTATAAAGGACAAATCTAGACCAAGTTATATTAGTGCAGCCTGCCAAAGCATCATGAAAAATGGGCATTCCTGTTTCTTACTTGTAACTCACACCCACATGAATTGGAACTTTCAAGTTTGCTTTATTATTTATATATTTTTTAAATTTAAAATTTGTACTCTATAAATAATAGTCTTTACACTTTAGAATGAGATTGTTTTTTGCCTATGGCCATGCCACCCGTCTGATCTCGGAAGCTAAGCAGGGTACTTGGATGAGAGACCACCTAGGAAGACCACTTGCTGTAGGCATAAAAAATAAAAAAAAATAAGGGATTGTGAGCTGACAAGGTCCTTGCAGTCTGTGAGGTCAACCAAGAGTTTCCCTGCTTAAAAAAAAAAAAATGAATTAAAAAAAAATAGAATGAGATTGTTTTCAGTGTTAATAGTTATTCATTTTTAGTTTTAATAGTTCTAATTGTTGAAAACCTTTGCTCAAATAAACAAGAATGGAAGTTATTTTCTTATGACAATATTATTTGTTTCCCCAAATTCTTTTCAAACTCCAGCCTGTAATTCTATAGTGCCTTATAATCATTTAAAAATTATCTATCAGTTTACAACTTGATTACATTCTACTTCTGGATTTTTGAATGCAAAAACTGGAAAACACATGAAATGCAAAGAGATGTATTTATCCAGTCAATTAAGATTGCAGTTTTTTAAACATGACAACTTTTTTTTGTCTGTCCCCATGAGGTGCAGTGCATGTCAGTGAGATTCAGAATAGTTGAGTATTTTGTTTTGTAAAGTAGGGGATGCTTAATTATAGACGAGGAAGTGAGAGAAGAGCCAGCATAAAGTCTTGGATATTATTCGGTGGCATTGATTTTAAGATATAATGAATAATACATAAAATATAGGGAAATTGATTTATTTAAATTTGACTATGTTTTTGGGTCACAAAGAAAGTTTTTCTGTATACCAACATTAATGACTACTACTATAATCATTATCTTCTAGTTGCTCTATGACTGCCAAGAAAAAGACACACTCTCTCTCTCTCTCTCTCTCTCTCTCTCTCTCTCTCTCTCTATATATATATATATATATATATATATATATATATATATATATATATAAAGTAAAGGCAAAAGGTTAACCCTGTTAATCTAGAGAGTAAATAAAAACTACACACTGCAAATATGTTCTATTAAAGATTTAATCTCAGACAAAGAAAAATTATTACCTGGTAAGCAGCTGCCAAGTGGAATCATTTTTAGTAATGCTACTCCTCAACTATCCAGCCTAAGTCTCAGTTTCTGTCAAAAATATTAATCATAATTTTGTTTTGGAAAGTCAAGATATTCAATTTGGAAGTGTGATGCCAGACTTCAAAATGTAATTTGGCAATATCACTATTTTACTAGTGAAAATATACTGCTTTATTGATTTCTGTTTTAATTTTAATCTTTTGAAAATAATCATATTCTCTTGGAAGGACATTAATAAGCCAGGGAAGGAACTTATCACATTCTCTGTAGTTATCATTAGACTGCAAAAGGTAGCAATATAGTTTCTATAGAAAGATAAACTTGGAACTTCAGTATATTGAAGAGAATATCCAAAACTGAGAATATTTGTATGTTATTATTCAAATAATGTCTTTGCCATCACTTCTTGAATAAAAGAGTTTCTGATTATTCATAAGAAAGGATTTCAAGATTAAAGTCACTATTGAATGTGGCAGAGGTTATCTGACTGTTGTGTCTTGAATTTTGTCCCCCCAGAAGACATGTTGAATTTCTGCCCCCTGATACCTGTAAATGTAGCCTTACTTGGAAATAAGGTCTTTGCAGATTTAATCAAGTTAAGGTGATATACTAGATTACAGTGGACCCTGATTCCAATGCCTAATTTCCTTATGAGAAAAGAGAAATTTGGAGAGACAGAGTCATGGACTGAGAGAAGACCATGTGAAGACAGAAGCAAAGACTGGAGTTATACTACCACAAACCAAGGAATGCCAAGAATTGTCAGTACTCACCAGAAGCTATAAGAGGCAAGGAAGTATTTTCCTTAGAGCTTTTAGAAAGAGCTAGCCCTGCTGAAACCTTGATTTAAGACTTCCAGCCTCCAAAACTGTGAAAATAGATTTTTGTTTTGTCAGTCACCTAGTTTCTGGTAATTTGTTCTGGCAGCTCTAGAAAATTATACATTGACTGTTTATTAGATCTGTATTCTTTTATTCTTGGGCATGCAATTGGACTTTCTCACTCTGTCTTCATTTTAGTCACATGACTGAGTTATAGCCAATGGATTATTATAGAAATAATATATATCACTATCAGATCAGATAAATATTTTTTATAGCCAATTTCCCATGTCCTTTTTTGTTCTGGTTGATAGACTCCAGGGCAATCTGTGGGGCACGTGTTGGAGATACTAGATCCCGTATCAGCCTAGGCCCCTCAAAGTTTCCAGCAATTATACCCTCTTAACCTGCTGAGCAAACCAACTACATTTGGCCATCATCTTAGCAAGAAATGACATTCCATTTTATTATGTTACTGAAACTTTTGTGTTTTATGCTAAATAATCCACTGGAGATTTGAACTGTTAAAGTGTAGTTATACAGACTCGAAGTATATAAATCTATAAACAATGTAAACTAAATATATCAATATTAAGCATCAATCTTATTAAACATCAGTGGCTTATAACATCATAAATTATAGACAACCAGATATTTTTTGCCTCTTGCAGTCCTATTATATAATTAATCAAGTTTGAGTCTTGCCAAGGAAACAAAACCTAAGACCAATCCAGTTCTGGATTCAAGGGTCAATTTGCACAAAATACAGAGAACAAAGAAACATGTCGAATGCACCAATATATGCAATCAGAAACCGCAGAGTATGGAGAATACTACAGTTCAAATGGCCCAGATTCATTCAGTGTATTTTTAATAATTTAAAAAATCACCGTGCTGAGCAAGTAATCAATTTTATATAAAGGTATTTGTCTTCTGTATAAAGCATCAGAAGTATGTAGTGAATTGCTAATACAATTTATCTTTGTGAGGATGGAATTACAGATAACTGAATTATTTGAATTCCATTTTTGAATTCCAGAAATTATTTGAATTCTATTTTTAAGCACTCCCTAAATTGAAAAAAACTAAAACTTTTTATAATGTATATTAACAATAACTAAGGCAACAATAAAACATTTTTTTCCTGAAAATTTTAGGGTTGTAGCTAGTTATTGAATCTGTATACATATGACCAAATAAATGCGGGGAGATTCAAACTTCAATTATGTTTGTGAAAGTTACTTAGTGTTAAAATTCAGTCTGTCAGCATGTGGTAGATCTGCTGAATTAAACCACATTTTCCACCTTAACAGGTTAATTAGTGCTCATTAGCAAACTCATCCATTTTGCTGTTCTTTGGCAGGCAGCTTGACTCTTCTGAATATTAGACAGATGTTATCTCCTAGCACTGCTGGAAACTCCGTACAAAAGAGTCTCATATCATTCCTTTTTCAAAGGCCCTTTGTTCCTAACCGGTGTATCTTCTGCCACCTTTGGGATGATTCTTTGGGTACAATTTTTAAAGTTTTTAAAATGATAAAACGTAGTAACAGTGATAAGTAATTGTTGATTTGTTTGCATTATGTAAACCACTTCTTTTCCACTATCCTCTTTTATTATTCTCAATTATCCTCTTATACGCTTTATTATTTTATTGTTAAGGTTGTTCGTTCAAGGTCATACAATTAGAAGATGTTGCGGGCTATAGCTTCAACTCAAGACTTCTGAATACAGTTGTTTATCATTTATACACATACACACACAGACACACATTCAGAGCAAGTCTTCTTAATAAAACTCCGTATTATTACATTTGCAAAACTACAATATATATCAGAGAGTCAATTTCAACATATAACCATGATTCAAGTTGGTCAGTAATATGTACCAACTACTACTGTTCAAGATTCAGCAAATGTAGTAGTCAATTATATTTCTACTTTCATGTAGTCTACAGTCCTTAGATGAAAATATGAGAATTTATTTTTTATTCACATTGCTATATACAGATTTTGTTTTGTTTCCTTAAGACCATAATATTAAACATATACTATAGAATAGAGTCTGAGAATAGGTACTAGAATAAAAAAAGCCAGGTTTCCACTTTTCTACTTTTCTTTAATACAAGTATGATTTTAAGTAAGTTATTTAACTTTTTGAGCCTTATTTCTCTTATCACCAAAATGAATTATTTTATTTTGAAAGAAAATAAAATGAAAGAAATGACACAAACAATATAAAGCACTTAGTACACTGCTTCCCACAGGTAAGTGCTCAATAAGTGTTTGCTACAAAGTTGTTATCTCAATCAAGAGGCTGGATTTAAGTGCTTATCCAGTACTTTCTAGGTGTTATTTAACTAGACATAATGTTCCTACAATAATCGATGACCCTCAGAAAATTCAGTGCTACAAATGGAAGCACCTAGAAAAACAAAAAAGAGGACTGTAGGGGTGAGCATTAATTAAAAGGTAATTCTTCCAGGTTGATTTTGAAAGTAAAGGTCAGAGAAGGAAGTTTCAGTCTCGCTGTTCCTGTATATGTGGTTTACATTCTGATGTCTATTTGCCACCTGATGAAATGAATTAGTATACTCAACTGACTAGTAAAAACTTTCATATTCATTTAATATACATTTCTCTCCAGATGAATGACTAAGATCAAATAAATCAGTGTAATTCACAGCATTAATTGATAAGTGGATACTTCATACAAAATGAGGCAATTAGCCTTTTATGTTATTTAATACAATATTGTTAAAATAGACTATTCAGAATTATAGTATAATCCTAAAAAGTATAAAAAAGTTTAAGAAGGCATTTTGAGAAATTGCATATAACAAAACCTATGAACATCTGTGACACAGATGAGAAGTGAACAAATTGAAACATAAATTTTCCTCGATGGGGAAAAAAGGAAAAATTAAACAGATACCAGTTCTTTCCAAGTAAATTGATAAATATCTTAAAATTTCCCATGGTAGTTAATTTTGAATATGTAATTTTTACAGTGCATTTTCAATGTTAAGAATTTAGTCTAAGAAGTTAATTGAATCTGGAAGTAAATGTGTGTATGTGAAGTATATCTATCAGAACAGTCCATAAAAATGAAGTAAATATATAAATATATAAAAACATTAGCTATTTTTATAAGATAAAATATACTATTATAAAGGATACATCATAGTATGCCATATTTGGGAAAAACAAAGCATTTATATATATTACACATTTAGATGACTAGATATCTGTCTATCTACCTGTTTGTCTAAGTACCTATCTATCTTTTAATCTATTTACATATGTACATATATATATATATGTTATATATATGTATATATAGATATGTCATTTATATAGATATGTGTATCTAGATATTGAAAAAATTAAAATGAATATGCTAAAATATTAACTCCTTTTGTTAACACATGGGGTATTTAAAATTATTTTATTATAATTTTCAAATCATTTACAATTGTTAGATATTATTTATGAAATTTCTGTGTAAGTTTTGTATAGAAGCTTAATTATTCCACTGATATATCACCTCCATTATTCCCAAAGCTCCTGCCCCCTTGTTTGTATACTTTCTTCATGTGAGGTGCCATGGCTGACAAAGTGTGTGGTTCTGTTTTGATACCAGATTATCTTGCATTCAACAGAATGCAGATAATGAATGCAGGGAAATGGATGTTCCATGAGAGCAAAGATTTTGATTTTTTGATCAATACTGTATCATTACTGACAAGAAGAGTGTCTGACTCCAGGTATACATTGAGCAAATATGTCAAGTTAATTAAGCAATTACTAGAATTGACAAATGCATGCATTGTTCCTGCCTTGAGAGTAGAACTAATTATTTTTTCAACTCTAATTGAGATAAAAATGAATAAGTCATGGCTATCCATTAGCAAATAAAGTTATCTCACTGACACCAATTTGAGTAAATAAAGATCTTTAATTCTGGACTTAAGAGTAGTAAGCCTAAGGAGTCACTAAGCCTAAGGATTTTAAATGATTGCCAGCCTTTTAAAGAGTAGCCGATCCCAATGAAACAGTTGAATATAATAGACTCCTGTGAGTAAAGATGCCCTAAAAGCATTGAGTTACATCTGAGGGTAAGAAGGAAATCGTGCTCCATAGGATGTAGAAGCTTTAGAAATGGAAGGCCTGTGCGGGAACTTAAAAGTTTCCCACATTCCCTAGATTTCTGATATTACTCTCAGTACCAACTGATGATCTGTAGAGATAGGTTTAGAGAAACAGTGTAATTTTTAATGTTGAAATAAGGTCTGGTTCTTCAGTACAGCAAATAATGTTGCCTCTCTAGGGGCTCTGATCCTAGTCAGAGGATGCTGAGAATATATCTTTTCTCAGCTTTGTGTGCATATGTATGTGCATGTATATGTGAGTCTTATGTTTTATGCATATGTGTGTATGGAATATGTGTGTTATATTTTATGTGTATGTATGTGTATGGAGTATATTTGTGTGTGGGTGTGTGGGAGGTATATATCTGTGCTTGTAATGATATTTCATAGAGCCTGTGAAAAATACTGATCATGCATTCTTACTTCAAGAACTATACACCTTCAAATTTTTCCCTGGGAACTTTGTCATTCTAGAGCTAGCACTGGCTATATTTATTTTGAATAAAAATATTATAAAGCCATGCAGAAATCCTTCCATTTGATTTTCTGCGTTCATCCTCCAACTTTTTCCTTCTTGGTTTTTCTTTTTTTTTTTTGCCTCAGTAGGTGATCTCCATGACTAATTACATCAATGGGCTCGTATGCTCTCTGTTTTCCAGTTAGGTCCAAGTATTTAGTTCACTAATTTCTCTCTTATGGATTTGACTTGGATTCATTGTGTCTCTTGGGCAGAAGGTCACTTGTCCTTTCAAGTTAGGTTATTTCATTTTACTTTCTTACTCTAAATTCTAGTAACTGTGCCTTCCCCCTGTTCCTCCAGAATTGCAGGCAGTCACAATGCCACTGCTGTTAGCTTTGGGTTCTTGCATTAATCCTTATGGTTACTCCCGCTCTACTCACACCTTTATAAATTGGCCATTTGTAATTATCCTTATTTATATTTTATTTAAATATAAATGAATTATATTTATTTAGTTGTGATTGTGATTGATACATAATCAAGAAATGTGAACTCATGTTGAGTTGCTCAAATATTTAAGGGAAACACATATTCAAGCCACAATACTGAAACAAACAGGATGAATCCATAGTATAAGAGATCTCAGAATTGCTCAAACTATCATCAATAGTATCTTGGGATATATTATAGGTAGAAAGCAGAACATTTAGAAAACAAGTAGTTGTGGAATTTAGTTACTATGGCAACTAAAGTGATTTACAAAAATAGTGGATTCACCTGATTTCTTCTTACTATTCTAGAGAGCAAACACAGAGAAAGAAAACTTAGGAGTTATCAATATACAATTAAGAATATGCATAGAAATCAGAGATATTTATATAAGTTTTGAGGAGGTCTCTTAGCTTCTGTAATGACAAGGCAAAACTCTTAAATTGAGAAATGCGTTCATAAACCTTGCATAGTTGCAGCACCAGTTAAATGTACTATTCCTCCAGGCATTTTGTGCTAAAGTCTTTACTCTGCTGGGGAAGAAGTGGGACCCCAAGAGACAAGATGGGAATTTGGGGGAAGATAGGGATGAATTTAAGAATCTTGAAGCTCCATATTTTCCTGAATTTCCTTTGTCCACTGCCCCTCTCTACACAGGGATCTAATCTCTGCATACAAACATTTCAGTGGCTATATGTGGGGCAATTTACCCACAAACTGAGTCCTATTAATCTTATATGCACCACACTTTTATTGCCCTCAAATTCCTCATGAGAGTCAAACCATGCAGCACTAATGGAGAAATATAAGTCCTTGATCCCTGAGAAAATCATCTTGACATTGAAAGAATTATAACATTTCCACAGTCTGTATTGGCATAAGACTGTAAGCATTTGTGGAAGTAACTCTATTGTAATAAACCAAAGGAAACATAATAAAGACTTGATTTAGTCAAATATGTTGAAAAGCAGGAACTCATTATTTGAGTTTTAAAGTATTGATTTGATTAATGGAAAGTAATATTTGTCTAATAGATAGTTTATTCAAAATGAGGCTCAATGATGACATTAATAAAATAAAAATGCTAGAATTCTCTTGTGATACTAAAAAGAATCGAATATGAAGCTTTGGGAATATAGGAATGTGAAAAGGATCTATTAAGTGCACATCGCTCACCTGCCCTTAAGAACACCTCCCAGCAGTGCCTCCCATTTCCAAACGTTAAGACCTGAATTTTAGAGGGATGACTCCCTAACCCTTGAAAAGCTCTGTATATCAGAGATTACTGAGGGTGATAATATAGTAGATACAAGTCGTGAGAATAATAGGATCTAGAAATGTAGAGAGAGGCCACTTGGCGATAGTTAACCATCAGGGAAGCATGAGTGCAATTACCACAATTAAACTATATTAGCATAAAGTTAATTAGGTGTTATAAGCTCAAGGATTTATGACAATGCTTAAATGATCTCAGGGTTCGTAGAAATTAAATAGAAGTTCAACTTTGAAAAGTACTGCTTGACATTTATTGCAAGAGGAGTTCTAGGTCTGCTGAGGTCTACTGAGCAAAGCACTAACTTGTTCACAGTAATGATTATTCTAATAACTTTTAGGAGTTATTGGATATTGACTTTGAATGTGAGCTGACCTTCATTCACTCTAAAAGCTACCATAGTTTTTCACTCAGTGTGAAGATTTGTGGCAATTACCTGATAAATGGATTCTTGGTTTTAGTCTGAGTAGTTTTAGTCAGACTAAATTATTTCCTGAATTCTGAAATGAATAGTCAAAACTTATGTGTTTGCTACATGGCAGGATTTCCATGTTGATTTTTTAAACCATGAAGTGAGGAACATTATGGTAAAAATGCCCAAACAGGAGCCACTGTATTTGAGTCTTCCTTCCCATCAGCCAAGATAGTAAACCAAAAATAATGTTACATTTGTAAGAGAATTGCATAGGTCAACATACCAACTGAAGTCTTTAGAGATGAATGGATATTGTTTTCTAACAGATCTCCTTTTAATTTACCTATTCAGCTAATGCAAATTCTATTGTTTAAAGTGAATGTCAGTAGATTATCAGAGATTTAATCATACAATAACACTGTAGGTGCAGTACCAGATACTTAGAATAACATTCATCTTAGTTATCTTAGAACACTACCTGTGAAAGCTCAAGAGCCTGAAAGACTGATGGAGTTTAGAGGGTTCCAGTGGTGTGAAATATCAATTCTAAAATTGTAATCAAATTGCTCTAACTTTGTGCTATCTATCATGGACAAAGAGAAATGTCGCCGCTGGAGGACACTGAACTCAGTTCTTTCCACCAACACAGAAAAGAATTACAGATCAAGAAAATTTAGGAAAAATAAGATTTATTAAATTATGTTTCAAGAGAGAAATGGGCTATGCCAGAGATGGCTGTAGCCCTTCAGAATTCAGGAAATATATCTCACATTGGTCCTTGATGGATGGTTAGAGGGGTAGGGCTAGACGATTGGCCTGTGAGGTCAGTTGCTTGACATTTAGCTGTTTATTATATAATCCTTTGTCTATTGTGCATGCAGTTACCTAGAATTCAGTCAATCATAATTAGATTCATGAACTTCGGGAATATGTATGATATAATGATGGTATAATGAGGCTGAGATTAAGGAAGTTTAGTATATGTACTAACTGCACAAGCAATTGTGGTCATATTAAAACGGTGGTTGTTTTTGTGGCTTTTACTTCTTTATATTCCAGGATATCATAGTAATTTTTAACTGTAAAGTGGATGTTTCATGGAGGTCTTAAGAGAGGTCTCTGGGCTGGGCCTTCATTTCCCCACTGCTCATGTCTGTCTATCTGCCAAACAGATACCATTTGGATTTGTGAAGGAATGGATACTATATTTGGCGATGCTTCACTTATTTATTTATTGAACAATCTCTAAAACTTCCAGATGCAATTGATCATGGATAGAGCAATTTCTCTTCAGCAATTACTTGCAAAGATTCCTGTCATTTATAGACTCAGATTAAATGGCAGGGAACTTTAGGAAAACAATCAAAAAATAATATTATATTGAACTTCTAGCAAACCTATAGGTAAAATAAAACATAGATCCCTAGAATTTTGGAATAAGGTCACACTCTTATCTATCAAGGCTTTCTGTGGTTCTAATTGACTCTAATAGAGGCTACAAGCCAGATTACTGTATATACCAAGGGAATAAAAAAGCTGCATCTAAAATAATCTTAATAGTATTCCATTCAGCGAACTACACAATTTGAGGATAAATAAATATCCCATTATAAAATAGAAGTGCTGTGAAGGAGACCAGACATGAATAATTTTGAAGGGTACAGTTAAACTATACTGTTAGCAATGAGCAGGTTGACTAGAATTCCATGGTATCTGCTACTACTACTTTATTGCTTTTTGAACACTTATACCTAGGGTTATGCTTGTTCTCAAAAACATGGCTTCCATCCCCAGAGCTTACTTGGCTACAGAAACTCCTTATTGCCCAATGTGCATTGGCCATTATTTTGCTTGATATGACCATCTCAGAGGGGGTCCTGCTGGCTACCAAGAAGCAATCAATCACATTGGACTCCAAGCATCATATAAAAGGAAGGCTTCTGTTCTCACAACTATTGAACTGAATTCTGAGCATGGATTTGCCTTCTAACATCACCACACATGAAGCTTTGCTATACTTTATCCATCAACATAATATTTCCACACATTGCATCTGACCAAAGAAGTGTGGCAACAGGCTCATAGCACAGGGTTCACTTGTCTTATTTTGTGCTCCCTTATCCATAGAGAGCTGTCTTAACAGAATGGTCGAATGGTATGCTAAAGAACTAGTTATGGTGCTAGCTGAAGACACAAAGAGAAAATTAGAATATGGTACATAAAACATTATTGAACATATGCCTTATATCAAGGATGCATAGATCAGGAATCTGTTAATTATTATACCAAAAACCCAATGAAAAAGAAACTTTGCTGCCTACTCTTCTGAGCTTTTGAGTTTGAAGATCAATCAAAGTATCCAAATCTAAAATTCTTATACCAGGGGAATTAGTGAAGATTGTCACCATTTGTGCTTCTTATACCAGTGGACCAGCAGAGATTATCGTCACGCTCTTCACCAACATAACAGTTTTTTCCTGTCCAGGAAGATCAGTGCTGTTAAATAAAAGAAAAGAAGATAATATCACAGAGATATTAAAACAGACGGTTAAAAAGTAATTCTTTACATTGATGGTTTAGATGACCAACAATTTGGTTTTAGCTAGAAATTTCTCTGGTCTCAGCTGGGCTCACTTGTGTATCTTTAGATGTTAACTTTGGTGTTGACTTGTCAATAAGAAGCTTTGCTTCTGTAGGATTGACTGTCTTTTAGCTGGGATGTCTTGTTTCTCTATATAGGCTGTCATCCTCCAGCAGGCTGGTAAAGCTTTATTCAAATGGCAACTCAACGGTATTCCTAGAAAGAGGGCAGAAACATTAAAGATATTTTAAGGCCTGGATTCAAACCTCACACATTGTTAATTATGATGCACTTATTGCCAAAACAAATCCGAAGGCTAACCCATATTCAAGTAATACTCATTTTATTGATGGGAAGAGCTATAGCATCACAAAACACACATATGTACACATGGGGAATAGTGGAGGATTGTGGGCATTTTTGACTTTAAGATGGAGCACAATGTCTTATAACCAAAGGAGATTAATTGGGGTGTATCTTATTACTCTCTTGCCTAATAGTATTAGTCAAAAGAAAACTTCAGAAATCTAATAAAGACAAGACCACAAGGAATTTGACACTGTATTTGATGAAGAATAGAAATGATGGTCACATATTTAGGTAAAGTAGATGTTACAGTCAGAATGTTAGAAGATGCCAAGGGGAAATTTGGATGTGTAGTGGAAAAAGGCAGATATGATTAGTAATTAGGCCAGCATGTGGGGTAGGAAAAATGTGGAAACTATATTTATATTAGTATTTTGATCCTTGTTTTACTCCACTATCTTACACAAAAACATCATGTGTAGCTAAGTGGGATTTGACTGAGCTAACATCAAAACACTTCAATATGGTTGTAGTTGGAACTTGGTGCCTCCTCTGAATTAGGGCCAACAACTTTTAATATGGAAAAATCCAAGAGTGGATACTGAATGTTTATGTAGAAGGGTGGATGGAATATCTTCTTATTGTCCCTGAAGATCCATTCTGCACTTATCCCACCCTGCACTTTCTAGAATGCTAAGTGTGGACTACCTTAACAAGTATCAATTACTTTCTGGTTTCTTATTTATTTTAGCCACAGGGAGCCTTGTTAGTAATCAGAGGAATGGGGGAATGGAAACTCATTTTTTTAAGCCATCCTACTACACAAATATCTTCTAGGTCCATGCAGTTATTACTATACTTTGATTGCTTCAAAGTATATTAATACCACCACAGAGCACTCTGTGCAGGACATACAAGCTCCTTGACTTTCAATATAGCAACCAAGCTAAAGATGACATATTTGCCCATGACCATTGTACAGATTTTGCACAAGATCAAAATGGCAATGATTTTTTTTAGCATGTATTTTGCTATAATTTCCAAAATATCTTTATTATTATGGATATTTCACTTAAAAATTCTCAGACTATATATTTTTGACATCAGTGAAATTAAATAGCTGAAGTAGGAAAAAAAGACACCATGCAAAATGACTAACCACTGCCATATCTGCTCTTTCCTTGGCTTTCAGTGGTATGCTACACAGATTTTTTTTTGAAAGTAGAGAGATTGGTGGAGTTTTATTTACTTTATTACTTCTGGATTCATATTCTTTGAGAGGTGCTTTTAGGACCATTATTGTCCTCAGCTCTGGCCACATGCTCTGAATTGCATCTATTATTTTTCCATGTTCTTGAGTTGGAAGAATCGACATAGTTAAAATGCCCTTATTACCTAACGCATTATGCAGATTTAATGCAATCCCCATCAAAATCCCATCAGCCTTTTTTAAAGAAATAGAACAAAAATTCATCAAATTTGTATGGAAACACAGAAGACCCCAAATAGCCAAAGATATACTGAGATAAAAGAACAAGGCCAGAGGTATCACATTGCCCAACTTCAAACTGTATTACAAAGTGACAATAATCCAAACAGCATGGTATTGGCAGAAAAACAGACACACAGACCAATGGAATAGAATTTGAGAGTCCAGAAGTAAACCCCTGTGTATATGGGCAAACAATGTTTGACAAAGGAGCCAAACACATACAATGGAGAAAGGAAAGTCTCTTCCATAAATGATGCTGGGAAAACTGGAAAGCAAAATGCAAAAGAAAAAATGAAATACTATTGTTGATACAAATATATAATACAAGTAGAAAAAGAAAATGTAGTTAGTAAACCAAGTATTACTGGAACCTGATTTAGAATTTATATAGAATACATATTTTAATTTAAAAAAGCATAGCTACTTAAAAATACATTTTTATAAACTACTACATAATATGTTGTGCTTTGACTTTATCTTATGTAAATTTAATCACTAAATATTCAGAAGAGTGTATCAGAAATGAAGAAATTAAAGTATAAATAGGTTAAGCAGCTGTTTTCTATGCAATAAAGACCAAATTTCTATAAGCCCAAATTAACTTTTGTTATGGAGTAGAATATTTAATTTGCCAAACACTTTCTCTTATACCTAATTACTGTGCTCCACACATTAAGTCTAAATTGTAATATTAAAAGGAATGGAACACAACATTATTTGGCATAAGACTATTAAGTAAAGATTAACTTTTAAAATTAGGCTTGTTTGTGACATAACAATTTAAGTTATGTACTCTTCAATATTACATTATTTAAATATCTTACTGTTTTCTTGATTATCAGTGAATAGGTTGGACAAATATTTTCAGTAGTATTGTTAATTAAAGCAGTACTGGGTTCCATTGCCTCCTCTCACTCTCTCAAGAAAAAACACATTTGCCTTTATTCTTACCTGATGTTCTCATAAAAGTTTTAGCACTTTAATTTCATTTTCCTAATTATTTTGTGCTTTGGAAATTCATCAACTTTTTGAAAATATTGAAAACTAATCTAATTTAATCTTCTTCATTAAATACTTGATTACAATCACCAATTAAAGGGAAAGTATTTGAGCCTGTAGTTTAGTTTATGGGTAAATTCAGTTTATTGAATAGATGAGGAATTTTCAAATTTTCTATTTCTTATAATTTTAATTTTGCTAAGTTTTAATTTTCTAGAAATTTAACCATTTTGAATTCATTAGCAGAAACATTATTATGTTTCACTTATGATCTTTTAATGCCTAAAATATATGTAGAACAATTATTCTTTTGTTAGAAAGAGCATATATTGAAGAATCATTAAAGATGATAAAATTCAAAAAGCAAATTAATTAGGCTTCTAAAATATATGTGTTAAGTTAAATTCTATAGGTAAGGATTGTGGTTAGAATGAAAACTGCAATAAAATAATTTTTGGTTGCTAATGTTTTTATATTCCATTCTGTTGTTTTAAATGTCTAGAGAGTCCTAAAAATTGTGAAAATGCTTTCGAGAAAGATCAGGGAGAACTAAAAGACAGAAAATGGAACATTTCTTTCATTTGAACATGAAAGAAAAGAGAAACACAAGGAGAAAAGATTGGTTTATATATTTTAGTGGTTGGACACAAAGTGAATCTTTCTCTGAATGGTTTACGTTTTCTAAAAATAGCTGGGGAAGTTATCTGCTGAGAGTGAACAGGAGGAAAAACAAAGAATTCATTACTATGTAGAGAGTGTAGGATCGTAGAAATTCTAGAAATACTAACTAACATGACTAGCATTGCACTGCATTTTATGTGACTAGTTGAGCAGGATGACCTTGTTTTATAGAGGCACTTAGAGTTGTCAAGAACAATGCTACATTTTCATAGATGATAGTAAAAAACCCGGGAAGCTTAGGTCAGAGTCAGAGACAACAGACAGTTTATTAATCACAGTGCAGCAGTAGTCAGAATGTCCATATTTTTGTGTTTGTTCTTACATGCCTGTTTCACAGGGTGATGCAAAGAGGACCACTTGATGCCTGCATATGCAGTGCGTTGAATTAAAGTAGAGAAACAATGTGCTTTGTGGAAATGATTCTTTTATAATAGATAATCGGCCTTACCTTTGCTCAGAGTGTGGTTATATTTATTATACTAGATAACATGCGAACCAGCTCTGGTCAGAGTGAGACATTCTTTATAATCTTCCAACACTGTTTTACAGAAAATCTTATTTTTTTTTAAATTAGATAAAGTACACTAAAACAATGACAAATAATATAGTATAGTAAATACTTAAACCAATAACAATCATTTATTATCATTATCAAGTATTATGTACTGGACATGACTCTATGTGCTATACTGTATATGACTGGCCATGTAGTAATTTTGTTCACACCCACATCACCACAAATGTGTGAAAAAAAAAAAATATAAGTGTATTAGCCTATACAAATCTGCTGATCACAGTTGTCATCTATACACAATCGAGTTCATTTTTCTCTTCACAAAGGCTCCATTTTTTCCTGGGTTGAAGATTAGACAGAAAAGAATCCTTCAGCATCATGACAGTCATGACCAAAGGAAGAAGTTTGTGATATTGAAAGAAAAGGCCAGACCCACCTATGATGTTGAATTTACTCACAGCTCTGGATGGTTTAAGCAATCCAAGAATCATTATTCATTATATAATGTAAAAGTGAGAGGCAAGTCTGTGGATGACAATGTGAGAACAGCTAAAGAATTTTGGGGAACTCTAAATGAGCTGATTTTCATGGAAAATTATTTTTCATAGCAAATATTCAATATGGATGAAACAAATGCCTAAAAGGACTTTCATCTATAAGGGGGTCAAGTTCATGCCATGTTTCAAGGCTCTTAAGGATAGGTTAACAGTCTTCTTTGGGGGCAGTGTTGCAAACTACAATTTGAATCCTTTGTGGTCTGGCACAGTGAAAATTACAGGGCCTTTAGAGGTTATTAATAAGCATACACCACCAGTGTACTACAAGAGCAATAAGAAGTCATGGATGACTCAGTTCCTCTTCCAAGATGCTCTTCTGAATTGTTATGCCAGGGAAATGGATAAGTAGTATTTAGAGCATAAAATACTTTATGAGATTTTGCTTTTTGTTGAGAATGCTCCCTGACATCTTCCTTTAATTGGTGATCTTCATCCCAATATCAAAGTGGTGTTTCTCCCTTCAAAACCACCTCTTTGATCCAACCAGTAGATCAGTGATTTATTGCAGGTTTTTTTTTTTTCCAGCACCTGGTCTTCCTAGGTGGTCTCCTATCCAAGTACTAACCAGGCCTGATCCTTCTTAGCTTCTGAGATCAGGTGGGATTGGGCTTGCTCAGAGTGGCATGGCTGTAGACTATAGCAGTTTTTAAGGCCTACAACCTGAGGAGGGTCTTTGCCCAGGCCATTGCTACAACTGAAGAAGACAATGAGAAGGCACTGATATATTCTGGAAGAATTACAATATCTCTGTATCATGAACCTTGCTAGGCTTGAGGCGATGTCACCAAGGCGGCATCACGTATGAAGGCATCTGGAAGAAGACATTCAGGAGGTTTGTCCATGACTTAAAAGGGTTCACCAACGGCAAGGAGGTTGCAAGAATCAACAGGACTGTGGTTGAAATGGCAAACAACTTTAACCTAAATGCAGATGAAGATGACATTGAGGATTCCTTGAGGAGGTTCCTGAGGAATTGACTAAGGAAGAATGGTTAGAACTGGAACGGGGACACATAGCTGAAGAATAGGCAAGAGAAAAGAAAACTGCAAGAGAAGAAAAAGAAGAACCCCATGAAAATCCAGTGAAAGGTTTAGCAGAAGCTTTTGCAGACCTCAGCAAGTTCCTTAAAAACTTTGAAAGCATGATCCACAACATCAAATGTTTTTATCAATAAGGAGGAATTGTTCATGGTGCACTATTTGTTTACAAGTAAACTGATGAGGAAAAAACCCAAACAAACCACAGTGGACAGATTTTTGAAAAGAGTGACACCTCCTCAAGAAGAACCTCAAGCTAGTCCTTTAGGAGGTATTCCAGAAGAAGGCATTGTTATCATAAGAGGTGACAAATCCATGCATGCTATTGCCCCTGAAGACAGTACAGTGGGACAAGGTGTGGAGGTGGAAGACAGTGCTATCGACAATCCTGACCCTGTGTAGGCAAAGGCTAATGTTTGTGTTTGTGTCCTAGTTTTTAACAGAAATGTTTAATTTTTTTTTAAATAGAAAAACGCTCAAAGAATAAAGAAAATATATTTTGTACAGCTGTATAATGTGTTTGTGTTTTAAGGTGTTATTACAAAGATCAAAAACTTAAAAAAATGTAAAGTAAAAAATTTACAGTAAGCTAATATCAATTTATTGTTAAAGAAAGAAAAATATCAAATTAGTTTAGCCTAAGTGCACAGCGTTTATAAGGTAACATTTACTACTGTTTACAGTAGTGAACAGTAATGTCCTAGGTTTTCACATCTTTACCACTTACCCAGAGCAACTTCCAGTCCTGCAAACTCCATTCATAGTAAGTGTCCTACACAAGTATACCATTTTTTATCTTTTATACTGTATTTTTATTGTGCTTTTCTATGTTTAGATACACAGATATTTATTATGTTATAATTACTTAAAATATTCAGTACAGGAATATGCTGTGCAGGTTCGTAGCCTAGGAGCAATAGGCTATACCATATAGCCTAGGTGTGTAGTAGGCTATACCATCTAGGTTTGTGTACATGCTCTCTATGATATTTGCACAAGGACAAAATCACATAATGACATGTTTCTCAGAACATATTTCTGTCATTAAGTGATGCATGACTGTATGGGTCAGAAATTAGTTTAGGATTTTGAATGTTACTAATTAAATTCCACAGTAATTCTTTGAGGTAGGGATTTTAAAAAATATATAATGCTTTCTGTTTTTACTTGAGAAATTGAAGTTCAAAGAGGCAAAATGCCTTATTAAGGATGATATAACTATCAAAGTGAGAAAAAGGTCTTTATCTTATGTTCACTAATTTTTAGTTTCTTGTTCTTTTGAAACAGCCACATCTACACTTGATAATGAATAAGAAAATTGTTTTTAAGCCCTGTAAAATTAAAATTGTATATTTGATTATATATAATTATTTATATTTAACACATGAGAATTTCACCAAAATAACAAAAACAGACAACTGATTTTGCAACAGTCAATTAGAAAGGTCTAGAGGTGATATTACTAGCTATGTATAATTACAGGTACTGCAAATAAGTTAGTGTGAATGAGTGTGTGATGAGTGTGTGTGTGTGAGAGAGAGGGGGGGGAGAGAGAGAGAGAGAGAGAGAGAGAGAGAGAGAGAGAGAGAGATTGAGATCGAGATCTTTTGGTTTGGGATTTGATTTATTTCAGGAATTCACTATAAATTGTTTGGTTTTATATCATAGCTGCGGTATTTTATTTGCATTACATTTTGGCTGGATATATTTATTTCACTGGGGGAGCAAATTTATAGCTAAGTATGTGGATTCATGATTATCTATTTCATTACTGAAAACATTAAAATATATTATCATTGAATGAGAAAAATATGAAGTTATTTTTCCTTAAATGGTTTTGTAGTTCTTTATTTTAGACTTTTTATTTGTTTTTGTATTTTAATTACAATTTGAATCTCCACAGAGTTTTTCTTTTAATTCGATGTACTAGAAAGAAAATTGTGCTAGCTCTGTAATATAAGATTTTGAATAAAATCTGAGAAAAGTGAGCCAGCATCTGCAGAACTTGGCTTCTGTACCATGAATAAATAGTACAGTTTTTTTTCTCCTCTCCCTTCCTCCACCCCTCCCTTCTTTCCTTTCTTCCTCCCTTCTTTTCTTTTTTCTTTTTTCTCTTTCTTCTTTTCTTCCTTCCTTCCTTTCTTTTTCTTTATTTTTTTCTGTTTATAATATATATTTTTATATCTAATTCATAATATATTATATATGATGTAAATATATATGAAGGTTCCATTATATGATATGTATTTTTCTTTTTTAAAATAGGATAGGGGTAGAATCAAAAACTATGTTTTATATAGGGCTATGTCTCAGTAACATTAAACAGATGCATGAAGGGAGTAAAACCCCTGTACCGTTTAATTTTGTGAATATACGAACTGTATGCATGAAGTTATTGATAAATCAGAAAGATTTGCTTATGTAATGTCAGT
>CM053508.1:22976312-22994621 GCA_028627145.1 Eidolon dupreanum
CATTCAACTACCCCCTTGCTTAAGGGTAATGTTAAAGTTTCTTTTACTCTTTACTTAAAGTAACTTGGATAATGCTTTGTGAAAAGGGTTAATTTAATTTTAATTAAGTTTATTTAATTAAGCTTCAACTCATCATAAATAATTGAATATCTAATGGAAGTCAGACTTGCAGAGAACCAAATCATTTTTGTGACATGTAGTTCTTAATTGGAAATGATATAGCATTCATGAAATGAATTGTTGTTTGAGTGATGACATCAAACACAGCATGAAACACATTTAGATTAGATTTCAAAGGTGTATTTGATGTCTAAAGATCAAACTAAATGGTTTCTAAAAAAATAATTGGCTTTATTAGAATATCCTTTAATGATTTCAATTTTCATTTTAGAAATAAGAGAGACAGTTGAGGAGAAAGCCAAATGACTTGAACAGTTTAACAATAAATAAGAGATACTAGCATGATGCATCTAATTTAATGTACTGTTGAGATATATTACTGAAATTTTTAAATCAAAATTTGGTTTAATGTTTTAATAAGGGTAACACTTGCTAATTAAGATCAGCTTTTCCACAAATACTTTTAAGCTCAGTTTCTATATGTTCATACATGCATATCTGAGCAACCTAAAACCTTGGAACTAAAACTAAAATGGACTCACTATGTTGGGAAATAAATGGAGTTGGCCAACACAGACTCATTAAAGAAAATAAAATTTAACCTTACCTATCATAAGTTGCAGCTTTTCTCAAAAATCAGCAGAGAACACAAGCCAATCCTCAAAACCAAGTCTGTTCAGACCATCTTTTGATTTCCTTGTTCACCTGACTTAGCTACCCTGATCCAAGTAAGGAAGGCTACTTGGCAACCAATCAGTTGAAAAGGCCAAATAACTTCCATATTTACTCCACAAAAAAAAAAAAAAAAAAAAAAAATGATTAGGCTTTGAGCAACTTAGAACTCATTGCTCTCACAGTCTCCAGTTTCCCAGCTTGCAGGATGAAACCCTTGCAATAAACTAATTTTTCTGCTTTGTTTTACTCAGCGTGCAGAGTTTGTTTTTTGACAAAATAAACACTGACTTGATTCATCCTAGCTCTTCTGTATGATAAAACCAAACTGATATCTCAATAGCTAGGGAATTATTTTAGCATACTGGTTCTTCAAGTCTGAATAGATTCTATTTCTGTTGGTCATGGGTGATATCTACTAAGAGAATTTTAACAACTATCTGCTTGTTTTGATGCAGGTGTTTGGTAGACAGAATCTTGAAATTTATTTTAAAATAGGAGGCACTTTGAGTTTTGTTATAGAGCTTTATTTGATAAAAAGTGGATGCATCTATCATAATGTGATTGTCTTTCCCTAAGAACAAATATTTACAAAATTTTCCCTCACTTAAAAATATCTTTGTTACAGTAATTCACCAGATTAATAAAGAATTTCTATTAAAACAATTTCATTAAATATGTTAGAATGATTTCTTTGAAACATAAATTCTATATTTCTGAAATATATAAACTGTATAGTTAATCTGGATATTCTCTATGTATTTAAATATTTTATGTGAATTTTTGTGCTAGTAATATCATCACCACTTTTATCTTTCACACTCTGACCACTTTGAAGGAAAATTGTATACTTCTAAAGGAATACTGGTAGTTAGTTAATATCTGTCAAATAAATCAATTTATGTTTTCTTTAAAAAGTAAATTTAGCTTGTAATGAGTTAAGGAAAAGAAAAAAATATTCGCTGTTTAAATAATTTCTCTTAGTGATGGTAGGATATTAAAACTGAGTTGCAAATTAATAGTAGTTGCTTATCTAAATAGGATAGCAATTTGTATAAAGAAATCTGAATTGCATTTGGGAAAGGCTTATTATATATAGAATAATCATTCTTGTTTAACATGGAGGCACAGTGACCATTTCAAAATTATTTTTCTACTTACAAATAATCTGCAATACTTTTATAATGTTGCTGTGTTTTTACATTATATCTTTATTTTTATAGTGCCTATCTATTTACAGTGCGTATTTATTACAGTACATATGTATTCTAAGTTTGGAATCCATAAAGAATAGTATATGGTCGCTATGGGATACTACTCGATATTTCTGAGAATAATATTATTATTTGAACACCAGTGATTATTTTAGAACATCAATGGTTAGAGTACTTAATTGAACTTTTTTTAGCCAGATAAGATTTATTCATTATTGAATGCAATCTACTTAATTTATGCATTAAAAGGAAATTCTAAGAGGTTACGTGACCTGTTAATGAAAAAAGAACTAGGTCAAATCGAGCTTGAGGATAAAACTCAGTCCTGGAATCTCAGGCCATTGTTCCTTTCTTACTTTCCCTTTCTTAAAGAGATATGGTGTCAATCAGTTAAAACCTAACAACTGATATAAAAGTCAGAATGCTGTGTTTTAAATGCTCTATTAAAGTTTAAAAGCTGTGTTAAAAATGTTAGCTTTCATTAAGAAATACACTAGAACTTCAACCTAATATAATTTGAAGTTAGATAAATTGTAGGTCTTTCTGTTATTGATATGCTAATTTTCTTTGAATGTGGATTAAAGTTACCGTTATTACAAAATGGACAAATGTCTACTAAAGATACACTGAATACATTTTTTCCTTTTTTTTCCTTTTTACCATTAAGTTTGAAAAATAAGTGAGAAAATGAGACTGTACTTTTCAGACCAATAAGGCTCTCCATCTCTGTTTCATTGGCTACATGGAGCACTGTAAATATCCTCACAGTAGAGGTTAAATTTCTACTTCAAAACAAACAAGCTAAAATGATATCAAATTTTTGAGCAATAAATTTCAAATCTTAATGACAAAAAATATACAGTAGCACCAAAATAAGGAAAATCATCAAAATGACAAAAGGATTGTTTTAATTAAAATTTTACAAAATATATAATATTCACTCAACTTTTTATCCAATGTGTACTTGAGAGAAGATTATGTGTGATAAGAAAAGGCTGGATGCATAATTGAATGAGTTAAAGAGCAAATTTCCAGCCTGTAATGTGCCTATTGATAAAAAAAAAGATGCAATTTTATATGAATAATATATAACATGTGATGCTCTATAAAATAACATATAGACATAAAGTAACCTATTATCTACACTTAAATATTTAAAATAAGTCAAAGCTCACACGTGAAATAACTTCACAGACAGTGATCATGCTTCCAATAAATTATAGAGACAGAAATAGAAACAAACGTGAGCACTAAATGATTGATACGGTATTGTTATTAAAAAATAAGTCATAACACGTCATTGTCCATTCATAAAACTCAGTATGCTATTATAATCATTATATTTTTGGACAACAGTTTTGCTTCAATATGTGAAGTAAATCACACAAAATCAAGAGAATTTTGACTTGCATTTAAGTGCTCTATTTATATTATTCAGGTTATACCAGTTATTTTCAAATCCAATTGATTATCTGAATAGAAATTAATTTTATTGCGAATAAAATATAATATTCTACTCTAAATATCTGAATATTAGAGTGGTAATATTATGCTTATATCATTTCTTAGCATGTTGTGTTTAAATTTATAAAGTTATGTGAAATAGCTGTCATTGAGAAATACAGTAGAATTAATTTAATCAAATCTATATACATTCAAACTTTTCTAACAATATTTATTTCAAAAATATTCTCTTCTGTTTGAAGGAAGGAATACTCTGCTATATTAAATAAGTATTCATATGTTCCTAAATTTGTTTAAATATAGAACTTTACTAAATAAATTTACAGAAATATATTCAGTTTAGAATTATACAGATTAATCATTATAACTTAAACATAAACATATTAGTCTTTTTTCATAGTCTCCAATGATTGGAAATATGTAAGAAATAAAATATATTAATCATTAAGATTAAAGAACTGTTCCTAAATTTTTCAGTGTGACCTTTTTGGATATTAAAAATATTTTATTTTGCATGTTGTGCTATAATCTTTTTCCTCATATACAATCTATCAGTTCAAACAGACCTGGATAAAAAAGTAGGTAAATGCACAAATCTGGCACAAAAATTTGGGCCCAACACAGTCCTGACTGAGTTTCTGTACCTTGAACCAAAGGAGACCAGCTCATAGACAATAATTAACAGTGGGAAGAGAAGTTCCTGTTCCCATGTTGCTTCCTATTCTGGGCTATTGGCCATCAACCTAAAGCACTGACTTCTTCTTCAGCTTAATTTAAATTCAGGATATATAGCTTTTTTACTAATATTAGTATAGTTTAAAAGATTATATTTCTGTACTGTCGCTGTATTGTTCAATTACAATCGTCAAACCTGGCGGTATTTGATGTTATTTTCTTTTAAGAGGGAAATTCGTACATTTTGGCAGTCACCAGCAAACAATATAGTAAAGATATTCTGGAGATGTAGTTTCATACATTCCAGAACAGGTATTGGCTGGAAAGCAATCAGGTCCATCCCTGCCATCTGTGCATATTATAATCCTCGTATGTATTTACTCCCTTTTCTTTTTAATGTGACTTCAGCATGTGGCTTGTCCAAGTTTTGTATTGATGAGGATATTTACTGGCATTTCCTCACACAAATCTGCTCATATTTCTTTTTCATTTAGCTTATTCGGGAAGAAAAATCATTCATTAAAAAAATGAAAAAAATATATATACATATTTTTGGATGAACTGATGTTAAAAAGATGAGAGCTGAGAGACTGTCATAGAACACAGAATTTATTTTATATATGAAAATTTTTTAAGTTGTGCGCTTCATGTTTCTTTTAAAAGTGAGAATTATATAACCTACTAATATCTGAGTTTAAATGATCTATTGGTGCCCAAATATCAGGGAAAAATTACTGATTTCTACAGAATTAGTCTTTTTTATATAGTTATTTTGTCTGAAAAATATCACGATAATAATCGAATTAATAACTACTCCTTTACTTGCATTTCTATATCAGATTTATAATTTTCAATATTTACCAAGGCCATAGAAAGGTAAATCTAAATAAAAATACATTCTATTAAATTATGAGAACATAATACTAGAAACTGCCTGGGTTTAAATCTCAGGTCGACTACTTACTAGTTATGTGCCTTGGACAAGTGTTATCTCTGTGCCTTGATTTCCTTTTTTGTAAAAATGGAATTATAATAATACATATCTAAGAGGAATGCTGCCAGGCGTTTGAATGTCAGATAATAGTATGAGACTGATGATATATAAAAATTAAACATTTCCAAAAAAAGTAGTGATGGTGTGAATCTGAAAGAGGAAACAGGAACTCTACCTGGCTAGAAAGATACCTTTCAAAGATTCTTCAGGGTGTGTTTCTTGCTGGTGGGAATATGAACTGGCACAGCCACTATGGAAAACAGTACGGATATTCCTCAAAAAAATTAAGAATAGAATTACCATATGACCCAGCAATCTCTCTTCTGGGTATCTACCCCCAAAATTTGAAAACATTTATCGGTAAAGATATATGAAAGCTGATGTTCATAGCAGCATTATTCACAGTGGCCAAGATATGGAAACAACCCAAGTGCTCTTAGATGGACGCCTGGATAAAGAAAATGTGGTACGTATATACAACGGGATATTACTCAGCCATAAGAAAGATGAAATACTGCCATTTGCGACAACATGGATGGATCTTCAGATAATCATGCTAAGTGAAATAAGTCAGGAAAAGTGGAGAACCACATGATTTCACTAATATGTGGGATAGAAAATGTAAAGCAACAAATGAACAAGATGAACAAAAATTCATAGACACAAACAACAGTTTGATAATTACCAGAGGGAGAGAGGGCAGCGGGGTGGTAGATAAAGGTAAAGAGGGTCAACTATATGGTGACGGAAGGAGATTTGACTTTAGGTAGTGAACAAACAACGCAATGAACAGATGATACATTATAGAATTGTACACTTGAAACCTATATGATTTTATTAACAAATGCCACTTCAATAAATTTAATTTTTTAAAAAAGTGAGGTAACACTAGTTTGCATCTAAATTCCTCCCAACAGCAAGATGAATAAATTAAATGAACAAAATAAAACCAAAAACATGTAACTTGCCCCTGGGAACCTATTTTTAACCAACTACCTTTTTTACTCTTTGCACTGGAGTACTTTTACAGCTAGAACTGCTTCAGTGCTTTGATTTATATGGGCATTCCAATCATGTATTTCCAAATAAACAGGTTCATTCTTAACCAATTTCTAAATCTTTTTATCATGACAACAATAATTATAATGACTATCACATTGAAAAATAAATGTTAATATTTTAGTTTACATTCAAATAACTAGATATTTCTTTAATTGATGATTAAAACATTTAGAGCATTCACAGATTTTTATTATTTAATACTCACTGAAGTCAAAGCTCTTTCAACATTTGCTGAACATGCTTTTTGTAATTTATATTTGCCATGTAAAATAAAATTTAAATCATTGTTTTTGTGTGAATATTCAACCTATACTATTAATGCAATTTTATTTATTGAAGCATTCTGGTTGTTTCTGGATTATGTCTCTCCAATGACTGCAGGGAAATGAACTTGAAGTTGTGCCAGTATCTTACTGGTATAATTTTTAAAGGCAACACATTTGAGTAATAGGCACATGGCCATGAAACCAAACCTAATTAAAGCCTTGTCAGTTACAATGAGTCCTGGCTTGATCTATAAAGTCAGATAACACCAGATTTGCAATGTCAGGCAGGTGTTAAATCCAGACTTAATACTGATTGAGATAGAGAAAGTGTTTTTTCATTGTCTCTAAGTGCTTATTTATTTTTTAATTATGTGAAAATGTCTATCTAATTTAGAAAATACATTTTTCTCTTATAGAGTTTTGAAAAATACAGACGGTTACCCTCGATGACTATTTTATAAACTGAAGCTAGAAACTAGGGACATAGTTATAAATAGTTTACCTATAAAGAGGATGTAAAAAAATAAAGAGCACTATACATTCAAAGGGGAAAATAACCAGGCCTGTTTTATTTCTTAAAGATATAAAAGTCTGTGTATATTTTCTTTGTGAATTTCTTGAGAAATCCTAAACATAAAAATTTATTTAAATATTTACTTCAAAACTAATATAACTGATTGATCTTAAACTTTGAAGCATTTAAACTTCTTCACAATATCTATATTGAAATTACTCTTATTGCCAGATTCCTGGAAGAAAGTAAAATACTGCTTAGAAATGACATCAGTTTTAAGAGACAAACTACGTTTTCTAGCATTTTAAGACATATTTTTATCTGTTAAGAATCATGAGTAAAAATTATTTCCAATTTTTCTTAAGTGCTACATTGTCATACAGTGATCGCTTCTATTATGTGTATGTCACTTTTCCTGGCATTTTAATTCATTATTACTAATATGATTTTTTAGAAACCCAGATTCATGACTGATTTAAGTAATATTTATATGCACACATGTAATATGAATGTAAGCACACAGAAATCCTTCTGAATCTATCAAATGAAAAATCTTACCTGGTGTCCTTCTTTAGAATTGAAGTCAAGAAAAATAAAAATAATACTATAAAGGCCCACACTTCCACAGGAAACATTCCACCATGATGACAAGACACCTGTTGGATTGGGCACGTGTGAATCCATCGTGCTTACCCAGCTGCCTCGCACATCTGAGGTTCTTAATGTTGTATGAATGAATTCAATATAGTTTTTAATATATTTGATCAGACAAGTGTATGGACTGGACATGTGGTATGGACTGAATGTTTGTGTCCTCCCAAATTATACTGAAGCCTAATTCCCAATATGATGGTATTTGGAGGTGGTGACTTTGAGAGGTAATTAGGACATGAGGATAGAGCCCTTATGAATGGAATTATTGCCCTTATAAGAAGACACAGAAGAGTGCTTGCCTCCCTCTCTCTTCTTCACCATGTGAGGATACAAAGAGAAAATGCTGTCTGCAAATCTTTAAAAGAGACCTCACCAGAACTTCATCAAAACCTAACCTGGTCTCAGACTTCCAGTCTTCAGAACTGTGATAAATAAATTCCTGTTGTTTAAGTCCCTCAATATATAGTATTTGTTACAACAGGCTGAACTCACTTTGACAACATAGTAATAAAAAATAATTCTTGGAATATAATAGTATTATAATAATATCTATTTTTTTAAATCCTACTTCCAAAAATAAAAAAATAATTTTTGGAAGGCAGAGATGCTGCTACAGCCATTTGCAACAGTCTCTACAGAAGTAGTCCCCAGGGGTGATGGAATAACAGATTAGGATTGGATGAACATTAAAATTGACCAGTCTAAATTAATGTAGACTATAAAAAAATCAGTATAGCTGTACATTTGGATGTCTACCAAATTTTGGTCCTAGTAGTCTCAGTCTCCATGATTTTTAAATCACAATTTAAAAATATTTAATTTTAAAATTTAAGCCACTTATAAAATTGCAAATATAAGCTATTTAGCTAAAATATTATGCTACTTATCTAATTTTATTTATGATTAATTTTGTAATAAACTGATACAAAGAAGCAATGATTTGTAAATTATTATAACATGAGAAATAAACACTATTTATACACTAAGTATATATATTTTATTAGCCTTAAAAATAGGTTTGAGATGTTTTTACAGCTGATTAGTCAAATACATAAATTAATATTTAAACTCTATTGTGAAAAAAAGAACTCATCTTCCTGATTAAAAAAGAAACATAATTTTTTTAAAAATCACATTTTAATGTTAATACTTTTGAAATGAAGAAGTATGTTTTCATGATTATTGGTTTGATAGTGTACTTCTGTAATATGTTTTGCCATAACTTTTACCTGCTTTTTCCATATAGATGGTAATGATTTATTATTATTATTATTATTATTATTATTATTATTATTAGTGATTGGGAATTTTTGTCTTGTCAAGTTTACCTTATCTTTTACTTTTTTCTTGTATTGTGTTTAGAAGTATTGTTTTCAATTTAAAAACAATGAACATTTAAACTAATTTCTCTCAAGTTTGTATATATGTAAGTTTTTTATATTAAACTCTGTAATCTCAGTGTAATAAAGTTTAGTGTAAAATGCATGATTATTACATGATCATTTTCCAAATAGTTAGCCTTTTTAATATTATTTATTAATTCATGTATGTATTCCTTGTTAATAACATTTACTTTTATAATATCAATTTATTAACCTTTAATAAATTGTAATTTACCTAAAAAATGCATCTATTTAAATGTAAAATTCTATGCATTTTGTGAAATGTACTACCCTTGAATCGCTCACATTCAAGACACAGAACATTTCCATCACATTTAAAACTGTATTGGAATCCCAGGAACAAAGTCTTAAATGTCTACTTCTTTGTATCAGAATATTTTTGAGAACATTCTGGTTTTTTTTTTTCCCCACCTTATATCAGTAGTTTATTATTTTTTACTGAGTAGTATTCCAATGTGTGGGTGTATCAAATTTTGTTTCTCCATTTACCTGCTCATGAATATTGGGTTATTTCTAGTTTTAACTATTGTGAATAAAGCGACTCATTATTTTAAACCTCATTGTGTAGACATATATTTTCATTTGTCTTGGGTCAATACTTGGGGCTAGCTCGCATTATAGATGCGGTTTAACTGTATAAGAAGCTGCCAAAGTGTTTTACAAAGTAACTGGACCTTGTTACATTCCCACCATTACTCTGTGATAGCACCAGTTTCTTTATCTCTTGTCAAACATTTGGTATTACCAGTAATTTTATTTAGTCATTTTAATGTGAAGATATTGGTATGTCTAAAGACCTAGAACACATTTTCATGTGCTGATAGATCATTTTATGCTTTTTGGTGAAATACCTTTGGTGAAGTCAACCTTTTAGCCAATTTTTAATTGTCTTATTGATGTAGAAGAGGTTTTATACATTCTGGATATAAGTTCTTTTCAACAGATAAATATTGTTGATGTTTTTCCCTTTCTTTTCATTGCCTTTGCAAATTCAAGTAACAAATACCTAAAACTTGAGATTGGCTTTGAAACTAGTGAATGAGGGCAAATCCTAAGTGCCTTGAACACTGATAATCGAAATCTGGACTTTTAGGACAATGTCAGTGAGAGCTGAAATTAAATGTAATTCAAAAATGGAGGGAGGGATCATTTTATGGAGTGGCAGGGACTTTAGCAATAGTATTGTCTTTGATAACATGTAAAGAAATATATGAGCTTAATTAACTGATTATCTACCTAAGGAGATTCCTAAGTCAGTGTTGAAGGTGTTATTTAATTTCTTCTTGATGTTTACAGTAAAATGTGGGAAGAGGAAGAAAAATTGAGGAAAAGATTTTATAAAATGAACCTGGACTTTGTGGTTTTGAAAATTTTCAGCCTCTCCAATAGATAAAAGATGCTAATAATAAAAAATTGCTTCCGAGTAAAGTTCAAATCCAAAGCACTCTCAGGAGAAAGAGACCTAAATTTAAGCCAAGAGTGTTACCATACAACTTTCTGTTCATTTCTGAGAAACACCACATATTTTCCTTCTGAAAAACATTCAGTTACAGAAAGAGGCATTTATAAAGATTAAGGGTGTGCCTCAGAGATCTCTTAATCAAATAATAGAGTTTCTAATATGCTTAATGGTGTTGTCCTTCAGCCATCTAAGAAGCAGCCCAAGGTAGAGAAGGGCCTATCTGAAAGATACATGTCTTTTGTTTAGGAAGTCAACTCCAATGAGATTCACAGGTGGCCTATTAAGTTTTTGAAGAAATTATATCAGTAAATAGATTGTTTAGTTAGAGTGAAAGTGATAGAGGCAGTACAAAAGTAAAAAAGGTCATTGAGATCTATGAATTTTACTGGTAGAAAGAAGTCTGAGAAAATTACTCAGCTCCAAACCTATGTATTCATAGAAAAAGGAAGGATGATTCCAAAGGCAGAAGAGTCCAGAACATGGAGTACAGGAGAATTATTCCTAGAGTATGTGATTTAATCAAGGAATTTTTAACATTTGCCTGGAAGGATTTTGGACTTGCTATGGATTAATGAGTCCTTTGTGCCTTCTATTTTCCTCTTTTTTTGAAATGAATAACATTAGGTTACAAAAAGACTATGTTCTCTCTCTCTCTCCGTCTCCATCTCTCGCCCTCTCTCTCACATTCAAATGACAACCAGCAACCAGCTAGCATCTAAGACCTGCTAGACCTGCCAGGAGGGTACCAACAAGGAAATATGTTTTCCATCAATTAACTTTGATCAGACAGTTCACCTGGCTGTTAACTTTTTTGCAGCCTTTAGAGAGACTCTGAATCACAGGAACCAAACTAAGCAGCACCAAAATTTCTGATCCACAGAAATTCTGAGATAATAAATATTTGACATAATTTTTTTTTTTTTTTTTAGGCAAGGCAACCCTTGGTTGACTTCACAGATTGCAAGTGCCTTGTCAGCTTACAATCCCTTATTTTTTACACCTACAGCACCTGGTTTTCCTAGGTGGTCTCCCATCCAAGTACTAACCAGGCCCAACCCTGCTTAGCTTCTTAGATCAGATGGGATAGGGCTTGTTCAGGGTGGCATGGCTGTAAACTAATATTTGACATTTTTAAGTCACTAAGATTAAAAGAAGTTTGTTACACAGAAATAGATAGTTAATATAACTAAAATCATGCAGAATAAGTTCTCAACTTGGTTAAAAACAAACAAAAATAAAAAATGATCAGGGATTTTCTAGGAACATTGTATTTCCACATGAATTTTAAAATCTGCTTGTCAACTTTTTAAAAAAAATGCTGGAATTCATATCGTTTCAGTTAAATTTATAGGTCAATTTGGCAAGATTTGACATCTAAATAGTATTTGAGTCATTCACTATAGAAATTTTGCTACCTCTCCAGAAATATTTTATAAGATTTCAATATAGAAATCATATCTTTTCATTAGTTGTAGTTTTAAAATGTTAGTGCTGTTGCAGAAGCAGATATTTTATTTACTTATTATCTACTCTTAGTGTATAAATATTGATTTTGATACATGAATCTTGGTCTTTAGCCTTGCTAAATCTATTTCCTACTTTTAGGACTTTTTTAGTAGATCCCTCAGGGTTATCTACATAAGGAATTATACTATCACCAACAAAAAAAGTAGTTTTACATTTTTTCTGTTCTTAAACATTTAGCTAGAATTTACCAATGCCGATATTTTCAAATACTTTAGGAAATTAATATTTTTCTCTTGATTGTCTCTTTTTTAAAATTGAGTTTTATTCTAAATTTTATTATTATCTTCTATTTATTTTGCATTTCTTTTACTCTTCTTTTTCTAGTTTTAAAGGTCACTGATTTGAGATCCTTCTGTTCTTTAATATAACCATTTAAGATGAAAAAATTTCCCTATAGGCACAGTTTAAACATCCCACAAATGTTAAAATGTTTTATTTACATTATCTTCAGTATAAAAATTAAAATTAAAGTCAAAAAGTTATTTTAGTATTTCTTCTATTATCTTTCATATTCATATAGGTTACTTGGAAATTTTTTGTTTAATTTACAAATATTTGAGGATGTTATCATATTCATAATAACTAGATATGAGTTCCCACTTACTCTAATCTTCCATGTTCTAAAGAATGCCTTATTTTTCTCATATCCACATAGTATATTTCTTGTGACATTTATTCCTATGAATATTATATTTGCCATGTATTTTTGGGAGGAGGCAGTATGTTTTTTCCTATAACATAGAAAATGATTACAATTTCATCTCATAATATCCCCATCAAACCATCTGTATTGTATGCTTGTAGTCTCTTTCAGGCTTCATTATCTAAATTTATATATTACTTATTTATTTTTGCAGATATCTACCAAACCTGTAATTGTGAGTAGAAAAAAGAAAAATCATACAGAAACATTCCCCTTTTCAGGACAGATCAGTGTGATAATACTTAGGGGTGTTTCTCATTATAAATTCTTTGTGGAGTAGAATATAATTTAAATCTATTGTGCACTAATTTTCTTAATCTATGTCTCCCACAAAAGAAACTTCAAATGTGAACCATGTATAATTCACTTTTGTGTCTATAGGCATCTAATATATTCCTATGTGATTAGACCATCTCCTATGTTAACACAATATACAGTAATAGTAAGGCAGTTGTGTAGCAAGATGTCCATAGATCTCTACTATTTTATATTACTATTTTCTTTAAGCCATATTGATCTATAGAAAATAGTCACTTATTCATATGTGGACCTCTATCTTTTAAAAACAGAAAAACTTTTACTTGATCCAGGGAATATTGATCATATTTTATTGATCATATTCCTTTATTTTGAGAATTAAAGTAGTTTTTATATTCACGTAGTTTTTAGTTCTTCTTGAGTTTGGTCATGTTGTTTAAGAAAGGTTTATACTCCTACCCAAACTCTATCACTGTTGCTTTAACACTGATATGAAAATAGTGGTAAAATATAACAAAAAACATAATAGTTATCTATGAATAAAATTCCATACTCCTCATTTGGTTTAGCTACTTTATAGTGGCCATGTTCAAGTTTTTATAAAAGACACTGATATCATACCTATTTTGAACTTCCTTTTTTCCCCATATCATTCAATAAGCTTCTCATATTTTTGATTCTAGCATTAAAATTGTATCAGTTTCTCTTATAATCAAGAGACTGCTCATCCACTGGGGCAAAAGGCATTTGTGAGCATGTCATCATGGGCACATCAGAAAGGAAAAGCCACACCAACAGATTTCATTCTTGGCTCACAAGAATAAAAGTTAAGTTTATACTGTATAAAACTAGAAAACTTCATAGTGTGGGGGAGAAAAACAGTATAAATGCTTAGCTTTTTCCATGAAGCTGAAATAGTACCGTCAATAATTGGACAGATTGCAAATAACCTTTAGAAGAGGAGAATGACTGGGAGTTACTGTTGTTATACATTTGGCAATAGACAGAATAAGGAAAATGCATAATAGACACACGCTAAAGAAAGAAAATAATGTAGAGCTCTGATACTGGATGATATTACAAGAAAAAAGTCTGGCTAATAAAAGGTAATGGTAGAGCTCAAAATATATGTTGCATATAAAATGAATTTCTTTATAACACAGGGTAATACTTGACTTAAATTCCACTTAAATTAGTATTTTTATTTTGTATTTATATGTTGTATAGGTTTTGCATAGCATATTGGTTTTATATTTCTATAACAGCTAAATTGACACAATAAAACACTATAGAAAATGGGGAGACATACATAGTTTTTCTTTAAAAGATTTCCATAGTTACAAAGGAATGGAAATGATTTTACAAAAACTGTCACCATCAATACATGAAACTGAGGTCTAAGAATTAGGCCAACATAATAAACAACGTAATAATATCAATAGTTATAACTTCAAATTTAAGAACAAACAAATTTAAAATAGTGTTTCAGTAAATAAGAAATGTTCATATGTATTTTAATACTTTATCTTCAGGAAAAATATGTATATATTTAATAATATACATAAATTTATAATGACATATTTCAAAGCCTCTCTTATGATGACATTTACTGTGACTAAAGAGGCTAATTTTATCCATGTTCATAGCAAAATCTTTAATCTTATAATCTCAATCTTTTTAACTTAAATTTATTGAGGTGACATTGGTTAATAAAATTACATAGGTTTCAAGTGTACAATCAGTATAGATCATCTGTATATCGCATTATATGTTTACCACCCAAAGTCACATCTTCTTCCATCACCATTTATTTGATCCCCTTTATCCTTATCTGCCTCACCTCTCCCCCCTTTCCCTCTGGTAACCACTAAACTGTTTGTGTCTATGAGTTTTAATCTTAAAATAATAGATATACAAATTTTTATATAATAAATTACTGCAGTATTCAGAAATTGTAAGAAAAGATTAAAGATAATGTAAGAAGAAAAATAAACTCAAGTCCATACACGTTTTTCAATTTTGGCTGGTGCACTTCCTTTAAAATGGTTGGTTTTCTGCTTTTAGTAGGCTATGCCTAATATATTTTGAATAATTGGCTGGATGAATGACTTGAAAGTTTTTACAAGTTTTTCACATTAAACTTTAGGGTAAAAGAAACATTTTCATTAATGTATCAGTATGCATTCTTGACAACTGAAAACATCCTGACAGGAGACTTCAGTACTGCTTGAGAATTGCACACTACTGTAAGTAATATAATACAATGTTTAAAGGAATGGTCTATTAGCTTATGATATATGTCGAGCCATTATTCATATTTACTTACATATGAGTAGTTCGAGAAAAAATATTCCAATAATATTATTCTAGATAAGTGAAGTAATATATTCCAACCTTATTTTTCTAATAAATTAGATTTTTAGGTTTTTTTTTCATAGAAATATAAACCAAATTCCATATATCTTTATCCTTAAGGAGCTAAAATTAAAATGCTTTAAATTTAAATTATTATAAAAATATAGAGAAATTCTTAAAAGTAAATAATTATTATAAAATTTATACTTCACCCCTCTTTTAGTAATATTATAGGTTCCTTTTGTAAAAATAACAAAAGTAGATACTTGTTTTGCTTAATTTTATCACAACTCAACTAAAAATAAATGTTTTTATTATCTATTTTTTGCATGTAAGTTTGCATAAAGAGAATATATGGTGCTATAAAAATGGTTTTTAGTTCAATTTTATCCATCTAACTAGCTTTAAAATATGTAGTGTCATAATAACAATGAAATAAGATCAAAATTAAATAAGAAGCAGCACAAATTCTGTAACTGAAGGCCAAGATACTATGTTTTCATTTCTTCAGCTCTGATTCTGACACTGGCTCTGGGTCAAAGACTCAGTTGAATAAGTATGAGAGAAATTAATTCTCAAAGATGAATTGAACAAGTACAAGAGAAATGAATTCTCAACTTTTGAATGAAACTATCCAGAATACCAAGTATATATTTATAGTTGGAGGAATATTTATAAGGGCATGACATAAAACTGAGTATGTTTACCATGAGGACAAAGATATCTGTCACATTTGCCTTATAAAAATATACTCTTGACTTTTTTTGCTCCTCATTTATTTTCTTTTTTATTACTAAAAATTATTGGAGTGACATTGATTAACAAAATCCAATAAGTTTCAAGTGTACAATTTAATAGTACGTAGTATATACATTGCATTGTTTTTATTCCTCATTTAATTGCCCACTGTTCCAATGTTATTTTTGAAAGTCTCTTCTTCTTTTTGAAAGCACTAAATATCCATTAGGTTAATTCAAGCCATAGTACTTTTGTTATATGAGAACAACACATTATTCTGTATATTTCTAGGAAGTGTGCTTTGCTAGTGACCTATTTTAGAAAACATTAAAATGATGTTAATGAAAAACTCTATCACATTGGAAAGCCAGTGACAACTTGTGATACCTTCAGATTCTAATTAAAAATATCACTACTTAATTTTTTTTCTTTTTATGGCTATTTCCACATGAAATTTTAACATGGATAGAAAAAACTGTTACATTTATCATGTGAATTTATTTTATTTATTTAAAAAATTTCAGTTAAGAATCATAAAATAAGAATTATAAAAACTTCTCCAAAATATGAACCAAAAGATTCTAATTTTTCAGATTTTTTTCTTTTTTTCTTTTATTCTAGATAATGACTCAAATTATAGTTGGAACTTTGAAGTTTGAATTGTCAGTGACACATTTTTGGAACTGAAATAGTGTATATATCTGCCTAGACGCTAAAATGAGAATTGAATTTTGTCATGAGTGCAATATTTGACAATTCTTAAACTCAATTTGAAATTCCCATAAATATGGCCCCACTTCTAATGTTGCATTTGAATGAAGTCTTCAGAGACAAAGTTCTATCCATTAGTATAGTTTTTACTTATTTCTTCACAGTGATTTGACAATATTATACTACTATGTTTCAGAATTTAAGTTTTTATTGTAGTGATATCAAGGAAAACTGCTGAGATATTTTATTCTTTTCATAAAGCAGCTTGATGATAAAACAGTTTTTTCTTTTTCCTCTTCCTCTCCCTCTTGCCCCTTCTCCTCTTCTTCTTCCTCCCTCTCTTCCTCCTCCTCCTCTTTTTTTTTTTTTTTTAATGTATATGCCAGGAGAAAAGTCCACTGGCAATATTTAACCTCAATGTGTTATTATTCTATTAAGATATATCTCTTTTTCTTAAAAAAAAATTTAATCAATAATTAACAATTGCCCAATACCCTTGGTCTCTGCAGCTTTTCTCTTTTTTTGGATCTCTGCCTAAACTAGTAAATCTGGAAAACTGGCTCTGTTTCTTGGATGTTGGCCACTCAGAGCTGTGCAATCATCGCAAGAGGAATTGCTCTCTCACTAGCATTACATTGAGTTAAAAAGGAAGTAATGATTCTATTCGATAGCCTCTCCCCTATAACATACCTTGGTTTTCAAATGAAAATTAACAAAAACAACAAGAATCATGATTTAATGTCCTCTATAAAATACAAAGGACAAAGGCTCTATAAGTTTTCTATATCTAAAATTCCTGTTCACCTTTTCATAATTTTTGATATAAATCTTGATAAAATATCTATATATTTGGTGTTTTCATTTTCTAGATGGCTTTGCTATCAGGGCAAAAGTAGTTCTTTTAAACATATAACATTTTGCAAAGACATATTGTTTGCCTTGGTATTTGCAGAGGGAAAAAATGTAAAAGAGTGCAAAATACTACAGTCATTTTTAGTTGAGCATAGTGCACTGGGTGTTTCTGAAAAATCCCCTTAATCCCTTGCTGACAGAAGAATCTAATGATATGAATATAAAATCTCTTTCAGGTACTTGGACTTTTATGACTTATGTTTTCTGTATGAAATATTATTTCTCTGTTTGCTCACTTTCTTCTCAACACATGAAATGTTGTCTAGTAAAAACCCTTTTAGTAGTGTATGTATTAAGATGACATAAACAATTAATGATGTGAAATAAAACTAGAAAATATTAATATCTTTAAAAGAATAGGCATTTATTAAAATAAGACATTGTAGTGGAAGTAGGATTAGGTGTGAGAGTAACGGAATGAAAAAAATTGAGACAGAAAGGCAGAGAAGAGGGAAAACCATGTAATTCTATCAAGTAATATTGTAATACTAACTCAATTAAATAGTAATGTATGTGGCCCACAATCCAATGTTATATATCTCAGAAATTGACATTCAAGAAAGAAATGGAAGACTTTACATAGCATAGAATATCATCCAAAATGA
>CM053508.1:22995121-23028150 GCA_028627145.1 Eidolon dupreanum
GCAAACTGTGTTCATTTTTTAATCAAGACCTCCACGGCTTTTTGTGTAATAAAAATCAAACCTAAAGTCTTCATCATCTCCTGCGATCCTTTCCTCTCCAAACACCTTTCTGACTTCCTCTTCTACTTTTGCCTTTCAGTGTCATTTGTCATCTTCAAATTCCCACTACCAATGTCTGTTTTTAAATTCTCACATGTCTTGCCTGGATTATTGTAGATCTATTTCTTTCCTAATCTATAATGTCTTGTTATTCCTATTATATTTACAACTTACTAACCAGAATGATATTCTAAAATTATAAATCTGACCTTATTATGCCACTGTTCGAAAAAACATCCAATTATAATCCATTCATTTAAAGAAAGACATTCAGAATATTATTTACCATTGAGTCTATTCTGCTCTATCACATTTCTATGACCATTATACTGATTTCTCCATCCACAGAATATACTTTGCAATTTCACACCTTAAGACTTTTGCTTAAGTTATTGCTGTGCTGGAAACCCTCCTCTTTTCTCAATTTCTAGCCTCACTTCAGCCCAGATCAATTTACTGTTTAACTGATTCTGTAAGAAGTCTTTCCCTGTTACCTCACACTCTTGAGATGCATTTAAACTTGTGTTGATGGTATTTGTGATAATCTCTCTGGAAGAAAGAAACCACGTTTATGTTTTACTTTAAATCATAATCCTCAATATTACTTAAAGCTATGCTTAGAAAATAATTGACTGATAAATAATATGTCTTGCTGTCACCTTCCCCATTAGCAGCATGGCAATAATAATATTAGCTTGTTTCCTTGCAGCATTACTAGATTTAAATAAGGTGCATGTGATACACTTTCTCAATGGGTAAAGCATGATACAAATATGTCCAATTTATTCACTGAGAAGTCCTTTTCTTGAAAGAAAGGTTATTACTATTGGAAATCTATAGGAATCTTTAAAATAAATTTTCTCCTGAATTATGGTAAAGGTGTGTAATACTTTCTGCTATGAACACAGAACAGAAAGGGTGTATTTTTGAGTGTAATTTTGAGTGACATACTTCATTATTAATTCCACCCCTGGTGTTGGTACCTCATGACTGCCATAGTCTTTCATGAGATATTATGGTAAAAATGACAGCAATTGAACAAAGGATAAGGAAGGCAGTACACCCCAAATATGAGCACTTTAACTGTCTTCAGTGCAAGCATCTCAGGCTAAGTAAGTCACTCTCATCTTTCGACATGAGTCATTACAGTCACTTTTTATTAAATTATATACCATGAAAAATACTCCATACAGTGAATATTTTCCAAGTATGTCATTTTTTCTTTGTTTATTGTATATTTTGTCAAATAAAGTTTAAGCTTTAATAAATCCAAATCTATCAAGATATATTGATTTTTTAATTTTTAAATGTTTTTTCTTGACATATAATTGACATATAACATTATATTAATTTCAGGTATACAACATAATAATTCCATATTTGTACATATTATCTTCTCTATTCAATAGGTTGCCTTTTCATTTTGTTGGTTTCCTACAAATTATTTTTAAAATCACTAAACCAAAACTATCACAATGCAAAGGTTAAATCAAATCTTAATAACTCAAAATTCATTGAAGCAATTGGAATATTTAATTATATTTATTTCAAAAGAAAAGAACTCCATGCACTGATGTCCTTTCTGGTGAACCCACTGAAACACCAAAAAAAAAAAAAAAAAAAAAAAAAATCTATGAATTTTATGCAAATCACTCAAGAGAATTAAAAATATAGAACAACTTCCCACACTGTAATACAACAGTTCAACAGAACTACCTTGAAACAAAGACCTGAAAACATCTAATACAATGTGCATGTATATTTATATAACATATAAATATATATATGTATATATATTTGATCTCCTTATATAGCACAGATTTCTTCATGCTATCAATTCAGTTCCCTCCTCTGCTTACTCAACTAAGTTATTAGAGACAATTGCTCTGTACCAAGAGAATAATGTAGTCACTGGGGCTCCTCCAGAATCAAAAAAGACATAACAGTTATCCAATTATCAAAAGTGTGGCTGATTCTTATCTTCTTAGCATACACTCTGTCCCCCCCCCCCATTTTTTTGCATGTGCGTGTGTTGGGCTTGCTTATTTGCTAGTTCGGTTCCTAAATTTAGCCATTGGCATTCCATCCCTTGCTTAATCTGAGAAGTGTTAATCAACTGGTGTTTATTTCTCTTATACTTCCTTGCATCTGCTGTTCTTTACACGTTTTAAATAAAAACATGATTTTTGATTAATTCAATAATTTCTTATTAGAGAGAAGCAAAAATGTTTTACATCCTTCTCTATGCGAATCAAAGATGATCTTCCAAAATCCATTTTTTTAACATTCTGAATTTACTTTTAAGTTTTAAAAGGAGGAAACTTAGAAAGTAATCATGAGAAATCTTAGTCTGTATTCAAGAATCTCTTCTGTAAATATATTCAACTGATAAGACTACAATAAATTATTAGATTTAGTAAATTTATAATTTGGGAAGACTATAATATCTAAAAATATTCCTTGTTCATGCCAAATTAAAGATTACATGAAAAAGCTTTAAGTTTGGTTTTGTTTTTTTCCCCACAGCTTGTTTGGAGGTGGCAGTGATATTTTTTAAAACAGTCTCTTCAGACATACTAGAACAATTTTTATTTCTTAGACTGTATTTACAGTAGAATCCATGGGTTTCCTTTTGAAAAAGGAAAAAAAAAAAAGAAGAAGAAGAAGAAGGAAGAAGTACAACTATGGAAAAATAATATTTTAAATTTTTGGTTCAAAACATTGCTCTAATAGCATACAAAGCTTAGTCACAAGATATTTACTTTGCACTTATAATAATGATGAGAAAAGCTTTAAAATTGAACAATATGCTGTCCTTCGCCCAAGGGAATCTGCCTCCCTGTAAAGTGAAAATGGAATGTGGGAACTGAGTTTTTCTTTTGCCAGAATTTCAGGTATTCTCCTAGGAGCCTCTTCTTTAGGAGAAATACAATTAATTTCCACCTGCAGAGAGAGGCTTTAAACCTTCTGCAGCAGGAGATCTAGGTTCTCACTCTTATTCTTCCCAAGATAAAATGTGTGAAGCTAGGCCATCTGCTTACTCATGTATCTTGGTTTCCCTAAACCATAAAAAGGCAAAGAGATACTTGTCTTACTAGACTAATAAGGCTGTTCCAAGAAAAAAAGCAGCATATTTGATTAGATAGAGGTATTTAAATACTTTAAAATACAAAAGGTAAAGGAAGAGTTTAAAAAATTCCAGATGTCCTTAATCACTCCCTGACTCATATAGTTCCTTCAGATGTTTATCCGATGAATTATATAGGCTTGCAGCTACCTTTAACAAAGCTAAGAGACATTCAAAAGAAGCGAGATAAATCATTTCACTGGTAGGAATTATCTGGGCAAAGACATAGGTCTATATTTTGTTCTGAAGTCATCATTCTATCATGTCCTTCCAAAATTAAAAATCAGTAGTTACCCCTCAATACTATCAGTACAGAGCAGGATCTCTTTAAGTTACTATTTAATATCATTAAGGAAAAAAATCCCTGTCTTACTTTCTACTTTATTTTCTAATATATAGCACTATAACATGGCCATTTTATTTAAAGTGGAACCAACTGTTACTCACCTGTCTTCCCATGTTCTAAAACTGTACTTCTAGTTAATTTCTATTAACTACCTCACTCTATTTCATTTTAGATTTCTCCTGAACATTTACGGTACTTAATCAAGTCTCTTGTGTTTCCTTGTTTTGGTATCTAAATGTCTTTGGTACATACACACATACAGCTTTTGTGAATCTTTCACAAAGAAGCAGGGAACCTTTTTATTCCAGTAAAAAGTGCTTTCTAAAATTATTAAATCGCTATTTGTACCAAGATTTTGGATACATTTTAAAATCCTAATTCTCACGATTATGTTATTGTATTTCATTCTTTAATAAAGAAATCAAAACTTGGAAGCTGATGTGCCTTGCAAATTTGCAAACATATTTAAATGTCAGAACCAGAATTCAAGATAGGTTTTTCTAATTCTAAAACTCATCACTTTTAAATTTCATTACAGTGCAGCCCTTTTTGTTTCTCGCTTTTTTTTTTTTTGGTCATCAGCGCCTTCAGTGGTTTCTGCACAATTTAGGTCCTTTATAGGATACACATAATAAATACCTATAATGGGTACTCAAATATTTGTAGTGTGGTGACTTTTTTCATGTTGGGTTTTTCCAAGGATCCTGGTGAAAATTAAAAACAAAACAAAACAAAAACCCCTGAAATCCTAACTGGAGATTATCGGGTATATGTGGACACTTATACTATCCTTTTTCTATCTTGAGCTCAAGCAGAAAGAACTCCTAAATCGGGGAGCAAATACTGTAGAACATGACTGAACTAATTTGTGTATGTATGAAACACATGTTTATGATAATCTTTGGGCACCATCTGAATTCAAACGTTAAAGTGACTCGTACTAGACAAAATTTAGGATTACAGAAAATGCATATCCACTGATTTTTTTTTTCCAGCAAGATATGTTTTGGATGATTGAAAACATCTTTCCACTGACAAAACAGATGGGAATTGTAGCTGATGTAAATTGTAGAGATGAGCTAAAAAGAGAAGGCCAGTGGGCTACCTCCAGGAAAATTCAGAGTATGAAATTCCTTTGGTAAATGTGTAAGTTCTACAAGGGCGGAGAGTTTCATTTTGTTCACGACTCTATTTTGTGTTTCTAAAATAGCCCTGGAATAACTACATTATTGAATTTATTAGTTTCAGAATTAGCCACTGAGAATAGTTCTATCTCAGTTAGAAAACTATTATCCAAGTTCAGTTTCAAATTTTTTTTTTTTTTTTTTTAACAAATCATTCAGTAACTGACATAGGGACCAGAATACATGTCTTAAGATACAGTGAATTCTCCCCCACTCGGTAGACCTATGTGAAATTCTAATTATTTTATAAAGTTGACTTTGTGTATAGTAATCAGAGCCATTGGCAGATAACTTAAATCAATGAAACATTTAATGGTTTTGAGCTATAATAACATAATGTGCTCAATTCCACAACAAACACAAACTGAACTATTGAATGAAATACAGAACTTCTATCAGCTACAGTGTTCTTTTTCTTTAGTCAGAGTAAATCTACGCCAGATCAACAACCCTTTCTAACTGATTCATTGTTGCTTTAGAAATGTAAATAAATTTTGTAAGTTTAAGCTTTTCATGGTGATTAAGTACATTTAATTGAATTTTTAAAAATTATTGAACTTTTATTCATTACTTAATATCATCTCACTTTTTCCAGTATACAAAACTATTATTATGATGATTTTGTTTTTCAAATAGAATTTTAAAAGACTAGAAAGCTTCTAGCAGAAAGCACATAGTGACTATTAGAAATTAATTTTAAAGTACTTATTGAATGTATAGAATACATAAACAAAATTTAAGAGAAATGGAAAAAATTACACATTAGAATATGCATATGCTCATTATTATAACAAAATAAGCCAAATGAAAGCATTTAAGAAGATAATAAAGAGTATTTAATGGATTCTTTTAATAGAACACAATTACAGTATTAAGATTTGCTGTAATAGTAAAGAATCCTAAAATTACAGTGGCTTAAAATGAGTATTTAATAACCACTCACACAGTATTATCTGTAGGTGGCTACAGCTTTGTTCCATGCAGTTGCTGGGCTTCAGGCTAAGACTGTTTCAGACTGCAGCTTTGCTGCACTTCAGATATGACCGACATGTCTCTTTATTCCAGAACACAGGAAAAGAAGCATCGCCTATATAATACATGAGTGTTCTACAATAAAGTGAAAGAATAAGAACTGGTATAAACAGATAATACATAGAGTTTCTGCTTGGACATAGTATAACTATGTTTGTTCACATTGGCCAAAACTAGTCACAATGGTCTAAAGTCAGTAGAAAAGAGAATTACACTCTTCCTTCAAGAAGGCATCTCAAGTCAACATGTCTCCAGAAGGGGTCTATCTTCTCAAGTTTCTTATAAGCAAGGAGAGTATGAATCATGAATAATAATCTATCACAGATATATTATAATATAGACATTTAAATAATTTAAATTTAAAATACAGCAAGTGACTGAATTTACATTCATGACAATATTTATGGAGATTTATTATTGACATAAATCTCTGCCAATGATTTTGTTATTGTACCCAGTTTTTAATAAACAGGAGTTGTAGTTAATTTGAGTAAAATACTTAGGAAAACAATTTTGACTTAGTTATGGTTAGTATTTTTTTCAAAAAACAGGTATTCTCTTTTTGCATGGCAGTGGAAAAGCATGTGCCTAAGAGCCAAAAGTACAGAATTGAGTCAGACATTTTCCACAGGCTGACTGGGAGAAATGAAGAGAATTACTGACTTTTCTTATTATTTTTGTTAAAATGTGAACAATACCCAACTCATAGTATTCTCAACACTATGATGTAAATCCTTTAATTATACACATATATTGACCTGTGCTAAAATACAAAAGCAACCTTAAAAATTCCCTTATAAAATCAATTTGAATTTAACATCTATTTCAGTTTGGGGAAGTTTAAGATATCACTTACTCATTATAATCACACATAGATATATATGTTAAGAAAGATTTTTCCTTTTCTTATATGCTTAGACAGGTATTTTTCTCCTTCATTTGTAAATAATTATCATGTAAGTCACAACTCCTCAATTCCTGCCCCACTAAATTTATCTTTCTGAATTGTACTTCGTGGACAAAAAAAAAAGTTACTCAATTTGTGGATATACTATGTTTTAACTCAACAGCCATACTGATGAACATTTGAATTCTTTCACATCAATTGCTATTATAGGTATTGCTGCAGTAAACAGACTTGTGCCCTCATTTTGCAAAATATGTTTGGTAGAGAGTCTTAGAAGTGGAATCGCTAGGTCAGATGGTAAATTTGTAAGATATTGCCAAATTTCCCTCTGTTATGGTAGTATTCTGCATTTTTATTAGAAGTGCATGAAAAAACTATTCCCTCAAGCCCCTCTCAAGGACACACTGTCACATATTTAGACTATTATAAATCTAACAAAGTAGTGATTCAAATTTTTTCATTTTATTAGAAACCAGTCTGAGCTTTTTTTTTTTTTTTTTTTTTTGTAATTAAGATCCAATTACATGTCTTTCTCTCCGAATTTATATGCATATTGTTAGCTATTTTTACAGAGCAGTTGGGCTCTTTCTACTCTATTGTTTAGAAGCCCTTTACATGTCAGTATCTTTTGTAAGATGTAAACTGAGACATTCTTTGTTACCAAATATGAATCTGTGCTGGACCTGAGGCATTGCTTGAAAAGACTAAAAGGTAGTTTAGTCTTTTCATGTAGATGCAGTTCTGAACATATCTAGTAACATTTTACCTCTGAGATTGTGTGAAATGATTAACCATATGTTCTGGAGCCTTTGCCATGGAACCTCTTCAAGGCCATGATGAGCTTCTAGAACTTCCAGTTTCCCATATTCTTGTCACACTCTTCTACCTCCTCACCAGAGCTTGACCAGGGCCTGTTCTGCTCCTCCATACCTGAGGAGGGCAGTAACATCTTGGACAGACAGACCACAGCCATTCCTTTTCTCCATGCATCTGTAAGTAGGGCCTTCCCCTTATATTGCACCAGTGCCCTTACTGTTCATTTGGGTTTCACTTTTGTTCACAATATTTTTGTAGATGTTTTTAATTTATTAATTTGTTATTTTGTGGCTTGATGATTACAAGTCCATATGGAAAGGGCTTCCTACTCCAAAGTTATAAAAGTAGTCATCCGCCCATGCTTTCTCCTAGTATATACAGAATATCATTTTGGCATTACATTTTTTTTTATCCTGTTATAGCTTGTATCAAAGTATTTTTGATGTACATTTTTCTTCATTTATGATATAGTTACATCTTTTCTCTGATATCTTTTTCAGATTGTTGACAGTTCCAATTTCAAATTCCAATCTTATAGGCAGGCCATCTCTTGTGTTCCTGTATATATGAATTCTATTTGGTTATTCTTTCTTTATAACAGCAAGTACTATTTTATTACATATCTTTTAATTCATGTTGAAGTATTACATTACATTTTCATCAACTATGTAACAAAACAGTTACCTCTCCCATCCTTTTCTTATCACATTGCTATTTAGAGGTGGAATTTGTTCTTTTTTTTGCTAGTCATATTTGCAGTCAATGAATTTTCATGAACAATTAATAGTATATCCCTGGGCAGCAGAGACAGGATTGATTTGGTGGGTTTCCAAGCTTCTTGAGTTAAAGATTGCTTTTGTTTATTTGTTTCTGCAAGGGACTTAAAAACATAGCACCTCTGGCTCCTGAAAATAATCTTATAGCAATTGTTTTGGCTTTCTTACATCTTACAGCCTTTGTCTTATAAGCCTTTATTTATAGAGGTTCTACTTTCTCAAACTCTTCAAGTCTGGGAAATAACCCTCACCCCAATTTCCAAGTCTTCCTTCTTTGCTTCATTCAAAATTCTGTTATATTCAAAATTGGTTCCAATTAAAATGATCATCTTCTGATTGGACACTCTCTTTCTGGAACACAATAAATCTTTACAATAATCTGTCTTGATAATGCAAAATATAACATAACATAATGAAAGATTAATTCCTGTTCTCTGTGAATTTCATTTTAAACTGAAAGATTAATATTCGATCTCCTCTCAGGTGAGAAAGACGCTGGATATGATGGACCAACTGAGAATCAAGGGAACAATGACAGTTATCCCAGTTTCAAGGTGGGAAGTGGAGTGTACAGTAGCCATAATCCCAGCTTTTCCTTCCTTGAATTTTTTCCCAGTTTGGATATACAGAAAAGATATCAAATAACTGGAAATATTCCTGGAATAGTCAGTATTCTGGAACTTTCCCCACTGATATTTAAATCTGAACAGAGAATCACTATCACATGACTCCAAACACCAACTGCACCAGATTGGATTGGAATTTCATGGCCCATGCTCTGACACACGCATCTAGCCACTGTATAATCTCATAGTAGTGGAACTCAATGTTGTACAATGTTGTACATGATTTAATATTTTACATCTCTTGAGTTGGGTATAACTGTCTCTCTAGTGATTTCTGAGCTTTCAACTTCTAGGCCTCTTGGGTAGATTCCCTATTCACTTAAGTGGCATATTCCCATGTATCTACCTCATGGGCTACTGTGGACCTCTGCTTTTGGTAATATTTGAACACAATCTATTGTCTGTGGATTTTTTTTCCCTAATCCTAGAGTTCTTAATAATGTAGGTTGTGAGTTTGTTCTTACATGGTTACTAATCTCCTTAATATTTTGTATGATTGTCTGCATGTTCCCACCAGAATTTGAATTCTGCTTGGGGATATGGAAAAAGATACTTTAAATCCCTGAAGATAACTTACTTTCTCTGAAATTAGGGAACTCAGGCTTCATAAAATATAATTTAAGATTCACTATCAGAATTTCACAAGATTCAATAGTAGCAGCAATTCACTTAAATAATTTTTATTAATTTACATTCTTCTTTTCCAGAGAACAATAATTTTATCTATATCTCCGAAGTTCATCACCGAAATAGGTATTAAAAATTATATATACCCTGGATTAAAGAAAGCATTAAGGAAGTCATATAACCTTTGACCCTGATAATAACAAAGCTTAATATATATATAAGCCACTTTACACAAAATAGTCAATGTGGTTTCATTTATGTTCTATAAAGAAACTTATGAGGGTATCTAACATAAGCTTTGACAATGTTCACAAATAATACTGTTTTGTCTTTGAAGATAGGTGTAATTCTTTTCTAAGAGCAAATATTTTTGTTCTGCTTTGAATCAAGCCTATTTCTTCTCGAATTAAACCTAATTTTAGTTTCCAGGATCCTAGCTATTAGTGTCTCATCTACTGTTACTATTTCCATTTTGATATGCAGAGGTCATTGTATGATATATGATTCTATTGATTCTGCTATCATAAAACTTAAATACTACATAAACTCTTACAGTCTACAAAAGAAGTAAAATTTGTGACTCCTGATGTGTGGCAGAGGGCAAATTAAAAAAAAGAAAGTATAAATGTGGCATCCTAGGAAATAAACTTTGATATATAGAGAACATTTCTGAATACATATTGGTGGGAAGAAAAATAAATTTGAGTAAAACTAAAAAGTACCAGAATGAAAATAAAGTGAAAATAAAAGAAAATCGAAAAAGAAAAGGACATATGGAATTAATACCGATGTAAAAAAAAAAAGTATCAGCAGCTAAGGGAGAATGTGTCATTGACAGTATCAAAAGAAACCTGTGGAGAAATCCTATGAATTATTAATTTGTGTAGAGGCCATATGTCACGTCTTCTGGCCGCCCAGCACTTTTTGTACATCTTTCTTGTGCTTGAGAGTCTTCTGAGTCCTGGATACCCAAGGTAGAAACCAGAAAACTTGCTTGCCAGTATCACTGTAGTTTGTGGCCTGATTCAATCAACTATAAAGTCTTAAAAGCGGATCTGAGGTTTAAAAGAAGAATAATTCCACTTGTGGACAGCAGCTTAAACCTGTGTCCTAGAGGTTCAACCTGTCCCTGCTGACTATCTGTTCTAAAGATTTTGGACTTGCATAGTCAGACCCCACAATATTTTATGCTAATTCCTTGCAATATGTCTCTCTTTTTATTTCTTTTAAGTTTTAGATTATTTTGCCATGCAGCAATCTGCCCCTATTTAAGGGGAGTATGTCCTAAGCACCCTCATAGATTATTTTATGGCATCCAGGCATAAAAGAAAACCCAAGACTATTCTTTCAGCCAGCACTCTGGGTTTGGAAATTTATCTCAGAATAGAGTTATAGAAGAGAGATAATTTTATTGGGATATTCTAGTAAACAAATCTGAATACAGAAAAAAGACATCCATCTTAAGATAATGGCCCATCTACTACTACCTTTAAAAAATCAGAGATAACTCTCTTCTAAACAAAGAGGACTGCAAATTAAGATATGTTAATTTAATAAGGAGTTTCAGAGAAGCTTATGGTTCATTAGGGTTAATTTCTAAAGTATGTCGCTTTGGGTGTCTAGATTTGCCATTGTTAGCAGTATAAACCTAAGTCAATAAGCCTTTGGGGTCATCTGTGTACAGTAATTTTTAATCTAATTTGGTCAAAGAAAATATTGAAAATCTAAAATAATTCTTTTGATACAGACTGCCAAAGTGAGTCTACGAATTCCCTGCTTCTTTTAGAAAACATTTCATACATGGCAATTATACATAGTTAAACAAGTAATTCTAGCATAGAGTCCAAGTAACTTACGGTTTTCTAATGTTTCATAAATCTGAAAATTCTAAATTATATGTTTTACTTCACTGCATATATTAAGTATTACTTTAACAACAAAGTTTTTTTTTCAATGTTTTTTGTTCTATTCTCAAGGAAGCTGAGAATCTCTTATAAAACAGGTATATAGAGTTATCCATTCCTAACACAGCTAATTTATATAAACTGCCACAACAATTCTATTTATTTGATATAACTTATAAGTTCTCATTTTAATAAATATATTAACTTATATTGATATTCACCTATTTATTTGTCTAGTTTTACTGACATATAATTGACATATTGTATAGGTTTAAAATGTATGTGTTCATTCGATACACTTACATATCATGATTACCGCCACAGCCTTAGTTAGTACCTCCATCATGTCACATGATTATCATTTATTTTTTTAAGAACATATAAAATCTACTCTCTCAGAAACTTGCAAGGATATAATACAGTGTAATTAATTATAATCACCATGCTACCCATTATACCCCCAAAACATTCATTTTAGAACTCGAGATTTGTGCCTTTTGACCAAAATCTCCCTGTTTCACCTATTCTCCAGCTCTGGATAACCACCATTCTAGGCTCTGCTTCTATGAGTTTGGCTTTTTTAGATTCCACATATAAGTAATACCATACTGTAATTTTTTGGTCTGTCCTATGAGCTTATTTCACTAAGGATAATGCCCTCAAGTTCTATCTACATTGTTCCAAATGGCAGACTGTTTTTCTCACAGCTGAATAATATTCCATTTCATATATACATAAATACACAGACCATTTTATATATAAAAAACTATAAAAAGTCACTTTATATACATATATATACCACATTTTCTTTACTCATTCACCCACTGACAGACAAGTTTATTTCCATATTTTGGCTCATGTAAATAATACTGCAAATAACATGGGAATGCAGATATCTCTTTGAGATACTCTTCTTATTTTGTTTTCTTTGGATATATATCCAGACGTGAGGTTGCTGGATCATATGGTGGTTCTATTTTTAATTTTTTGAGAATCTTCCAAACTTTTTTCCATAAATACTGCACCAATTAACATTCCCACAACACTGAAGAAGAGTTTCCTTTTCTCTACATCCTTGACAACACTAATTATCTCTTTTCTTTTTGATAATGACCATTCAAACAGGTGTGAGGTTGGGGTATTATAATTTTTGTTTGCATTCCCTTGATAATGGTGATGTAGAGCATCTTTTCATATATCTGTTGGCCATCTGTATGTCTTCTTTGGAAAAATAAGTTTAGTTCCTCTACCACCCAATTTTTATGTCGGATTGTTTGGTTTTGTTTATTCTTTTTTTTTTTTTTTTTTGATATGAGTTGTATGAGTTTTATGTATTTTGCATATTAACATTTTATAATTTTCAAATATTTCCTCCCATTCTATAGGCTGCTATTTCATTTTGTTGACAGTTTCCTTTGCTATTCAGAAGCTTTTTAGTTTAATGCGGTCCACTTGTTTATTTCTGCTTTTGTTTCCATTGCTTGAAGTGAAAATCCAAAAAAGAAAAAAAAAAATTTCTAAGACCTATATCAAGAAGCTTATGTTTAAACACCTTACCTTTTTTTGCAGGAGTTTGTTGGTTTCAAGTCTTATATTCAAGTTTTCAAACCATTTTGAGCTGATTTTGTGTATGGTGTAAGACAGGAGTCTACTTTTGTTCTTCCACATGTGGCTTTCCAGTTTTTGCAACATTTACTAAAGAGACTATCATTTCACCATTTTTTAATTCTTGACTCCTTTGTCAAATATTAACCATATACGTGTGAGTTTATTTCCAGAGTCTCTATTCTGTCCCATTGATACATGTGTTTTTATATCAATGCAATACTGTTTTGATTAGGTAGCCTTGTAATATAGTTTTAAATCAGGAAGTGTGTTATTTCCAGCTTTGTTCATCTTTCTCAAGATTGTTTTGGTTATTTGGAATATTTTATGGTTCCATATAAATATTAGAATTTTTTTTAATTTCTGTGAAAAATGTCATTGGGCTCTTGATAGGGATTGCAGAGAATCTGTAGATGTCTTTGGGTAGTATGGATATTTTAACAATATTAATTCTTCCAATTCACAAGCACAGCATATTTTTACATTTGTTTGTATCTTTTCAATTTCCTTCATCAATGTCTTATAGTTCTCCGTGAAGATTTTTCACATCCTTGGTTAAGTTTACTCTTAAGTATTTTATTCTTTTTGATACAATTATAAATAGGATTGTTTTCTTAATTTCTTACTGATCATTCATTTTTAATATATAAAAATGCAACTGTTTTTTTTTTTTTACATTGATTTTGTATCCTGCAATTTTAGTGAATTCATTTATTAGCTGTAATGATTTTTCTTGGTGGAGTTTGTAGGGATTTCTAGATATAATATCATGTCATCTGCAAAAAGCAACAATTTTACGTCTTTATTTATTTTTTTTCTTGTTTAATTGTTCTGGCTATAACTCCCAGTACTGTTGGGAATAAAAGTGTCTTCTTCTTGATCTTTAAGGAAAAACTCTCAGCTTTTCACCACTGAGTATGAGGTTAGGTGTAAGCCTGTCATATATGGCCCCTATTATGTTGAGGTATATTATTTCTATAATGAGTTTATTGAGAGTTTTTATCATGAAAGATTGTTAAATTTTGACAAATATTTTTTTTCTGCATCTATTGGCACGAACAGAGGATGAAATAATCTTGAAGGACATGATAGAAAAAGCATAGATTGTTTTTAAGACTTTTGATAGAAATATCAATCTTAATGATTCTGCTAGTGAGTAGAGGAAGTTAGAAGTATGTTTTTTTAAAAAGTTAAATCATGTTGACAAATGCCTAAACAAATTTTTAATAGCAATATGGAAATTAAAGGTTCCACTATTGAGAACACAGAAGAAAATGAGGAATATAGTATCAGAAAATGAAAAAAGGGATCCCTATGATATAGCAACAGAGCCTAGAAGAATTATGTTTTGTATTTATGTGAAAAACAGAGTTTGTAAGTGTTGAAACTGAATATTTAGTTGAGGAAATTCCCACACAATGTACGGAGAATATGAATTGGTTTCTTCTTTATATGATAAAATTTAGAATGAATGAAATGAATTAGAGGAAGAACTTTTAAACAAAACAGAACCAGGGCTGTGATTTGGAAGTTCTCAGCCTATCTTGATTATAAATGTTGATAAAATTAAGAGATTCACTATCAGGAAAGTAGAAAAAAATTGTGGCTGAATCTTTGGATTAAGTAACAAGTCACAGAGCTCATGAATCATCACCAAATCAAAATAAGAGATGGAATTATCTAGGAATGATCTCTGGTGGAGCCTCTTATATAATATCTTATATACCTTCATGCATACATGCACATACATACATACATACATGCATACAAGCATTATATAAGAAATGAAACATAACACCCTAAAAAGACTCCTACAGTTCTTGAGAATAGTGTACCAGCAGAAACACTGACAGCTTGCAATAAAAGGAGCTGAAAAAAGACAAAACAAAAGAAGCTGTTGGACCTCTAAAATTATGCATGTAAGAAACAGGCTGAATAAAACTACTCAGCTGATAGCAGCACGCACTACCATTTGATCAAAAAGGAATAAATTAAAAGGATAAAGTTAAAAATCAAAGATTATTCCCATGCCTTGAAATCAAATTTAGTTCACCCAAGTGGATTTTGAAATTGTTTTGGACATTTGCATTTCGTTTGTTCCCATTTGCACAAGAATTTCTGTTACTGTTATCTCATGCCTATTCCACCATTGTGTTTTGCTACCAGGTAACTTCTTTATTGAGTTTTACAGATTAAAAAAATGGAAATAAATTGTCTTCACTATGATTTATCTATCCCCAATTAAAATGATGTAGTTATGAGATTTAAACTGATAAGATTTTGAACACTGAGTTGATACTGTAATGGGTTGGGACTCTAGGGACCTTGGGATAGGATGAATATATTCTCATGTGAAAAGGACACGGATCTTTGGTTCCCAAAGGGTAGACTGTGGTAAACTGAATAATCGCTGCCCAATTATATTAAAATCCTAATCTCCATAACCTGTTAATGTTAGATTATGTAACAAAAGTTAATTATGGTTGCAGATGGAATTCAAATTGTTAATCATCTGACCTTAAAATAGGATTATTCGGGTATACCCAGTATACTTACAAGAGACTTTGAAAGTAGAAGAGGAAATTGGAAAAATGACCGGGGAATGGATAATAAGGTCTAGGACTAACCTTCTGGATTTGAAGATGGAGGAAGAGGGCTATTTACCAAGAAGTGAAGCTGGTCTCTACAAGATGGAAAAGGCAAGGAAATGAATTTTCCTTTAGTACCAAAGGAATGGAGCTCTACAAACGTCTTAATTTTTGCCCAGTATAACTCATTTTGGCCTTCTTTCCATCAGAACTATAAAATAATAAATTTGTGATGTTCGAAGTCATGAAATTTGTGGCAATATTTAATATCAACTATAGAAAATTAGTACATACAGCCTGGCCTACAGTTAGGGATTATGCACATGGAGTCTCTACCACACAGATTAGCTTCCTAGCTTCCGTAAAACTTCAAACTGAAAACAAGCAAGGTAAAAAAGCAAGTAGTATTCAGAATCTATTTTTATGCGAGATTATAAAAGAAGGCTTTGGCCTTCAGAAACAGAAATAAAGAAGGCTATGGAGCCGAGTCCAATCCCAGTACTGTTAGTCAGAGTGCCTACTCCCAGGTGTGGCTTGCTGTGGTCTTCATGGAACAGTCTTCCAGTGAGTTCTGGGCACTGATTCTGACTGTGGAGCTTCTAGAGTTCCAAAGCCCCCATTTGCATCTCTCCTAGAGATTCCCTGACCTATCTAATATCCTTAAAAAAAATCATTGTTTTAAAAATTAACTAGTGTGTGCTTTGTTTTTTATTTCCTCAATTAAGAATTCTGACATACGCAATTTACCAAGGCAGAAACCTTCATTGGATTTTAAGAAACCACATGGTCGGATTAATATCAAAATAAATGATAAAGAATTGGAGAAACAAAGTAGAGAACACTGTGTTTAATAATCTGTGCCCTTCTGTTATTAACTCTGAGACAAGGAGAGTGCCAAATCAGTGTTGCAGTGAATGAACCAGGACCTTTATTTCCTCTTTGGGCAAATGAAATGCTAATTATCTTGGTGTTTTAAATTCAAGCAGCCTATTCTTTGATTCGCATGTGGGAATTCAGGCAAATATAATCTCATCTAAGGAAAGCCTCTATAGTTTATAAAAAAGAGGAAAAGTATTAATGCCTTTTTTTTCACAAGAGTAAACAAAAAACTTTCTACCTATGAAATTATACAAAATGTATTGTTTTCTCTATAAAATTTTATTCACTCATTAATTCATTTTTTACAACTGATATTAAAAAACTACTATTTGCTTTACTCTGGTGGTATAGCCATGAGTAAGACATATCCCTGCCTTCCCAAGTCTACATTTCTTGGAAGACAAAATGAATATAGACTGGAAGAAATAATAATGGTTAGACCTACCTCACAGATTTAGAAAGTCATTCAAGCAAAAATAATATTCGGTATTAGTTTTATTGGATAGAGAAGATGAGAGGAGAAAATCAGAATAGAACATATTCCTGACAGAGAAAGTGACATGTGCAAAGTCAAAGAGATAATAGTAAGGTGTAACATATTCACAAATAATGAGCAAGCCAATATGGATGAAGCGACGGGTATGCATTTATGTGTATGCATATGAGTATGTGTCAGTGTGTGTGTGTGTGTTCATTGGTGTTTAAGAGTATGGGGAACAATCTACAAAGGTCTCTTAGGATAAGATTCTGAAAGAATTTGTATCTCATGCAGTCATATGAATAAAAAGATCAGAACTGTATCTGCTGGCAATGTGGAGATTATATTCAAGAGGAGACAAAATGAAGGCAGGGTGAATAACTAGAAACAATGCGTTAGCTCTAATTAGAAATGATATTACTAAGAATAGACGGTGACATGAAAAGAAAAAAGTAAATTTATAGGACGTGAACAATTTGATGAAGAAAAGTGGTAGCAAATGAGGTGTGGTGATGTCTTGCTGGTGGATACTTCATTTGACTGCTGGCACCTAAACAAGATAACTTAATTCCCATCCTATTTGCATGCAGTAAGTCCAGTACTCTCTTGAAAATTTTGAGCATTATGAGGGATCATTTTCATGTATTTGTGTCATTTTTTACCTCTCTTGTGCATGTGAATTCTGGAATTCTCTTAAGTCTTCACTGGCCTGATCATTGCTATTACATGCTGGTTCAGCACTCTTTGTTCTACTTCAGCCAAACTTTGGGCTCATTCTATCTCTTACTATTTTTTAGCAAAGTTAAATCAAAGTAGACACTAATCTGAGGTTTCTAGTAAACAACCAAAAACATTCATATATCATAATCATTATTCAGACCAATTTCTCAATGCTCCCCAAATCCATCAGCCATATGTAGTTACAGTGAATCTGCCGTTATGAACATTCAGAATCATATCTCATTTCTCATTTCTAATATTCCCCATCCTAGTGCCCTCCATATGGTGTCTCTGTGTTTTTCAGGGAAATAAAATGCTCTCTTAAAATTAAACCTTCTTGGAGATGCATTTTCTAAAATTGAAACAGAAATTATAAAAGATAATCTTTAACATCCCAGTCTAAAATATTTGTACTTCACTTTCCAGACTACCACAAGGCAAGAACATGAATAGTAACTTGATTTCTATCTGTGAGAAAGTAAGGGCTTTTACTGAACTTAATAGTCTTAAAACAAAGGAAAAATAGGACAAATATGGATTATTGATCCCATCTTAGGAGAATGAGAAAATGTTTATGAATGTTCAGAAACAGACATTTTACTTCTCTTGATGAATGCCTAGAATTTAGATATGTTGAAATTTAGTTTATATAATTCCCATACCAACTAGAGAAGAGAGGAAGAAAATAATAAGTAGGTAAAAAATGGAGATGTTCTGTTCCATCTCTTGTCTGATGGGCTACCAGGAGGAGATAACCAATTGGTTAAAAATACAAGTGATAGGATTAATGATGGCAAGATGTATATCTAGTAATCATTGACATATAAACAGAATTTAAAGCTGTGAAACCAAATTCATCAAGTTAAATAATATATAGTGTGGAATAAAAAAAAAAAGTATGAACTTAAGAAAACAGATTTAAGAGGATTAGTTAAGAAAAACAAAAAAAATGGAAGTTACTTAGAATGAGCATTCAGACCAATACTAGACAAAACAGAACAAGTTCATGTAGAAGATATTTTTGAGGAGCTAGTCATAATGCAAGTGTTCTAGAAAGTTTTAATAGGATGGGGCCAGTAGAAATGTAATTATGTTTAACAATTAAGAAACTTTGATGGTTTTAGTCAGAATGCAATGTGGAATGAACAGTAATAAACAGATAAGGTCAAATGAAAAAATTTAGATGATCAAGAAATATGACTGGAAAGGATCATATGAGAGTGATAATCCCATTAAGAATCTCATTAAGAGATCTTTATTAAGGGGACTGACAGTTCTGTAAACCGTCTCCTTGACTGAACTTTTCACTTGGAATTGATCACTTCAAATCCCAGCATTTAATAAACTTGAATGAGTATTTGAGGGCTTTAATAAGTAAAAAGAAAAAGAAAACATTAACTGAGAAAAATTAATTACATAATGAAAAATAAAATTTGAGTAAAAATGAGGGTACATCATTTAGTAAATAAGTACTCCACATATTCACAAGCCTTATGCAAAGTTCTAACTGTATCTCTATATTAAAAGAAACACTTAAGCAGGAATACTCTGATAGGCGATTCTTTGTACCTGGCTCTCACAATAATTGTAAAAGATTCTCAGCCTTTCTAAATACAACTAGCTCTTCAAAGTTCTGAGTTGAAGTACAGGTACATAATCAGTTATAGATCATAATTTTAGAAAATCTAATAATATACTGATGCTTAGATTTATATAAATAGAAGCACTTGGTGGTTCCTCTTTTCATAATAAACCTAAAATATTACTGTTTGATTTGAAGCAATTAGACTATTTCTATGTATTAAACTGTGGTGTTTTCATTTATGATGATGTTAGAAAATGTATACACAAAATTTAAATTTTAAAAAATAATTTTTAGGAGAAGTGATATTTGGGCTTAATCTTCATTAATATTAATTTATCTGTTGTGTACAAACAATTGAAGCTCTGCTACTTCTTGTTTAGTGATATTAAACTTCCTTAGATTTTACAGCCTAATTAATCTTTGTATTTATATGAACTATAATAGCTATGGTAGGAAAATTTAATTATGAAAAACTTTTAACATTTTATTTTAAATTTAATATGAGGCTGACTTGTGCTTGGCTGTGGGCTAAGAATAATGAGTCAAATGAACAGAGAAAAATTCAATATACATAAAAAAAAATTTTTCAGGAAGGAGGCAAATTGATGAACTAAAAGAGGTCAATAATTAAAAAGTACTGTCTACTTTGTAAGCAGATATAACAAGGGACAGGAAAAAGGGATTATCTAAGAATACACTAATTCTTCATTTATTTTCTAATTTACATTGTTATAAGGGAAAATATCAAAATGAAATGTTCCAGTTTTAATCCTATTACTTCCTAGAAAGTGAGGCACCACTATATATCTCCATTTCTCCCAATTCCAAATATTTGTTATGATTAATAGTTTTAAAATGTCTTCTCTCTTTTGTAAGTAATACTAAGACATTTATACTCTGGTTCTTAGTGCTAAGGAAATAAGTTATATTTTTATGAAAATCCAGTATATTTTCAATTTTATTCCTTTGTAAATTTTAAGGCATCATAAAAGGCCCATGAGCTACATAAAAAAAGTTTGTAATTGGAATTTTTGACAGCCTCATAATTGCATTTCTATAAATGTTTTAAATACATCTTGATTTGAAAATGAAAGGTGTATATCATAAATTGAGAAATTATAAATCATATATGAACTCTTTCTGTGATAAAAATTAGATGTTTCTACAAATTTTTATTATTAACAAAAATGTATCCTTTTCTTGAGGTTCTCCTTTCTTAGGGTGTTCATGCTATGCTACCAGTATAATCTCCAAAAACTCATCATGTGAAAAAAAAACATGACACCTACTTGGCAAATCAAAATAAAATCTCAAAATCATTAATGTAGCATTCCATACCAACTTATTTTTCAGAAATTTTTATGGCAAGTTAAATAAATTTACATTTAAGATCAATCTATCTACTTTTTTTTTTTTTTTACAATACTATGCACTTTCCCTCCCCTGTATCTTTGTGCTGTTCTTAACATAAAAATAAAATAAAAACAACTTCATGATTAAATGCAATTTTTTATCAAGTCATTATTTTGCACTTAAAAAATGTTCTTATTGCCCAAATATTCCATTTCTATTTTTCTATTACACAAAGAGTGTATCACAGAGTGTTGCATAATAGTCATTCCACAAATATCTACCAAATAGAAAAAGAGGACTTCATTTGAAAGAGTTTAAGAAAATTTCAAAATTATAGCTTTAAATGAATTAAAAAATAATAATTGTTGTATATTTGTAATACTGATATGTATGAATTTTTATAATCACTCACAGGTATGTTTTATTTTTAACGCAAGGGTATATGGCAAATAGTTTAACATTGGGTGACCTAAATCAGTAAGTAAACAAGTAAATAAACAGAAAAAACAAATTATCTTCTTTTCAAGCATGTTTTGCTGAGTTCATGGCCAGGGATCATATCTAAATATAACTATAAGATTGAAATAAAACATATGCTAAAGTCAGAAGTATACAGAGATTTTTGTTCAAGCCACCTCTGAGCAACTGAACACTCCACATTATGTTAAATTTATACCACCTTATAATTAATTTTATGAAATCTAATCAGAAAGGATAGTTTAAATTTGAATTTTTTAGGTTATATTCATGTCAGCAATGAAGTAATGTTTTGAGCTATCTATGTGCAGGATGTTAAAAAATATAATGAAGGCTATTAATCACTATACTGTTTAATATTTATTTTGCTGATGAACTGCATTAAGCACATAAAATCACATTACATTATGGTATTCTAGTGCATAGAATATATCTATCAAAAGTGTATGGGTGCCATCTATTCCAAGGTATTCTTTTGAGCTCAATTGTGTCTACCTTAACTAGCTGTCACTCAGGATTATTTTGAGACTGATAGCTTGTGGTCATAGCTTATAATAAAATTTATTACTGACTATTGTGTGAGTATGTACACTTATGTGAATCATTGTCCATGTCTTATGATATAAATTAAATTTCATGGCATGATTATTGCTTGTTTTCTTTATAAGAATTTCAGACAAATTATTTAATGAATACCTCTGGGAATAAGCCTAAAATTTAAAGATGAGAATGCTCCTTTCTTAGGCAAAACACATACATATTAGTAGTTTTATTGGTTAATGGAGAGTTTAATGCATATTAATGATTTGTGTTCAATATAAGTCTAAAGAATGCAACCAAAACATTTATAGTAACTTATATGAGAAAGCATAATTAACAAGAAGATAACCTAAGCAATATATTAATAAAATGTAAGTGGCCTGTACTTTTTAAATGACCAAATTCACTATCTAGTTGATGTATACATTAAATTCTTTGTGTTTTTAAGCAACAGAGGACTTGTCATTTTGACATGGAGGATTTTTTGTCAGAGATAGGTTAGTGACAGAGGATGTCCTCTCTGGAGAGCTTTAAGAATAAGGCAGACATTTATCTGAGAGGATTTCATTTTGCCAAGGCAAACAGACAAGAATCAAATGATTTCCGAATACTCCTTTCAGGACCTTATTCTCTCTTTTATGAGAAAAAGGATTTGATAGGAGACGTAAAAGATACCTACAAACCACATTCTTACAGGCATAGTGAAATGTTTAAGTAGTAGGAAACTATAAGAACTTATAAAAGTAGAAATTATATATGTTTTGAAATTTCATTCTCATACATCAACTTTGTTGATATATTCAAATAATGATGTTCTGAAAGTAAATTATTATTTGTTTCAAGTATACAGCACATTGGTTAGACATTTATATAGTTTATAACATGATCTCCCTAATTGCTTCTTCTCTCCTCTGGTTTTCCACCTTGCCAATATATTAAAATGCGAACTGTGCTGTGCTCCCCATCCCCCATAAACTCAGATTTTTTAAAAAAATCCTTTTATATGGTGTAATCTATCCAGGATTTTTGTAGGAGAGTCCAGGATGGAATGGAGAAATCCATCAATACTTCACTGGCAAATGCCATATATAGAAGAAGGAACAAACAAAGAGAAAATCTGATTCACTAAGGAAGAGGATAAGGAGTCCAAAATGATGAATAGAAACATATTCAAAGTCTTCGTAACTAAAGAGCTGAGATATTAAGAGCCACTAAAAATAATTAAATTTGGAAAATTTATTACTATTCATAGCAAAATGATTCATATAAATGTATAATATAAAGATTCTATAATACATATGTGGGTGCATACTTCCCTCTATATGTAATACATATGCAAATATTCACATAATTTATAACTACAAATAAATGAAGCCATGTTTTGTCTTAATGCTTTCTTTAAACCCTAGTCTATTTAAACATAACAAGAGTCAATGGTTAAAATAAAGTCAAATATAAAAAATTGATGATTGTGGTACTAATTAGAAATCCAATTATATTTATTTCAGCTCTTTAATTTTCTATCTAAAGGTAGCATGCCCCACACTGACTAGAGACATCGTTGGTGGCACTGTATGCTTTACAAGTACAACACTATTAAGAATTTAACTTCAGTTGGAAAACAATTCATAGACCTGTTAGGGAAATAAAATTATATCTAAATGTTTACAGAGAAGTTTATGAATGATATTTATTTCAGAATCCATGTGCTATTAGGAACAGTTTTCACTTTATCATTCAAAAAATGAGCAAAGATTGCAGTAACATTACTAAATCCATAATTGGTATGCAGGAAAAGGCATGTAGAAGACATTTGCTACAAGGTCAGTAGAGTCAAAGAGAAGCATATTATGGAAACGTTAAATATATTAAAGGATTGACATGTCTTAGTAATGAAGAATGATTTCGTTAATCTCTCCATTACAGAATTCAGAAAGTTTAGTCACATATTCTACATGAGTTGTTTTGGGATTCTGTAGAAAATATGATCTTTTTTCTCCTCACTTTATTTATTAGTTTAATTTTCAAAGTCATCTGGGAAGTAGAATAAAGAGAATAATATCTTTCCATTTATTTGTTAATAGAAAAATGGTTAATGGAAAATTATTCCTATCTCCTTGGACTCAAGATATCATAGTCCTAAAGTATAAATTCTGCTATTATTTAACTAGAAGGCAAAAACCTGCTTCACTGAAATCTCTAAAACAAGATATGCAATTACTACAAGTCCACTCATTAGGCCACTTCTAATTAAAGAAAAATACAATTTTCAGCTATTTAAATGTAGCATATACCTATGAAATAAAAGGCTTTCAGTAATTATAAGTAAAAAATTATTTAGAACATGTACTTAAACAAACAGAAGAAACGTTTGAGATAGGGATATTCATTGTAACATTTATTAAAATAATGTAATCATCATCCACAACAGATCCTTGATGATGAGAACTTGGGGATAGAAAAGTATAAAACTATGGATTTAGGTGAAACAAATGCTCATGCCAAAAGTATGGGCTGAAAAAAATATATATATGGGCTGGATTATGCCATTAATTTATATTCGACCTATCTAACAGAGTAGGATAACTTCAAATAATGACCGCATTATTCACTGAGATTCCATCTCTGTGATGCTAAAGGGATGATATAATAAGTATAACTTCAAATAACATTAAAATCTGTATAATGCAAAATCATTTCTTTATCTTGAAATCTCTCCCTATACAGTTACAAATAATTTTATTGGTTATTTTTTTTATTTTTATTTTTTTTATCAAAATATATCCTTGGATGGTGAATCTAGCCGCTTTGGTCATCTTTACACTATCACACATTTGGTAATATTACAGGATACCTGTAGAGAATAAAATTTTCTTAATGTTGTACTCCATAAACAAATCATAGTTTGAAAATTCAATTTTACCTTTTCTTGCTTTTCTCCTTCAGTGAACACAATGCTGTAAACAAATTTACTTACTTCATAGTTCATTACCATATTCTTTCTTATTCTCCACCTTGCTAAACTTTGCTATATTGTCTCTTCATAAGTATATGCTTATTTGCCACATTTGCTTATATTATAAACAAATTCTATGAAGTTTCCAAAAGCATGGCCCTATGCCAGGTCTCTCTGACCTTCTTTAATTTTTCCTAGTGAGCATATTTTCACTTCCTCTGAGATATGTAGAAAAGAAAAGGTCAGCAGGACAGTAAGACTGTCATTATTTCTGCCTAAATGGTTTAATGACAAAAAGCCTCAAAAAATAGCATTTAATTCCTTGACTTCACCAAAGCCCAAGATTTGACCTTCCAGATTCAGAAACACAAACTTGCAGTATCTCAGAGTTAATTAGATTCGGAAATATCATCCCATAGTAACAAAGCTCATAAAAATGGATATAAAAATCAGTGTTATGGTTTAATTTATTATGTGAAATATAGTTAGAGTAGACTGAATAGTTGTGTAGAGTTATGCATATTTTCTCCCTGTAGGCCATAGCATGTGAAGGCAAATGATCTGAAGGATGCCTAGTGAGCATATAATCCAAATAAAGTCATATTATTTGAATAATTCAAGAGTAGCAGTTTCTAAAAAGCTATGACATTCATGATAACAAGAGAAATATCTGTTCGGTGGACTGAATACTCAACAGCCTGACTAGGTTTTCTTCTCTTAAAGCTTAGAAGATTTGCTATTCCTATCTGTGGTTTTCCTTTTTGTCTCTCTTGATGACAATATCCCTAAGGCATATATTATTTCATTAGAAGATTTAAAAGTTTTCCTCAACTTTCTTCTACAAATAATCTGCATTAGAAAAACTTGAATGATTTTTGAAAATGTAGATCTCTGAGCTCTTCTTCAAACTTACTTAATCACAGTCTTTAACTGTGGGTCTTGGAAATTGCTGATTAAGCAAAATCCAAATTCTCTCATTCCTACTAAAGACTGGAAAACATAAGGCTTTCAAAATTACTTCTTGATCTGGTACATTTTAATCTATATATATTGTATATTCTCCACATCATAAGCTCCATGAACATAGGAAATGCTATATCTTCTCATTTCTAATTACTAAAAAAGGATACTGTAGTTATGATTTGTTTATAAAATGCCTGCTGACCTGAAACAAACAAACCCTTAAATTTATTGAGTGCTAATTGTAAGCTAATTTCAAAAATGTCCAAATTGCCTTCTTTGGTTCAAAGTATTACATGAGAAAATATTTTAATTTTTAAATTAAGAAGTTAATTTTAGTTTAAACTGATTTCACACACGAAAAACAATCAATCATCAAACAAGACAAAACTCAACCACATTACAGCAAGAAAAACTCAGAGAAAAATCTAGTACAGTAATATCCCTTTATCCTCAGGGGTAAGTTCCAAAACCCCCAGTGGATGCCTGAAATCAAAGATAATACTCAACCTTTCCCCGTTTTCCCTATGAAGACCCTATTTTTGTCCTATATATACATACCACTGATAAAGTTTAACATAAATTAAGCACAGTAAGAAATTAACAACATTAATTAATACTAAATTAGATTATAATATTCTGTAATAAAAGTTATATAAATGTGGTCTCTCAAAATACCTTTTTGTATTCAGCTTTTAAGTTAAATGAAGCACTTTACCGCTTCTCTTTAGCATATCTGATTGCCAGCATCACCACTCTTGCACTTTGGGGCATTATTAAAATAAGGATTACTTGAACACAAGCACTGTCATACCACCATGGTGATACCGATGTGATATCCAAGATGGTCACTGTGCGACTAATGGACGGGAAGTGTATCTAAATAGGGAGACGCTGGGCAAAAGAACGAGTCGCGTCCTGGACATAACAGGACTGGATGGCTCAATATTTCATCCTGCTATACAGAACAATTTAAAACTTATAAATTCTTTATTTCTGGAATTTTTCATTTAATATTTTCAATCTGGGTTGATCGTGAGTAAGTGAAACTGTGGAAAGCAAAACTGAAAATAAGAGGAGACTACTGTCTTTTATCTTATTATATTTCTTCTCAATTTTTAATGTTTCATTTGTATTCTTTTTATATCCCCCCCCCCTTTTTTTTTCTGGTTACATGGTCAAGTATTTTCAGCTGTATTTTATTAAATTCTTCTTTTAACTTGTTATCTATACCCCCACTCTATCTATACCCAACTTTAGTCCAACCACAAACGTAACAGTTGTCATTTGTATGGTGGTCCAGAAAATTAAATTATGTATAATTTATTATATAATAAAAGTTGAAAATCACTGAGGAAATTAAAAATATATGCATATGGCTTTAAAAAGCTAGATTCTATCTAGTCTTATAACAAATTAGATTCAAATGAATCCAATCTTAATTATAAAAAATAAGCACAAAGAATCTAAAATAAATCATACATGTTGTAGTAGATAAAAAGAGTGTTAAATAAACCTGAAACTTATAATGGAAATATTGCTGACTTCAAATACATAAAAAGTTTTGTATAATTGACAAAGCTTTAAAATTCTTAATATACAAAGTGCTCTTACAGATCAGCAAGTAGGAAACAGATTAAAATGGAGACAGAAAGTAAACAAAAAATGTACATGACATACAAATCTCTAAACTAAAATAAGACACACATATTTATATCCAGATTCATTTGTAGATATAGAAATATAAATTTTTTGAAAGAGGTAATCAGTTTCAAACCAAAAATTTTCTAAAGTTTAACTTTTGGAAATATCTCACATTGGTGAAGGTGTGGAGAAATAGACACATATATTACAGGTGGAATATTTGAAAGGCAGGTTAGTAACACTGAATTGAAATTTTTAAATTCACTAACATTCTTGAAAGCAATTCCACTTTTATGTAATCTTTTAATTTCACAAGTAGAAGACATGTAAAATAAGTTATTTTTTTAAGCATAAATTAACAGTCTGAAACATAACAGGTCCTGCTATATTCACTCCTCATAGTAACCATTTATGACCGCTTTTTCAATTTTATGGATGTGGAAATTAAATCAGAAAAATCTGGTAACTTGCCTAAGGGTGGACATCTTGGTGGAGATATTTGAATTTGAAAACAGGTATTTTAACTCTACCCTAAATTACAAACTGCTGATCCTCTGAAGGAAAATTAGTGTTTGCTCCTTTCGATAGTGTTTTTAGTCACTTTTTAAAAATTATGTTTATGCTTATCAAATGAACTTCATTTACCTGCTTGTGTACTTTTTTTTTTTCACTTTAAAAAGTAAAAACAGGTAAGATAAAATGGAAAAGTCATTTTTTCTTCCCTATCCTGTCCTGCCTCCAAAATCAGCCATCTAAAAAACAAAACTATGTTTTACCTGTTTATCTTAAAGCATTTACTTCATATTTTAAAATGTGATGCTACTAAATCTCAATTTACTTTTGTTATTACAGTATACACATATTTCATATCTTCCTTCTGCCTTTCCCTGCACTCATCTTTCTAATACTGTAATATCACAGTGTTTAATTAGTAGTCAGTGATTTTATTAGGATAATGTAAATATTCTTCAATGTGACTGCATTATTTTTCTTATCATTCAAAGCCTAGTTTCCTTTGTACTTAATATTTGGATTAAAAAAAAAAATGAGTTTCGTAAATCTCTATGGCTTCTCACACTGATCAAGAGTGTTTCTACTTAACTTTGTATTACACATGGTCAATAAGCCAAATAATCAGTCATCTTATTTTATGTAGGATCCCATTTTTCTCATGAACATCATTATTTTGTTGGAGTATTTATTTGCTAGCAGTTTCTTGAATAATAGGAGAAATGAGCTTTTAAATCTCTACACAAATGAAAATAACTTTATTTTATCCTTGTATTTGATCATTTGACTGTGTCTAGAATTCAAAGTGAAAATTATGTTTTTCTTGGATTTTGAAAGTATTGAACTCTTGTATTCTAAATTCCAGTATTGTTATTTAAAAACCCAAATGTCATTTGAATATTGATAAGTATTTTTCTACTGGGAATTTTAAAGATATAATTTTCCCCTGTTCTAGAATGCCTGATATTATATCTTTCTATAAATCTGTTTTTCTTTTTATTACACTGTACTTGTCCTTCAATAAGAGAGACATTCTTTATAGAGAATCACCTTTTCCCACTCCTTTGATAATTTTCTCTTCTCTGTTTCCCATGTTATTTCTTCTTGATACATTATTTAGCTATTAGAAACCCTCTAATAATCCTTGAATACTTCTATCTTTTTCTCTATTGACCCATTATCTGTATATTCATTTGACATAAGTTCCAAAAGTTCTTTTATGTTCTCTGGTTGATATGATCTGAACATATTCTTCTTGTTTTATTGATGCAAGATGATCTTCTGTGACTGACTGTATGAATTATACTTCATAGGAAGTTTTCTTTTCCTTTCTGATTGTCTCTGATTCTACTTTGTTCTTTTAAAAATGCTTTTGTTATTGTTTTTCATATTGAATGCTTTCCCCAAATATTTGGTCAACTCTGGTTCTTGGTTTATATTTATAGATGAGAAAAAAAAAAAAAAAAACGCTCTTAAGTATGAGGAAGGATCTGGTCAACAGATGGCCTTTGCTGTAGTTTCATCTGGGAGCAATTCCTTAGTTCACTGGACTCACCACCATCACCACCTCCCAAAGAAAAGGTGTAGGGCCAACTTTACATGAATCACTGTCCAGGAGAAATGAGATTCCTAGGCTGCTTAAAGTCACTCATGATTTCAGCCTTGAGGAACTCCCTACCATATAAATCAATCAGGAAATGAGCAGGGAAGAAAGTGAAGTAAAGGTACAATAGCTTTTGCCTGGCAACACATTCTTATAGCAGACCTAGAATGCTTATTTCTGTATTTCTCCTTTTGTGAGAAAAATTATATCCTTTTTTACCTAATCCAAATCAAGATCAACATTTTATTACTGAGTGTCCAGTGGATTCCTAAATAATAAATAAACCACATGACTAAAGTAAACCTATTTTGTTGTGCTTCATATTCCTGTTTTATTTTAAATAGCCATATGTAAAATTATGTTATGCAATACATGCTCTTTAATTCACTGTATGTTTCTCTCACTAGATTCAAGATCTGGAGGAAGAGACTTGGTCAGATTCTTTCTGTGCTATTCCCTCAACTCTCAAAATAATGCTAGGACAGAATGAATATTCAATAAAATGTTCTGAGTTCTTTCAGTATGAAACTGTGATATATTGTGAGACGAAGAAAGCAAGCTACAAAACCAAAAGCAAGGAAGTCATTATTAACCATGTAAGCCTTGGTATCTGGCCATGAAAGTCACTATTCCTTTAGGATAAGCATGTACTTTCTAGTTCCCAACAGTCCCCAAACTGTCCTATTGTCTTATAATTGTCTTTACATTTACAGTACATATCTGGCTACAGAGGCCCCCCGAAAGGAAGAGGGGGCCCTAACCCCACCCAGGGGCCACCCAGCCCAGGACTCCAGGCCTGGGAAGAGGAGTTCCGACAAACTCTTGACTGTAAAAAACAACGGCGAGTCTGGCTATGTGGGTGAGATGGAACCTGAAAACCCAGACGTCCCCCTTAAAGGATCTGTGCATAGATTCGCTAGCTCACAGACACTCACCTTGAAAGGGGGTCAGCAGTTCGGGGGTTGCAGGAGACATACCGAGAAAGACTGAGTTGCCTGGCGCTGGGGTGAGGACTGGAGGGACGCTGCCTTTGCTCCTTCGTCATGGGCCGCCTTGAAACAGTCTGCAGACAGGCGCCATCTTGCTTTTGTTGAACCCTCCCCCTGCCTGGTCATTTCTGAAGCTGCATTGGCCTGGTGAGATTGGCTCACTCCACTTAGTGTCTCCCTGAGACCCCGCCCCACCCAACCCAAAAATTGCTGGTGGTGGCTCCACTGCTGCACAGCTGGCCCCACGGCCTTGCCTGGGCCGTGTATTACAGGTGACGGCCCTCAGCTCACGCAGCCTGCAAGTTTTGAAAGAGGCTTTCAGTGGTGGGCCACGGGCGGCTGCATGCATTAGAATGTCTCTTGGGCAGACTGAAAGAATCTACAGACCTGACATGGATGGCAGCTGGCCTCACTGTGATCTATGACTTTTGTGGGAGCCCGTGGGCTCAGCATTGACAATAATTCTGAATCTGCATTACACTGATAAGTCTGGCTTCCTCCACCCCATCTCCTTAAGATTTCTCACCACTTAACCTACAAACTACTTGCAGCAAGCCCATTTGCAGGCAGCCAGCCCCGCCCTGTGCTTTCCCTGGGCTGCGAATTCAACAGCAAAAAATAGCATTCAACTTGTACGGTCTGCATGCAGCCTGTGCATCCTGAGAGAGACTTTTGGTGGCTGGCCACAATTCCTGCCCTGAGTTATAGTATTTCTTGAACAGAACTCTGGTGTCTGTGAGCCCGAGGTGGAAAGTGGCTGGCCTTGCTGTGATATGAGACTTTTAAAGAAAGCTACAGATTCAGCACTAGCACGAAGCCTGAATCTGCACTGACTGGGTGAAATCAGCTTGCTTTACCCTGGTGACCTTGGGGTCCCTGCATCCCCCAACATACTTACCACCTAAAATCTCTTCCAGCTGCAGAGAGTTACAGGCAGCTGGCAGGAGCCTCGGTCCTTTAGGTATGCCAGTCCTTTTGCTAAGCCACTCCAGGCCTGGTACTGAGGTAACCAGACCTCGGCTTGCGGGGTGATCTCTCCCACTTGCTTCCAGATCCAGCACAGGGAGCAACCACCCATGGATTGCTTTATAGGATCTACCAGGTAGCCCCAAGCAATCAAAGGCAACAGCTGACCTTGGTCTACATGCCAGCCCCAAATAAGGGGCCAGAGAATCAACACACCTGGAGGCTGGCATCAAACCACAACAAAGCACCACATGACTAGCCCCATAAGCGGTACATCCAAAAGGTGGTCTCAACAGGTACATGAGCCTGCTGGGGAAAATTCCACCCCATAGAATCAGTTCCCACACAGCAACTCATACTCTGTGGGGGTGGCCAATTCCCATAGCCATTCAGCCCAAGAGTAAATCCCACCCACTGATGTGCTAACAGCAATTAAGGCTTAGCTACAACAGGAGAATACACAAATCACACAAAAAACATGACCAGAACTCCCTGTTCAGGCAATCAGGAGACTATATCACTAGACTCCACAGGACACTTACTACATAAGGCTACCTGGTCAAGGCTGGAAGATGAAACAAAGTTTCCCAATACATAGAAACAAATACACAGAAACACCTAAAATGAGAAAAAGAAACAACAGGAGAAAATTCCAGGGGAAAAAAAAAAAACTAAAAGAAATGGAGGTAAGCAAACTATCAGAGACAGAGTTCAAAACTCTGCTTATAAGGATGCTCAATGAACTTAGGGGGAGAATAGATGGTCTCAGTGAGGACTTCAACAGAGAGATAGTAAGCATAAAAAATATATAGAAACCATAAAAAAGAACCAGCCAGAAATGAAGACAACAATAACTAAAATAAAAAATATAGTAGATTAGATGAAACAGACAACTGAATCAGTGAATTGGAAGACTATCAGATAGCAGAAAACACCCAACTAGAAGAGCAACCATAAAAAAGAATTAAAAAAACGAGGAAAGTTTAAGAGACCTCTGGGACAACATTAAGCATACCAACATCTGTACCATAGGGGTACCAAAGGAGAAGAGAGAAAGCAAGGTATTGAGAACCTATTTCAAGAAATAATGACAGAAAACTTCCCTAACCTATCAAAGGAAATAGACATACCAGTCTAGGAAGCATAAGTTACCCAAACAAGAGGAACCCAAACAAACCCACACCAAAACACATCATCATTAAAATGCCAAAGTTTAAAGACAAAGAATCTTAAAAGCAGCAACATAAAAGCTGCTAGTTGCTTACAAGGGTACTCCCATAAGAATGTCAACTGATTGTTCAACAGAAACTTTGCAAGCCAGAAAGGACTGGCAGGAAATACTCAAAGTGAGTATGAAAGCAAGGAACTAAAAACAAGACTGCTCTACCCAGCAAGACTAATAGTCAAATTTGAAGGAGAGATAAAGAGCTTCCCAGACAGGAAAAAGCTAAAGGAATTCCTACCAAGAAGGCAGTATTATAAGAAATGTTGAGGAGACTTCTGTAAAAAGAAAAACAGGAAAAAATAATATTAAAATGGCAATAATTATGTACCTATCAATAACCACTTTAAATGTAAATGGATTAAATGCTCCAATCAAAAGATGTAACTGAATGAATAAGAAAACAAGACCCATATATATGCTATCTACAAGAGACCCACTTCAGGTCAAATGACACCCAGAAACTGAAAGTAAAGGGATAGAAAAGGTATTTCATGCAAATGGAAACGG
>CM053508.1:23028650-23206388 GCA_028627145.1 Eidolon dupreanum
TTGCATTAGTTAGTTTTCCAGCTGGAAATTGTTGGGTCTTTCAAATTAGTATAACTTAAAGAAGGAACAGTAAAGGGCAGTATTTAGAAAAGTAGTAGGGGCATAGAGAAAACACAAGGGGTAACACAGTGGTCCAGAGATTAACATTAACACAGATTTCATTCTCCCAAAGAGAGGAGAGAGTTGTTACCAAACTCCAAAAGGGAGAACCATGTAGAAAGGGCTACCTGGAAGGAATAGTAACCTTCAGATGAGGGACACAGCCAAAGCACAGCGATCCTTCTGGGGAAAAATAACATGCACCTTGCATTCACCCCTACTCCCTTGCTCTAATCTCTTAGCAGGTTTATCGTTAATCAAACCAGAAGCTATAGGCAAATAAAGGTATGTATATAATTTATTAAGGTCAGTTTCCCAGGATAGTGAGCAGAGAGAACAACTTTTTGAAGTTTAGTAACTATTTACCAATATAAATATATTTTTAAAGTTTTTTTTTTTTTTTAAGTTAGGAAACTGTAGCCCTGTGATAGTATATGTATAGCACAGACTTATACATACAACTGCACTTCTCAGTTTTTTTTATAATTCTCAAAGGCTATATCGATCAGTGTAGATTGAAGGCCGACCCCTCTGCCTTCATGGCATCCTGGCACCTCTTGCTGTCACCCACATCCAACCTTGAAATCAGGTGCACCAAGATAAGTGGGTGGTGAGGACCTGCCATCCACGAAGGCTTTCTCGAAGCTTCCGTAGTTCCTCTGCTCTTTTCCCCATCACCATCCACTCCTGAGTCTCTCTCTGCACAGGTAAGACTTGACTTCTTGTATTCATCTGTCTCTCTAAACTTGGGGGCAGTGGTTTGTTCTTTGTCCTTCCCTCTCTTATAAATCCAAGAAGAAGTGTTAGTTTTTCAGTCTGTTTAGCTTTTCACTTGTTGTTAGGACAAGTGGCGACTTCCAAATGCCTGACATGATGAACTGGAAGTTTGCCAGTTCACTGTACACGGTTTCTTCTCATATAGCTCTCTTACAGATAAAAAGTATTTCCTCGTTCTAAGTTTTCCTCTCTCCACACTCAGCTCTGCACTGGCCATGCCTTTTGAAAGCAATCAGTGCTCTCTCCCTGTCTTTTATATAATACCTGCTCTCTTATTCAACTGCTCATATAAAGATGAAAGCATATTGTGTTTAAGGAAAACAAATAACTGTGCTACTTAAAATTCTAATACTAGATCATGTGACCTTTGAAAGAAATTATATGTGTAAGTCATAAAGTTGTTGTTTTTCCTGGCATTTTGAAAAACTACCTACAGGCTCGGTGGTCTACTTCTGAATTGTTTATACTTGTGAATTGTTGTTGGAGAAGTTGCAACCAGGCTGTGAGCTCTTGTTACATTTCTGTTAACATCGGGCACACACGTGTTTGGATAACTGTAGTGTTACCCAGAGGAACAAGTGGAAACATTTTGTGCAATTTCTACATGGCACTTTAGGTGTAAAATCTGCATAAAAATCATATGAAACTTGTTATGAAATAAAACTCTAACTTTGAACTAGAATGAGTCTACAAAGTGATACTATTTATGACACCTTCTAAATAATTTAAGATCCAAAAATTGTAAAAGTTAGTCTGCCCCTTAGCTAAAAACCCTATTTTTATGAGGATAATACGTAGTTTTTTTTTTTTTTTTGTATTTTTAATGAAGAATGCTGTGAGATACAGTACTATATAGAAAAGTGTTCAGATTAATGTTTTGCTTTTTTAAACTTTAGTTGCTTATATTTTAGTTGCTTATATATGTGGTACATGCATGATAATAGTAAAATCAAATTTTAACATGATATAAAGTTGGTGATATATAGAATATAGTACAGATTTCAAAATGAGAAATGATCTTTAAAACCAGAATTCTGTAGGAATATGAAGCAGAAAGTAAGAGAAAAGTTTGCACTTTATTTCCATTCCAGATATTTTGAAGTCATGAAACTCTATACAAATCAGTGAAGCTCTTTTCATTATATAATTTATTACAGGACATATAAAATTCAATAAGAACATCAGTATGGCAGGAGATTTAAACTCAATGTACAGCTCAGTTTCTGAAGGATAAAGTCCAAGTCTCATTTTTAACTTGGAGAGATCATCAGAGGGCCAGACATATGTTATATAATCAAAAAATTTTTGGAAATGTATGCTAAATTCATTTGTGATCAAAATTGTTGGTTATATGTATGTTCTTTAGTCTCTATAATCAAACAAATATAGATGCTTAATCTTTTTTTTTTTTAAATTATATGGACTATTAGTTTACACTTTTGGATACAGAGATTAATTTTGCTTTGACATAATTTTTTCATGCCTGAATTTGTCCGCCATGTAGTTGTCAAGTAGGTTAGCACTTACGTAACAGTATCTCAGAAATATAAACCCTAATCTGATGTAACTGGCCATCAAGGTAGAGGATAAACATATATAACAAAAAAAAAAATACCAAGAAGCTTTATAAAAGAAAGGTATAAACAAAAACACATTATTCATTGCAAATTATGTAATTAAATACGGAAATGTGAAATGGAGTTAGTTACAGAGGTTTTCCTTAATTAAGAACCACTATAATCAGCTACATTTTTGGTGAGCACCACTTTAGTTTAAAAAACTTTTTTATTTTCAAGCTTATAGAACTACTTTGTTATAATCCCTAGGAACACTGTACATTTTATTTATTAGATTAATTAATTCATACCTGCAAGTGTTAATTCATCAAATATTTATTTGGCACCAACCATGCAATAAGCACAGGGTAAAAGAGTGGGGAGACATTACTGTATCCTACAAGATTCCATATAGAAGCAAATTATTACACTGCATGTGGCCTGAGGAGTGCCCTCAAGAGTTGCAGGTTGTGATTGAATGATTAGGTGTGACCTCAAGTTCATGGAGTACTGCAGAGAAGGTTTAGATGAGTTTTTGCTGGGCTGGGGATTCAGGGAAAACTTTTCAGAGGTGAGCACCCATGACCTGAGTCTTAATTATTACCATGACTACAGTGTGGCCAAGAGTTGCCTTCATTTCACTACTTGGGGGCACTATGTACTGATGAGAGTTCAATAACAATTAGTATGCCGTAACAAGTTTCGATTATAAATTAGAAAATTCTAGGATAATATTCATAGAATATTAGTTGTATTTTATTATTAGATATTAGAATATTAGATATATTTTCAAAAATGTCATTTTTCATGCATAAGAATATAGGACACTTTAGAATTAGAGACATTTTGACAACTTTACAGCACTTAAAACTGTCATTTCAAAATTCTATTGAATGAAACCAATAAAAGACAGTGGTTTGATATTTCATATAAAAGTTAAAAGAAAATAAAAATGAATGCATATGATCAGAGTAAAAACATTTTTATAAATATTATCTATTATAATAAATATAATTAGGATTTCTGACTTCTGGTATAATGTTAAATATAGCTTTTACAGGTGGAAAATCATATGCATTCAAGTTTTACCTACTTGTTTTAACTGGCTTTTGCAAAGCTGGGTTGTGAAATTATATTACTCTTATTTTTCTAAATTAAGATTTATGGATGCACTTAGAGTGAAAGAATTTCTAAGTTTAGTTTAAATCTTTATTAAAGAATATTGCTTTATGCAAATGTGATGTCCTCCTTGTGATCTACATTTTTAAAAATATAATAAAAATAGTCATTTTATTTTTTTAGAAAATGATTTTGTTAAAAATGCATGATAAAGTTCAGTCATTTTTAAATTATCATGCTTTATAATGGAAAAAGACAGTGTGTATTGGCAAATTATTTTAAAAGCTCCAGAAAACCTAAGAGGTTTGCTCTTTTTGTTTTTAAAAATCACTCATCTTTAGTTTTCTTTAATTATAGATTATAATTTAGGTAGATAGGCCAACATTTTGTATGTTCTTAGAATAAAAATTGTTTTTTAAAGATCTCCCACTTACTATATATAGTTTATGGTTTTAAAAAATTAACAGTATAATAAAGGTATATGTTCTATTTTTAGATTATCCATTAACATTATTAGTTAGTGCAAAATGTCAAGTTAATGTAATATGTTTAAACCGGATAAACTACTTAAGTGAATTTAATTATATAAAAACATTTTTCAGTATAATTTGAGTTTTTTGTACATTTTACTATAACATTTCGCATTCAGTATAGAATATACATATAATGTTTCCGGTATCTATATGACATATTACAAAATTGAGTTGAGAATACACATTAATGAAATACAATTTTACGTATTATAACTTTAGAGGTGACCTATGACAAAATTTTTTTCTTTTTTCTTTTTCTTCTAAACGACCATTAAGAAGGTTTATGTTATATTAGTACGTTACTAGTTTTTGAGAATAATCCAAAATTGATGTCATTGCCATCTCATTGGGGTGTGACGCATTATGAATAGTAAGATAAACTAACAAAAATCTTTGGCCACATCCCAATAAAACTAAAGTGATAAAATCCCCGTAATACAGTGCCAATCAATCCGAAATGTAAAAAAAAAAAGTTTCCAATAAAATTATATATTAGGTAATCTCAGTTTTCCTGTGAAAAAAGTTTTTATTGCTAGCCAGATGGTTCAGTTTGTCTGATTCTGTTTCTTGTGAAGATGTGGAGTAATTGAGGAAAAAAGCCTGACTTTCTTCTATGGCCAGAATTTAAGCACCTGGCTAATATTCTGTGCAGAGCTGTCAAGAAGGTAGCTAAAGAAAAAACACAAGGAAAATTGAAAAAAAGATAACTGGTTGCTATTTTTAAGCATTTTCATTATAACTAAACATCATTTGTTTACCATATCATTAGTTACATTTAAAGAAAATGATAAGGATGAGTGTGATAGTGTATATCATTTATTATATAGTTATATGTAGTCTATATTATATATACACATATACACACGCTATTATGTATATAATAATGATATATAAACTTATGCATTTGGATTTCCTAACTAGTATAGAATATGTTTCCATCATTTTTAAATAATCTGGATTGAATATAGAGAGACACTGAAAATGAAAATTCTTATACTATAGTAGCAAATGCTAGGATCCACACCAGAATGTGGCAGACCTCTTTATAATCACAGTGTCAAATTGTATAAAAATTCTGCATACCATGTCTTTTAGAGAATAGAGTTGTGAATTTTGATGAAATACAACTTACCTATAGGATTTTTAATGATTGTGTTTGTAGCATCATATCTAAGAAATCTTCCCCTAACCTAAGTTCACAATGGTTTTCATCTAGATATTTTAGAGTTTGAGGTTTCCTTTTGGTCTAGGATCTAGTTTGGCTTACTTATTGTATATGTGAGTTAATAGTTCTTAATGTTTAGTGGCATTTATTAGTGAAAACATCTGGGCCTGGAGTTTTCTTCTTGGGAAAATTGTAAACTATAAATTTAATTTATTTAATAAATGTGAGGAAATTTATTTTATCTATTTCTTCTTGAAAAAGTTTTTGTATTTTTTGTCTTTCAAAGAATTTATCTATTTCTCTAAATTATCAAATGTACATTTATACAATTGTCTATAACATTCCCTTATTATTATTTTGAAATCTGTTAAACTGTAGTGATTTAATCTGTATATTTCATGATATTGGTAATTTGTGTTTCCTGTCTTTTAGCCTTAATCAATTTAACTAAGGTTTATTAATTTATTTGATATTTTAAGTCTTTCCCTGATCTCCTGTGATGACTTTCTAATTTCACCCTTATTATGTACAGTTGCCTTTGAATATCCAAGCCTTTAAGGTCTGGCTCCCAAAAGGGGAAAAAGAGAAAAATGAAGGGTCGGGAGCAAGTACACTGGCCTTTAATTCTCCTGGAAATCACTTCAGCTGGTGTGGGGAAGGGCTTGCAATCATGTGGGGAAGGTACCACAGCAATGGACACCCTCTTTGTGTGGGCTTGTGAAGTCAGAAACAGTAAACAGTGATCAGAGCACAGATACCTAATATTAGGAGGACAGGGTCCCTTTTGATATAGTAAAACTATCTGCCTCAGGGCTGGAGGGTGGAAGATGGGTAGCTGCTATAGAGTTAAGAGCTAAAATTGTTAGAAATTAACCATAATTTATTCTCTAAGCCTCTTCCTAAGATTTACAAGCCTTTGATATACTCCAGAGTTCCAAAACAGTTACATCTGACAGATTCTTCCAGTGCAATTATTGTCTCTGTGAGGAGACAGATTACTGACTGGTGCTTCTTCCTATTCTGCCATCTTCCCAGAATTTTAAAGCAGAGTTTGTTTTTTATTTTCCCCAAAAGATTTAGAATCATATTCATAAGATTCAAATTCTGATTGAGTGCTATCTATAACCATTAACAAGATGCTTAAGTTCTTTGAGCTCTGATTTCTTTTTCAGTTATAAAATAGGATTATTGATAATCTGGAACACATTTACTGGATTAAAATATTTAATTTATGTAAGACAGTTGAATAGTGTCTGGCATATAGTCACTAAATTAGTGGTAGTGTTTACTATAAGGTTATTTTTATACATTCAAAACATCTTAAATTTTATTTTACAAAATAAACAAAATCAAGAAAAATGTAAATACAGGAAAATGATATGAAAGAGCAAAAAGGGAGTTGAAAAAAATATAAAAGCTATTTTAGAACATTGCAGGATGGCTTATAAATAAACCATAAATATTTATATATCTGATATATACCATATATTTTTTTCTAGAGGTATTTTACACACACACACACACACACACACACACACACACACACACTCATTGTACCTCTGGAAAAATCTTGACATGTTTTCCTTTGGATTCTGCTAATTTCATCCCTCAAAGAGAGTGTGCATTTTGTGAGAGTTTTTGTCTATCAAGCAATTAATCACAGAAAACATGTTTTTCCAGACTTGGCTAAGTTCTTTACAAGAGTAAGGAGAAGGAATTCCCCTGGAAATGGGGTAGTTGGAAAATAACTTTCATACTTTTATGGCACCATACTAATAATTTAATTATAATTTGCATACAATTATAAAATAGGTCATTTTTAAGGGACTATATAAGGATTCTGTTTATGATGGCAGTGTTGAAATGTCTTCCAATATTGGACTTTTTACATAGAACTGACCTTCCTACTGATTTGAATATATGGGTGACATTGAGATCTATGTGGAATTTTTTACACCATTAGCAGTAAATATGGGAAAATTTTGTTTGAATAAATTTCTCTAATCTGTCAGCACAGATTAGATAAATAGATAAATCATGGTAAACCCTTTATCTAACAGTAACTTAGCAGAATAGTACATTGCATTGCTTTATCTCTGATTTTGAAACATAATGCAGTTCAAAGGAAATAAGTAGTAACATTGTTAGATGTTTCTTGAATAACATATATTGGGTCTGCTGTTACTTTATTAAGCCTTTACTACCAATCATTATAATTTGCTTTGAATATAAAATAGGAAGCGATAACATCCTTTATGCATCTAAGCAAATAAATCATAGTTAAAAGTATAAGGATAAAATGTATTATTTTAAAAATTATTTTAAACAAGAAATGGAATATATCATATTGGGGTATATGATTTATTTCCTCAGAATAATAGGAACATATTTTTCTAAACTAAGTAATTAATAAGCAATTAGTAGCTATCATATCATATTTGTTAATAATTTTTTGTTCTCATTTGTTTTTTGTTAGAATAGGAATGAAAGATAGAGGAATGTCTATTTCTTCACCTCCCCACTCTCATTTTTGTCTTTTTGATTTAGTTAGGATAAATTATATCAATATGCTTTTGAGGTTACTAATTATTTACCCAGGTGAATCTAATCTCTTCTTAAGCCCATTGCAGGAATACATCATTTCTGATACTGTCATTTTCCAGCGTTTTTTTCCTACATATATCACCTTTCCACTGAAATTTATTATTTGTTCACATGCATTATCCACTTTTTTTAAATTTCATTTTAAAACATAATAGTTTTATTCAGTCCCCTGTCTGAAATTTCCAACAGTGAAATCACCTTTGGATTTCCTCTACTATTTCCTTCTTGTACATAGTTTACGATTACTTGCTTTGATGTGTATTATTTATTGTTTTACTACGTACTGGACATTTTATTTAAAAGCACAAAATATGTTCAAGTAAATAATATTTACCCTCAGCAAATGGCACACTCTTCTGTCAAATAGATTGTGGGAGGAACTGAGTCAATATAATATTTAATAAAATAAAATGTGGGATTTGTTGCATCTTAGTTGTTTTTGGTTTACTATTGGCTTCAAATATTTTGAAGGTAAAATCAAGACTTTCCCCACAGAGAGAGCCACAAAATTCTTTGTTTTATAGCCAGTTTCCCAGCTTCCTGATATATGTGAGTGTTCTTTCTGCTTTACAGCTTGGCTGCCAGCTTTTTCTAGTACCAGGAAAATTTCCTCACTCTTGAGTCCAACTCCAGGTTACATGCACTCATGAGATGTCTCTTCCAAGTTTTCCCCACCCTAAGCTTCAGAGTGCTGCTGCAGTTTACTTAGTCAATATCTGATATGTCCCAACTTTCAACAGTTTTACACTATTTCCAGCCTGGATTAAAGGAAGACACTAAATACTTCTCCAATCTCCTCTGTTCTCAGCCTACAGTATACCAACCCCTTCTGTATAACAATCCATTTATTGGCTGAAGGCCTGTGGGTCTTATATTGCCATTAAGAGTTTATTAAACTTTTGTCTATTTCTCTATTGCTACCAATGATAGTTTTATCTTCTTATTTCCATTATATCAGAGATGAGTATTTTCTTCAATGATAGGCTTGTGTCTTGCTAGAATTTGATTCTTTTATGTTTCTTTGAATTATCATCTATTTGTGGGAATTTTAAAAAAGTGATTTTGTAGCTAATCAATCAAGCTTTTTGTTATCATTAGAATTGAAGCAACAGTGCCTTGTAGCATCTACGTTTTAACCAAAATTGAAAGTCCTTCAATTTACCTTCAGTTTTATCTAATAAATTAGTAAATTAAAATCATTTATAGAAAATGCAAATAGATTCTATTTTTTCAATTAATGTGTATATACCAAAGTCAAACATTATATTAACATACATTGTGTTTATTTACCCTCACACTATTAATTCATTTCTCTTTGCTCAGTCCGCATTGTGAGCTTTGTTTTTGATTAGTGACTAGGGATTATATTTCTTTTCTACTTCATAGAAACTCTCACAGTGTTAAGCTAAAGATTATTTATTATTTTAATCTTGGATTTATTCTACATGTTTTTCTTTTTTTAAGGTAATGTATATAAGTAGTGCACTTCATTTAATCAACTTTCATCTTTCATCATAAATTACAATTTTGAAATTACCTCTAGGCTTGTGAAGACATGAAATTGAAAAGTTATTTTGCATGCAACATCTGGATATTCTTCTTAAATGTATTTGTACCAGTTAATTAATGGTAGCAATTTCCCCTCTGCTATAAACAGGAGCTATATTTTAGTTCTCTGGGCTAGCAACAATCACTGTGCTTTGCTTTTCTAAACCAAAAAAAAATATTTTTTTGATTAATCATACGATTTCAGAGTTGTGATATATAATCTAACAAAAGAGAGTACAACTAAGTGGCAAGCTTATTTTACTAACAAACTGAACTTGAAGTTTACATTAATTCTAATTATTCCATTGATCAGAAATGGAAAATCTCAGAATTCCCTATTATATTTTAGTGTCAACATCTTTTTATTTGGATGGTTTAAGCTAATTTGAGAATGAAATGAGGTGGAAAAAATAGCATGTATACTAGTTGGCTTACAGTATTGACATCTCTGTTTCTTTTTTGTAAATTATACTGTTTCATTATTTATTTTACTATATAATTTTAAATAAACCTTCACTTATCTATTTTGAATAAACTGCTTGCAGAGATTCTTAACTAAAACCTAAAAATCTCTACCAGATTTTTTACACACATCTGTTTTACACAAATTAGTACCAAGAAATCATTGCAAAATGAATAATTATTTACAGCTAGAAAATGACATCAAATTTTACATTTTGTTGACTCTAATCAATAAGAAATAAAACTTTAGAAAAATAAAATTAATAGAATGAAAAACATTTGCTTTTAAAATTGCATGAATGCTTTTCTAAAGAACTCCCACAGAGAAACCATTTTTATTCCTTAATTTTTTTCTTCTAGAAATTCAAGCACTAATGCTGTCAACTTCAAAAGCAAGGCTAAATTTGATGCAATTTGCAATGAATTTACTACTAACTTTAAAATAGTTTAATAGAAAAGAATATAGCTGATGACTGTAATCCATAACACAATTAATTTTTGCAACATTTTTCATATTGTGCACTTAACTGCTCAACTCTTCTGTGTGGTCATTTATCACCTAATTCCAGCTTCTGAGGCAAAAGTGTTAATTTATCATTTTATGTGATTCAACATTTCATTATATTATGACTTTTTCTTAAAGACAGTTACAAGGAGTAAAATTTAATTTCTTAATTATTTATTTTTGGGAAAAGTCTATATAAATGAAGTAATTTTATATGATTTTTTATGAATTTATTTTACACAGATCTGAAATGATTACTACTACAAATTTTAAAAATACTGAATACTCCTTTAAATTATCAGTTCATTTGTTCTTGCAACAAAGTTGCAAGTTTCTCAAGGACAAAGATGATAGATAATACAGTCAAGGATTATAATTATTGTAAATGGAGACATAGGCTATTTTATTTTGAATTTTCTGAGAATTAAGATACACAATATTACTTAGCTTTTTCTAATGAATAATAAAAATAGATTTAAAAAATTATGGAAAAATACAATTAAGGAATGACATGAGCAAGATGGGTGAATAAGGCATCCCTCACTTATATTCCTCCATCAAGAATAACAATTGAGTAACCATCCACAGACAAAAGTGTCTTGTAGAAGCTGTGGGATCCAGCACAATGTGCCAAGGAACTTGGGAAGAGTTTTGCCCACCCATGCATCGGATACTGGGTATACAGATCTCAATTCTGGCTGTGAATCCTGAAGTGGCCCATGAACTGGCTCTAGCCTTTCAAGGTTACAGTCTAGCATTCTTGGGGAACACTGATTCATATAGTCACCCATGGGCAAGAGCCTTTGTGGACATCTAGTAATTCAGCATATTGGAGCAAAAAATCTGACATTGGACTATTAGAGCGGGTAAGAAGAGCAGCTTGACTTCACCTGTATCCCCTAACCCCAGGTGACACAGCTTAGTGCCCACAGAGCACTTTTGGGCCTGTTATTTCTCCTAGAGGGAAAAGTGAGAACATGCTAATGAATACCCAGTTTCTCCAGCTGAGTAGGACTCTGGCAAAGGGACCTATTCCTCTCTCGCCTCATTCAGTGTACAGAGTCATGAACACACAGCTCGGGGTTGTTGAGCATCCAGGAGAACAGCAGCCAGGGCCTGGAAGAGGTGTCATGGTTATTATGCAGATTCTACTAACTCCAGCAGGAGGTATGCATGTGAGCCGCAGGGACAACTTACCTGTGGATGCCCCCAACTGCCCCACAGTAACCCCTAGCACTCTGAGTGCCTCAACCACACACTGCTACACTCCATATCTAGCTTCCTGTGTGCACTCATGATGGTAGCAAAAGCAAGATTCTACAAATGGCTAGTGAGCGCATGCAGAATGCCAGCCTGAATCTGCGGACCAGAGGGAGACCACAAACTTGAGCATTCAGCACTGCTCTTAGGAAAACAAAAAGGAGGCTGTCAGCACCCAGCTTGGGTAATTGTAAGATTTTGAAAAGGCATATAAGCTTGAGAATTCTGCCATGAAGGACCAAGAAGTATGGAGCAGACCTACCCATAGAAAGTCTGAGAAAGCATCAGAATTGCTAACAGAATAATGGAAGGTGACTACGGCCATGCTACCCTGAACAAGCCCGATCCCATCTGATCTCAGAAGCAAAGCAGGGTCGGGCCTGGTTAGTAGTTAGCTGGGAGACTGCCTAGGAAGACCCGGTGCTGTAGGCATAAAAAGTAAAAAAAAAAAAAAAAAAAAAAAAAAAAATAAGGGATTGTAAGCTCCTTGCAAGGTCCTTGCAATCTGTGAGGTCAACCAAGGGTTGCCTCGCCTAAAAAAAAAAAAAAAAGAAGAATGGAAGGTATTTCTCTTCTAAAGTCAGACAGTAGCAACTGGAGAAGGGTAATGCTACTTTAAATGAAAACAGAGCAACACAATATTTCAAGGTACATGAAAAAATAAGAAAATATTACACAAGTAAAAGACCAGAATAATCTTACAGTAACTGACCTCAAGAACATGGTGCTCTGCAATTTACTCAATAAGGAATGTGCCATAGCTATTTTAAAGAAACTAAGCTGTAGGGAAAAAAACAATAACAACGATAATTCAACAAAATCTACGCCACTTCTAGTATATATCTAGAGGAAATCTTAATCTTGAAGAAATATCTGCACAACTGTATTCATTGCCTTATTATTTACAATACCAAGATATGGATACCATCTAAATATTCCTTGATTGTTGCACAAATAGATGAGGTATCATTTTTAACAGTGGGATATTATTTTGTCTTGAGAAAGAAGAAAATCTTGCCATTTTGTGACAATATGGATGGATCTTGAGAACATTATGCTAAGTGGTATACGTCACACAGAGAAAGACAAATGTGTATAATATCGCTTATATGTGGAATTTTAAAAAGCCAAACTTATAGAAACAGAGTACAATGGCAGTTTCTGGGGACTGGGAGGTTTGGGAAATTGGGTGATGTTGATCAAGGGTACAAATTTCCGGTTACAAGATGAATAAGTTCTGGGAATCTGATAAACAATCTGGTGACTGTGGTTAATGGTACTTTATTATATATTTGAAAGTCACTGAGAGAGTAAAATTTAAATGTTTCACCACACATGCAAAAAAAAAATCATATGTGAGGTGATGGAGGTGTTACCCTATTTTGTAATCATTTTTCAATGTTAAGTGTAAGAAATCATCACATTGTACACCTTAACTTACATAGTGTTAAATGTCAATTATATCTGATTAGAGGTGGAAAAAATACATATTTTTTTAAATGTGGTAATTGAAAAGGAGAAAAACAATATGAATATTTTTTCAGTATATAAAACTTTATATAACTAGTAAAGTAATAGAATTAAATACTGTGAATAAACACTAATACTTGCTGAATTACCGATAGAGAAAATAAATAAAGAATATCAAATTGCACCAATAAAAGTGGTTAGGTAGGTTATTAAAATGTATCTTTACATCATGGGAGTGCTCATAGAAGATTTCAGGGTAGAAAATTCTAGAAGTCAATCTAGGCAATAAAAAAACTATAAGCTGTCAAGAACCATGAGAACAAATATTACAGAATTCTGGAGTATAGCTGAACACTTACAAAATTAGGGGAGTGCTTGATGAAGAAAAAAGATGGTAAATTTTGGTGAATTTTCACATTCACATGCAACTACCATCTCTCTTTCTACAGCCCCATGACAGACAGCTATGTAAATGGTGGACTGAGTTCCTGATTCCTCTTGCTGGTGTGGCTTGCTGCTGCCGGTTGGGCAGTAAGACCCTCGTCCTCCAAGGGTCGAGAGTGTATTTTGATCTTCCTGTTGGTTCACTGGGGCACCAGTGCAGAAGCTGGGCATTTTTTGTTTCCTTGGGCTGAAGTGACTGACTTCTTGGGTTGCATCTGCAAAAGGATCTTAAAGAGAGAGTACACATATTTTTCCTTTTTTCTTATTGGATTCAAAAGTTAAAGGAAATAGGTCAGATCACTGGCTGACTACAGAGATAATAAACACTCAGAAATTTCAAACAAAGTAGGTGAAATTACCCAAAGGCAAAATATAAATTTCATTTCATTTTGACTGGTAGGAGGAACTGTCTAGACCAATACTTTCACTGCTCCATTTTTCTCTAATCTCTAAATGTTTGGCTACGGTCTTTGGATCTTAATCAGATATCTTCTGAATTGCACATTCCCCACTTTTTATTTTGTATTCTAATCATAAGTCAATTTAAAACTTTCCAGTGTTGAAACAATTACACATTTCTTCCAACCATAAATTGTATGGAATTTTTAAGATATTTACCTGTTTGACTCTATAAAAATATGATCATTCTTATAACCTATATTCTTTAATTTTTTATTACTATTATATTACTTTAACCCTATAGTTAAATTGTCCTATAAGCTGGTTTATACCTCATTTTTATGAATGTTATAAATTTTCAATTACATGGTCAGTTTTCTTATGACTGTTTATGTATGTTAATATATTTCTCAAGTGAAGTGTCATTTTATAAAAATAAAGGCCATAGCTAAGTTCAAATGTCAACAAAATAATAGATATGTTGTATTTTTTTACCATGAGGTAAACTGGTGCCTATGCCAAAAGTACCTAGATATTGGAGTGGAAAAAGAAAATGCAAAATATTTTACTAATCTCTAATCTTTTAGTGTCATCTGTTAGGCATGTTTGACTCAATCTGATTTTTTTTTTTTTTGATTGTTGTTTATCTTTCTCAGTTTTATCCTTTCAGCTGGTTCAGTCCAGTGGTTGAGACTCAGCGGGCACAGTCCCTGCCTCTGACTCTGAAACACATAATGTGTTGGCATGAATACTGAGTGGGAGCAGTAGGCTCAGAGAATTTTTCTCAGTCTTGCTAAGTCAGGAGTAGAGAAAGGACCAAATATGAATTTGAAGAAATTTTGTGTGCATGACAAACTAGCTACATGAATTAAAATATCAACCCACATTAATATAAATACTATGAGTCTTATGTAGCTTAAATAAAAATAAAATTCTGAGATTTTCTGAAATGATTAGAACAAGTTAGTATCATTTCTTCTTTTTGTTTCTGAAAATAAATATAAAACTTAGTATCGATTTCATGCATTTAGTTTTTAAACATTTTATTATCGTTCAGATTCACTAGCACTGTGTAAGACATACAAAGGATCTATTTAATATCATTATAGTTTAAAAGCACGCAAAAACATAAATTGAGACAATTGTATTCTTTCAAGGATAGAAAAGAGGTATTTGAGTAGATTGGAATTTCTCTCCTAAGTAAGAATAAAGTAAGTATCATACACTCTTCATTCATTCCCTAAATTTTTTAAAAATAAGTTTACAAAAACATGATCAGTTAATGTTGGCTCAGGACTTTGTTTCACAGGGGATAGAGGCCAGATTTTATGGGTAACTGTTTTTACTGATTAATTATCCAACAATGACTTGCTATATGGGATAGACTAGCACTGTTACAGATGAATTATGGACCATAAATATCATCAGTTTGTAAAACGATTTCTTAGGTTTGCTTTTCCAATGCCCTGAGACAATGGATGTGAATAGAAGAGATTGTTTTCCCCCATAAAAATCATTATTCAACAATATTAAAAGAAATAGACGTTATCAAGTTGCTAAGACTTAGAATTCAATACTGTCTGTTAATTTAACATTTTTTATTGTCCCAGAAATTTGAAAATACCAATTGAGAACTGAAAACTTGATGGTTTAGAGAAATGAGATATTCTCCTGTATCACTTTACTCTCTGATTCACCTAACTGTCTAGAACACAGGCAGTGAAAGACAGACATTCAAAGAAGCTAACTATTTAAAGAATAATGGAAAACTCCTAAGTTCAAGAAAAAGTTCAGAGAAAAAAGCCTTAGCATGGTGCCTTATTGGTAGCAAAGTGTCAGCTCTAAGTGAGAGAAATGGCCATAGAAACATATAGGTGAAATGAAACAACCAACACAGTGGTGACTAGGCTTTTAGGTTTCTCTCTTGTAAATAATGAAATTCTCCCATCCTTTGCCATCTATCCCTGGGAGTTCAGTTCACTGAGAAAGATAGCATTAGGTTCTGTAATAAGAGTATTTTTAAAAGTCATTTTCAAGAAGAGTTTAATAAATACATACTTTCACTTACTTTTGCAATATACTCATACTAGAACACAATGGCATTGACGTTACACATATTGCATTAAGGCTGAACCATATTTCTTTTAGACTGGCATTTAATATCATTTTGTCATACTTCCTAGGCTTGAAAATGTGTCATAATTGGCTATTTCCCAGGAATTCTGGACTCACACATAATGTGATAAGAATAAGAAAGTAATTGACCAATAATTACTCTGCTATCTTCTGTTTTGTTTTTTTAGACACAATAACATAATCCTGGACAACCTAAAAATAAAGGTCGATTTGCGCTCAATTGCTAACAATACCATGTCTGATCAGAATTTACATCAGACAATGAAACATACTTTTAAACAGCTTTTCTATTTAAAGCTGAAGTAAAAAGGCGACCCAAAAAGATGAATAGACAAAAATACATTGAAGCATGTTTGCTTCTTTGTATGTGATGTACACAAACCAGTTTGATTTCCATTTAAATCATTCTGATATTGATTAATGTGTGCTAGTAAAGCATACTGTATTATGTAGTTTCCCATGGAAATAATCCCTGCCTTAAGGGCTTACAGCTTGAACATTCAGAACTATCCAAGCAGTACAATTCAGACATATGCAGCTTAGCAAGCTGGCTGATGAAAAAGCTGGCACTGAACTCTTAGTTAAGTTCCTGCGTCAGCACCGTGGGCACAGGCACAAACAAGGATGATCTGTTCTATGTCTGTGACATACCAATGAACTTTCAATAAAGTAGAACTAATAGATTTCCAGAATTAAAGACTATTAAGCTAAGTGAAAGAATAGTGAAATATTAGCATCTCTAAACTTAACATGATCGATTTTCACATTAAAATCAAAGAGTTCATTTTAAAAAGAAACCATGATTCTGTGATTACTGAAAAATGCTGGTGACATGTTGTCTCCTTTATACTCGTATTTTTTTTCTGGCAAAATTCTTGGTAAGGAACTTGAAACGTAAAAATGAGCATTGGTGAGTTAGAGGGATTTCAAACAAGAGTAAATAAAATAAAAAGTTTTAAAGTATGTTTTATTTAATCAAAAGAGAGATCATTTATTTAACAAATTTCAAAAACTTTGACTGTATAAAGACTTTAAAAAGTCAAATATCACATATATCTGGATTAACCTAAAATATAAAATAAGAAATAATAAAAGCCCCAATTTATGAATACTAGATATAAGAAAAATTGACATACAGAAAGACTATATTCTGTAGTCTCTGTCTCAACATTTCAAAGTACTGTATGAATAGACTCATTTTAATTTGACATTCTAAAGATATGAGATATAAAAATGAAAGATGGTAAATAAATTTGCTTTGTTTATATATATACCTTATGTTTTACATAGATATACCAAGTACACTGAATCCCTTTATGCTGATATTAGGAGTAAACATGCTTACTTAAAATTTAGGTTTTAATTTATATAGATACCATGTTATATATGTAATAGATATATATGCATAAAATTTATGTGGTAAATGCAGCATAATTTTGTTTCTGATTTTATAGATAAAATCTGTAGTCTGTCTGATGATCTAACTTTTTAAGCCTTTTAAATTTTCTTTACTTTCTCTAAACTTTGTCAGAAGAAAAATATTCCATTTTCCAAATAATAAACCTACCCAAGTTAGATATCTTGATCCTCTCCATTTTTTTTCTACTAATAAAATTTTTTTTTTTGTGGTACTGAAAAGACTATAACCAGACTATCACAAAATTATACTTACGAAAATATGTGAAGTGCAAAGTAGATGAGGTTTAAACAAGGTGACATTTGAAAGAATGACCATTTGTACTCTACTGTAGAGTAATAAAAATTTTTTCATAATACTTGAATAAAGAAAATTATGAAATAAAGATATAATCAAACATATTCATACTAGGAATAGCTATTAGCATAGTTCAAGAGATACCAAAGTATATATATCCAGGTACAAACTGTTCAAAAACTAACTCTTGAATAACTGAAATCCTACTTAAACTTCAAATAGTAACAATATATTTCTGAGAAATAATGCAGTTTCCTCTATTCAAAAAAATACATGCTTACTCCATCTGCAAAGAATAACAATTTAAAGTCTGGTTAGCTCTTCTGTCCAGAGTCAAGTCAGGATCTCTACATACCTCTTGTTCTGTTGTGTGTACATATCGCTTGTTTTGTTTCAGCAACATTACAGGCATTCTTCCTCCATGATATACTCTATGCTTTTTTCCCTGTCAATTTGTATGTTTTAGTATGTGTTCTATAACTGGTACTATGCCCTGGTTGTTTATTCTTTGGAGACATGAAATCTGAGTAGCTTTACTTCTAAGTGGTTGTTACGGTTTCTATCTATCTATCTATCTATCTATCTATCTATCTATCTATCTATAGATAGATAGATATCTCATATGTGTGTGTGTATATGTATTTATTTACTTACTTATGTCTGTTCATCCAATCATATGAAGAGCCTGAATTACTGAATGAGCTAAGTTGCAGTTTCATGATCTAGTTAAATTTACTCTGGTGTAATCATTACCTGTTAGAATTTAAAAACCTGTAAAGAGTAGATTCCAATTTGAAGAACAAAATTTCTATTAATGGATCAGGAATTGTATTAGAAAGACTTCAATGTATACTTCTAACTTTTCTTTTCTAAATCTACATATTTTTACTATTGAGTACAGATACAGACAAGGACTCTCCTTGAAATACAGATTTTCTGAGAACTATATTAATACTATAAAAAATTGATATTATAATTGCTCTTTTTGTCAATTGTGTACTGGAGAGTTTTTGTAATATTTATGTGAAAGCAAATAGGTCTGGACTTCATAAAATGGACAAATGTTGACTCTTTTCATCTTAAACATGTGCACATTGAATAGTTATATCCTCTAAATTTAACAAGAGGACTTAGAACTAGGAGGTCAGAAATTCAGTCTCTTGAATCAAGAAGTTCAGTGCACAAAAATCACCATAGGAAACAATGATTCTCATGATGCCTTAGTATGCTGGGGAAGGAAGGTCAAAGGGGGAATACTAAATAATTTTCATAATCAAAAACATATCAGAAAGAAATCTAACTATATATATGCCTTACTGTTAAAGTGTACAGCTGAAACTTATTGGATTTTGTTAACCAATGTCACCATAAAATAAATAAATTATTATTTTTTTAAAAATCAGGATTTTAAAAAAAAATTATTAGTTTCAAGTATACAGTACATTCATTAAACATTTATATAGTTTATGAAATGATCCTCCTGATTGCTCTTTCTCTCCTCTGGCTCTACACATAGCCATTACATTAATGCTGACTGTATTCCCTATGCCGTGCTCCCTATCCCTGTGACCATCTCTTAACTAATAATTTGTACTTCTTTAACCCTTCAATCCTTTCTCCCATCCTCCCCCGCCAACCTCCACTCCCCTCTGCCCATCACCAGATTGTCCTCTGTATTTGTGAGTCTGTTTTTGATTAGGTTGTTTGTTTTGTTCCTTAGGTTTCGCATATAAGAGAAGTCATATGGTATTTGTCTTTCTCTGTCTGACTTATTTCACTCAGCATAATAACCTCTAGGTCCATCCATGTCATTGTGAATGGTAGGATTTCATGTTTTTTAATGGTTGAGTAATATTACATTGTATATATGAACCATATCTTCTTTATCTAGTCATCTGTTGATGGGCATTTAGGTTGCTTCCATGTCTTGGGTATTGTAAATTATGCTGCCATGAACATAAGGATGCATGGGTCTTTATGAATTATTGTTTTGGTTTTCTTTGGGTAAATATCCAGAAGTGCAACTGCTGGATCAAAAAGTATGTCCATTTTTAATTTTTTGAGAAAATTCCATAGTGTTTTCCATAGTGGCTAATACCAATTTGCAGTTCCACCAACAGTGTATGAGAGATCTCTTTTTTTCCACATTCCCTCCAGCACTTGTTGTTCTTTGATTTATTGATGCTAGCCGTTCTGACAGGTGTTAGGTTATATCACATTGTGCTTTTAATTTGCATTTCTCTGATGATTAGTAACCTTGAGCATCTTTTCATAGGTCTATTGGCCATCTGAATTTCCTCTTTGCAGAAATATCTGTTCAGGGCTTCTGCCCATTTATTAATTGGATTGTTTGTTTTTTGTTATTGAGTTGTATGAGTTCTTTATATATTTTGGATAATAACCTCTTATCAGATATATCATAAGCAGGTATCTTTCTCAATCAGTCGGTTGTCTTTTTGTTTTATTGATGGTTTCCTTGTCTGTATAAAAATTTTTAGTTCGATGTAGTCCCATTTGTTTATTTTTTCTTTTGTTTCACTTGCTCAAGGAGATATATCCAAAAATAAATTCAGTTTTTTGAAAGAATAATTCATTAATTGAGAAAAAAATTTCCAATTGTATTGGAAAATGTTGGAGTGCAGAAAAGTTTAAGTTGTAAAAAGTGAGAAATAGAAATGACAACAATTTTTTGAAAGTACTGAAACTATTATAAAAGATAATATTTATATTATCTTTATACCAAATAAAAGATGCTATTGCATGTTGTATATATATTTGTGACTGTTATTTTTCTATTTTATTGTTATTTTCATAATAGATATAGTGTAAACTTTTGAAATTTTTTTGTTAATAAGGGGCAAAGTTGTTTTAAGAGAAGTTTATTTGTAATGTTACATTGAAAGTCAAGGGAAATTTTATACATTGATGGGAAAGTGGCTTTAACTTATTTTTGCCAAAAAACTAGTCTGTGTTTATATCTTATAAACTGTAATAAATATAGATAGTAACATGACATGTTTTATTTTATTTTATTATTTTATTTTATTTTATTTATATTTGCTTTCTCAAATTCATTTTTTTTCCTCTCCAAAAACTTGTAGAAAAAATAAGCCTTTCATTTCTCAGTTGTGTGACTGAATGAGGACAGGCACCACAACAGTCTCAGCAACCATAAATCACACTTATGAGCGCCTTTGTTCGCTGGACTTTCATCACAAATGTCAGCATTCCCCCTGTTATCTCTCCTGAAACAGGATCACATTCACAGAAACAGGCCATTTGATTCCTATTACTTTCTGTGAGTCTCCCCTTCCACTGACAGAACAAGAACAGTGTTTTGCTTTAGAGCTCTTGAAATTGATATTGCTGGGATAGGTGTTCCTATAACAAAAGCAAGGCACAAAGCTGTTGTGAATTCCTCATGTTGGGATTAGAAAGGAGTACTTTCTATCTATATTCACTTTGTTATTCAGATATTGTTTCGGACAGATCTTTCTCTTCTGTTATTCAAACCTCTCTGGGTAAAGGCAAGAGCAAATTAAAGCCTCACCTTGGCACCTGAGATGTTCAACTGGGATAAGACAGCCTCTCTAGCACTGTGAATATTAGTTTCTTAAACAGATGCCCATATGTCCTTCTATATCCTTCAACAGTGTGCATTTTGCTTTTCCAGCACAAAACACGCCAATTTACATATATTTTGAATTAAACCAAATGGAAAAAAATAATGCGTATTTTAAAAGAAAAGTGATATTTTAGTCTCTATTTTCTTCTGTCTCAGATATTTTCATGGGAAGTGCAGATTATTATGGGGAGCATCTACTAACTTTGTCCTTTAGGAAGGAACCACAAAAGGACCATCAGTCCTTAAGATAACCATACTTTGGGGGAGGTTTAGAGGAAGTCTCCAATGCCGCTACCCTGCAAAACTTGTATAACACGGAAACCACTCAAAATGATATTCTTTGGAGAATTTGATTTATTTCTTTGATACAATTACTATAAGCTGGCTTTATATTATTTTCTTACCACTCCCCTTATAAGGGAACTTTTATTTGCTTATATTCAGCGTAGATGCACTATCACTATTATTACCCTTGATTTATCAAAGTTTAATGAAAGCCTACAATGTACCATGTAATATGAAATATATTGGTATTAAAAAAGATACAAAATTAAAATGTGGTCTCTGCCCTTATAGAGCTTGTGTATTAGGAGATAAGGAAAAGCAAATGAGCTACTATATATCAGTAAATAATTGTTATCATGATGAAAGTAGAGGCTTTTTGTCTTAAACGGCGATGATCTTAATACACAAAAATATTTACTAATCAATCAAAACTTTACATTCAAAGTTTTGCTACTTGATTTGTCTGGATTCATCTAGGTTCTTTCTGGTGGCTTCCTACTGCATACATTTCTGACCAGCTTTAGCTCTATGATACATTCAGTCAATTCAAACCACATATTTACTTCTCAGAAAAAGTCAAATTGATTATTCGTTATGCCATGTCTTTCCAAATAGGATGTACATTGCCACATTGATTTGCCACATCTTATTTGACTATGCTTTTCAACATTGTTTTGCTTCCATATTGACAAAGGTAGTATAGGCAATAAATGAGAAGAATTTCATTAATTGTACACTCCTAGAGAAAGCAGTGAATAGAATTTATCAATTTCAGATAGGAAAAGTGAAGAAGAAAGATGAAGAGGCTATTTAAATTAATAGTAAAATAAAGATATATAATATAGAAAGAAAATCAAAGTTTAAAATAGATCAGAAATAATTTGGACTTTTTAAAAATTAAACTTAAGAGTGTTTTAAGCAAACCTCCACTACCCCTCCATGAAAATAAACATAATTAAAACCAAGCCTCCAGAAAGCTGGTAAAAATCAAGAAATCAACTAGAAAAGAAAATTTAAAAGAGAGAGCAATTTGGACACCACTAAATAGAAGAGGCAAGCCTTTAATTTTAATAACAAAACACTATCAAAGAGTAAAGCCAATGAGAAGTCAAATAAATTAAATTTTAAATAACTTAATAAACAAAAGCCAAGTTCTAATTCTATTGCAGGGAAGTCACTGACTTTTAACCCATGTCCTTGAAAAATATTCAGACATGCCCACTTACTATTTCCGATACAAAATATGGGGTTTTTTTCTCTGCTTTTGGTTAACTTCTAAAAGGTTAAAATATTTTCCTCACTGAATTGTAAGCTCTTACAAGACAGAGATTCTTCTGCCTCATTCATTGTTGTAGTCAAGGTTTTTTTCAGTAGGCACTAGTATATATTTTTAGAATTAATGTTGAATGAATTTGTGGCAAAGTAATTCATCAAAATATTCATGTGTATTTTATTCTCACTGCTTCGAATAATTAGAAGAAAAATGGTAAAGGAATTAGAAGTGAAATTTGTGTTAGCCTCTCTCAACCCACTTCCTGCCTCTAACCCAAAGGAAAAGTGTGGTGTTATGCATGGCAACTTGGGCATCCCTTGTTCTCAAGGTATAATTAAGTGGCTTTTTTTGAATAAAACCTAAAAAATGTGGAGAAATAGTAATAATACCGAAGAGGCTCTAGGTCTTGGAGACTAAGGAATCATGAGAATTTGGAGCAGCTTCCTTTAAAACAGGGACATTTCAATTAATACAAAAGGAGAACATAATATTTAGGATCTGACTAGAAGCACAGACCCTTGCCTATATTCTAGTCAGTGCTTCCATGAAGTAACAGAGTCCTATAAAGGAATGAATCCAGGGTTCTTATTAACTGAAAGGTAAATCTAAGGACCCCGACTTCTCAGCTCTAACAAACAGAAATTCCCATCAATTGAAGTATTATTGGAGTAGAATTAAATTTGATTTAGAGAATGAAAAATTATCTCACCCAAATCAACAGTAATAGGAAGGCTTTGCTGACCTCATCAGTGAGATTATAGTATGACTTCATAGCACTCCACCTCTATAGCCATTATCGTAGTTACTGTTACATTTATTTTTGTGACTGTCTCTACTGTTAGTAGCAAGCCTTATGAAGGCAGATGTTATGCTGCCTTATTTCACCCTCTCTTAGACCATAGAAATCTCATAATAAAAGTTGAATGAATAAATATTCATTGTAATGTACATTGAAACTTGTCAAGAGTCATATATGAAAATAATTAACTCATCTGAGATATCTTTTGTAAAGAAACCCATGCTGGATATATGGATTAGACATAATGATAGAATTATCAGACTCAGATAAAACATTAAAGAGAAAGGTGATTCAATAAATGTCTTTCACAGGAAAGACAAACTGGTGAAACCCATACTGCTGATAATCTTCAGAAGTGCATTAGGTTCTTCCAACTAGGCAGGTAGTTATGTGCCTTAGATATGTCTCTCCCTTGGTGGCATAGCTATTTTTTCTCTTTTTTTTGAAAGTCCAGGATTCAGAGAAGCATGTATATGTATATATATCCATATATATTTGGATATATATCTATATCTATATAGATATTTGTGAACACACGCACATTATATATATATATATATATATATATATATATATATATATATATAGAGAGAGAGAGAGAGAGAGAGAGAGAGAGAGAGAGAGAGAGAGAGAGATAAAGAAATAGAAGCCAGTAGTAATAGTAGCAAGTGAGTAGTAATCTACAATGTCTCAGGTTTTTTATTATATATTTGAAATAATTATTTGGATATAATCCATTGTCAACTTTAATAAAGTCTGTAATTTTTCCTTTGATTTCAGTTTGGCTATACGTCATTTGTTGATTCTTTTCCTGTGTATCTTTTTTTTTTTTTTTTTTTTTTTTTGATTACTTGAGAGATACCTGAGAAAGTTGTTTTTCCACAGGCCTGGTAAATCCTCTACTTCATATTCTTTGTTTTGAAGGAAAAACTGACATTTCATTTGGAAAGTGATATCCTGTAGCAGGTTTTCCCTACTATGCCAAAGGGGGGCTTTGAAAGTAGTGGTGCTATGTGGTGATCTGAACTCTCTTAGGATGTTTGAGAAAATACATTGAGCCACCTAATTCCATAAAATATTTGCAAATTTAGAAAAAAATACATGCTATGCAACAAATAATTAAAGATTAATTAACCATGTATTTATTGACTACCTAGTCTGCTATTCAGTATTCCATGCCTGTTATAGACACACAGACAATTAGACATGAATTCTGAATCTTGGATTTCGTGGAAGAGAAATGTGTGCTTGGTTTTCGCCATCTGCCTCTCCAGAGTCATGCTCCATCATTCGTCGTATAGCTCTCTGAGCTTGAGGAAGCTGGTTTTAAGACAGTATCAGTAGGCTCCAGTGTCTTTTTTTGATGTTGTTGGTTTTATTCATTTGGATGCTTTCAGGGAGATCAGGGCCCAGACCAGAGAGAGATCAGTGCATCTCCTTCCAACAGTTCCCTCCCTTTAAGACAGTGGCTATATTTTTCACACAAAACCATATGCCTTCTTTTGATTCCAGTCATAACTCCCTCACCTGTTCCTTTTAGTAATTCTTCCAACTATTGATGGTGCCAGGGGATTTCACCATTTTTTGTTATTTGCTCTTAACCTCAGTCTCCAGCTGCAACCCCTTTACTAAACAAATTTCTGTGTTAACGAAACAAACTAAAACAAAACAAAACAAAACAAAAACCTGTGAGAAGCAGCAGAAAAGAATGTGCTGCCCTCCTTAATCAAATAATAAACCTAGGTACTTAGACTGAAATGCCTTGCTCAGAAGCTCCTTCAAAAAGGCACTTTTTGGCACAACTGCTGGGAATGCTGTCAGCAGAGAGCCTTCATCTCTTGGCCCTTTCAGGACTTGCCTCACTTGCAGTGTACTGCTTTACCTAAATATATCCCTCTTCTTGTCTGGGAGTGTAGAGCCCTGGTCAGTTCAGCCCAACTCAGGGCAAACCTGAAAGGCCATTCTGCTCCCAGAGTTTTCTGTGTGGTTACAAGAGATTATTATTGTACCTTATTGCAGCTTACGTTCTCCCTCTGCCTGCCTCTGCTTCTTTCCTTTCGTTCCACCACGTCAATCCCACGTGCCTTCCTAATACATACTCTGCATGTCAAGCTGCCACAGAATGTGTATTAGTATTTAACCCTCCACTGTTCTTTTTCTTTCTTATTTGTTACTTATCATATTTTTAATGACAGGGATCATAAATAGAATTTCAAAACATTTTGTTTTGTAAATAAGGAAACTTTAAGGAAAAGCAGTAGTAATACTGACAAAACAGTCATAAAGTAACCTATGGTCTGTATACTTTTTATGCCACTTTTTATTGTAACACATTACTTTTGTTACTGAAAAAAGTACTGTGGATTTTATGGAGAGTTGTTATGAATGTCACATGATGACATATGTTTAAAAATATGTGTACATTGAGAAACCAAGAAATGCATCTCTCTAAAAGAAATCCACTAACTACATGCACTGAAATATGACCCAGATATAGAAAACAATTCAGTTGAGTTGACAATCAACTTGATGTCCTCTGACATTTTTATTTTGGTTCCTTCTCTTTGAAAAGGTGTCCTATTTTTCAGTTTTTAAGGTGTGAAGAAATTTATTTTATCACTTGTTACAGTTAAGGGAAAAAAGGAATGAGTCATAGATACATATGATTAGATAATTTGGTATTTTCACATATTTTTTAAATATTTTGCAGTCTATATTTTTACTTTCATACTGAAATAATCGCATGCACAAATTTTTTAATATACCTAGATTATCCAGAGATTACATCATTATACAATCTTCAAGTCTTATTATTTTCTTTGAACAAACATATACTGAACAAAATAACTTAGAAAATAATTTTTTTGCAAAACACCAAGTCATGGAACTTTACCATTGTTTAATGGATTATTTTAGCTCAATTGTAACCAAAGGCCTTTGGAAGAGTTTATTATAGAGTGCTCATTAGGATCTTTCCTGTACTTCTCAGACTTCCTGCAAGATAAGAAAAAAACTTAAACACCTACCTTAAAGTCATTGTTATTAGGAATTTGGTTACTTGTAGAAGAATATATTTCTAATTGATACCAGTGACAATCACAACTATTTTTCTGTCAAGGCTATGCAAAAGAAAGCTAGAAGTTAATCAAAGAAGATAGTCCTTGATGATAATTCATAGGAGTTCTGGGGGCATTTTTATGGTGGAGGAAGAGCATTTCCATTTCCCCAGAATCAAAAGAAGAAGGCTCAAAATGAGCCCATTTGGAAAGATGGAGAGTTCTTGTGAGAGTATAGACTTGCATCCTACTCCCCAGATGCAAGTCACAGGTTCTTCTCTGTACTCTGATATGGAGCACTAGAGAGTTATAAAGAATTATGCCCTTTGCAGATATGGGGACAATGAAGAAATTATCTACTTTTCACTTAGAGAAGTGTAAAGATTATAGGCTAGCTGGAACAGCTGGCAATGACATGGCTGGAAAAGGGACATAGCAGTTTTCAAACTGTATTTCTCTGCACGCAGAACAAAAATATGTATTAAGACATCGTAGAGAGTAATTGGGGCTGAAATGTCCTCAAAGAACTTAACCAAGAGATCTTCCAGAGCAGGAAACTACTGGAAGTGTACCATCAGGCGAAAAGGCTAAGTAGTTGTCATAAGAATTCAGCCTCAGTATGCACAGCACACATCAGGAAATGATGCTATGAAGAAAACTTGAGTGACAGAGAGTGCACCATAAAAGTAGAGATGCAACACGTAAAAGAGCTTGCACTTGGAGGCTAGGAATGACAATGGTCATTATTCAGCAGCCAAAGGAAAACTACAAAAAACATTAAGTAAAAAGGCCTTTGCCTCTTTTTCTCTCATTATGTCTTAATTACCATCATCAACCCCAATGATTCCAGGAAGCCAAAAAATGATGGCAAGTGAGTGTAAATTAAGGGGGGAAATAATACTTTTTTTTTTTTTTTTTTTTTTTTTTTTTTTTTTTTAAATTTCATAGGTACTTCGGCTGTCAGGCTATGATTCAGCCTAAGCTAGGGTTAGAAGGAAGTTTTGAGTTATATTTGAATATAAAGTTTTAATTAGTGTAAACATTTACATATGTATCTGAAAGTATAGAAAAAAATCTAAGAAACTTCATCTGAAATCTATAACACAGAGAGACAGAAAGGAAGAGGACAGGAAAGGAAGGGAGGGGAGAGAGATTGGAGCAGTTTCCTGTTTGTAAAATAACAGATTCAGTGTTTTCAGTTGGCAGTTACCTTGAGAAAGTGAATGTGATTATGTATGCAGCTTTGTGAGTTATAGCCCATTGAAGGTGCATGCAACCCTTTTGCCTTTCTGATAGAAGCTTTTTTATTTCACTGTAAATAGCTGGAATTAAAGACAAAAATATTTCCTTTGGTAGATTGTCAGCTTTTTCCTTCAATGACGTTAGTCTCTTGATGAGTGTTGTTTTCTTTTCATTACTTAGAAATAAATGGAGTAATGAGTAATGGAAGAATAAAGTGTTTTTCTAAATTTTAGGAAATCATCATGTGGAGGGTAAACTGATATTTCAATCAATTTACTTCTATTGGCAAAAAATTTTAAAGTATTTTTCTTACTTATACTTTGAGTATGCAGGAACTTTTTAAGTATTACTCTGGAATCTTAGTTTTAAATCACAACCAAGAAAAATGATTAAAGGGAAAAAAGAATTATTAACTCATGTAATTGAAAAGTTCATGGAATCATCCTTACCTCAGACAGGTATGAATTCAGATGTTTCAACAATGGCCATAGATATCTGTTCTCTCCCACTCTGAGGGAGAGAGATATCATCATTATTCATGATCAGATTTATTCATGACAGAACCACAGTTCATCAAATGTAGGAAATATCATAGGCTAGCAATTTGGAGAAGTTACACATGCACTCAAGTCTTCACAATCTTTATATTCTTTTATGTTTCTCTTCACTGAAAACATGCATATACATAGATATATACTTAACCTAATCAATGGCAAATATAAAAGAATGTTAAAAATAAAATATTTATGTAGTTTTATAGTTTCATTTTTGTTTCCTTGCCGTAAGCATTAGATATAATCTGGATCATGGTAAGAGAGAGAAAAAAAAATGCACGTTTGAGTCTTTCTGTCAATTACTAGTGTAAAAATATAAAATATTTTTTTAGTCTCTGTAGGACTCAACTTTTTTATTCTACCCTATCAGAGCATCCATTAGTGAAAGTATTTAAAAAGGAGTCAGGACAGCCAGGGAATAATAGACAAGACAATCCGTTGGGGGGATTGGAAAGAAAATATTAAATACTTCTAATATTAATTTTTCACTATAATAACACCTGTTATAGATGAAATACTTTTATTCTAGGTAGTTATGGATCATTTATGTATATTTGATTACTACTTATACTGCACACTGAAATTGTCAGTGGCTCTAACTCAGTTTTTTATGTCAGACTGCCATGTGTCATTAGTCATGAGACATTTTTAAGGTATTCTTATGGACAAATGAGAATTCCACGGAGAAGCAGTTCACATTGTTACTCTCACTCATTATTTATTTCAATTTATTACAAGATGCTTCAGTTTAATTGCGCCTGGAAATGTAGGTTTAAAAATTTTATCATCTTGTGTTTTCTTCCTTTTTTTAAGCAAATCAGTTGTATAGTTCTGTTAATCAGTTCCTAACAGGGTTATTTCGATCGCCCAAAACTCTTTTCTGGTTTGGTGTTGTGTTTGTTTTGTTTTTACTGCCCTTCATCCTGATCCTCATTCCTAGTCCTCTCTCCTCTTCAGCCTATACCTTTGCCTGTTTAATGTAAGTCCTTAAATGCCCATATACTCTTATATTCCTTGGGATGTTATTTTTTGTATTTACCCCGTTCCGTAAATCTTGTGTAGCATTTTTGTTACTTGTGTTCAGTCAACACTGTGCTTTTACAGTCTACCTTTACTGCCATACATATTATTCATTACTTCTAAGTAAGTAATAATTATTCTAAAATTTGCATCTACTACATTTTACATACCAATTCCCTCCATTATTGATGTTTTAGTTTTGTTCCAATTAGTCTACATTTAGATACAAAAAATTTTAAAAAATTAAATGTCTTAGATAACCATATTTATTTCTTTCTCTTATGATTGGCCATAAGAATTTCTAAAAGTTATGCACCAATGTCAGGAGTGGTATTGCTGGATCATGGGACATATGAGACCCTTAGTCTCACTATTCCCAAAATGTTTCCTATAAATGCTGTACCTGATTATACTTTCATCAGCAGTGCATAATACTTTCTAGATCACCTTATTCACCAACTTTTTCTCTTTTTTCCCATTCTTATGTACATAAATATATTTCACTTGTTATTTGAATTTAAGATAACTAGTGATTTTAAGAACTCTTTATTCTGCTTCATGGAATTTTTTATGTATGCCTCTGCTCATTTTCTACTTGCATTTTTATTCCTTTCCTGTTGATTCTTAGGAGTTTATTATCTGTTGAAATCACTAGTCTGTCTTAGAAATTTAAAGCTTTTCCTTGTCGTCATCGTTTGTTGAATAAAATTACTACTTTTAGTAGTAAAATATCTATCAACATTTTTTCTTCAATTTGTGTTCAGTTGGGGAGTTTTTAAAAGTCAAATCCTTTTTTTGCATCTATTAAGATGATCATATATCTTTTATGTATAGTTTTAAATCTAGTAATTTGAATTGGTTAATGATGAAATAATAAAACTGCACTGTCAGGATAATCTTCTTTGTGATGTACTAGCATTTTTATATATTGCTGGATTACATTATTTGATATTTTATAATGGATGTTTGCATCTATGTTCACAGGATAGATATTAATCAATCAATAGATATGTAGATAGGCAGATAGATGATAGATAGATAGATAGATAGATAGATAGATAGTCTTTGTCTAATTTCAGAATTGAAGTAACACTGGCCTCTAAAATGAGTTGGTAAATATTATCTCCTCTAAATAGTCTTTAAATCTTTTATAAAATTCACTAGTGAATTGATCACAGCTTGGAGTATTCTTTGTGAGAGACTTTTATTTTTATGAATTTAATTTTTTAAATAGATACAAGGATAAGGATATAGTGATAAAAATAATTTTTAATAGATGTAGGCTTGTTTTTCTATATATCCATTCAGGTCTGTCAATTTTAAAGTAGTTGAAGCTCTATTATTGGGTAGATTACCATTTATCATAGTTATTTCTTTTTTATCAATTGATTCTCTTATCATCATACAATCTTCCTTTGTGTCTCTGGTATTGCTACTTGTCTTAAAATCTATATTGGCTGATTATATTGTTCTATCTGCTTTTCAATGCATTGTGTTTGCTTAGTAGCTCTTGCTATTTATTTACTTTCAACCTGTTTGTTACATTTTACATAAATTATAGATAATACATGGATATTTCTGAAATCCTCTGTATTTTATTGAAATGTTTAGTACAGTCTATCTTTATGTATGGAAACTATTAACATGGTAGTGTTCAAGTGTACAGTCTTGCTCTTTGCTGTGTACTAGCCCCCTCCAATCTTTGTTACTTTATTCTTCCTTTCTTAACTCATTTTGCTTGAATCAAGTATTTATTTTAGAATTCCATTTCATCTACTTTCTTGGGTTATAGTTTTGCCTCTTTTATATGTTAGTGACTTTTCTAGGCATTGGAATATTTACCATTAACAACAGAGGCCTTTTTCTTTCCTACCAGGCTCTGTGCTTTTAAATTCAGATGAGGGAAGAACATGAAAATGTGATATCTTTGTCTTGATTACTACCTTTCAATCATATAATCATATCTTTCCAAAGCTGTTATGAGCTAGTACAGATGAAGGAAATAAAAGGACAGAATTATACATGACTACTAAAAATAAATTTTATAAGAATTAACTTCGGGATAAGTATTAGAAATGTAAAGCATTTCTCTGTAATGATAATGCATTGGGATTTTTCCTATCTTGGTTCCAACAAACTGATTTTCCCAGGGAGTCTAATAATAAATAAATTATTGTCATTAAAATTACATGAACCTGGGTTGAGAATGTGTCTCTGTGGTAACTTTAGAAACGGACTTTAATAACTTTATTTTTCTCACTTGTATTAAAGCCTGAAAAGGCAAAGAGTAACCACATTTTTTATGAATGCAATTGCAAAGTCAAGTTGTTTGATGACAAAATCTATTTTTTAAAATAAATTCCCATTATACTTTTGATGCCTTTTATAATGTATACTATACATCGATTTGGCATTTTTTATATATACGCTATGGTTTTTTCAGAGTTTCCCACAAATGCAAGAAAATAGTAGATCTTAATGTTTTGGGTATTCTGCTACAGTGTCTAAAACCTCACAATATACCATGTGATTTAATAGAACTCCTCTCCATTTTTGCTCCATAGCACAGTCCTTAGTTAGGCAAAATGAGACTGAAATTTGGGGAACAGGGTTTCCAGGTGAATCTACAGTCATTCAGTCCCTCTGCAATGTGTATTCAAAATAATGTGACTTGCATCTCAATCAGATATGTATGAACTTGGAATTTAAATGATTCTTTTCCCATTTGAGAATTAATATTGACTTTAATAACTTCAAATTTCATTCACCTCACACACTCCCACATTATTTATTAACATCCCCAAATGTATTTCCTGTGCTAAATTCAATATTTCGTACATCAACTGACAAATGGTATTCTGAACTAACTATCAGTGATGTCCTACCATCAGTTGTTCCTGACACAATTCTTCAAGACTCAGTAGACCAGGCAAAATGAACAGTGCTTTTTATGGGCAGCAAATCTGGCTGGAAGCATAATCTGTTAATTATAGCACCTCTAGGTTGGCCTTGACCTATGTACTGTGGAAGATTAGTCCATCTGTGTAAAGCAGAACATCCAAGTTTAATGGCCAAGAGTCTCTAAGAAACGTATTGGATATATAAATCCAAAATAATTCATACAGGTATAGTTTCAGTAGTAGGGGATTAAAGCACTGAAATTTGCATTTTAAAGAACCAACCCAATGTATTTCAGGATTAGACATTCAAAATCATCAAACTATGCGACTCCATATAGAAATGTAAATATCATTGGCTCCCACAACACTCATGGAGTCCAGAGGGAGATCTTTGGAAAGCTATTGATATGGTTTATTTTCTTTTTCCTGGGAAAAATATGGGAAGAATAACTGAAATTTCTAGTGAAGCTGACTCACTACTAGAAACCTGAAAGTTTTTAACTTTGTTTCCCAGAAAAGAACATCTCGTTTTTAGTAGTCAATATAAAGAAGTTTAAGCATTTTCACTTTCTGCAACTAGACTCCTCATCTTTTTATAATACTCAAATGTGTGTTTAGAAAATATAGCATCTATAGAATTAAAAGACTAAATGAGGTACTTGAAAGTTTTCTGGTACTGCACTCTTTGAAAGAACTTTAAGAACCTCTGAAATATTATTTTAAATAGTCTCAGTGGTGGAAGTTAATCATAGCATACTAATATAGATTTAATTCTGTACCAGACATTGTAATATGCTTTACTTTTATAACTGCTTTACAACATTTTCTAGAAAATATTCTTTTTGGGAGAAGAACCAGAATGCCCCAAGATGTGCTAAAGAAGTTAGTCCCAAGTGATCACAACATTACAAAATATTTAATATGAGAAACTCATGACAATTAAGCAATATAATCATATATTTATATGAAGTTTAAAATAATATTTAAATTATTTAACACCTAAATTATTTAACCTTCAAGTAAGTTAACATTCCAACAACGATCAATGACATTTATATTATGGTTTCCAAAATTTACATAGTTCATTATCACAGACTTCCTGAATCACCACCCCATTTCCCTAAGATTAATTCCCTGAATTTCTCTGATCTTCAGAACAATCCTTTTGTTTCAGTATAATTATTCTACTTAGTGCATGAGAAAGCTGAGCCTTCAGAAAGCAAATAATTTCCCAAAGTCACATACAACTAATGCTTTTAACTTCATACTCATAGTCTTCTCATTATATTTTTGTTCTATAAGGATGAAACTTGATTTTAGAAATAATAAAATCACATAGGGAGAAATATATAAGTAGAGTAGAAGATTGAACTGATAATACTGTTTAAATATGATAATGCTACAATTTAGTAAGACTGCATTTATTGCTCAGTGAACAGTATACATTCTAAGTAAAATATTATACCTTTGATGTCTACATTGTTCCCAATACTCTACTAGGAGCCAGGGATAGTAAGACATAACATTTAATTTCCAAAGAGTAAATAAATAATTCAATAATAAATAATTGTTAAATTATGTAGCATAGGGCAAAGAATCCATACCCAGCTTTGAAACTAAACAAATTTAAAATATAATCAATGTCCACTTTTATGGGTGGATAAAATTCCCTATACAGGATCTGGTTATCTAGCTGTGTTAACTTTCCCCAAAAAGTTATGAGCTATTTGAATTAAGACAGCTATTTGAATTAAGCTATTTGAATTTTTTCTTTCCCAATATTTATAATCTTGATACGAAATGTGACTTCATAACTCCTCCTAGTAAAAATGGAATCTTTCTTGCCTTTGAATATGTGCCCTTCAAATTTGCTTTGGCTAAAGTGACAATAGCAAACATGAAAGAGCAGGCTTGAAAATTGCTTATGCATTAGGCATGTTGTCTGGATGCTTATGGAACTCTGATGCTATGTGAACAATCCCAGACAAGTCAACTGGAGAACACAAATAAGAGAGTCCTCATTTACCCCAGCCTTCTAAACAGAATATCATAAACCAGCAAGCTCCAGCTATTACCCTGTAGCTAAAAGCTGGTATATGAGTGATGAGACCCGGATAAGAATAACTGCCTAGCTGAGACCAATCCAAATTGCTGAGCTGCAAAATCGTAAGTGAAATAAATGGTTGTTCTTTTAAGCATCAAATTTGGGGGTAGTTGGAGATGCAGCCCCTCAGCATGCAGGAATTGACCGTGCATGACAAAGAAGGAGGAACATCACCTGGAGGGGAAAAGTCCAAGATGATTTTCATGTGTGATCATTGACACTAGAAGTTTAGGTAGATCCTGCCTGATAAAGTCTGTTATCCACAAGAAATGGGAGGTTGGGTCTTCTGAGAATCAGATGGTAAGGTAGTGAGCTAGAAGAGAATGATAAAAGTTTGAAATATACTTTGTAGAAAATGGGGAGGTGACAAGTGATTCTTGAAAATTCTTGTTATTCTGCTGAATTTGGAGAATCTGAAACTTGGGAAATTTGTTATAGATTAACATGAGTCATTCCCTAGAAGTTATTGCACTTTTAAAGTCCTGAAGAAACTTAAAGGAAGACACATAATGTATAGCTAGCAGAATCTAGAGATTTTATTTCAGCAAATAATATACATTCATACAATTGAATTCAGTTGAACACTGACTCCAGATTTTGTTCTAAAAGCTTTCAAAATGCTTCCATAAACCAAAACCTAAGTTCCTATCAATTATTGCCTAAGTACAGCTATCAAGTCACCCACAGATAAAAGAGGAGGAATTTTGAGTATATATTATTAATTGAGATTCTTCTTGAGATGTTTCTGAATTGCTATGGCCCAATCGCTTTTACCTATAAGAGTTGAAACAAGGCACGACTGGTCACATAGCCAAACACAGTCATTCTTGTGTAATGTTCTAGTAAACATTTTAAATGATCGCTATTGATCTGCAGACATAGTTACATGATTCTGCAACTGATAACTTCTCTCCTTAATATGAATGTCAAAACTCAACTTCCTGGGAATGAACAGGAAAAAGTTATAAATCTCTGGCTACTCTGCCTTAAGAATCAGCTAACCACACTCCTGCCATAGCACATGATGAAAGAAAGGTTCCGGGGCTTTAGACCTTCCTTTAATTACAATGTAGGCCATATAAAGTTCTTTAATATTGTAACTCAATCACCTATGTCCTTCCCTCTCATTTTTTCTTCCTCCTCCTCTTTTTTTCTTACCTCCCCTCCTTACTTCTCCAAATTCTATTCAGTGCTTTCATGTGACTATAAATGATCTTTTGCCAACAGTTCAAATATGATTATGCAGTGTTGCACTCATGTTTCAAATCCATCTCAATCATGCTATACTACATTATTCTGTTTTATGTCCTTAATGAAAATTAAATTAGTTTATATATTTGTCAATTAGAACAGCATTTTTCACAGTATAAACACTGCAGAGATTTCCTATTATTAGTAATAGCACATGGATTAGCACCTGATATTAACTTTAATTAGTTAGTTGCTTTGGTATTTATGAATCACTTTGCAAATTAGAATAAGGGCCTGATAAGATCAGGGACATTCCCTGTCTTATTTATTACCGACCTCCTAGACCTAAAATACTTCCTAGCGCATGTTAAATCTTCAGTAATTTTTTCTTGAAGGAATAAATGCTACAGAAGTCACCACAGGCTTATTGAAAATAAATAAATATAGAAATGTAGCAGCTTCTAAAACTGAAGTATTTTTAGAGAACAGAAGAAGACATGATAAGAGTTTCCCATTTGAGCAGGGGAAAATAAGCAAAATACACTTCGGGTATAGGCTTCTGAGTTCAATCTTGAACAAAGAGGAAAAGTTTGTATAACATATGCATATTTGTAATTTGTAAACTAACTTTGGGTGAGATTCGAAAAAGCCGATTTCTAAGAATATTTTAAACAGTAACAGCTTAATAATAATAAAAATAAAGGCTCTAAATATTCACAATAGAACAAACCCCACATTCCACTGTCTATGCTATAGTTTTCTAGTCATAGAACATCTGAGTTGATAAAATAATGTAGCATTTATCATTTACTGAGTGTTTACTATATATTAAATATTTGCTAAACACTTTGCATATGTCATGGAATATAATCTTTATAGCAGCCTTCAATTATATAGCAATTTTAATCTGGTTACCATTTCTCAAGCTTGCCATTTATGTCAAGTCAGGGTCATTTTATTTACTGTTTTCTCTGCCAGGAATGCTTTTCTTCTATATTTTCTTATGATTGGCTTCCTTACTTTATTCAACTTTTAACTCAAATATGACTCCTTTAGAGGGATTTTTCTAATTACCTTATCTATAACTACATACTCATTGCTATTCCTTGCCAGAACTCATCATTGTATGATGATACAATATAAAATACATGAAGGCTGAAACTTTCTCTGTCCTATTTAGCTCTGTTCCTTAGGAATTAGGTAGTGATCACCAAATAGTAAATGTTCAATAAATATTGGTTGAATGATTGAATAAAATAAGTTGATATAACAGATGGGATTTGATCTCAGGATGTTTTTGATACTTTCTCTTAACTACCTATTATTGAAAATATTTAGTTATAATCAATCATTTATCAACCTAACTGTGTCTGTATTTGTATTTTTCAAATTTTTTTAAAGATATTCCCTTTGCCAATAATTATACTCTGAATATCAGATCCTTCTCATGCTCATGGGCTTAGCTTATGTAGTTGTTCCTTATCTCTGGCTTCATCAAATAGAACTTTTCTCTCTTTATTGCTCATTGCCACAAGCATGCAAACATGGTCCAGTGTGCAATTTAAAAAGCCTTCAATGGTTCATCTTAGGCCAGGTATCTAGCCTTGTAGCTGATATCCTTCAAAGCAAAAATTTTCTTTATAATTCATCCCAATTTGGATATGGAGTTCTGTCAATTCTACTTAAATGCCAAGAGAAAGGTTACCAACAATCTTCCTGTTGCCAAATAAATCATTTCACTGTCCTTATCTTTTACGTATTATATCTTCAGGCACTTGTCACAGGCAACCGCAATTTGTTTCTTAAAATACTTTATCGTTTTGGCTACTGTGATACCATGCTTTTCCAAATTCTTTTTTTCTTAGCCAAGTGACCACTCTAGGGTCAATATCCATAATTTGCTCTATAGCATGGTTTAGTTGTGGGCTTTTGGTACTCTACTTCACATGTACTTTTTCTCTAGGACATCTCATCCATCCCTAAAGCTCTATATTCTGTTCATATCTTGATTTCTCCCACATTAGTATTTCTGGTGTTAACCACTATAGATCCATGAATTTGCCTAATTGCCTGAGATATTGCATATCTAACAAGCATGTTAAACTAAACACCTTCAAAAAGGAGTATCAATCATCACCCCAGTTTGGTTTTTTCTCATCTATTATAGTAAATGGCACCACCAATCACTTAGTTTCGCAAGTGAAAAACTAGTATTACTTCTTAATTCTTATTATGTGCTCAACCTCCAGAATTAATCCATCAGAAATTTCTGAGCTTTCTTCTAAAACATATTCCAATATCTTCTCATTTCTTCTCTTTTCATTGATAAAAGTTCTAGTACAAATTAATTACTTCATAATGTATTTACCTGGTTATTCCAGTTTAGATATCCAGATTCTCTAGTTCAAGTTCATCCTATTTGTTCTTAACAAGGATTGGTTAATTTTATCTATAGAATCCATATATTCTACAGATAAAGAACATGTCTCAGGTTTCAATGACAGGAGAAAATGTAAGGTCCCACCAGGACTGTAACCAGGAAATAAAAAGTTCAAAATCAAGGCCCCTCATTGCTGCTCCTTTCTCTGTGTCAACTTCCTCCTTCTAACCCTAAATTGACCAAAGTGCATCATTTGCTGCGAACACAGGCCAAGCTTGATTTATTCAAACACAGCCCTCAATACCCAAGTTTATATCACCTTAAAAATTCAGTGCCCTCATCAAGGGAGACACTGTCTGTAATAGCAGTTGAAATCACAAGTTTTCTTGACAGACCAACCAACATATATCTTTTGAAAATTTATTATGAAAGCCTAAAGAATTGATGGAAGTCTGTTCTATAATTATCATAGTGAGAACATAAACCCAGGGATTGTTTGGGGAATTAAAGTGACAGTAAAATCTAAGAAGTTTCCCAAATTGTTGAATGTGGAAGAAGATGCAGAGTGAGGAGTAGCAGGTAATCTTTTGAACTGGAGATTTGAATACATTGTATTCCTTTGAATTCAAATTAAAAAGTCACATGATGGAGCTAATTTAGTAGAATATAGGAGAATGATGGATTAATTTTGGAATTTTTGAATTTAAGTTTTTTAATAATTAGGTAAATATGCCCTCATGTTATTAAAACTGCTAGCTCTGGAGCTGGTAAAAAGGTAGTCAGTATAATTATAAACACAAAAACATAAGAGTTTCTTGGAGGAAAAAAAGACAAGAGCATAAGTTATATAAGACTATAAACTTTAATCCATTCATATGAGATTTTTTTCACACTAAGAAATAAACTGTTCTGACAATGACATCATAGTACAACAATCTGGTATATTCTGAACTATTTGGGAATTAAATCAGAGCATAAAATTTTGGCATGCCTAAAGGTATTTGGAAATGGCATCACGGCCTGAAAATCTGGCTTGTTGTAGGTTATTGGAATCTATATATCATAGCTAGGAAATATGGCTTCCTCCTGTATATTTAGAAATTAAATCAAAGTATAACAACTTGGCACATCCAGAATGATCTAGGAAAGCTAACATACTGTAGTGATTTGGAACAACTTTAAATATCTGGAATGCCCTTACTGCCCAAAGCTTGATATTGCACCAAAATCACAAGTTTCAAAATATGTTCTCTGAAAACTTCTATAAATGCCTTTGCCATTTTAAGATTATATAATTCTAGATAATTTATATTTAATATTATCTGTGAAAATCATGAGCGTTTAACTTATCCATCCACTAGGATAATTTTGAAAGTGAAACGGGCACTATTAATCTAGGAAAGCAGGCAAAAATTGGGACTGTTTTGAGCAAGTATTTTAGCACACTAAACTGAGCTTAATATATAGGCACTATTGAAAATGAAAAGGGCACTATTAATCTAGGAAAGCAGGCAAAAATTGGGACCGTTCTGAGCAAGTATTTTAGCACACTAAACTGAGCTTAATATATAGGCATGGCATGAGGGCAGAGTATTAAAGCACAGAAATCCACTTCAATGTGAGAGTACCTATCTTAAATACAAAGGTGGACAAAAGAGAAATTTGTTGGTTTACAATAGCTGCTGCCCCATCCCACCCTCCTAACAAGAAAAGAGTAGGGGGTAGTGGTAGCCTTGGTATCTAGTATTAATTTGCATCCTGGGATGCAGATTCAGCTTCTCTTTGCCTGACAACACATAGACCCATGCCAGGAGGACCACCAGGTCTGTCTAAAAGGCCAATGAGATTCACATCCTTAGAGCCCACCTTATTTAATAGAAACAAAAGGAAACATATCCAATTATTTCAGTGAAAGATTATTTTTGGTCTTTTGGCAGAATGGTATAACTATTTTCATGCTGTCTCAGCCATTTCTGCAGTAAGCATGCAGAATATATTATAGAAAGATGTATGGATGGTGTGGGGGGCAAGCAAAAAACAGCTACTAAAAATATTCATTTCTTTAAAAATAATTTGCCAAGATTTAGGTAAATATTTTTCTTTTTTGCTTCAAGAGTAATTCGTTATTCTCTTCCTAACATAATATTAAGAAATAGTTATTTTAATTATTGAAAAAATAACTTTTACAGTCTTTTTGTCTTCTTATTTGTTAATCAAAATACGGCTTTTAAAATATTTTTTAAAAGTAAAACATTTGAATTTTTAAAAGACTATTTGCATATAATTCTTATATTCTTTCACTTATTATTTTGAGATAATTTACTATAAAGCAGATCGCCAAGTTTCATAAACCCTTCACCCAGATTTCTCATTAAGCTGTCATGTCTCCTTATCCTCCTCCAGTCTGCGACAGTCCCTCAGTTTTGTTTGCTTATGTTTTGTAACATTGTCGTATTTGGAAATTATCAATCAGTTATTTCATAGAAGGTAGAACTTGCCAAAAGCAATAATTTCTGATGTGACATTTCAAACAGTAACTTCCTATTTCCCTCATCCGTTCTACATTTAGTAATTGAAATTCTTTTGTAATGAAAAGCTGTATCTCATCCTTATTCATTCATTCATTCATTTATTTATTTATTTATTTATTTATTTATTTATTTATGCTTATTCATTCATTCATTCATTCATTGTTTTTTGTTTATATCAGCATGGATTCATAGCTATTTGTTTCTTTGGGTTATAACCTCAGTCTATGCACTGTATGTTGTTCAAGTTATTCCTTCTTTGCTTTCCTCAGCACTGGAATTACCCAGCTGTACAAAGAGCTCTGGCTCTTTTCACTGGAAAATGATATTTGAAAACAAAGATATAGGTGTTAGTTGTGATCATTGTTACTGCAGTTTCACTACTTCTGGTATATTTTATTGGATAGAGCTAGGAAATATGTACATATACCTAAACTCATGCAAACCCACGCATTTCTACTTGTGTGTGTGTGTGTTTGTGTGTGTGTGTGTGTGTGTGTGTGTGTGTGTGAGAGAGAGAGAGAGAGAGAGAGAGAGAGAGAGAGAGAGAGAGAATGTGAAAGAAACAAAACTCAACAAGTCTTAGGATGTGATGGAAATATGATACTATATATATGTATATATGTATTTATCTGTGTATATATTTATGTGTGTACATGCACAGGTATATATGGACACTATATATAAATATCTATAATTATATGTATACATATATCTGTGCATATATATATATCTATATATATATATACACACATATATATAAATGTATATCCATATAGATAGATGTGTGTAAGTGTGTTTATATTTATGTGTTGTTCTTTCATATGCCACCCTACAGCTATAAGTCTTCTCTGTAGAAATAAAACCTTATAGCTAAGAATTATTGGAATAAAATAAAGGCTTATATCTAAAGAACTTTTAGCTTCCATCACATCTCAAGACTTGCTGCAGTTTTAAGTTAATCTAATATAATTAAACAATAAATAAAGTCATACAACTTATTTAAAAGCCTTCTTATTCATGAAGCAAATTAAATTTTCTCTCAATACCTGGTCATTTTGGAGCAATACATAATAAAATATGTATTTGAAATATAATTTAAACTGTTAAAGTTACATTCATATACTACCACACTTGAAGACTTTAAAATATTTGCTATCACACAAAGAAGACAAAAATTGGAATTGGAAAATAGTCTCCATCTGTTAAATCTGATAGATAGTTATATAATTTTATATAGTGGGCAATTTCAGAATTAAGTTCATAAAAATGTACCCAGCATGGAAAACATGATTGTTAGGATATAGGATACAGGAATGAACTTCTCTGTGTTTCTTCAATGTCAAATGTTATTTGAATTTAAAATTTTGCTTTGAATAAACTTAATATGGATATCAAATAAGTGAACGTAAATGTATCTGAGATTCCAGTCTTTGTTTAGAAAACCTAGCTATTTTAAATCTACATTTTATGGTTGTTACTAATGTCAGTTACACAGCCAGCATAAGAACTAGATAAATGCACAAATCTACAATTTAGTTTAACTCCACAATATTATCACTTTACTCCTCGATAATGACACCAGTGTTCTTTTGGAATTGCAATGTGCACACACACACACACACACACACACACACATACATGATACACATTTCATTGAAATTTTATTGTAAAAAAAAAAAAAAACACATTTATTTATAAAACCAGGAACCTAAAGACTACAGGAATTTAAGACATATTTCACATCAACATATTGACCTTTTCCATCACCCAAACTATTTGTTCCTGATGGAAACAGATATTTCATTGCAACCCTTTGGATACTTTTATCAGGCCAGTATCAACCTTATTAGTAAAATAATAAAGAACTTATAAGAAAGAAATAGCAGACCAATATACCTGAAAAACATATGTGCAAAAATCTTTAACGAAAATTAGGAAATTGGATCCAGTGGCTAAAAAAAAATATTTTATCAATAATTGGGGATTTATCCCAGAAATGCAATGTAATTTAAAATTAAAACAGTAACAACAGTGTAATTCATCACATTAACTGAAAAAAATGAGCAAAGTTACATATTCATAAGATTTATATTATTGATTTTTTAAATTTGTGATGTTATTCATCAGTGAAAGCATATGAACTTGAGGTTTTACTTTGTGGAAGTGGCTTTCTATTAATTTAAAATTTTATGTATGTAGCATATATTATGCATGCTTCATTTTCTACTAACATTAATATATTATTTTCAGGGAAATTCTGTATTTTATTTAATTCATCAAATGATTTTTGACAATGAATGAAAAACATACAATGGAGAAAAAAGAAAGCCTCTTCAATAAAGTGCTGGGAAAATTGAAAACCACATGCAAAAGAATGAAACTAAACTGGTATTTGTCACCATGTATAAAAATTATCTCAAAATGAACAAAGACCTAAATATAAGACCTGTTGTAATTTAAGTAATTCTCAAACTCCATGCCTGATCATTTTCAGTAATATGCTGGACATGGTAGATGATAATATTCTAGGGTTGTAGTGAGTCTGAACTACATTGTCTTCATTTAAAGGATAGTGAGTTTTGTTCTAATAGTCAAATAACCAGCAGATCGTGAGCTTTCATACTTGTTTAATTTACTTTTATAAAGATTTTTTTAAGGAATGATAAATTTCATATTTGGTCTTAATTCTAGGGCATTTTACCTCATCTAGGTTGTGTTACTAATTTCTAAGTTAACGGCCTATCTGGGATCTCAAATGAATGACTAAAGAGCTCAGTGGTGTCTGTCTCTTCCAGCTTGGCTGTAATTCCAATGCCCTGCATTCCTAGTCCTGAATAACTGTCTCTATTTAGGTCTCAGACATGGAGCAGTTGGAATCTGCTGGGCTTCAAAGAGTCTGCCGTGAGCATGTGCAGCTTAGCTTTCATGGGAGGAACCGCCGTGACCTATACAAGAATTGGTCACCTGCTCTTCTCAGCTCTCTTTCTTCAGGACCCTAGCTCACATATCCAGGAACAGATTAGCAATGAACTTTGAAACCTTTTCCTCAGCCACTGAGAACTGCATGATATGCATTGATTCTACCTTCCTGTGCCAAGGAAAGGCTCTTCAGACAGAGCCAGGGAAAATGTGGGGCTTCCTTCCATATTTCCCTTTTTCAAGGACTCCATTCTTGCAATGCTTGTCATGTAGTACATAGAAATAGTTGCTGCATATATTTGTCAAAAGTTATAGTTGTTTACAACAGGAGAGCCATTCTGGTACTAATTATGCAACCACATTTAGAAATATAAGTTAGTAATTACTTTCTAATAACATTTATTACAAATATGTCAAACTCGTAATATCATAGATGTGCTTTAGAATAGACTAAGTTTTAAAGAGTAAATCAGTTAAGAAAATTACTAATTAAATGAGAGCCCAAGTGGTATGTGGACATGGCAAATATGCATAAAATGTGTGAATGACTAATGTTTGAGAAATCCTGGTAACTTCAATTAAGCATGTTAAAACAGTATTTTGAGTAGAGATCCATGAATTTGATTTCCATCTTATTGCATTCAGCATCCCCAAATCTCAGTTACCGATGTGTGAGTATGACTACTGTGACTAATATTTAACTCATGTTGTACTTAGGGCTAAGAGAGATACTGTGCAGGAATAATAGATACTCCTATCTTAACCCAAATTCATCTCTGTATTCTTGGCTGAGAAAGGAAGAGAGAGGAAGAGGGAGAGAGAGCACTCAAATAATTTTACGTTCAACTAGGTATTTTACTCAAAAAGAATAATGCCAATAAGAGGATGAGGTGATTCTTACAAAGTAGAAGTGGGCATTTATCACAGTGGGTTTGGATCTAATTCATTAAAATTATGTATAGCACTCTAAATCTTCGTACTTAAAACAACCACAATTATTTCATTCTCTGTCATGGTTTTTATGGGTTCGAAATTTGGGCAGTACATGGCTAGGTGGTTTTGGTTCAGTCTTTCACAGAATTGTAATTAATGGCTTCGTTGATATTTTGGTCTCTAAAGAGCATATTCCTAAGACATATCCAAAGACACTATTAATTATATGGAATTATCAGATGTGCTGACCTAGAACTTGACTGCACAAGATGTTCTTCCTTGTATAAAAGTTGCTTTAATTAATCTGTGACACATACCGAGTATGTATTTGCAATTATTGTCATTACCAGTGGACTTTAAAAAATATATAGAGTAAGTTGGTAAAATTTTTAATTGTCTTTGAAGATTCTTCCACAAAATGAAAATGAACATTTCGGATCAAAAGAGAGGTGTTATACTATAGTATAAGCACATGTTCTTTAGCTAATCCCTAGATTTACTTAGTATGGATAGCCCATTGTACCTGTACCCATGATCACGTAACCTTCAAACAAGTGTATATATACTTTATAAGTAAACTTATCCTTTACTATCTACTCGATAGCATTAGCAGTGAATTTAAAAGAGTAGAAAATGTGTAAATAAAGCATATTCAGAAATCCTATCTTAAATTATGATTTCCAAGACAAGCTAAGAAGTGCCTACTTCTATTATAAACAGATAGTTTGGGTATTGGAGAAGTTCAGTGAAATATATCATAAATGAAGTAAGTTGTGTTTGCATTCCTGGGTTTGCTGAAAACATGCTATTTATAATAACATCTTAATGGAATATATATATTTGTTTTCATATATATGTGTATGTGAAAGTACATTGTATGTTACATATATGAACATATTTGTGGTATATATATATATATATATATGCATATATTTGTGTACATACAAACATGAACTGCATCATTTCACACAAGAAAATAGGCATTTCTAATAAATCCAGTGAACTCTAGACATTTAAAGAGAGTATCATAATACAAAATTACGAATCTATATTTTTGAACTCCATTTCACATGGATACAGTAGGTTTTATTGAAATCTCACTTAAGTTTGTGAGCTTTGTATCATATATTTTATCATTGCCTATTTTTTAAACAGCTCTGGCAAGGATTTTAAAGAACTTTGGCAGGTTCTCCAGTTTAAATATGGAAATTTTTTATTGAATATTGGAATTCTTTGTGAAAATGCAATCAATCGATGTTACCAAAAGCTGTGGCTAGAGAAAATGACTAATGTCCTTTAAGTTTCTCTGATTCATTGAGTGAGAGACAGGAAGAAACAGATGCAGAGGAGACAGAAAGGAAGCATTTTTGTTATTTAAGTATTCTCTGCTCTTATTTTATGATTGTAAAAAAGGCTTTCATAATTATCATTTGCCTTCATGTAGGTAATGTATCACCCAGAGAATCCAGTTCAAACAGCAGCAATAATTATCACATCGGTAATTATGACAGCACCCTTGTCATATATCAGTTTTGGTAAGATTAGTTAATGTAAAGGAACAGTTCTCCTTGTTTATCAGAAACAGTTTTTTATTTTATTCATCATTTATTGACACAAGACAGACCTTCCACCTGAAAGACACTTTGTACTTCTCAGTCACATGCTTTAATATTTATTCTAGTTAAAATTGGTTGGTGACAAACTTCAGTTTATATTTGTCTGGAAATGTCTCTTCATATTTCTAGAGAGCATGTGAACAAATATTTACTGAAATAGTTGAGTAATAGGTTAATTTAAATATTTAGCATTTTTTCTAATTCATACTGATTTTAAAAATTAGCCAATTTTACATTTTTCTAGCAAATGATCTTAAAAATTCTATTAATGTCTTAGCCCAATAATTGACGTATTTTTATTTCTTCATGTTACTTTTAATTGATTTTTCTTTCCTTTCTTTCATTATAAGACATATTGCAAGATTTGAATTGTTTTTAAAAACCACTATATTAATTTTTTTAATTAAAAAATAAAATAAAAAAAAAACATTATATAACTTGAGGAAAATGTATGTAAAGTACAGATGACTAACATGTACCAAATATTAGTCCATATTTATTGTTATTTATAAGCAGTTGGTCTAAATGGTTTCACATCTATTCAAACATGCAAAGCACACATGTTCTGCTGAATCCAATGATAAGATTGATTTTTTAATAATGTTAAGAAAGAGTAACTGACTTGACCAGGATTCTTCCTTTTTGCCTACAGTTCTTATTGGGTAAATATTGATCAGCAGAGAAGACACCTCCACCAAGGCAAAACTTAACCTTCTGAAATTTGGAAACTTTTTCTTTCAAAAATATTATTTAGATGTCCTGTTCATGTAGGCTTGAGCAATTAGGGCATGTGTTTTGCTTATATAATAATTATTTCTGTTAGAATGGCTTCTCCAGGGAGAGTCACATGACATTAATACACCTGCCCATCAATCACTCCACCAGCCACTAAAGTAAAAGCCTAGATCTAGGTTAAGATTTGTAATCATTCATGAAATTTCGACATTTTTTTCGAATGCTTGGGAGAAGATGAAAAATTTGACCAGTTGTGGCTAAAAAATTATAAATTTTATTTTGAATAGACTTAGGAATGGTGATTCCAGAGTCATTAATTTCAGTTTTAAAAATATAAAAGAAATTTTTACCATGTAATACAATTATCAAAAAGCAAACATTTTTTAAATTGGCCATTATTTGGATTTAATATACATTTTAATTACAAAAATTTTCAAATTTTTATTTAGCTCAAGGAAACTTTAAGTAGAGGTAATTATGTGTAATGAAAAATTATTAACCAAAACAGCTTTAAAGAAATAAAATTCAGAGATCTGAGTTTAAATACTAAAAATCAAATTAGTACAGAAAGATACAGTAGCCTTCCCTTACCTATGACTTTGTTTTCTGGGGTTTCAGTTACCTAAGTCAACTGAGGTCTGAAAATATTAAATGGAAATTTTCAGGAATTTATAAACTTTAATTATACACCATTTTCAGTAGTGTGATGAAATCTTGTGCTGTCCCACTTCATCCACCCCAGGACGTGATAGGTATCCTTTTATTAGTTATTGTTAATATCTTACTGTGCCTAATTTATAAATAAAACTTTATCATAGGTACATATGTATAGGAAAACACATAGTGCATATAGGGTTCAATACCATCCATGGTTTTAGGCATGTGAACAAGCTTTGCTACCATTAAATACTAAAAAGACAAATATTACAATCTGTGTACTTGGCTATGTTTTATGCAGTACTTAAAAGTAAATAATCAACTATTTTATTATAACTGACAGTATTAATTTTTGGCAAAAGTTTAGTATAGAATACCTCAAAATCTAGGTTTTACATGACTGAAATTATGTCTGTGTTTGAATAGATACAATTAAAAAATCACAGCTCCTTAATCAAATTCATATGAAATATATAGATATCCAGTTTTATCAAATTTATCACATATGGATGTCAATATGTTAACAATATTTATATCTTAGTGTTCCTGTAAAACTTAAGTTAAAAAGTCTTGATAAGAGACTTTGATATTGTTTTATATAACTGAAATTTCTATGCATTACTTTTTTTCAAAAATCTAATATATTTTTCTCTAATTTATTTGTACTTGACTGAAGTAGATACTTGAAGCTAATCTAAGTGTACATTCAGTTATTTAGTAAACATGAAGTATGTATTGGGCACATAGAGTTAACCAGAAACTATCACAATCTAGCTAAATGTGTATGTTAAATATTGATAAATTGTGCAGTATAATGAAAACATATATATTCAAATTTCATTAGGCACATAGAAGTGAAAAAGTTCATTTCTTTACATAGTGGAGGGCATGGTGGAGAGAAGAAATCACATATGAAAATTGGATAGTAATTCTCGAAGGAGTTTGATTAAGTAAATATGGAGAAAGGTTGACCTTCATTTCCGTTATGAGCTAATGTTGTAATGTGAACATGAATTTAGGCAATTTATATGATAGAGTAATATCTTGAAAAATTTAACTAATAATTCTTGTCTGATGACATGGCTACATCTGAAAAATAATATTTTCTTCTGAGAACGATATTTAAGAGAGAATATGCAACCTGAACCTAATTCAGTGGTGATCAGTCATAATTATGAATAATTTGTAATCAGGGCAAGGGTAGTGAGTTCTCATTATTTTATATTTTTATCGTTGTTCTGGATAACAAAGAATCAAAAGAATTCTGTTTATCCTCAGAATACATACATACAACCCTCTTCTTGTAACTTCTGTTCATATCTATTAGATATATTTTTTCTCCTCTAGTACTAGATGTTCAAAACAGTCAGTATTCTTAATAGTTCTAGTCATATAATTATTTTTTGAGATACAAATAATACCTTCTCAAGCCCTGATGTTTTATGTTAATATACTATATTATCAATTCAAGGCAGTAATGTGCATTTCATTTTATTGTTACTACTATCATTATCCTTAGCATTATTATGTTTGCCATCATCATCACTGTTATCAATGCCATTATTAAGAGGGCTGGGGTAACAATACACAAAATCTTGTGTCAGAATTCTCAGTCTTTTGTTTATTCTATTGGCTTATTATTATTCTATTTCCCTTTTGACAAGAGTTGACCTAAATGCTTTCTTTCTAGCATTTATTGCCATATAGACATTATCATGCCAGTCATTTTCAAATTTGAGTTTTTTTATATACCATCATTCAGATGCCTGGTGGTACAAAAGTTGAAACAATTTTTACATTCACTTATCAACACAGCATCTGATACATAATAGACATTTAATTAAAAAATTTAGTTGTCTGATGTGTTATGCAGTTGAATTCTCATAAAACCCTATTAATATGGTCCTGTTTTTTAATACTATATACATTTTGAAATGAAGAATTTAAGACTAAAATAAGTTAAGTGACTTTCCCATAGTTACCTATCAGGTGGTGGCATCAAGATTTTTTTACATTTGTCTAATACATGTCCAAAATTCTTACTGTGGCTCCACTGTCTTTATGGTGCATGGTATTCTCTTGATATTGTTTTTGTCTGTTTGTTTTGCATTTCTAAATGCTTCTGTATGCCCAAAATTTTCCTTCTGTGACAGGCATAAAAGGTAGATTCTCAGTCTGATTTAAAGAAATCAAAGCTAGCTCATTTGATGATGTAATTTTGTTCATATATTAGTCAACCGAAAGGAGTATATTATAGAAAGTAGTTACTAAATGTGAAGAAAAGTACAAGGAGGAAGAGAAAATAAGAAAAACAGTGACAAAGAGAAAGTAGAGCAAAAAGGGAATATGAGTACATTTACCTCTTAGCTCTACACTAGGGTTCTTCATTAACAATACAACAGATTTCAGTCCAAGCAGCCCTTTAATTGTTATCGCCTTCAAACAGCCTAAAACAGATGCCATCCCAGATGCAAGAGCTCAGTCATTTGGAACATATGCTCTTCAAGTGCTGTCTTATAGGTAAATGTGCAATGTATTTCTTTTGGAGAAAAATGCCATTTATGAAAATGTTTTCTAGTCTTTAGTTAAGAAATGCATGGTATAGACTTGTTTCCCTATTTACATTTTTAAAAAATCACTCCATATTTGATCTTCATCAAATCCTGCCTTAAATGTTCTTTCTATACATTTTTGTTTGGTTTGAAAATTTTTATTGACTTGCCACTCTAATTCTTATATTAGTATTTAAAATTTTCAAAAATATCAGTTATAAGTCAAAATGAGTATTCTACAATGTAGATTAGTGTCTACTAAAAACTAGTGTTCAATAGAGGAAATGTTACTGTATATATCTCAACATTCAAAAGTATAATTTATATGCAGTTTACATATAATGGTAAAATATATATTTATACATTTGTAAGTGTATGAAAGTTGTTTTTATCTGAATAAGTAGATAATCTGTCGCTATTAGGAAAGCTTAATTTTTTATAATCGCACTAATGCATGTTCAGCCCTTAGTTCTGGATTTAATGTATTTTTTACATTAAAATTATATTAAATAGTATTTTTTTCTTTGAAAACATTGTTAGTCTTGTATGAATACACTTTAAAATGAAAAAATATGGAAGTTCTCTGAGTCAGTGGTTGTTTCAAAAATATATTTGAATTGTTAAGCTTAGGATAATTGAGGGGCAAGTAATGTAGAGAAAAATTTATTTGAAGGCATGGGTCATGTTATTTAAGATTGTCGAGTTTGATGCTCTTTTTAAAAGAGAAGACAAAGAATTAAAGCTGTGATAACTTACATAGTTTATTAAAAACAATCAGCATCGTCTACTTCAATAGAAACTGAAATTATTCTGATGTCTAGAGATCACCAGACTCTAGGAATTTCCTGGTGACTTATTTTGTTCATCAGGGTTCTTTCTATCCAAGAGCTTTTGTTTTTACTTTGCTGTTGAGGTTTCATAACAAATAGTGCTTGAAAATCATCCAGAATTTCTCCTAAGACTATACATTCTACTTTATTGACTTCAAGGCTATTATGTAAGACATTTGCCCAGTAATTGAAATTCCTATGATCAATGCACAATCTATTTTATGGATGCTGTTATTTTCTATTTTTTTGTGTGTGTGTATATTTCCTTTACCTTATTCTTCACATTCTCTGAGAGATCAAAATGTCCCTTGTTGATGACTCAGTCCCACATTATGTAAATGATAATGCCCTCTTGGGCCTAGAGAACTGTAGAGTTCTTGCCATACTTACTAATTCAGGATATTCTTCAATTTGCTCTAGTTTTATTGGAATTCACATTAATTTGGCATATGTGGCAAAATATCATATATATATATATATATGTATATATGCATATATGTATACATGACAAAAATACCTTTAGTTTATATGTTAGATTATTTGAGCCTTGGTAGTTTTGTTTTTTTTTTTGATATTTTCTATATTGTAATAACTATGCAAATTCATTTACCTAACATGTGTTTCTGTTTTGATAGTTTTTTAAATTTTGAAAATAATTTATCTGTTCCATTTGTGAAATGAGTCGAACAAAATGTTTCATTAAAAGTTCAAGTTCTCATGCAATTCAATTAATATTCTGTTATTAGATTCGATATGCTACAAATCTTTTCTTTCATTTTATCTAATAATCAAGCATAAAATATTAACATATTTTATTTAACACCATATAGTTATAAACTGAAGATTTAGTATTAAGTGCCTTGCTTTAATAACTTATATTCTATCTTAATATCACCAATTTAAGATGGTCTTTAGATTATTTTTTCTGCTGAAATTCATTCTTTTAGAGTAATTTTATCAAAAATGTTTTAGTTTAAATTAGTTTAAAATTAAAAACTAAACTTTGAGAGCAAAGTGCTTTCATTATTAACCATAAGACAGAATTTCAGTCTATATCCCAGTAAAAGCTTAATGAAATCACATACCTAATAATCAAACTTTTATAAAAGCTGAATTGCATCAATCTTAGATATAAAATTATTTCTTGAATATAGACAAATATATCTTGAATATAGAACAACTCCCAAAACTTTGCTTATTGACCACATGGGTATAGTGTTTATCTAGTTGCTGTAGTAATTAAGTGAGATACTGGAGACTGAATGAATTCAGTTATATTTGACAAAGCTAGCACCAAACAGATGAACCATTGTTCAAAGGAGAGATAGACATTTCTTGGTGTACAAATTTTTTATTTTCTTTAAAGTAGTGAGCCAGTTCCTATTATTAATATATTCAGGAAACTGTAAACATGTCTCTAACATTCGGTCTGGGTCCATTCCTAGGTTATCCCAGAAACTCAAAGACCAGGCTAAAGTCTAATATATAAATTATTTATTTGGGAAAATCCAGAGACCAAAGTGAAAGACTAGGAATAATTGAAAGCAGAACAAATGCTTTTTCTATGTATCCCACTAGTAAATCTCTAGGTCACTGGCAAGAACTGGGTTTCATGCTTCAATTTAAATCAATCACAGGAAAGGGTATGTTTTTACATACCCTTAACAACAACCTAAAGAATACATTAGCTGTTGAACTCGATGTTAGGTCAAAGCTGGAAGGCTTTTAAGGATACTGTTAAATGAAGCAAGTAGGGCCTTGATCAGAGTAAATACAAATGTTTGAAGGGCCTTAAGGATATTGTCACTATGGCATTAGAGGAAAGTGAGGAACTGTTATTGGAAGCTGATAAAAAGGAGACCCAATGTTACAGTGCAAGGAAATGCACCTAAACTGTCACCTGTGCTGACCTGGGAAATTGAAAATATACCTAATAACTTGATGGTCTTACTAAGGATACTTCTAGGCAGAATGTTGAAGCTACCACCTGGAGGAAGTTTACAACAAAATGAATGAGAGAGATATGCTAAAGAAAGAGTTATTCTGCATTGGAGTGATATTGGAGAAAATGTAAAGGGCTCAAAATAATCATTTCAGCTAACAAAGAATTCTGAAAGTAAATAAGAACCTTACTGTAAAATCGAAACCAGAGTGGGACTGTAAAATCTTTTGTTAAGATTTTGTTAAATATTTAAGAAATATTTAAACCAGTGACTCACAGATACTTTTAAAGAGACCAAAATTCTTCAGTGGATCTTAAAGGCGTATCTTCAAGATCCTTTCTCTTAAACAGTGGGCATTACATGAAACTGTCATGAGTGACAGAAATTAAAAAGGTGTCAGCCTCACAGGTTTGAAGATCATGGTGGGGCTGAAGAATTTTACAAATGAGGGTACTTAAAGAAATGAATTCAGTGGAATAGAACACTTGATATTGGGATTTTTTTAATGCAGTTATTGGTTAGGAAAAGATTGTGAGATACAACCATAGTAGTGGGTGGCTGAGGCAAAGTGTAGGACATGATGTTTGAAGATGGAAAACCTGAGACATCTATCTGAATACAAAGGCATCCTAGTTAATACAAATTTTGAATTTGTCAAGTTTATATTTATTAAATGGTCCAAGATTAATCAACAGCTGAAAAGATCAACTTTAGTAGAATATCAACACTTTATTACATACTCAAACAAATACTAGAGGAAAAAAGTATAAAACCCTTTTTTCAAGGAATTTTTATTATTTTTGGGAAGAAAAAAATAAAGATGCAGGAAAAATAAGGAGGAGATAAAGAGGAAGTTGGTTATTTGGCATTTTAAAAATCTGTTTGTAATGACCATCTTTTCTGTTCCCTAATAAATTTTATTTTGGTTCTATTTGTAAGTTATCCCTTTCAGTAATTAACTCACAATACTAGAGTATCTGCTCTTCAGACAATATTACTGATGAAAAGGAAGAAAAACATATTTGAAATACTAGCCATTATCAAAAAGCTTTTCATGTAATGTGCACTGTTAATACACTTTTCTAGACATTTCAACAGAATGCACTGAATTATGTCAGAGTTAATATACAGTTTCTCATACAGTGTCAATCCATTAATCTCTGATTTTTTTAAATTTTATTATTATGTTGATAATTTTGATTATTGACAGTGGAAGAACATTAATGTTTATAAACTTTTGATTATAGACACAATTTTGTCTTAGAGATAAGTACTTCTATTACAACTTTCAGGATATTGACTTTTAAATGTATTCAAATATAGTAAGCGATGTTTGTATATATAATATAGATTAACATATTTTTATTAATTCAAAATCACAGGGTATATTTTGAATGAATCGCAGGTATATATTTTGTATATATAATATAGATTAACATATTTTTTAATTCGAAATCACGGTATATTTTGAATGAATGACAAAATTTAAATGTATCAACCAAAGAAAAATCATTCCACTCTTTACCCATGATATGGTTTCTATTTCCAGTACCAATAAATAGAAACTTACTATCCCCATGTGGAAAATAATTGGAAGAATTTAACTTTAGAATATTTTATTTAGCAAGTAATTATATGACAAAGACATGGTAAAATTAATTTTAAAAAACCTTACTCAGATACTACTATAAAAATAAAAGTGCTTCATTACCTGTTTTTTATTAATATTATTTTTAATAAGTTTATTTGAATTAGTTTCAAGTCTACAGTACATTGGTTGGACATCTATAATGCTCTTAAAACGATCCCCCCAATTGCTGCCTCCCTCTCCTAGCCCTCCACTTAACCAACACATTAATGCTATCTACATTTCCTCTTCCATGCTCCCCATGTCCAACTATCAACTACTAATTTGTACTTCTTTAACCCTTCACCTCATTCTCTCAGCCTCTCAACCTCTCTCCCCTCTGTCCAGCACCAAATTGTCCAATATATTTGTGAGTCCGTTTTTGATTAGTTTGTTCTTTTTCCTTAGACACTGAGTATAAGTGAAATCATATGGTATCTGTCTTTCTCTTTCTGACTTATTTCACTCAGAATAATAACTCTATTATTATTATTTTTCACCTGAGTTATATAGCTGATATTCAAGCCTTTCTTTTACTTTGCAGATGATGACATTCCAAAAACCTGTAATCTTAATATTATTACTCAAACCTGTGTTTTTACATCTATTTAGATATTCAAGAGGCATTATTGAGCAGTTTTTAGGTGTATGGTAAATAGTTTAAATAACCTCAAATTTAAAAGGGATTGCTCTTTTGCAGTTTACCACATTTCCAGAAATTATGTTTGTAAACACTGTGGAGTGAATTACAAAAAGAACCATTCCCCCTTCCCCACACACTCACCCAAATTCTTGTCAACACAAATGAGGCCGTTATCCTTTTTTGCCTCTGGTGTAGTTTCAGGAAGGACTTTAGAGAGGAGGTTATACCATAGTTCATTGACAGACAAGGAGTGGAGACAGCACTAGCTAGAACCAGAGGATAAGGCTGTTTAAAGTCACAGGGATATTGACCAGATGTGGGCAAACAAGTGAAAAATACCCAATTAGGGGCAGAGATGACATTGAGGATATGAGAATACATGGTAACAAATGAAAGTAAAATATTTATAACAACTTTAAGTGATTGACAGCCATTGACTCATTCCCAGCAAATTGAAAATATCAGCAGGAGATAGCAGAAAAGAATGAAATTGGCAGATTTCAAAGCACAAAGGTGGCAAATCACATGACCAAGAAACAAAATTGAAAAGATCCTTGCTGAAGGGAACAGCAGAGGGGATAGAGATTAAAGAAAATTTATGAACATCGCCTAAACCAAGAGTGATTATCTTCTTTGGGCTAGATCTTGTTATGGTATTTTAGTAAACAATGAAGTAGGAATTTCACAGCACCCAAAAACTACTATTAATTTTTTTCAGTTTATTCTCTATTTCAAACATTCATAAATGATAATCAAATATTATTTTCATTGAGTTGTGCTCCACTCTTTTCTCAGGAGTTCAAACAGTTCTTCACTACACTCAATCACATTTTATATGTGTGAGGAGTGGGAGTGTTCGAGATACATCTCAGTTATCAAATTTTATTCTCATACAATGACCTCATATTTTTCCTATTTTGTGATAGAATTAAAAGTTATGGCCATTTATACTTGTATAATCTCATCTGAGCAGGATCAACAGGAAGGTACTTCTTTATTTTAAAGTCTAAAGCAATATCCAATAAACAAGAAATAACTTATCTTCTGTTTGTTCCAATGTGTGCAATTGTCAAGGAGAAATAAACAAAAACCTTATCATTAACTGATACTACTCATCATTTTTAAGTTATCTTTTTTCTATAGGGAATAAATACAGCATTAATGTCTGGTGAGGATAAGACATTTGTTTTTTTTGTTCGTTTTGTTTTTTTTTTTTTTTTTTAATTTAATAAATTTAATTTAAACAAATTTATTCCAGAAAGCATAGCCCACTACTCGAAGTATATACAGTGTTCTTCAGTAGAATTTTCTGGGGAGATAGAAGTGTTCTTTGTCTACACTATCTAAGAAAGTAGTCACTATACACAGGTCACTATTGAGAACTTCAAATGAAACTGGTACACCAGAAGAGCTCAATTATTTTATTTTAATTAATTTCAATTTCAATTTAAATAACTATATGTAACTACTAGCTACTATACTGGACAGTACAAACTAAACTTGGTGATATGGAGAATGAGGGGAAGACTGCAGTCTGGTATGACTATTAATTTTCTGGTTACAGCCTGCTCGTTTTTCTTTCTGACCATGCAAATCGCACACTCTTTTTATTTTAGAGACTTTACATCTGTATTTCCTTCTACATATATGTCCCCATGGATTTTCCCCTTTGGTAGCTCCTTTTAATCCTTCATATTTAAGCTTAAATACCACCTCCTGAGAAAGACCTTTTAAGTATCTCAATCACTGACTGAATGTAATCTCCTCTATTTACAACCACTAATCACTGTTTCCCTATACTAGTATACAGTTTTTAATTTTCTCAGTATAACTTACTCTACCCTAATCAGTTATGTACTAGTTTGCTTGATTTATGTGAGTCTCCACCAGTGGAAGATAAGATTCAAAATGACACAGATGACGACTCTCTAATTCATCTTTATTTCTAGTACCTAGCACAATGCCTGTTATTTTGGTAGTTATGCGTGAATCTTTGTTGAATATATGTGGAAAGCTTTTCCAAACTGCATGTTCTTCCTTCCTTTAAATATGTTATTTTAAACATTATCTTAATAAAATGTATTATAACTTAGTTCTCACCCAAAAAATAAAATAAAATAAAAACTACCTTAAAGGCAACTTTTATGTGCTACATTCTATTCAAAGAGCCTTCCTCCTTTGAGATAGCCAAATTCTTTCTCTCATTCTCTCATAAACCCACTTCAGTTTGGCTTTGCCTCTCACCCTTCTGCCAAACTGTTTATATCAGCATGGAAATCAAACTCCAAGCCAAGGTGGATTTACCATGAATTTTATTATGCTTAAGGTCCAGGGCTCCTCACTTTCATGGGTCACTTTTTTCTCTCTAATTGTGAGGAGTCCTAGTTTAAATATTTTTAAATTAAATTTGGAAATAAATATTTTACTTTAGATAATCAAGACCAGTACCTCTTTCTCTTTGATATTTCTCCATCATACTTCTCCTTAAGTTAGAGGATAATGAACCTGGGCATTTAGGGAATCCAGCCAAGGGCAAGTTAATTTAGATACACATTTAATTTTGGTTTAATAGAATGCATTCATATTGTTTATAATCACTTCTATATGTTTTGGTTATTTTTGGCCAAAGTGGTGTAGGAATATCTTCCAAGAATACTTCATCACTCACTATGTAAAATTCACCTGGAATCATGACATAAAATTGCAGGTGAATATAGCTTATGCACCTGGTATCTGGAAGCATGTACACAGCATAGGAGACGGAAGTCTTGTATATATAGTGCCAGATGCTGCACTGTGGAAAATGTATCCAATTGCAAGCAGTGTTTTATTTCTAATTGATGCCTAGTCAAAATGAATGTTCTCACCTGCCAGAAATATACTTGATAATGCAGTGCAAACAAATATATAAACACTGTGCTTTCTATTCTTATATGGATTGTGAAAAGACAAAGTAATCAGAAATCATATGTTTGTAGGGCCTTAATATAAGCAGTAAATATATCTGTGTGTGAGGTAAAATATTAATGAATTGCCACATATTGAATTGAATCTCAGCATCTCTGACACACCATATTCTGAATATGGTGGTTATACTCTTGCAGTAAAATTGCCTGAAGAAATAAGTATTCAAGCAATAAAACTTTAAATATTTATCAGTAACACAATCCATATTATGTAATAATAATTTAATTGAAAATTAGGTTACTGACTATAGTGCCAATTTATTTGAATTGTTACCTTTGCCTTAATTTTAAATTAATATTCAAAATTATTAGCCTAGTATAAATTCACATATGACTAATAAAGAAAAATATACAATGCAAGAAAGAAGACTGGCAGAAACGCCAGTGCCAAAATTCTTATTATATCTCCACAGAAAATCTTTGTTTATTATTAAAATTCATAAAAGAAACATTTTGAACAAACATAATATGCACCAGACTGAATTCCTTATCTTTTCTCCAAAACCCACTCTTTCTACAGACATTCAGTCTCAGGTAATGGTAAATTCCTATTAAGTGAAACTATTGTTCACTTATTCCCCTGAAGCCATTTTTTATTATGCATTTTAATTCTAAAGATGTTTCTTAATTTTCAAAAGGTAAAGTCATTTAAAACTTCTATAATGAATGAATCATTGTACCTAACAAATATTCCATTTACCTACCTGATAAAATATTGATAGATTTTTCTAAGGTGAAACCTACTTAATTCCTCAATATGAAATTTAAAGAACAATAATAGAAAAATTAAATATCAGTTATAGAAACATATGTGCCTGATTAATTTATCTGCTTATGCCATATATAAACAAAATGTACATGTGTTATGAGCCCAGCATCTACACAAAGGTAATTATGAAGCCTGGGTAACTCAGTGTAGAACTAAGATGGCTTTCACTCTCATTATCCGTGAACGAATATCTGAAAGGTTGTGTAGCTAGAGCTAATGTAGGATATGAAATCCAATCCAGACTTTTATTAACTATTGATATTTAATATAGGTAATTGGAAATTTCAAAAAAACCCTTATAATTGATTTTCCATTTATAATATAACTCCTCTTATAAGATTGTTAATATACACACTTATAGTGTATCCATACTGAATATAACATAATATTTTCATATCTCTAGGCAAGGTATTCTCAAAGGCAAGCATACTTACTTTGATTTAATTTATAAATTTTTCTATTTGAAAGTTTTCCTTATGTTTAATTCCAAAATGTCTTTTTCTAATAGGCATCTTTAAAATACTGACTTAACTAATATATAAAATATTATTGGTACTTTCATACAAAACCTATTTTTTAAAAAATATCCACCTAATATGCATATTGCTTTTCAGTAATATCTTTTTTATCTAATATTTTTGCAGAAATTTAATAAAAAGTTTCATTTCAAAGTGTGCTTCATGTAAAAAGGCCAGGAAAGAAATGATGAAAGAGATAGGATTTGGGGGGAACAAAAACAAAATGTACTTTAATGATTATATTTTTAAATGTCATACATTAATAAGTATATTAGTAATTAGATTATATAGATAAACATCAATAAGCAACATAATTATAATAATTATCAATCATAAGTAATATATAATTATTAATTGATATAATTATATAAATATGAATATAATGTTCAATTGTCAATTAATGATTAATAATTAATGAATTTTTATATGACATCCATTATCTTTATTTATGGTCTGCTTATCCAGTTTGGAATGAAGTTAATCTTATCCCCATGAAATCAGTGAAGTAACTCACCCTTTTTCTGTTTTGGAACTATTTGTGTAAGATGTACTAGTCCTCAAAGTGCCATTCCTCAAAATCCTGCTAAAATACATCTGTAATATTGCCTGGACCTGAATACTTTTGTATATTATTCCAATTTCTCTGATATTTATGAGATTACTTAAGTTTTTCATTCCAATTTAAGCATTTGTGTTTTTCTGTAAATTATTGCATCTTTTATCACTTTTCAAATTTATTTGGATATTGATATTTATAATATTCCTTTATTATATTTTAATCTGTTATGGACTGATTATCCCCCCTTTTATTCTGCTTTTTTATTTGAAACACTTCTATTTTCCCAATTTTTTTAGAGATTGTTTGGATTACTAATGTATTTCAAAGTACTAGCTTTTAGTTTTATTAATTATCTTTTTCTGGCTATTTGTTTCACTCATATCTAATAATATATTTATTTTTGCATTTCTACCTGCCTTTTTGCTTACTCTTTGCTTTTGCCGACTTTTGTTTTGAACATATTAGTTCATTGATTTAATTTTTTTTACTTTCATATAAATATTTTAAGTTTTTTTTTAGTGATATTGTTTTACATATATATACATATAAATTATCTACTGATGTTAACAAATTAACTCACTTAATGGCTTAAAACAACAGACATTATCTCAGAGTTTCTGTGTTACCTAAATCCTGCATAGCTTAACAGGCTCAAAGTCTCTCAAGAAATTGAAGTTAAGCTGCTGTAGGGGTCCCAGTATCTTCTGAAAGCATTAACAGGAAGTTTCTGCTTCTAAGCCCCATGACATAGTTGTGGACAGTATTCAGTTCTTTGTGGCATGTGACCTGTTTGTTGTTACCTTGGCCCATCCATAGGGCAGTTTGCAGCATGGCAGCTAACCTCAGTAGAGTAACCAAGCAAGACAAGGGAGATAAGATGGAAGCCATTGTCTTTTTTGGTCTTAATCTCAGAAATGATATAACTTCTTCCATATTTTGTTTATTTAAAATGTGTGTTACTGAGCCCAACTCACACTCAAGAATGACATTACATGATGTCCTGAAGACTAGGAGGTGAGAATCTCACAGAACCTTTGTTGAAGTGACTACCATACCTTGTTTTATTGATTTTGACATGTACTCTTCAACTGGCATTCAACCATGTGTATTTTATAATTGGACTAAAGACTATTATCTTTATATCAACAGTTGTTTATATTTTTTAATTTAAATATAGGATTTTTAAATACCTATCATTTGTCTATTATTCTTAAATTATTTATTTTATAGTCCAAGAAAGCCTGATCTCAAAATTGTTTATGGTTCTTGTTCTTCATTTTTTTGCCCGCCCCCCCTTCATTCAATGTATGTGCTTTATGGCGTTTATGTATATTAAATAAATTTAAATATATTTTACACTGTTTTAGTTGATATATTTATAGAGATTATAACCTTCCTTCTTTTAAAATGATACTAATAAATCTAAAGTATTGCAATAAAGTTAAGTAATTCTTTATAATCCCTAAAAATCGAGCAGTTCGAAAGAGAAACCTTTACAAAATGCTTCAGTAGTTTCAAATTGCCATATGCTATAGGAAGTGATTTGAGTTACTGGAATACTTTATTTCTTTGAAATGTTTAAGTTTAGAATTGAATAAAAAGACATTAGAGAATGTATTAATTTTGGGAAAATATTACATAAATAATTTCATGTGGAGTCTTGGAACCTAAATAAAAAAGAAGGAAAGAACAGGAGACTTCAACATATGAATTTAGGAAAATTTTTGCTAATATCTGTTAGTTTTAGAATAACTGCATTCTCATTTTGAAGATTTCTCTAACATTTTATATAATGAAAATAATATTCTAGTCATTCAGTAATGAAGAGAAAATATATATTTAACATTCTATTTTTTTTAATGTGTTCATATTGCCATATCATTAAAAATGAAAAGATGTTGGATGTGTTCAACACTGTGGCATTTTAATTTAGATGTAGGGAATAATTCCTTAAAATCAAGCCACAAAAAACGTTATCTTTAGTTATGAAGTCGGTTGGGATTGATTCAATTTTCACTGAAGGCTATACTAACCCACACAAAAATTGGATTTAGAAATGATAAAATTCAACTGGCCAAAGTCGTCAGGCTTAACTGAAAATTTGTATTTAAAAAACATTACTTTAGGATTTTTTACTGCTCTCTGCATATTCAATTATAATAAAGTTTCCAAAAATCAATTTTGCATATTTTAAGTATTACCTTAACACAGCATAAATTTTTCTAAAACCAAGAAAAAAATTTTGTGGATTTGAAGAAATAAACATACTGGGTTGCTAGTTAATGGTATACTGAGCATATGTTACTATCTTTCCTTCTGAAACTCTTCTAAAAGAGTAAAGATAGTGGAAGGGAGGATATTACCATATGATTTTATTAAAACTGAACTCTTTGTTTTGAATTATTGTAGATTCACATGCAGTTGTAACAATGCAAAGAGATCCAGTGTGTCATTTACCCAGTTTCTTTCTATGATAACATTTTGCAAAACTGTAGATCACAGTATCAGACTTTCCTTTACAAGGATTCCACATATTGCACTCATCTCTCTTCCATCTCTACACCTGACTTAACTCCTGTCAAGCACTATTCTGTTTCCCATTTCCATAATTTTGTCATTTCAAGAATGTTATATAAATGGAATCATACAGTATCTACCTTTTGGGGTTGTCTTTTTTCCCAAGATGTTGCATGTATCAATGTTTCATTTCTTTTTATTGCTGAGTAGTAATCCATGTTATGAAAGGCCACAATTTTATTTTTTTGAAGAACAGCTGAGTATTTTCCAGTTTGGGTGGGAGTATCATGAGTAAAGTTTCTATAAACATCCATGCATATAGGGGTTATGTGAACATATATCTTCATTTCTTTGCAAATCGTATTTTCTCTTAATAGGCATTCTTAATGGGGCTGTTCACAGAGCAATTATTTTTAATGTTTATGAAGTCCAATATCTGTTTTTTCATTTTATTGATCATATTTTTAGTGTTAACTCAGAACTCTTTTTCTTCATCCATTGGATTGTATTTACATGTTTATCAAAAATTAATTTGGCATATTTGTGTGGATCTATTTCTGTTTATTTTTCTTTCTCTGATCTAGATATTTCTCCCTCCACCAATACTGCAGTCTTGATTGATGTAACTTTATTATGTCTTAAAATTTGGTACATATATTCTTCCTTCTCTATGATCTTTCAAAATTGTTTTAACTATTCTAGTTCACTTGCATTTTATATAAACTGTATAGTAATGTTTTCTACATATACAAAAGAATTGTCTGAGGTTTCAGTAGGAATTGTGTTAAACCTGTGTATCAACTCAATTTTACTATGTTGAGTATTCCAATCCATGAGCATAGTATTCTACGGTTTCCAGCATATTAGTCATATAGATGTTTTGTTAGATTTATACATAAGTATTTCATTATTCTTGTGTTTGTAAATTTCATTTTAACGTAGTTTTGTCTACATATTCATTGATAAAATCTAGAAATCTAATTGAATTTCTAAATGTGTGTTTTGTATCTAAAGACTTTGCTCAGCTCCCGTATTAGTTCTAGGAGGATTTTTGTTGATTTTTCCCCTACATTCCTTGGGATTTTCTATATAGACAATCATATTATCAGTGAATAAACAGTTCTATTTCTTTTTTCATGATTTTTATATTTCATTTTCATTTATTGCTTTATTCAGCTCACTAGGACTTCCAGCATTATTCTGCTTCTTTAGATTTGTTATACTCTTCTTTACCTAAGTTCTTAAGAATGGTGCTTAGATTATTTCAGCGTTTTCTTCTGTTATAATATACATACTTAGTTCTATAAATTTTTCTTTAAAATCTTAACTGTGTCACACAAATTTTCCTATGTATTGCATTATAATTTTCACTAAATTCAATATTTTCATTTATTTTTTAATATCTTATTTTTTAATTATGGTTGGCATATGATATTAGTTTCAGGTGTACAACATAGTAATTCGAAATTTATATAACTTACAAGGTGATCAATCTCATAAATCTCATACCCATCCGACACCATATATAGTTATTATATATTATTGACTATATTCCTTATGCTATACTTTACATCCTGATAACTATTTTGTAACTATCAATTTGTATTTCTTAATCCCTTCCCCTTTTTCATCTACTCCCTCAACCCCCCTCACATCTGACAGCCATCAAAATGTTCTCTCTATCTATGAATTTGTTTTTTTTTTTTTTTAATTTTATTTTGTCCTTGGATCCCACATGTAAGTGAAATCATGTGGCATTTGTCTTTATCTGACTTACTGCACTCAGCACAGTACCCTTTAGGTCCATCCATTTTGTTGCATAGGCAAGATTTCATTCTTTTATTATGGATGAGTAATATTCTAGTGTGTGTGTGTGTGTGTGTGTGTGTGTGTGTGTGTGTGTGTGTGTGTGTGTTTATTTATCCTCTTCTTTATCCATTCATGCAGTGACGGACACCCAGGTAGTCTTCATAGCTTGACTGTTGTAAATAATGCTGCAATGGACATATGGATTTTCATGTCTTTTTGAGGTAGTGTTTTCCATTTCTTTGGGTAAATACCCAGAAGTAGGATAAGTGGTCTGTCTTTACCTCATGTCATAGCCTTTGTTTTAAAACTTTTTTTGTCTGGTCTAAGCATTGCTGCCCCAGGCTTTTTGTTTGTTCATTTCCATTTTCATGGAGCATCTTTTTGATCTGAAGCAAGTCTCTTGTAGGCAGCACATATAGGAGATCTTGTTTTCTTATTCTTTCAGCCACCCTATCTTTTGATTGGATAATTTAATCCATTTACATTCAAACTAATTGTTGTTCGATATGTCATTATTGCCATTTTGTCATTCATACTTTTGATCTTGTATTTTCTTCTTCTTAAAGAAGTCTCTCCAGCATTTCTTGTAATACTGAGTTAGTGATGATGAACCTTTAGCTTTTTCTCATCTGGGAAGCTCTATCTGTCCTTTGATTCTAAATAATAACTTTGTTGGGTAGAGTAATTTATGTTGTACGTCCTCACTTTTTCTTCCCTTTGAATAATTCCTGCCAATCCCTTCTGGCTTGAAAAGTTTCTGTTGAGAAATCAGGTGACAGTCTTATGGGTGCTTCCTTATAGGTAACTAACTGCTTTTCTCTTGCTGCTTTTAGGATTCTCTCTTTGCCTTTAACCTTTGGAATTTTAATGATGATGTGTTTGGTGTGGGCCTCTTTGGGTTCATTTTGTTTGGGACTCTGTGCTTCCTGGGCTTGTATGTCTATTTCCTTCACCGGGTTAGGGAAGTTTCCCATCACTATTTTTTGAAATAGGTTTTTAATTACTTGCTTTCTTCTCCTTCTGATACCCTTATGATGCAAATGCTGATATACTTGTTCCAGAAGTCCCTTAAACTGTCCTCACTTTCTTTGATGCTTTTTGTTGATGTCGTTGCTATTATGTTTGAGTGCTTTCTGCTACCTTATCTTCTAAATCGCTGATTCAATCCTCTGCTTTATTTAATCTACTGTTGATTTCTCCTAAGTATTCTTCATTTCAGATTGGTTCTTTTTTGTTTTCTGTCTTCATTTTTGTATTCTCTATCTCTTTGTTAAAGTTCTCACTGAATTCATCTACTCTTCCCCTAAGTTCATTGAGAATCCTTTTAGCCAGTGTTTTGAACTCTATATCTGATAGATTGCTTGTCTCAATTTTTCATCCCTTTGAATATTTCCTGACAATCTCTTCTGGCATGCAAAGTTTCTAGAACTTTGTTCTGTTCTTTCATATGGGACGTTTCTTTCTCACCTCTTTTTGACTTCATTCCTGTGTTTGTTTTTATGTATTAGGTTAAGGCTACTATGTCTCCAGCCTTAGTAGGTGTCCTGTAGGGCCCAGTGGTGCAATATTCCCTGGTCACTTGAGCCAGGTGGTCCAGATGTATTGGTCATATGTGCCCTCCTGCTGTGGTTGAGCCTTGGTTGCTGCTTGCATGTCAGTGGGAGGAATTGCCCCTCGGCCTGAGGACTGGCCAGTGACTATAGTGGAGAGGCTGTTGTGCAGAGGATGGCCCTACAGAGAAGGATTTACTTTAGCAGGCTTCTGGTGCCTGCTCAGTTTGCCCTTTGGCTTTGTTGTCCTTGGATGTGGCCCTGGGTGGTACTCTGGTTCAGATGGAAGCTGGCCACTGGACTTGCAGGCCGGGGCCTTTTGGGAGAGACCCTACCACAGGCCAAGTTCAGTTGCAGCCTATGTCTGCCTGCGGCCACCTGGCATGAACATCAAGCAATCCGCATATGGCTGTTACCCACATGGGATTTGGATATGCCTTGAGAGACCAAGCCACAAATCAACGTCAGCTGCCACTAGTTCTGGGCTTCAGGCTGTTCAGCAAGAGGTAACTGGGTATGTCGAGGCCAGATGCTACTTGTTTAGGTTTTGTGAACCTTTGAGAGATTTTAGGAAAGTCTGCAGAATGAGCCAACCCAGACCATTTGTATTGACTATCAACTGAAAGCAACTTGGTGGGCCTGAAAGTCGGGTGGAGCAGGGTCAGAGAATCACCAGGGTAGGGTGGCCAACATTAGTCAGGTTAGTGGAGACTCAGAAATAGTACTGCCTGGGTCTGCACGCCGGGTCAGGGAGCACTCAACAAAGGAACAATAGCCTGCCAGCACTTCTGTGTGAGAGAAAACTGCCCCTCCAGCCCTCACCTTTAAGCCAGACCACTTAGTTCCTCCTTGTGTGTCCCTAGTGCCCCAGTACTGGAGCTCAGAGTAAGTGAGTCTGTCAGTGACTAAGTTCACCTATCAGCCCCTTAAGGAATATCTTCAACTCCAGCTGCTCTCTGTCTCAGTCAGCCACAATCTCTGCTGGTTAAAAAGCAGTTACGGGAATTTCTCTTCCCAGCACTGAATCCTGGGCTAGAGAGCCCAGTATGGGGCTGAGACCATTTGCTCATGATGTGGGACCTTCATAGCCGAAATGTCCTTCTCAATTCCCAACCGCTGCATGAGGGTATGGGACCAGCCCATTCGCATCTCTGCCCCTCCTACCAGTCTCAAGGCCTCTTCTGTGTGTCCTCAGGTGTAGGACTTCTGTTCAGCTATACTTTAGGTGATTCCCAATGATAACTGTTTGGTAGTTTAGTTGTAATTTTGACGTAATTGTGAGAGGAAGCAAACACAGCAATTACCTACTCCACCATCTTGAGCAACTGTTTTTTATTTTTATGTTCCCCTAGTCACTTCCCCTTTGATGAATAGATTATTTAGAAATGTGTTGGGTAGCTTCAAAGTGTTTGTATAGTCTCTTGTTATTTTTAAATTATGAATTTTTATTTTATTTTCACTACTCTAAAAAAACACACTGTACTATTTTAATTTTTAAAACTCATTTAGGCTTGTCTCTGGCCCAGGATATGGTTTATCTTGGTACTTGTATCTTTTGTGAGCATTTATGAAGAATGTATAGTTTTCTGTTTTTGGATCTATTTTGTTGATTAGATACCATCGGTTGGTGGTGGTGTTAAGTTCTATACCTGTGCTTGTCTTTTGTTTAATTTTTCTGTCAACTATTGAAAGGTTGGTTAATGTCTCCAATTATAATTTTAGATTTATCTGTTTTTTCTTTCAGTTTTATCTGTCTTGAATTTACATAGTTCACTGCTTTCTTTTTTGTGTATACACATATATGATGGCTATTTCTTCTTAGCAGATTAACCCTTTTATCTTTACGTAATGTCTCTATCTTTAATAATTTTCTCTGCTCTTAACTCTACTTTATCTGATATTAATATAACCGTACCTGCTTTCCTTTAATTTATATTTCCACAATATATCTTTTTATTATTTTAATTTCAAGTTTTATATATTGTTTTTAATGGAACTGAGTTTCTTGCAGAAAGCATATTGTTTTGTAATGTCTTTTCATCCATTCTGACATCTTTGTCTACTAATTGGTGTACTTAAACTATTTAGATGTAGTATATTTATTGATATGTTAGGGCTTAAGTCTTTATTTTGATTTTTGTTCTCTGTTTTTCAGTTTGTCTTTTTTCTTTTTCTTGCCTCCCTGTGGATTACTCGAACATATTTCAAAATGTTATTTTGAATCATTTATAATGGTTTCTGGTGCATCTCTTTGTGTTTCTTCTTGGAGGTTTCTCTAAATATTACATGTAGATACATGACATTATAACCTACTGGTGTCATGGTATACCAGTTTGAGTACAAGTATAGAAATCTTATCACACTTTACATCTACTTACTTTGAAAGTTTATGATATAATTGTCTTAACATATTTCTCTACGTACCTTTGAAATCATATCGATGTTACAATTTGGCTTCAGCGGTCAAATATAATTTAGAAAACTTAAAAAGAGAAGGAACGTTTATCGTATTTACTCATTTTTTAACCAAGTTATTTCTTTCTTCCTAATATTCCAAGCTTCATTCTTTTATTGTTACCCCTCAGTTTAGAAAACTTCCTTTAATAACTATTTTCATAGTGCAGGCTTGCAGGCAATAATTCTTAGTTTTTTGTTTTTTGTTTTTTGTTTTTTGATTTCATCTGAGCATCGCTTAATTTTTCTCTCCTTTCTGAAGCATGTTTTTTTTTCTGGGTATTGGATTCTGGGATGACAGTTCTTTTTTTCCTTTTATTATTTATTTTTTAATTTTAATTATTATTATTTTTTTGGTGGCATTGGTTAATGAAATCCAGTAAATTTCAAGTGCACAATTTAACAGTAAGGTGTGTGTGTGTGTGTGTATATATATATAAATATATATATATATATATATATATTTATATATATATATATAATGTGCATTATGTGTTCACCGCCCATAGTTAGATTTCTTTCTGTCACCACACATACTTGAAATATATCGTGTTACTTTCTTCTGAACTTCATGTTCTGATGAGAAATACATTATCATTCAAAATTTTTTTTTCTTTAGATAACTGTTATTATTCTTTGGCCACTTTAAATATTATTCTTTTGTTTTTAGTTTTTAGAAGTGTAATTATGTGTGTCTTGGTATGGATTATTTTAGGTATGTCCTGTTTGGGATTCCCTCAGTTTCTTGAATCTATAGGTTTGACTCATCCTAGATTTGAGACATTTTCAACCATTGTTTTTTTCAAATACTGTTTTAACTTCATCCACTCTCTTCTATATCCAGGACTCCAGTGGCACAGATGTTAGATCTTTTGTTATAGGTGCTGGCTATAGACTGAATGTTTGTATTCTCCACCCAAATTCATATATTGAAAGCCTTCACAAATAGAATTAATGCCCTTATAAAAGAGACCCCAGAAAAACTCCCTCATGTGGGGACAAAGAGAAAAGAAGGCTGTTGATGAACCAAGAAGTAGACTATCACAAAACACTGAATCTCATGGTGCCTTGATTTTGTAGTTTCCAGCCTCCAGAGCTATGAGAAATAAATTTTTGTTGTTTGTAAGCAACTCAGTTTATGGTATTCTATTATAGAACCCTGAACAGACTAAGACATAGATTTCTGGCACTCCTTTTTATTTTTTCTCTCTCTGTTCAGATTATGTAATTTATCATGTTTCATCTTCCATTTTTAATAATACTTTCCTCTCTGTAAGCCATTATGAAGTTGAGATCAACATCTGAGCTTTTTATTTTAATTATTGAATTTCTCAATTCTATAATTTCCTTTTGTTTATATCTTTTGATTTTTAGGCTGAAACTTTATATTTCCTTGCTTAGACTTTCTACTGTTTTTAGTACGCTTATAGCTGTTGTTGAACATTTTTATATTAACTTCTTTAAAATGGTTGTTAATAGTTCTAAAATCTTTGTTAGGTTGATGTTGATTTTTTTTTTAATTCAATTTGAGACCATCCTGATTTGTGGTATAATCAGTATTTTTCTACTGAAATGTGAATATTTTTGTATTATGTTCTAATATGTTGGGTATTATTTAAACCTTCTGTGTAATCTGGTGTCCCCTGACTTTCTTCCAGCAGGGACAATGGGTTTGCTTCCTTCTTACTGCCAGGTGGAGATGGAAGTTTAGGTTTCCAACTTGTCCTTCATTGACACTGTGGTGGGGGTGGGGTTCCACATTACTGCTCACCAGGGCCTGAGATGGGCATTCCAGCTCATCATGTGGTTTCCATTGACTTGATAGTCAGGGTGGCTTCCTTATTACTGGTTGACGGTAAAAGCTGACTTTCCACCAGGCTTTCTCTGACCCTATTACCACAGTGGGTAAAAGGAGAACTTCATATTGCTAGGTCAGTGTGGAAATCCAGGCTTTCTATGTGGTCTCTGCTAACACAATAAAACAGGGATGGAGACTCTTTATCTACCAACAACTATGAAAACCTTGTTTTCCTACCTGTCCTTCTCTGACACCACGCTGGAGAGAGAGGAGGATGTGTTGGGGCACCTCGTTAGAGACTCATGAGTGAGTGTGTCTCACTCTCCTTAGATTTGGCTGGCATGGCTGGGGATAAGTTCATAGGTGTTTTTGTGCTGCTTAACTAGAGTAGAGCACTTATTGTTTAGAAGTTTTCTGAAATACCAGACTACTCTTTAATAATTCTTTGGCTACAGAGAGACTGGTTTTGTTGACTTTATTTATTTCTTTGTTCGTTTGTCTGCACCTGCTGTTATTCCAGGTTATTGTCTTCTCCAGCTCCAGATCTAGGAAATATGAGTTAGAAAGAAAAGAAGATAATTCATCACCATCATGTTATTCATTGGTCTGCATGGTCCTTAGCCAGTCTTCTCTCCTTTTTTCAGAGTCTCATGTTTGTTTTTTTTTAATATAATGTCCAGGGATTTTAGTTGTACTTAGTGGGAGGAATAGGAAAAAGTATGTGTACTCCATCTTCCTGGAAGTGAACATCTCTTTGACATGACTAATTTTAACAAATGTTTGGAAGATAGAAGAAAAAAGCACAAATTTAATGATATTTTTAGTTAGGATAACACTGTGCTCTATTTTAAATACTTAGACAATTTCTCATTTGGTAAAATAATCTTCAAAATCAGAATTATTTTTTTATATATCGTCTCTATAGCATTCTGTGACACAATTCATTTAATTTCATTTACTTGTGTTTGGATATTTAGAGTATTTCTATTTTTTCATGTTACAAATAAGACTTTTTTGAACATATTTATATATAATGTTGAATATTCTTTATGCACTGCTATGATTATTTTCTTCATAGAAATTCTTATGTGACATCACTGACCAAATATTATTTGAGATAAACTAATACACCTTTAGAATTTGTTTATGAATTTTCCTTATCTTATTTTTCTCTAAATCTGTTTTTAAATATTGTTTATAAATATGATTTAATATTTTGATTTACCTTCCACTTACAATATAGAATGTTTTCTGTGATTAGCTATTTTCATTTAGAAATGCAATAAAATATGTTGTTTTAAATTGCCTTAATGTCAAAAGGAAAATAAAAATATTAATTTTAATCCCGAATGAATTTTATGACAAAATTGCAATGATCTCTTAAACCAAGAACAAAATCATCTCTTAATTATGGCTTTGAAATTGTTGACCAGTTACTACAGTTTTAATTTTTCAAAGGAAATGAAATACCCTAAAATTGTCTAATTTTAAATGCCAAAGCAGAATACCAAGAAATGAAATGCAGCTTTTATGTAATGATTGAAACCTTAAAGCTCTTTTCTTAATTGTGATAATTTGGAACAAATTAAGGAGTCTTGCAGTGAGCAATAGTCTAGTCATAGTCCTCTTAAGAGTGTTAAATCAATGTGCAGGGAAACTTTCAGAACAGGACTGAAATCTGAGGGTGTTTAGTGAAAAGAAGGTCAGCCTAAAATTACTGTTTTTATCTTCCTAATACTCACTATAATACTTCCTATACTCACTTCCTAATACTCTTTGATTTTGTGAATATTATAATTGGGATTTTATTTTTAAAGCACAAAACAATGTATAGATGATATTACTATATAATTACAGATTTAATATCATGTCTTCAAGAATTTTCTCTATTAAAATAAAATTGCTGTTTCACATAGTTTCAGTTTACTTCCAATATAATTGTGAAATACTGGTATTTGGAGTTCCCTTGATCCATACTAGTGCTGTATGAATGCTTTGTTCTAAATAGCAGTAGGCTTTTGATGCTACTAACTCACCAGAGTTTAAATACAGGGTCAAGGATCTTAGAGGAAGGCATAGCAGGAGGGTTTTACTCTGCAAATGAGTCTAACACTCTAACACAAGGATATACAGTGCAGAAAATGCTGTCCTAACAGACAGTGTAAGTAGTTAGCAGAATTTTTTTTTAACTGAAAGTTTTTTTAAAACAATATCCCCAAAGAGATTTGCTTTAGACATGTATCCCTATAAAAATCCTCAGATAATATATGTTATCACTGATTTTTTTTTTCTTTGACCTACTTATTTTAAAATAAGCTAACTATGCACTGTATTAAAGGCAACTGAATGTAATTTGGTAGCTAAATACATTTATAAACTTTCATTTTCAAATCAAAAATAAATAACTGTTTGGGAAGGAAAAAAGCAAAATTTTAAAACAGTATGAAGAAATAGAGAATTAACAAAATCAAACAAGCTAATGCAAAATAAATGTGGAGTTTTTTTTTTTTTTTAATTGTAGTTTGAAAGTCTCAAATCAGCTTATACTGAATTATTCTGAAAAGACCAGTTCTTGGTATCCCATGACTCAAAATTCTCTAGTTCATAAAAGGGGATAAAGGTCTTTGTGTTAGCAAAAAGTAGTCACCGTGGTTAACATGTTAACCAAGGACATTTTATCCCCCTACATAGAAAGCATACTCTTTTTGTAAATTAGACCTCAATAAAGCTGGGAAAAAAATTAGTGGCAGTCTTTCCTTACTACTTCTATTCCTAAAGATTTTTTTAAAATCTAAATTTTCTAGTCTCGGTGTATTAAATTTTAACTTTAAATAACATAAAATAAAAGTATACTTACACTGTATTTGCTGATTAAAGTGGTTAAACTTTAGGCTAGTCCGCTTCCTTTTTCTATTGCATTATCTGCACATAGGCAGACACGTATGATTTTGTTAATATCAAGTCTGATGAAGGTGAAAAATAATTTAGATTGTTTGGTATGCCTATTTTTTATAGCAGAGACTTGCTCAGATTACATTTGAGAAAATGAGGGACAGAAACATATAACCTCCATTATGTAAATCTGTTCCTTACACACAACTTTGAAATTGTTTTGTGCTGTTTTTATCTATTATTATTGGATACTTCTAGGAAGCTTCAAAGTATAATCAGTTCTCTCTTAGTTCTATAACAGGAAAATAAATTAGTAAAATGATTATATTTAATTATTTTTTAAATATAAAAAAATATATATGGTGTTTTAGGCTTGCAGGAGATAATAATTTTTATTTTTTGTTTTATTAATGCAAAGAATATGAGCATAATGAAAAAACTAGATAAAATGAGAGAACACATCACCCATAATCCAATTCTAACAATAGTAAATAGAATCGGATATTTAAATGTGTATATCTTCAAAATATTTTACTTACAAGATAGACAGATTTCATATAGCTTTCTACTGTTGTGAATATATTTATGTTATGTAACATCATTCACAGCATTGTTTTAAAGTTAAATTCTTAACTTATTCCTTAAAAGTGGAAATCCTGGAAATGAAATATATTGCAACACCTGTAACATAAAGCCAAATTCCAGTATAAAACATACATCCTTTCTTAAAACCTGCAAATATTTAAAAAGTGCAAACTCTCCCAAAATGTTTTCTACATATTTACATATATGTGGCTTTGATTTATAAATCAAAATAAGCAAACTAGCTTAATAATAAATTTATTCTTATTCATAAAATGAACTATGAATAAAAATTTATACTCTGAATCAAATAACCTTAATGTCATAATCTAAAAAGTAAATGATTGAAAAACAAAAATGCTTCTTTTGGCTTTAAACACATCATTTTTTTAATTAAATGAATTCAGTTGTTTGAGAGTATTAAAACTATTCTAGGTACAGTTCATCAAACAATCAAGTTGATTACTCATTTTTAAAGTAATAAATATTTGCATGTATGCATGTGCATATCAATTTTTAAAAAAAACAATGCATATTAAGTTTTAAGATATACCTAGATCCTATGTTAGAAAAAAAAGTCTAATTATTTGTCATAATGAGTTCATGTTTTGTATCTAAAAGTTTCTTGCCAAAAAGAAAATATAGTTTCATCTCATCAGATTTGATGTTAAGAAAATCATATATGTCTGCCTACATGCAGATGATACAATCAAAAAGGAAAGGAGAATAGCCTGAAGTTTATCTACTTTAATCAACAAATATAGTGTATGTATACTTTTACTTTATGTTATTGAAAGTGAAAATTTAATATACTGAGACTAGAAAATTTAGATTTTTAAAAATCTTTAAGAAGTAGTGAAGAAACAACTAACAAGAATTATAGAGGGTATGAGATTTTACCTTAATGTAACCTAACAATTTAGCTTGTCACAGTTTCATAGATGTTAGTAGAAGACTTATGGGTCAAGGGCAACAACATCGCGGGCAGTATGAACTTTTTGTTTGCCTGTTTCCTTTTGTCCCCCAATTCCCAAAGTGGGAGATAAGAGGAGGGCCCAGGTAGATGCTGCACACACACTGGGTTTGTGTCACAGATGAGGAACCCTGAGCAAAGGAGACTCCAATCTTATAAGGGGCTGTCAACTCTGTCCAATCTTTACTCTGAAAGAAGATATTATCTTGATTATCCTGGTTAGGAAACAATTGCCTTCCATCCCAGGAGACATTACATCTAACTTTCAAGGTCTTTTACTATATAAACATCCTTGCAAAAGCGGGCCAGAACACAGCTCTCAGTGCTTTTCCACAAAACATATAGGCACATAAGATCAAGAATTACCTGCAGTAATCTTATACAGTGATAACTACACATAATACCAGGCTTAATAGTTGTTTTCAAGACCCAGAAAACATTAAAATTTGAACATTAACAATTTACTGTCAGTAGATAAATCAAAGGCCACATTTTTATAAGTTAGGCCAAGTAAAAGAATCAGAATAGAGCAATCTTTACTAAGGTTATAAATGCTCGCTTCAGTAATGAATTAGATTATGAGACCTTCAAGGTAAAAGTGGACTTTAATTACTTATATAATCCTTTAAAGTAAAATACTATACCTTGTACTTATTAGCTGTTAGTAGTAAATGTCTTATTTTCAAATTCTTAGCATCAATCACTTTGGATAAATGCCTACTTCTATACTGTGTGATTCTGGTAGACTAGCAATCACCAGACCCAAAAGAGGCCAAAAGGCTCAGGGTAGTAACTGGTGCAGCACAAGCACCATTTAAATATTTGTTACATTAATAAAATTAAATTAAATAATTCAACATGACTTCATGTTTAATAAAATTTTGTCGAATTATATAAAATCTGATTTTTCCCTAAATTTTAATAATTTATTATTAATATTCAAAATTCAAAGTATACAAAATGACAAAGATCCAAATATTATTTTTCATAACCTGTCCTCAACCACTCAGGCCCCTTCATTATAGGCCAATGATATTATAAGTGCTTTATACTCTGGTAAAATTTTATGTAGATATAATGAAAATGTATATGCATATTCACAAATATACATATGCAAACTGCTTTTTTCTCATTTTAATACAAATAGCAACAAACCATACACATTATTCTGATCTTGTTTTTTTCACTTAAATATGAATCATGGAGATTATTTCTTGCCTCTCAAATCAGAGACACTATAAAGAAAGACAATTAGAACTTAATATCACTAAAGAGCATGTATATAATTTTCCTAATTAAATGTTAGCAAATAACATGCAGCAATGTTTTTTAAGAGAATAATACATCATTATTAAGTGTGGTTTATTCCAGGAATTCAAAGTTTGTTTAACATTCAAGTAAATTACCCTCACGCTTATTTTTTAAGTTTTATTTTATTATTAGTTTCAAGTATACAGTACTTTGCTTAGGCATTTATATTATTTATTTCATTACTGCTGACTGCATTCCCTATGTCATCTATTTTTAAGGCTTACATATTTGCATGTTTCCTATTTCCATTGAAAATGGAGTTTGTGGTTTCATTCTTTATACTTGCTTTGGATAATTTCTAGATAATTTTCCATAAGTTAAGGATGGGATTCTTAGAATATTCCATTATGTTTACTCTGCTTATATTAAAATTCAGCATATTAATTAAATTAGTTTTAAAAATTAGCTATACAGTAGTACACACTCCAATACATCTGATGGAGTTAACTGAACATCAGCATGGTTGATGTTACTATACCAGTTTCCATTGTCTTTCTTATTCTTTTTTTTTTTAGGATTCTTTCAAAGACTTAGTGGTTTATACATCTGCCTATTCAGATTTGCTACTAAAGGTATCTTCATGGTTACATTGTAAAGGAGGTTTATTGTCAGAATATATACATTTACATATATATAAATATATGTAATTTGCGATAGGCTGAAAAATGGGCTCCCCAAAATATCTATGTATTAATTCCCATGCGAATGTGTCCTCTACATAGTAAAACAGATTTTACAGATGAAATTAAATTAAACATCTTGAGATGGGACAATTATCCTGGATTATAAATGTGAGTTCAGTATAATCACAATAGACCCTACAAGAGGGAGGCAAAATTACCAAAAGCAGAAAGAGATAGGACAATAAAAGCAGAGACTGGACTGATGCACTTAGAAGAAAGCAGAAGAGACCATGAACCAAGAAATGCAAGTGGCATCTAGAAGCTGGAAAAGAGAAAGAAACAAATTCTCCCCTTGAAGCTTCTAGAAGAAACATAACACTGCTAGCTAGCACCTTGACTAGACTTCTGACCTCCAGAGTTGTAAGATAATCATTTTGTGTTGTTTTAAGCCACTAAATTTATTGTAATTATAACAGTGATAGAAAAGTAATACATCATTTAAAATATAAAATATGAAATATAAATACTTAAATACTTAACATATGTATCTCTAATCTTATTTCTCCCTTTTCTCCTCATAAATAGTAAACCACTTTCCTGACTTTGGAATGTATTATTTTCATAATGTCTATAAATTTACCATATACAGATACGGCAGAGTGAGAGTTACTCCCTTCTTCCACAGAAGTAGAATGGTAGCTCTACCAGGAACTGCCCTTCTAGACTGTATTTCCTAGTTCTTTTGCTCTAAAGCATTGCATTTGAGTGAGTTCTCACATATGGCACATGTATAGAACTAATAGATTCCATTTCTGTGTCTGAGTATTAAGACATTAAGCAGATGATTATTCATGTTCTACTTTTTCCTCTTTCACCTAGAACATGAGTATGTTGGTGACCTAAATTTATATGTGGAGTTATTCTGAGAGTTAGATAGACTCAGTGAAAAATAAATGCTCACCCTTCACTGACTTTACATGTTAAGGAATGACACTTAGAGGAGAAGGAGTGGGACCATGAGGTATGGGATAGAAAGAGACATCTGAGTGGATACTGATGAAACAGAGATTGTAACTTCACATCTGTCTGAAATTCTATTACTTGAGGGAGGAAACTCCTCTAAACTTACCTGAAGAAAACTATTTTTTTCTGCCTTAAATTTTTTAAGCATTACACTCAAAGAAGTGGGAATGCTGATTCTCCTCAAGATACATCCTTCCACCACGTGTTTCCTCTGTAACAATGAATTAAGTTGGATACCCAATGTCTTAGTCCATTCAGGCTACTGTGACAAAGTATCATAGACTGTGTGGCTTATAAACAACAGAAATTTATTTCTCAGAGTTCTAGAGTGTGAAGTCTAAGATCAGGGTGCTGGTATGTTTAGGTTTGACTGTGGAGCGTCTTCTGGGATGTAGACTGCCTTTTTATCACTGTGTCTTCACATGGTAAAAGGGGCAAGGGAAGACTTTGGAGTCTTTCACAGAGTCTCTAATCTCATTCATAAGTTCTCTGCCCTTGTGACCTAATCATCTCCCAAAGGTCCAACTTCCTAATACCATCACATTGGTGATTAGGATTTCAACATATGAATTGGGGGAGGTGGGCACAAACATTAAGTCTGTGGCACCCAAGGTAGTCTATATGGGAATTATAAGGAACGCTCATGGAGGCATGACTATGCACTGAAAGAATGGCAGGCTCTCACTAGATTGTGTCAGCAGGGAGTACACATGAGATTATACTAAAGGTGTTATACTAAGGAGAAGAAATACAAGATTCAGTAGGATTACTATATTAATATGGAAGTGGTTACTAGGGATTAGAATTTTAATATCTTGGCTGAAGCCCAAGGGAATGTGTTTTAATAATTTGCTAAAGTCAAATTGAACTTGGACACAATGATGGCCTATAGTTAATGAGCTTGAAATGTCAGCTTCTCCCTGACATACAATAGAGGATGGCCCAGAGAGATGAGAATGTTGGAATGAATATATTATGTAGAACCTGCTTAGCCATCTCTAAAGATACTCTCAAAAGAACTTCTCACCAAATTTGAAACTAATGAATTGGCGAGGAGAATGCAACATTCTTGTACTTTTTCTCTGTAAATAAGAGATGATGATAAGAATGATGAACTAAAAATAGATTCCTTGATATTAATAGAAATAACAGGGTCACAAAAGTAGAAGTCAAGTTGTAATGCGCTATGAGGGGTGTATTTTCTACACTATATTTTGAGTAGTATAATATAATAGAAGGGATAAATACAGCATGGATGTTTTAATCCTCTTACCAAAAATATTAATAAATAAAACAAAATGTGGATCTAAAATAAAATAGAAAAGATAAAATAGAAGGCGTAACATAATTTATCTTACAGCAAGCAGGACAGAAGAAAAAAAGGAACAAAAGATAAATGGAGCAAATAAAGAACAAATTCGATAGAAAGATTAATCCTAAGAGTATCTACAATATGTTAAATATAAATGAACAATTAAAGTGAGAGCAACATACTGCACATGTACCTCCCGTCCTGTAGAAAAAGACAGACTTTGTGAATCTTCTTTTGTTTTTGTGACAACATTTCCTATATTTGGGCATCCTGTTCTACCCCTTTATTGAATACTCAAAGATTGTCACTCTTGACTGTGACCTAGAAACAATAAAGGGAGCCTGCAGAAAATTCTGGTTGTGACACAAGATATTTGGCCATTTGTTCTTTACAGTATAGCACACTCCATGGAATAGAAATGTCTTTGGTTAAAAAGATTATATATCTATATATCCATATCTATCTATATATCTATATATCTATATCTAGCTATATCTATATATTTCTATATTATATATATCTATATTATTTATATATATCTATATAAATAATATATATCTATATTATTTCTATTTATATCTATATCTATATATATATATAGATATAGATAGATAGATATAGATACATTGTATGGAACTTTGGCAGGCCCCATGAATAGTTATAGTGAAGGTCTGGGTTTTAGGTTAATGTCAGAATCTCTTCTGATAATAATTATTATCCATTTGAGAAGTAACTCTTGGAACTTTTTTCTTCCGACTCTAATATAGTAACTGGTGCTTGACTTCCCCCACTGCTGAAAACCTCTGTGAAACTGAACAAAATATATGGTTCAATTATTTTCATGCATTGTGTAAAGAGCAGTAAAAATCTCTGGTCCTTAAAAGGAAAACGAATAGCACAAACCATACAAATATCCCAGCCTTTTGTCTGAGGAAGGTGAAGCATAAGTGGAGAATGCTCTTGCTTAGCTGAAAAGATTGAAATTGTGGGCTGTTGAAGTACTGAAACTTGTTGGTCAGGTAGAAGGGAAGTGGAAGATAGCTGTGCATGTGGGAGAGAAGGAGCAGAAAGAACCTGAATGTGGATATACATGGTTTTATGGTCAAATATTAGAATATCTTTGGCCAATACTTGAGATAGAAACATAGAAAAATTAAATGGAATGCTAAAGATATTTAAATAATTAACAGGAAGTTATTATTTTAAAGGAAAATATATTTAAAGAGAAATAGAAGAAAAGAAAAGAAAACAATTAGATGACAATTTAATCAAATGTAAATGTACTAAACATTCCCCAAAAGGCAAAAGATGTCAGACTGAATAAAAGAGCAAGACTCAATTTTTTTCTGTCTTACAGAGACAAACAGTGTAAACATAAAAGTGTCAGGAAAACATGTATCATGCAAAGATAAGCAGAAGTTGGTGTAGATAGAGTATCACCAGGGACAAAGAAGGATGTTGCATCATGGCAAACAGTCAATTCGCGAGGAAACTATTACAGTCCTAAACATGTATGTACATATCATCGGAGCTTTCAAAATAGCAAGAGAAGAATCGAGAAATCTAAATTGAGAGATACACACATTTACAATCACAACCAGAGATGTTAAGATCTCTCTCTCAGCAGTTAATTAAACAACTAGACCAATAATAAACAAGAGCATAGATTTGAACACTATCAGTCAACTTGACTTTACTAATTTTTGTAGCACAACATTCACAACCACTGCAGATTATACATTATTTTCAAGTGTTTGTGGATGATTCACTAGATACAACCACATAATATGTCAGATAATCTTGAAAAATTTCATAAACTTGCAATCTTACCAAATGTTTTTTTTTTTCCTGATACCAATCATTTAAGTTAGACTCTTATCCTTCAGGAGTGAAGATTACTTGTGGTGACTACACTGGGTGAAAAACTTTTTCATTCAGTTGGTTTGATAGATGGTAAAGTGAACATAAATTGGATAACAAAACAAAGGAGCTAAATGAAAAACTTAGGCTTCATGATTATTTGCAGGAGAATATGAAATTAAGAAATATAGTGTTGTACTTTGTTGTGCTTTTAATTTGTATTTCTCTTATTTCTAATGAAGTTCAGAAACATTGTTATGACTTTTAATAATTCATTACTTTCTCATATTGATTGTCAATTGCATACCTGGTGTTTATTCTACTTTTTAGTATGTAGGAAAGTTGATATATTTTATCTTCTTTGGAAGTTTTCCACATTGTAAATATATTCTATTAGTATTATAAGATAGTAGGAATATTCAATTTCCGTGTAGGTACATGTATAATATTTTCCTTTGTGTTTGTCTATTTTGTATATTTTTAAAGAAATTCCAGCCTACTTCAATATGATAAACATATTATCCTATGTTTTGTGGTATATGTTTTAAAGTTTTGCTTTTTATGTGTGAATAGCTGGTATGTGGTGTGCGTGTGTGTGCACCTGTGTGTGTGTGTGAAGTAATGTAGCTCATTCTTTCCTCCACCAAATTGAAATGTCAGTGCTGCCAAATATAAACCAACTGTACATGTCTGTCACAATACTATTTTCGAACAATTATTATGATTGTAACTTTAAATATTATTTTTGTAGATACCTAATAATGAGAATTTGCTTAAATTGAGGCTCTTATTATTTTTCTCATGACTCACATTTATATTCTGAGTAGTTCCCTTGACTTGTATTTGAATTGCATTTGAATTTCGTTAGTTCTTGCACATTTTAACTGTTTCCCTCAGATATGTGGACAGCTGAAAATTTTCTGATTATAGATTCAAATATATGAGATCTTGACCAAAGAAATGGAAGACAGAAAATAGAGAAAGGAGAGTCACTTCTCTGTGGACAGAGAGATTCATGGCTTATACAATCCCATGTGTGTGTAGCATTCATAAGACCATTTAAAAGTATATTAAGAGTAGAATGTTTATACGTGAGTGAATATAGGTAATTTCTACAAAAGCTCAAATTGTATAGATATATTACTTTTTTGAAAACTATGAGTATAACAAAACTAGACTATCTAGGTCATTTCAGGTAGATTTCAGTTAGCAACTGGGAAAGTATATATTTATATTACTTTTGGAAACTTTATATAACAGATTTTTAAACATAAAGACTTTTCTAAGAATACTGCTTTATAATAGTGGTTATAACTAGATAATGGAGAAAGAATTCTAAATTCTATTATTTATGAAAATTTGCTGCAAGAGTAAATTTAGAAATAACACATTTCATTCCTTCAATACAGTTCTAAAATTAGCTCTCTGCATTTTGGAGGTAGAGCAAAACCCAAGATAAATACAGTGTTGGGATCAAATGAAATTGTTAACAATGTCTATAATGAAAATTATACTTTGGAGGGGGGAGGCCTTAAAGGATACACATTGGATTGAAAAAGCTAAATTTAGATGAGAAGGAAATTGCTAGATTGCTGACCCAGAAGAACTGAACACTAAATATATTCTTTCATTCACAATAAAGAAACACGTGGTTAAAAGAATTGTAGCTCAATCGTCCTCCTTCATAAAATAAAAACTTTCCAAAAGTAGAAAATGAAACTGCCTGATTATTTATAATAAAAGATGTGAAGACAAAAAGATTAACCAAGAAAAAGGATTAGCCTTTGGATCAAAATGATGAGTATAAATGGAATGCATACATGAAGGGGAGACCTTTAACTCAATGTCAATATCATCTTTTCATGTTATTATTAACTATTATTATTATTGCTAACATGTATTGAATGTTCACTCTGTGTCAGGTAGTGTGTAAAATTGATACAGAGATCATTTCAATTAATTTTAAGAAACTCCATTGGTCAAGTGGTATTGATGTATTCATTATATTGATAAAGTAACTGAAGCTTAAGGAGGGTCATTTACTTTGACAGTATCATATTGTGAGAATAATGACTTCTGAATTCAAGTCTAGGCAGAATGACTCAAGTATCTGACTCAAGGGACTGACTTAACCAGGACACATTTTTAAATTTTCTTTATTCTAAGCAATTGTGGCTATATGTAATATATATAGATGAACAATGGAGGAAAAAAATAACCAAAATTTTCAAAGACTATTAAATACTGACTCTGAGCTAACACTAGTTCCTGTGAACCATAAATTTCTACTTTGAATGGCCAATCTGAGTGAGAGTTTATGAGTTGTAGGCAATAAAAGGTATTTTAACAGAATTCACCTTGTATTCAGAGCAGTAGAATTTTAAAAAACACTATGATTACTTCTCCAGCTCTTTTTTAGTATTACTTTGGAATTCAAATGGCCAAATCCCATCTTGGCTTTCCACCCTATGGCACAGGGCTATGGTAATTGAATGTTCCAAATGGAAATTTTTAGAGCGCCAACTTATTACAGAAATAATAAATCAAAATAAAATGCTACATCCCTGTAGATATTATCAGAATTTTTATTTCCATGAAGATTTCAAAGATGCATATGAGATTATTCCTACTGTGCATTTTTATAATTTTTCAGTTTTATGGGTGGAAAAGACTGACATACCTTGTAGAACATGGTATTTGTAAGATTTGAAGGTGAAGGGGTAAAGAGCTAAGTGGTTAATCCTGAAATCTCTGAAAAGCAGAAGTGAGTCTCCCGCAGATATTCAAGTCTAAGTGGATGAGATTTGCCAGGCTCTCAACTGAAAGCCTTGCAGGAACATACTATAGCATAGGCAGCAACCTAGAGGAAAACCCAAAAACCTTACCAAAACTGCAGCCCAGTGCCCACCCAAGTCAGCCCCTGACTGGAATTAGAAATAAGTTGCTTCTCTGTTTCTCCTGAAAAATGGAGAACAAATTTCTCCTTTAGAAGACAGTATTATGTAGAATAGGACCTTTTCAGTTATTTACTGCACAGACTATATTTTTTTCTGCATATTTTTGTTTCGTGCCTTGAAATGTCATAGTTGAACATATAAGGGTCTTAGTGGGCTGGGCATAATATGGAAGATTACATTTATGAGCCTAGAGAAGAAAATTAATTGGCAGACTACAACACTGGTGATCCTCATCATTTTGAAGGAATATATCTATTTTCTTGCACAGTTTATAAAATTTTGATCTATAGCCTCTACACCAGGTCTTCTAAAGCATATTTTAAATTTGCTACATAATATTAGGTATCTGCTAAGTTCATGTGGTGGAAAATGTCAGGGCAGACAGGGCAGTTTACTAAGGACAGAACAGGCCTGCAAAAGCGTTGAAGTATGCCTTTGTTATAAGAATATACACTATGATAAAAAGAGGGTAGAGGAGCAGTTTGAAATGAAATTTGTATTCTGTTTCCCAGAGTTAGAGAAAGATGAAAAGGAATCTCTTAGTTTTTCAAGATTGCTCTTTGATTCGAGAGCAGTTTCATGAGAAGTGGCTTATCAGAGTAGCCACATTGGATAGGAAGTAACCAAAATTTCCTGTGGATTTTAGTGGTTTAAATGGGCCATATTTGCCAGTTAGGTTTATGTTATTTTACCTGAAAAATCTAGAACGGCATATTAGACTGAATCCTGAGTAGAGTATAGCCTCTGCCTAAGACTTCATGTAAGACAATGTTGTCTTAGCTTTTGAAGTATAGCAGAAAATAAGCCTGCAGTATATAATGTAATAAATGACTACTTTTTGGAAGCCAGATTTTATCAACTCTCTAATCCGAGGGATGCATTTACAAGGACCTAGAGTAACCCAGAAACTTGGAATAATGAGTGTGACTGTGAGTGAGAGTTCTAGACATGGTAATACATCTCTCTCAAGACTTCCAAGTTGTGGTGATTAAGATGGAAGGAGCAGCTCTGATGAGAAGGTCCTTGCAAGATGTAAGACATGCTTCTCAAAGTTTGAAAAGGCTTCTCTCCATCTATTTGAAAGGCTGTGTGTTTAGAGACTTGAACAGTTTGTCAGTCAAGGTATCCTGAGGTCTTCCCCAAACTATAACTGGAAGACTAAGGGCATTTCATTCCACCTCCAAGTCAGAGAAACTTGAGGAGAGTGTTACTAATCCTCACAGACAGATGATGCCCAAATGATCCTTGCTGCAGGGAGCCTCTAAGAATAGATCTTCTGGTTAAAGAAGGACAACTTACATCTTCTCCCCCTCTTCTAGAAGCAAAAATGGAAAATGTTTCACACTCTAAACTCAAAGCTGAGAAGTTGCTGTGCTGTTATTGCTCTGTGAAAAAGAAAGCAGTGTGTTTGGGGCTAAAATCCCATCTTTCTACCTCCCTAGAACCACAACCATCAGTACTTCTAATCCAAGTCTCATCTACCTCCCTCCTTTGGAGGTGTCACAGGGCTAGACTAGAACTCTCGTCAAATCCCTATGAAGGCATGTATACCATGCTTATATTGTAGTATAATTTATGAGTTTGCAAAAAGATACAGAAGTAAAACCATAAATATTACATTTTTGTCTAAAAGTAACATCTAGTCAAGGAAAAAATATTATGACAGCAATATTTAAGCTTCTCTGTGTTAAAATATGAAATACTGCATTGTTTAGTTTTGCTATAGAGAAGAGAAAAAGTTATCCTTAGGACAAAATTGGAAGAATTGAAATTAGGATCACTACTGATTGATGATGAAATCTAGTCAAAACTGTATCACACTTACTCTGTCTCTTTTAAATTATATATACATTTTATCTTGAAGTTCATTTATTAAAGAAGTATTAATTATTTCACAATTAACCACAAATAATTAGTAACTTCATTAATTCAAAATTAATTCCCTTAGATATGGATATATCCTACTTTAATAAATATGGAGGTGGGACAAAAATGTGAACCACATTTTTGTTTAGCAGATGTAATTGCTTGAGATTGTGCTAGTTATACATGCTTAAGTTAAATCCTGAGTTTTATTATTTGGGTTAAAGAACAAAAGCTGGATATCAATGTGCATATGATTCAAAAACTCACATCAAGAACCTGATTCTTGCTGTCACCTTATAAACTTAAGTACTTGACAGCAAAATCACACACAGATGATGTAAGATTTTAAACTGATTTTAATACTTGCCAATTTAAAATTGACAATGTTTACTTAACTGTAATTGAGGAGACATGTTTATTTTTCTTGAAATAATGTGTCAATCAAATTTATATCTATATTTCTATATAAACTACCACCTCTTTGCTTCTAAGAATAAAAATAATTAACTAATAATATTTATAGTGCGCCAATATAAACTCTTGTCTAATACTCACAACAGTGTTGAGAAACAGGTGATATACCCATTCCACATCTGTCAAAAAAAATAGAGATTAATTGACCGTGGTTTAAGCAGATGGTAAACAGCTGGGATTTAAACCTAGGTCAAAATAGTCATGATCATGATAAACATATGATGCTGCCTCTGTGACTTGGGTAATTATTATTTAAATGATGAGAACTATTTGTTTTCATGTCTGTAAAATATTTTTTAAACTGTGGATATGAACATTTTAGAATCAAATAAATAATTAATGTCAAACCTTACTTCCAATAATTGCTTATATAAACAATGTAGGAATTTCAAAAAGCTTAATATCATCAAAAAGCTAATTTTGAATTCATTCTTTTGTTATCTCCAATATGAATTATTATGGAACTAGCTCAAAGGAGGAAGCTAATCCATACATATCAACAATCTGTGCTGTTTGTTTGTTTTTTTTTTTTAACATCATGCAGAGGGCAATAGGGGTACTGTTTGGATAACGATTTTGCTCCCTAGTAAGATGTAAGGGAAGTTGTTAAGAAACTATTATAGGCAGTTCAAAGTGAAAATCAGATATTGAGAGGAGTGGAAGGATCCGGGTTGCAGTGGGAATTATCGTGAAGGTTAGTGATGCATAGGATGCTGATGGGGAGTGAAGAAAAGAATGAAGGAGGAAAAATTTTTGAATCTCTAGTGTCTTGAGGTTTGAAGTGATTAAATTTGAAAGCCACATTAAAAACATCTATCTTTTTCTATCACATTTCCTGGGATTTTCAACTTCAAAGTAACTCAGAGCATCTTTTTCTAGAGCAGTGTTTTCCAAACCTGGTTGCTCCACAGTATTATCTGGAAAGCTAATGCTAGAAAAACTGCCAATGTCTGGTCTCCACTTCTGGACGTTATGATTTAGGCCATTTCAGGATGAGGCACAGGTATCTACTTCGTGATTAAAATTAGAAGCCAAGCCCACAAAGGATTTTATTGATTGATTAATTGATTATTTGTTTATTTTTATTTATTTATTTATTTATTTATTTATTTATTTATTTTCTTATGGTCTGCGAAGTTTCATCTGTGTGTCTATTATTTGGGGAACTGAATGAGCAGTCATTTAATTTTCCAAAGATATTCTCCTTTATGGTTTATCACTACAAAACTGAGTCCAACTTATATATTATAGAAGTAGGGCATGTGAAACACTGTTTGCAGGTGAAAATTATATCTTAATGCTTGTGTATTTAATGCCTAAATACTTTAGATTGAATTAAATTATTAAATTAGCCACTTCTGGTGAATAATATTGATTGACTAACAACAATCGTTTTTCCTTTTCCTATTTTGCTAACAGAACTTTAATTTTATTAGTGACATGATGATAATGTTGTCTGAGAAGGTAGGAATTGGAATTGAAGCATGAATAAACCAATTATGTAACCATTTAAGGTAATCCCATTCTCTTTACCAATGATTGGTTTACAGTGTATACCTAACCAATTTCTGACCAATAGGATGTAGGAAGAATCTTCCAGGGTTTCTGGAAAAGATTTTACTCCATGGTCAAAAGCCGGGATCTCTGAAGTTCTTCTTTTATTGCTTTTTGTGTTATGTGTTATGAGTTTTATGATGCTTGGAGTTCACGATATTTGGAATTGTGGCTACCATCTTAAAAGTATAGGAGAGGATGTGACCAAAACTATGAAGGCACAAAGGAGAAATGTACCAAGAGCCATGGTCCTTGGGGACATCATATAGCCTTTGTGAGCCAGGCCTGCTTCTGCCTATCTCTGAACTTGTCATGAGAAATCACATGTTTTCACTGTTCAAGTCACTTTCTGCCAGGTATTATTTTTATTGCTGATACATTGACTTATACCTTTCTCTTCCTAGCAAGATATTTTTTACTTAATTCTTGTTCAGAATTTTGAAGCTATAGGGTGCTTGCTTAGATCTCTCCTTACTACATGAGTTCTTTGTCTGTCTTTAGCACTGCAGCATTTTCAAGCTCACCTTACAGTACCCGTCCTCCAAGGGTTTCAGATACTTCGAACTGATCATTTCAGCACCAGTTACTTAAATTTTCTTCAAGATGACTAGATTTTTTAAAATAAGAACCCTGGTGTTTTCCATATGTGCTGATTAAAATGAGCAGCAGACCAAGGTAAGTTTATTAAAAACAGCAAGAATTATAGCATGGAAGAGAAAAGCCAACAGTAGGGAGTACCACTAAATTAAAATTACAACTTAACCAAGCTGCGTTGTCACAATCCCGTGAGTTCTGTCTCTCAACTCTAGTTTGGAAATGTGGCTAAGGTGAAAAATATTATTTCAAGGGTCTGGAGACAAAAAAAGGCAAAGTAATTCCTGGCTACAGGAAATTAGTTGAGTTCAGTGGGGTCTATATGCAAGATGATGGAGTTGGCAAGAAAGGTAGAATGGAGAGAGCTGATTAAAAATATTCATCATCTCTGTACTCATGGAGCTCACCGTCTTGGGGAGGAATGCACATGTGCAATCAGTAAATTACTTAATGTATGATAATCCATGAAGGGAAGTTATTAGCCTGTATAACATTAATGTTTACTTTGTTGTACAGATTACTTTTTTTGTATGATGTGAAATATTGGCAGTATTAGCTAAGTATGACTTTATTGAAATAAATTTTTTAATTGAAACAAAGGAAAACATTCAAGTAGAAGTGTAGCCAACTCTTACATAATCTTAGCATTGGTACAAATCTGTGCCCTGTCATTAGGAAGCTCTGAGACCTTGTCAAAGATAATTTATTTCAGGGTTGTAGCAATATTTCAAATTAAAGAAAAGTGTGCAATTAATGTTAATATTTAAAGTAAAAATAAATAAATAAAAATGCAAGCATTTTTTCTCCAGAACTTTCATAAAGAAGGAGGATAACTATTTGGATATCAGAAATGACTGAGTAATTGATAGTCAGGTATTTTAAAAAGTGATGAGACAATCTGTGATTTGGTTCAGTAAAGAGACAATACATAACCAGAAATAAGGATAGTAAGTCATTGTACTTTATGCAATTAAAGTACAAGGAGTTCTAAAGCTTGCAGTATATTTTTTTATCTGCATTAGAATGTTTATAATGTTTCTTCTTTTAGCAAAACGTTTTACAGATACTACTCTGAAATCAGTGATTGATTTTGCTCCACAGGTGATATTTGGTAATATCTGGAGACATTATTTGTTATCACAAATGGCCAGGGATTGCCACTTACATGTAGTGGGTGGAGGCCAGAAGTGCTGCTAAACATGCACAGAACAGCATCCCCACAGCTCCCAGCAAAGAATTATTTGGCCCCAAATATCAGCAGTGCCGAGTTTAAGGAACCCATGTTAAGGGAATTCAGTTTGTTTTCAAATATAAGTTTTCCTGTGGAGTGTGTGTGTGTGTGTGTGCGTTCACGTACAAGAATAAATGCATTCAACAAATAGATAAATATTCTATAGGCAAGCAGTGGGGAAAGGAAATAAAAAAGAGCCTTAATAATTACCAAGTATAGTTACACTACAAAGCCTATTACTTGCATTATAAAATTCACTGGACTTCAGTGGCAAATTCAGGACTAAGATCCAGAGTTTGGTGTTCGTAAATCAAAGCATATTTCCTGGGTTCATCTCTTAAATATCAGTATTAGAATTAGCTATTTTTGTTTCATTGGGGTTATGGTAGATGCATTCAACTTTTAAAGATATTGCCTCAAATGGTTGCGGTGATATTTTTTATTTTCTATTGTAACACATCAAAAGCAATTGTTTCCATTTTAATGTATATATTTCTATAGACTTTGTTATTCCTGATGAGATAGAAATGCATTTATAAATATTCTAAGATCTAGCCACTATTGGATTTATATGGCAAATGACACCAATGTATCACTTTAAACATAACAAAATCTCTTCTTTATGTTCTTCCTTCTGATGTTAGGTTTTATGCTAACTCTTTAAATCTAACATATCGATTGTATATGCAGTTATGATCACTCTGAAAGAAAGTAGGTATTTTCATTGTTAATGTGCAAGTTCTGACTAAGAAGCAGAATGAATCACTAAATGAAATATAACCTTGACATTCTTTAAAAGATACATTTGTAAAGTATGTTATTTCAAATGGTACAATAGGGTAAAAGAGTGCCTACACTTCACTGTGATATGCAGTCTTACTAATTCAAGCTGCTTATACTTCTGGAAAAGTACGCCTACTCCTGAACTCCTCTGCATTCTCCTGTTGAAAGAGAGCAAAGAATTGTGGGGCCAGTGTTAGTGATCCCACAGCTTCTTCCGGAGCCCATGTTTCTCACTGGCTCCCAGGAGCTACAGTCTGTTGTGTCTGTGGGAAATTGGATATAGGAATCAAATGCAGAAATTTCTTTCTCCTCCTGTCAGCAAAGATTGAAAACCATGAAGAGCCACATGAACAGAGCCATGAGGGCATTCTGGAATGCCTACAGATTTGGCTATCCATTAAACTCACTGATAATGAGTTCTCCATCGCTTAAGTATTCAAATATAGAATAATATGGAAGAATGTCATAGAAGAGCATCAAAAATTGCAGAAGAGGCAAGAATAGAAAATCTTGAGGATTTCTTCTATGCCTGACATTTTTAATCAGCATTTTATGCTGCATACTTTTCGCATTGTGTCATAGAAAACAAATATCACTAGCAAAAATGTATAGGGATACAGGAGGAAAAAGCACTTAAGGCTTTTATTTTATAAAATTAGTGGTTAATGTGAATTTTCACAATTATTTTATGACTACATTATATATTTTTTCTGATTTCTCTTAAAATATTAATAGTGAGGACATTATAAATGTGTATAAATTTTGTAATATTAATTTCTCTAATGTTTTGACACTTGATGATAAGCAGAATAATGACCTCCAAAAGATGTACATGCTCTAGTCCCTGGAATATGTGAATATGTTTTATACATGCAAAGGGGAATTAAAGTAGCAGATAAAATTAAAGTTAATAAACACGTGACCTTGAGATGGGGAAATGACCTCAGATTACCTGGGTGGGCCCAGTGTAATCACAAGGCCCTTATATGTGGAAGAGGAAGACAGAGGAGTCAGAGTGATACACTGTGAGAAAGATGCTGTTAGCCATTGCTGGCTTTGAAGATGGAATAGGGCAACAAATTAAGGAATGTGGGCAGATTCTAGAAACTGGAAAGGCAAGAAACCACATTTCCCCTAAAGTCTCCAGAAAGAAATGCAGCACTGCCAACGCCATGTCTGTAGCCAGGTGTGACCAAATTTCCCACTTCTGACCTCCAGAGCTATGAAATAATTGATACGTGTTGTTTGAGGACACTAAATTTATGTTAATGTATACCAGAAGAAATTCAGAATGAATGCAGTGCTAAATGAGAAATGTCAACCTATTGTTTTTTTCCGCTTATCTTTTTGATTGCATATAAAATACAACTCAGAGTAGCTTAGGTGGAACCTCAGAAAAGATACATGCTCTTGGGGCTCAGGGATGACTGGGATATAAATTCAAACAACATGAAGGCATTTTTCTTTCCATCTCTATTTTCTACTTCTATGTGTGTTGTCTTCATTATCTCAGATAGCCTTCCTTTCCATACCTGGATGCATGGTCATAGGCAGCAGGCAGATGCCAGGCATGAAGCACTAGATTATCTGGGTTTATTGTCATCTGACACAGGGATGACTACAAAGAAGCAAATGCAACTTGGAGATTCTAACATAGGCCATTCCATTTCTTCACCAAAATGAATTTCATTAGATTCATGTTTTGTTACCTTCAGTTTTATCTTTATTTTTTGTGATATAAACTGTTTCTATGATCAGGGTCTTTTAAGAAGAGTAAACTTGTACATTTAAAAATTTTGTTTTTCAAGATCTTATTTTGAAGTGATGTTCCCCACACTTGATTTATCTGTCACATAGCCTCCAGGATGTTTTGCCTTTTCAGTGCTTGAAAGATTATCTTGAAGATCCGTACAGAAAGACAGTTTTTTTCTTAGTGGATTTTTTAAGGTTTTTTTTTTAAGGGTCTCTGGTAATTTATTATTGCCTTATGCAGCGTTGAACTACAAAGAGAACTATAGAAATCCCATTTTCTGACAATGTGTATCTACACAAACTTTTCTGTAGAATAATTATTTTAACACCTTTCTAAAAATAAGATAAACTGTATTTTTTCTTCAAAATTCTAAAAATGCTTACTACTCCAGATATAAAATAGCTCTCTTCAGAAATTTTAAATGTATTTCACATAGAATCATTATTGAGAAGCAAATATGGCTTCAGCACCAGTCAATTTTTATGATCAAGAAGTATGTACCCATCTTATTCACTTTCAGAAAGAAATGTGAGTTCGTTGTTATTTATAATAATATATTTAATTTTAAGTTTGATTTATAATTTATATTCTCTCCTAAATCCATGAAATATTAATTTTTATAGTGTTTGACTTTTTTCTGTTGTAAAATCAGTGATGAAATTCATAATTTTAAAAGATGTTAAAACAATATCAGCTTGAAAAACTGCATACTTTATAAGAATCAACACAAACTTACAGTATAATCACAATATAGAGAGCCCAAATATAGTTTGGAGTCTTTTTTTTTAAAGACAGTGTATGTTTTAACATAAATGTACTACTAAATTTCAGTTCCTCAGATCTTCACTGAGTTTAGGAGCTAAATTGATACTTCTGTGGAAGAAACAAATGAAGAAAAGCATGAGAGCTATCTTTGCTTTATTAAAATTGTAAAAGGATATACAATAGCTATAACTAAGGGTGTTTGCTATAGATACATATCATTTTAGTGTCATTTTATGGACATATAGGAAAAATTTATTCAGAATCAAATAAAATCTGTTTTCCATAGGTCAGATTGTTACTCTATCCATGGAATAGTGACAGGACATTTCAATTACAGGGATTGTGGGTATGGTTAACCGGATATTGGGTCCTCAGGAATGGACGCTGTGTCTGTACAGTGGGGAAAACCAAAGTCCTGATGACTAGAAGACACATTAAGTTATTCTTTACTTAGAAACTTCAAATTGAAAGCCAGGAGCTTTCTCTGTTTTTAGATAAAGGAAATTCATATATCCAGAGCCCCATTAACAAAAGATAAGTTTGAATTTTTTAAGCAGTAGTTATCAAAGGATGGTCCTTTGTCCAGCGGCATCAGCATTACATGGGAACTTATTATTAATGCACATTCATTGGGGCATATCAGAGACCTACTAGATCAGACACTCAGGTTTGGGGCTCAGAAATCTTTGTTTTAAAAGGCCCTTCAGGTGACCCCGATTCAAGCTACAGTTTGGGAAGCACTATTCTTAAGGAAGAACTTACACCTTTTGCATGGTTTACCCAATCTTCACTAAATAGAACTATGCCCATTTATCAGGGTGATTCTATACTAGGAAATGAATATACTCATATTTTGGAAATCTTTAGGTAATTGTTCTCAGTAGTCCCTACTCCTTGGGCAGCCAAAATAACAACTTTAGGCCCATGTTTATCTCATAGAATTTTAGATAAGTCCACCATCTTTCCTGAAGTTATCTCTTCAATTCTTGAAGGAAACGTTAAAATTGTCACACTCCTCAAGTGGCGTAATCTTGGCCCACTGACTCATGAAATGAGGGCTGTTATTACTGAAAGAACCAAGTTTAAACCCCTGGGATTGTCCTTCCATATATAAAGAGTAAATCAAAGCAATTCCACATTCCCGGAAATTTTCAGAAATTTGTAATGCCTTCAAAGACTTGAGAGATACAGAAATAATGTTCTTATTCAACCGCCCTTTTACATCATCTGTTTGATGAAAAAACAAATGGACGTTGCAGTCAGGTAGTGCCCATAGTTTTAGCTGAGGCCAGAGTTGCATGATCTTTGATAAAGTAAATCAACATTATTCCCTGGCACCTAGTAGCTGTTGGGATCTGGTAAATTCATTCTGCTCATGCCAGTCAAAAAGGATATCACAAGCAGTGGCAGGGACAGAAGTCCAGCTTACTTCTTATTCCTCATGACCATTTTAACTCTGCTTCCGTGTGTCCTTATCTAGTCCTTGAAGACCTTGATTATTAGACATCCCATATTAAATGATACTACCCTACTATATTAATGACATAACATTGGATCTGGTGAGCAAGAAGTTCTCAGGTGCCCTAGACGCCCACGCAAGATGAATGTGCTAGAGCTAAAGTACAGAGGAAAAATCATGACAAATATTCAGGAACCTGTCACTTCAGTGAATTTTCTAGGATTTTAATGGTGGAGAACATTGAACATTCTTTCTGAATAGAAAAGCCAAGATGTTTTCCCTTGTGCTGTGTACCACTAGGAAGGAGGCTCATAACTTGGTTTTGGATTTGGAAAGCAATACGAGCTATGTTTAGGTATGCTGCTCTAATCATTTACTGTGTAACTTAAAAATCTTACTAAATTGATAGGCAAACCCACTAGTTTTCCTGAGACCTTATGCAAGAGAAGACTCTGCAATAGAGACAGTTTCAGTCATAATCTGTGGTACGAGAAAATGTACTATTTTGTACTTATGGCATTGCAGATCCAATGTTGCTCAAAATGTCTCTGGTAAGAATCCTGTATGGAGTCTTTGAACAGCCCCAAAAGGACAATCACTGCACAGATAGCTAAGGAAAGCTATGCCTTTCCCTGCTGATAACCATTCTTCTTTTGAGAAGCAAATGAAAGAATGGTGGAATGGCCAACAAAATATGCAGTTTATGGTTTTGTTAAGGAGAAAATACCCTATGGCTTTGAGTTGTCATATGTGAATGTACCAGTGACCAATATATGACATTGTTCTTGTGAATAGTTTTGTTAATATAGCTATGTATATTAATTGATTTTCAGTGTTATTTTTTCCTCCTTTTAACTTCTCCTATTATTTTGGATGAGGAGTGTTGGAAGTGACTAACTTACAAATGATTATTTATAAGTTCAGAGATCATGAAAATAAAGCACCACATCTGGACCTCTTAGGGGAGGCAGATTATCACATGGACATCTTAAACTTTAGATTTTTTTAAATTTATTTTTTATTTCTTAATTTTTTTTGCTAGATAAAAACTGATAGAGATCTTGAGAATTGCTTTAGATGAGGTCAAGAAAGGATATTCAGACAAGGAAAGGCCAACCTATTCAGAAAAAAACTAACCTTAAGAGGGATTTGGGGATCATTAAGTCTTTACGGAATAGGCTTCTTTGCACTACTACATAAGACTACTGATTTCATTCTGGTGATAGTTATTTGTGGAGTTTATGCAATATTTCTGCCAGAATGGCATTTAATATATCATGCTTTGATGTTCAAAGTTGAATTTTTATACAAATGCAATGTCTGAACTATATGTGTGTGTATGTTTGTATTAAGGGAATTTATGTTTAGTACATTGTTATATCTATTTGAAATATATACATATTGAAATATTTTCAAAATTTATGTAATAGTCATCATTTCCTTTTCTCCTTTAGAATAGGAATTCAACCTTAGCAGTTGTAATTAATACGTATACTTATTTTGATTATTGTCATGTCTCCCATATGTAATGGTATATTAGTTTGGTAAAGTTGCCATAACAAAGTACTACAGACTGGGTGAAAAATAACAGAAATTTATTTCTGGACACTTCTTCAGGCTAGAAGTCTGAGACCAAGGTATCAGCAAAGTTGTTGTTCCTTTTGAGGACTATGAAGGAAAGATCTGTTCCAAGTCTCTCTGCTTGACTTGATATGGATGCCTGTCTTCTCCCTGTGTCTTCACATGATCTTCCATGTTTGTCTGAGTCTATGTCCAAATTTCTTCCTCTTATTAGGACATATTAGATCAAGGACCACGCAAATGACTTCATTTAACCTTAACTATTTCTTTAAAGATCCTATCTCCAAATACGTTATGATGTACTGGGGGTTAGGGGTCAATATATGAGTTGAGAGGGGGACAAAATTCAGCCCATAACAAATGGAGACGCTACTTGTTCCCCAGAATCATATCCTTTTCTATCGCAAAGGAGTAACCAGGAACTAAGTTACCTAGCCCACCTCCCCCTTACCTGTATACATGGCCTATTACTAGTCCTTGGCAAAGGAATGCAACCAGAAATGATGATTGTTACTCATGCCCAAGGTTTTTAAGAATTATTTATACCTTCTCTGTGCCCTTTTCCTCATTTTGTTACCTGGATAGTTTGAATGAAGAGGTCCCAAACTAGATGATTTAGAGCCATAAAACAGACCTGGAGTAAATTACTCATTGCATGGAGAAAAATCAGTCTACCACCAGATACACTGGCATTGAAATATTATATATCTATAAAGAGACTCGTATTCTGTTGTATCTCTAAATTGTTGTCATTTAATTTCAGATAGTTTTAACCTAATTCATAAATAGGTAGTAGAAGTGGGGTGCCACCATTGGTTTAGGGGTCACATTGAAGATTAAATAATAGCAACTACAGGTAAAAAAATTGATAATTTGTATTAGGCAGGGGGCAAATTTTTTGAGAAAACATCACAACTGCAATAACTCAGGAAGAAAACCATGCCCTACTTAAATCTGTAGCTCTAGGGAACTGGTTGGAAAAGGTGTCTTTGTTAGCTTTTATTTGATGTTTTAGCTAGGTGTTAAAAAAGAAGGAAAGGCAAGAATTGGCTAATTTCAGGACAGAAGTGGAAAGAAGTAATGAGAAATTTGGGATCACACATGTTTGGAAAAGCTTCTAGATCCCAAACAGTAAGAGAGAGTAGAAGAAAAAGAATTTGCGTAACAAAGACACATTAAAATCTCTTAGTCAAACAGGGAGTTTCAGCCTTCTGGAAAAAATTATGGTAGAAGAGATTCCCTTCATCTAATAAGCTCATTGTTTCAGAGGCATGAGGTTGAGAAAAAAAAGCCAGGCTTAAAAATTATAACTAGGAAAGAACTTCAGTGTGTTTACTGACACATAACTGACTAGTAGCAAATGGATCAGAAGTCTACTAAACTCTTTAAGAATAATGTTGCCGATTTTAAAAAAAAAAGCAAAAAGCAGAAAACAAGCCTCATCTATGTATTTTGTAATCCTAAAACAAGGTTAGGGCTTTAGATTTTTGCAACAGAATAAAGCACCCATCTCCCAGGGAAGACAAGCTCCTCAGGGCCCATCACACTTGTAGTCACGGAGGAAACTGTAATGTCAAGAAACTCCCCAAGATAGGAATCTGGTGCCAACGGAGAAAGTCAGAGATCCTGAGTCTAATCAAGAAAACACCTCCTTCCATAGGACTGATTCAGCTGAAGTCCATCGATACCAGGGAATGGTACCTGCTGTATGTCTCTCATTCGTCTGTTTTTACCATAGGATATTTTTACTTAGGTAGCCTTGTCCCTGGTTCCTCATTTCATATTATGGGAATTTGGTAAGTGACAAATAATTCAACTTTTAGTTTATAAATTTTCAGACTGTGAGGCACCAAATATGGACCAGAAAAATGTTTTCTAACTGAGGTAGTTGAACTTTGAGATACAAGAGTACCTGGTATAAATGAACATTGCGTTTTCTCCTTTGCAACAGGGGGACAATATAGTACACGAGTTTGAATAAGGCTGCAATTGCATTCTTTTGACCAGGAAGACAGACTGTGTAGAAGATATGGATAATCTGGATTATGTTTCCCAGAATCCCTTCCAGTTAAGGCAGGTGATATTATGAGGTTCTAGCCAATGGAATTTCCATGAAAGCGATGTGTGCCACTTCTCGGTTTTGCTCAAAAAGCTTCTCACATGAGATAATTCAATCTCTCTCTCCTTCTGCAATTTGAACATTGATTCCTAGTGCTTCTTTCAGCTGGATCCCTGAATTTTTTATAATAATATCAATCCTTCCTCCCTATACATGCAGCCAATCCTTGTTGCTGATCAGAAATAGTCACAATGGATTTTGATATGAGTAAGAAATACCTTCTGTTCTATTAAGGAACTAAAATGCAGAGATTCACTAGAGTAGCTATTGCTTAATACATTTAGCTCATTTTTGACCATTAACCTGTATAACCAGTATAAAAATAGTGTTCTAGGAGCAACTTAATTTCTTGAACATTGGTCATTTTTAGAATTCCCATTAAAAAATCTTCATTTCATTGATTAAAATTCACAGTCTTCAATGTAAATTTTCTTATGACTAGTGACGGCTTTAAATGGTGAAAAACAGGTAAAGGAGATTAGAAGTCCAGCAAATGAATCCTGTTCTTCTTCAGCATTTATATAGTAACTAGCTATCACTAGCACAGCAACAGAGAAAATTTACTCTTGTCACCTCAGTAGTTTTACTTTCATCATAGCATATCTTGCTAATAAAATGACTAAAAATGAAGTTATAGCCATCTATACTTTTTGTGCCTGGCACCCATAAAAGGCAAAGTGGTATACACATGGTTCTGTGTGTAAACATGTAAACATATTAGAATTGGGAACGGGATGGTTAGGTTTTTGTTTTTGTTTTGTTTTGTTTTGTTTTGTTTTGATGTCTCTAGCTTTGCACACTTCTAGAAGGCAAATTGTCGTAGAAATAAGAAAAAAACTGTGCTGACAATAGAAAAGCAGACTGTCTTTAGTTAGTTTTATTCTTTAATCATAATATGTTAGATAATCTTCAGTATTCACTTCTTGTTATTTATAATTCCCTACACTTTTTTTTTTTTTTTTTTTTTGCAATTGAAGTCCCCTTTAAGTCATGGAGACTGCAAAATAATAATAATAATAACAACAACAACAATAATAATAATAGTAATAAGGCTGTATAAGTCTGAAGTCTGAAATTCTTCTACCTGTAATGCCGGAATACTTTTGATAATTAACTTGTTTAATTGCTTTTAATCATTTATGGGATGCCTCATTATATGTCTGACTGGCGACCATTAAAAAAGTCAGGTCTACTTATATTTGAAGACCTGACTTACCTTTTCTCTTGTTTCTTTTATCATTACCTGAGCAACATGCATGTTTTACTGGGTACTTTTCCTCTGTAGGGCATTGCTAATTATGCTGAAGATGATGAGCTGTAATCCTTGAAGTAACACATAGTACTATGTGGTCTGGAGAGATTCTATGTAGAGAAATATCTTGGAATCCACAGGGACTAAAGAGAATATCACAATAATCAATGAAAGTGTTACATTGTCCAAAGGAGGATTCAGTTTATTTGCATGTACTCCCAACACAGAGACTTTAGAGAAATATTTTTCCCAATGTTTATTTATATTCGCCTTTTTTTCCCCAATCAGCTGACTCATATCCAAAGAAAAAAATAATACCTTTATTTTCTTTACCTCGGTAATATTCCGAAATACTGGTCCACTCATATATATATTAAAGTGTATATATTACTCTTGTGTCATAGATCCCTGTGTATTAAATTATATTTTTTATTTCACAGATAAAAAAATTAAGGCTAGCGAAATTGTATGACTTACCTACACTAACTATCTGAATTAATAGCAGGAAGAAAATTAAGACCCAAGGCATTTCCATCCATGTTTACAAGTCTGCATTCCAAAAGTTTATTTAAAAAGCTACTGAGGCAATGACTATTAAAAGCAAATTTAAAATGTGACTTCTTTTCAGTGATATTTTTTCTTTCTAAGTATTAATACAATTAAATTAGTATTATAATTGTCTTTTCTCTGCAAGAAACAGAATGCCCTTAGAATGGGTCTAGCAGCAGTTTCTATTCAAAGGGTATATTAATATAAAATCATACATACAAGGGAGAAATTCTCTAAAGCTTAGATCGATACATCAAAGAATAGTTTGTAGTAGAAATTGCTTAAATGAAAGAGCTTTAGGCTTTTACAAGATGAAATATTTTAGGCTATCTCTGTATCATGTGTTGATGTAAATGTTTATTATTATATAATATTTTAAGTATTTCTATTCACTACTAGTAAATGTGACTGAATTATAATCAGGATCTTAAAATTCATTGTTTATAATTTGTTTGAAGATTTGAATTTATATGCTTGTTTATGCTCAGGAAATTTAGCCATCCATTATTTTATTTCGAACAGAATAAATTTAAGTGATATTGTTCTGAGTAGAACTAAGACACTGTTAACTTTCTGCCTTGCCACATATAAACTCATCATCAATGATGAAACCCATTTAAATTTAGAGACTCTTATAACACCAATAAATTCTTAGTTTCTCATGGGCACAATCAATTCACCTTGTTAATAACTCTTCTGAACACCAACAGTAAAATTCAATAAGGTTCTATTTTCTTTCCTGAAAACTAAATGTAGATAGGTCTTCATATTTTATTTATAGATGTTAAAACAATAACAAAAGTATAAAATAGATGTAGAATATATACAAATTAAAATGTACACTGTAAAAATAAGCCTAAGCCACAGCTATAGGAGTATTTAGATTTCATATATTCATACTTTTAGAAAGAAAAATAGTGAAAAACAGAAAAGTTACCATGGAGATGTGTGTGTGTCTACCATAGATAGATATACAGTATTGCTAAGCATTCTGCTCAGAAGTTATTTTGGATATATTTAAATTACAACTTTGCCTTTCAATGAAGGGACAACAAAAATTGCTGTGAAATATAAGCTTTTAACTTTCAGTGAAAAAATACTGAAGAGGACATTGCATATGTTTACAATAGTGATGTAAAACTTTGTTATAGTCTACATAATGCATTGGTAGATAAAATGTGAAGTTCATTTCTACCTTCTGTTACAGTCTTTAATGTAGCTGGCTTTTTGACAATCATTTAAGCTTTTTAAGACACAGTCTTTATCTTGGTGCTTGCCTTCATGTCTTGCTCAATGTAAAGATTTAATAAGTACCTAAAGAATTCATGATGTTACTACCCTTAAAAAGTCTCTTTTCTGTGAAATTAATAGCATAGGAAAGGATTTTAGAGTTCAGATAGGGATTTCAACTTAGAAAGTAAATCAGAAAATTCTGAAGTGTGATACAAGGAAGAGAATAAAGACATTATCTTCAGGATGATGCTGCCATTTTTTTCATTTCTAGCTGTTTCTAATAAAGCCCCCTTTTTAAATCCACCATTGCTATACTTTTGTTTTTTTTCCCTTCAATTTTTTCTTCAAGGAACTAAAGCCAATTTATGTTTGCTTTGCCTGTGAGATATTACGGTCTCCTTATCTGGAAGGACTTGCCTCCATTTAAACTTGTGCAACGTAAGAATGGTTACATTTGGGTTGGAAGATAGGAATATGAACTGGCTGGAAGACAAGACTGTTCACATTGTTATTTTTGATCTTGTTGATGAGAAATATAGTTAAAACATAATGTGGTATGTCAGGCAAAAATTCTTCATGAACTTTTATTTATTTTGTTAAATATGAAATAAACTACACAAAAAGTTTAAGTAATGCAGCATGGAGGAATATTAAAAACACAGACTCTGAAGCCAGACCTTGTTTTAAATCTTTCCTTTGCCACTTACTGTATGCATTTAGATAATTTGCATAAACTCTCTGCCTCAGTTTCCTCATATGCAAAATAGAAATAATAATATATCTTAAGTGCAAATAGTGTATAGAAAATCATAATCACTGCTTAGTTATAAGGTGTAAATCTTGAAAGAATAATGGCCTGCTACGCAAGACATATTAAGTTGCATTAATAAACCCAAAGCATATGTTAATCATAATTAAGACCTGTATTCATATGGATCCATGTGGCATAGAATATGTCCAACATTTTAAAATTATATTTTATATATTATAATATTTTATATTTTTGCAACTCGGATGAATATTTTTTTAACTCAGGAAGAGCAATTCAGTTTTTAATATGGCAGTTACAGGAAGTACAGACTTACCTTGTGTAGCACAATGCTTTGTAATTGCCATTGTTTCTTTTTTCAGTCAGCAATGCTGCTCCCTTTCTTTGGATCACTGATTTCTTACCTTTCTTTACACCTCAACTTAAACATGTCTTCAAACCTTCCTTATGAGCCTATCTAGAGCAGCTATAACCCCTTGTTTTTCTTTAAAGTGGTTGTAAAAACATGAAGCCATCATATGCATTTGACTGCTAACTTGTTTTCTGCTTTCAACACTATGAAGACAATGACAGTTTTTGCTTTGTATCCTTATATTTCCAGAGTCAGTACTCAACAAATATCCTTTGAATGAGTAAATGTTGTCAACTAGTCATGATTGTTGTTCTTACGTTGCAGTGTTTTGTTTTGGCTTTTTGTTTCTCTTAGATTTCATCCAGGAAAAACGTTATTTATATTCGGGATTTTCCTATAAGCCCGAATTGCTCTTTCTCTCTCCCCCAACCCTTCCCAACTTTCACTGCTTTAGTGTTGCTGACCGAAGTTAATTGACTTGCCCACTTCCTAATGACCTGAAACTCAGAATGATTTATGTGTAATAGAGAAGGGGGTTATATATTTTTATCTGGAAGAATGAAATTTATACATAAAAACAACCCACTTATTTGATAGAAAATGTAGTTACTACACTTCTACAGTAACACTATCTGTATTCTTTTGACCTTTTTCATGACTTTCACAAAAAAACAACTGGTACCTGCCACTTTCCATTGAACTGCTATCATAACTCAGTTTTTAATTATATATGTTTTACCAAATGATGGTTAAATAACAAATATATAACTGGGCATGAGTACTGTGCCTCCCAAAATTAAAATGTTCTGTTGTTATTATGGTGTTCTAGGTCTTTCATTAGGGATGAGTATTGTCTCTAATGTGCTTCTGTGTCTCTCTCTTGCCTATTTCTGCTCAACAAGATGCAATGTATATATCTAATTTTCAACATTAAGTGCAAGATAGTACCAAGATTGTCTCCATTCTGTTCATGTATATCTGTAAATATATCACCTTTTCAGATATCCATGCCAATGTAAGAATGGGGACAGAGATGTAGATTCACCATGTATTTTGCTGTAAAGAAGTATTACTAACTGGGTAGCTTAAAAAACATAAATCTATTGTCTCACCATTCTGGAGACTAAGTCCAAGATCAATTGCGTTATCACAATTAATTTCTTCTGAGGGAAGTAAAGGAGAATCTGTTCCATGTCTCCTAACCCCTGATGATTTGCTGGAAAATTTTGGCAAAACTTGGCTTATAGATGCATCATTCCAGTCTCTGCCTTAATGTTCACATAGCATTCTCCTTCTATGCATATCTACCTCTTCACATTTCTAACTTTTATAAGGACACCAGTCATCTTGGATTAACAACTCACACTGCTACAGTGTGACCATATCTTACTATGTCTGCAGTGACCCTATTTTCAAATAAATTCACATTCTGAGCTACCAGGGATTCGACTTTTATCTTATGAATTTTTAGGGGATAAAATTCAACCTGTAACACACTATATGATTCCATTATTGATATTTAAACATAAAACACCTAAGTTATCTTTATCTCATTACTGGATGCTTACTGAAGAAAGAACACTAACCAGTTATTTGTTTTATTCGTTGCAAATAAAAACCTGAATTTATTCAACATTTGCTTACTTACATTATGGACAGACTCTAAGCTGTACATTTGTTGTATACATTGAAAATATATATTTTCAATATATTTTCCACCCCCTTTCCCTATTCTGTAGATGTAAAGAAGGGAAATGTCCCTTAACATTGTTCGTATATATCTACAAGAGTATCCTTTAAGTTTCCATAATTAATATCTCTTATGTAGAATCTTCCTATACTACCAATTTTATTTTTAACTTCTAAGCCTTAAGTATTTAACCATATTCTCCCTTATACTCTCCAAAGGCATATATTGAAAAGTAAATGTAATTAGCAAGTACTATGAAGCTACGCAACTTAAGAGGGGAGGAAATCTTTAAAACTAACCACTGTAGATTACCCTTAGGTAAATGTAGGCAGTAGTCTACCTTTTTAGAAAATACTCATAACCAAGTTCTTGATATAAATTTAACTTAATTGTATTTAGAATAATGAAGAAGATGGCTGGCCTTGACATGTGAAAGCCATTGATTTGCTATGTCAGAGAAATATTTTAAAATTATAGATTTTTTTCCTAAATAAAGAACTTCAGTTATCTGTCTTTAGTACCAAAAAAAAAAAAAAAAAAAAAAAAAAGTCTGCCTGATTTGTTAAAAATAAAAAAAATACTGAAATCACTTGCATTCACTTAGAAACCAGATAATGAGTAAAGGTTTCAGTGATGTGCAATATTCTCTCCTTTAGAAGTAAGGATCTCATCTTTTTCTTATATTATGAATATCATATAACACACAACTATGCTATATTTTTCTAGCATATGACCTGTTTAAAGTTAACTGGTAAGGTTTTGGTAAAGATAATTAGAGCCTGTGTTTGTATTAATATTTCTATTCAATTAATTTTTTTCTTTTTCTGAATGTCAGGAAAAGTTAATACATCAAAATTAACTTTCTTAAGGCTGGAATAATGACAGGTTATGTAGTAGTTTACTTTCAAGTCTTCAGCCCTTTTGAGATTTTAAGCCCTGTTTTATAAGTATACGTAATGAGGTCAACAACCATCAAAGAGAGAACAGAAATGTCAGCATGGGCTAAATCTGACAATTTGCTCATTACTCACTGTCAAGACTAGCTTATGAACTTTTAATGATAATTCATAATAAGAAAACCCCCAAAACTGAGAACAAAAGAATTAGAATAAATGATACTGGTCTGAGTGACAGAGTGATGTATTTTACCTCACTGACTTTATGATTTTGTGAAATAACATATATAAATTTTAGAATAACTCATTTATAACAATGTCTTTGATCTTTGTAATTACTATCTTTCATAATCTAGGTTTATTTTTGTCACTAATTTCTAGATCAAGATTTTTTTCCTTTTCGAACTAAGGATAGAATGCTATTTAAATATTAGAAGCCCATATTGAAAACAGATGCCGTTTATTAAATTTGCTTATTTTTCCATTTTTCTGCTGCTTTTCAACTCTGTATAACCTTTCACTTACCGTGCTGCTGATTCACTGATGTTCCAGGGGTCACACCTGTTCTTAGGAGGCGTGGGAGGGAGTGGGTGGAAATTTGAGAGAAACACCTGGGTGAACTTTGCTGTAAAGGATTTTGGCATATTGCTGAGTCTTTTCACCTGCTGCCCCAGTGCCCTTTCTGTTGACAGCAGCAACATGCCTCTTGCTGCCCCATGGGTCAGGATTCTTCCTTGCAGGCAGGCAAAATAACAGTGAACAGCTCTACTCTAAAAGGAATATTAAGCAGTTTTTGCTTTCAATGAAAAGCTCAACAGTGGGAGGCCAAACATAAGGAAGGGATTTTGTCATAAAATGATAAATAAACATTGGGTCATAAAGTGTGTGTTACTATGTGAAGGAAGATCTAGACTTTATTCTTGGTGTGTGAAGCATTGTAACCCTCAGCAAGTTACTTACACTATTAGGATTCATTATCTTTATACATAAATTAAGAATGTTAGACTAGATAATGTACAATGTTGTATGCAACTCCCTTAGGCTATGTTTTTGATTGCATGACGTTGTAATACATACGGGCAGTTATTAACTTCCAGGTAATTCTTTCTAGGCAGTTTCATACCCCTTTCCCCAAAACACATCTCTATATCCTTTACTATTAAAACTGTATTTGCCTTTGCCATTAAAGACATTGGAAGAAGCATGGAATGACACTGTTACGAAATCAGAGGGTAGAAGTTGACAGAGTAGTGATGAAGTGATTAAATTTAAGTAAAAAGATGCTGAGGAGCCAAAACACTCTCCTGCTTGGTGGTGATATTTACTTAATACCGACTTTGTCAGTATTTTTCACTCTTCTCTTGTTATCTACCTGATGTAATGTCAATTAGATATGCACCTGAGTTACCAAATTTCATTTAAATATTTCCTGAAATTAGTTTAACACTGACATGGAAAGAATGTTCAATATAACTGTTTGCTTGACCTTAAGTAATGAGTGATATATAGTAAGAATAGTGGTTTTACCAACAGCTAACATTTGCCGAGTGTGGATAACATGCCACATATTATACACACTTTGGCGCTATATATATATAATCTATCTCACCGGAAACCCACAAAAATCATGGAGTAGAAACAATTGTCCCCATTTTACATGTTTATATAGCTTTTTCAAAGGCCACACAGATCTAATAAATACTAGAGATAGGATTCAAATAAAAATGTTACTGTAAATGCCATGTTGTGCTATGAAATATCAATATTTTCAGATTGCAAGAGTTCATGACACTGCAGTCATTTTGGAACTATCATTTTTCCTCTTAAGTTTTATTTAGTTTCATGAACTTGAATCCTGCAGTTTCAGCCTAACATAAAACAAATATTTTCCATACCATTAAACATCTAGATATACTTTAATTGATGCCTATATTAGTTTTCTGTTGCTGCTACAATAAATTGACAAATATTTTGGCTTGAAACAACACAGCTTTATAATCTTATAGTTCTGAGAGTCCAAAGTCCAACTCTGGTATTACTGAGATACAGTGAAGGTCTTGGCAGTTGTACACTTCTTTTTGGAGGCTCCAGGGGAGAACTTTTTTCCTTGTCTTTTTCATCTTCTAGAGGCTGCCTGCATTTTTGTCTTATAGACACTTCATCTTCAAATTCTGCAGCAGTGGGTCAAGTCCTTCTCATACTCCATCACACTTATCTACATTTCTGCCCCCCCCTTCCATTTTTAGGAACACTGGTGTATACATTGAGGCCACCTGGGGATAATTCAGGATAATCTTCCATTTTAGTCATTTGACTTTAGTTCCATCTGCATTCTAATTCCCTTTGCCATGTAACCAGTCATAGTTACAGGTTCTGGTGATTAGGACATAGCTTCAGGAGTATTGGGGAGGGGGGACTATGCTGCCTACCACAAAATCTAATATACTTTAGAATAGTATCCTAATACTTTATGCTGCCAGGATCCTATTTCTGAATACATTTCATTAACACTGATATTATTTCCTTGGTTTATTAAGGAAACAATAACATTAATTAACATTATAAGTAACTAAAAATAACAGGAAAATTCAAACACACATATTTTGTTACCTACTATAATTGTCCTGTTTCTTGAGTTCATAATTTTGTCTCATGGGTTAATCATTGGTGGATTTTAAATTTTTATTTTTAAGGTAGTATTTTCCAGATCTGTGCACATCTATTAATATATTTATGTTGACTTTACTCATGAAATATTAATTCTCAGTATATAATTCATGGTTCTAATTATTCCCCATTGAAGATCTATAAGAATATAATTTCTTTCCTGTTATAGGAGAAATATGAGACTAGAATAACAGGCTCAGATAAATTTTTTCCTGTTGTATGGTTAGAAAATTTATTAAAAAGTGTGTATATATATACATATATATGTGTGCATATACATATACACACATAAATATGCAGAATGCCTCTCCCATAAAGTTGTCTATTCCTTAATTTCTATGTGTAAGTATATTTTTACATGGAAAAAAGGAGTTTGCAAATGTGATTAAGGCTGTGGGCCTTTAGAGAAAATGTTCTGAAAGATTCACCTGGGCCCAATCTAATCACAGGAACCTTTAAAAGCAGAGAAGCTTCTCCAGATGAAGTCAGAGAGATTCAAGTAGCTGGAGGGACTGGACTTGCCTTTGTGAGAGAGATGTGGGCGGCCTCTAGGAACAAAGACCAACTCCCAGTCTGACAGCCAGCAAGAAAATAGGGACTGCAGTTCTACCAAGATAAGGAACTGTATTTGGCTGACAAGGGGAATGCGCTCCGAAATGGATTCTTCCCCAGAGCCTCCGATAAGGTATGTGTCCCTGCAACCCTTTTGTTTTCACCCTTGAGAGCACCTAAGCTGAGGACCTGAGGACCCAAATGAGCCCTGGAACTTCTGACCTACAGAACTGTGAGATAATAAATGTGTGTTGTTTTAAGCCACTAAATTTGTGGTCATTACAACCAATTAGTAATAAGTAAATAAACGTATTAAAATAATTAAAGCTGCTTTTCCACAAATGGGATTGACAAATCTAAAAAAGTTTAATCTCATATAGGGTTAACAAGGGTGTGTTTATAAACAATTTGTGAGGATATCAATTTGTAGTGACTCTTAGGAGAGGAATTTGACTTGTGAAAATTAAAATTCACATGCTATTGGATTTGATAATTCCATTTGCATAAATTTATCCTACAGATGTACCCACACCTGAAGCAAAGACATGCACAGGAGTGTGTGTCCATCTTAGAACCATTTCTTAGAACCATAAGAAGACTAGTAGTCACTGCTTCATTACTACTTAATATGGTATATTCATGCGGTGAAAGGTCAGGCAGAGATTTTCATGATGAAACCGATCTATGTCTGTTGTATGTGTAATATTGTGACTTGTAAGAAATATATATTTGGTCATTCAGCAGCCACGATATATATCTCATATATATTTGAAGTCTTTGTCTATAGCTCCTGTCTCATAGTACCCAAAGCCCTTGGAATTTCCTGAGCCATAAAAGCAATGGAAGCATATCATCTTTTATTATAATATTTAGTCTCTTGTCCTCAATTTCTGAAATCCCCTCTGAATCATAAAGGTGAAATGAGTGTCTTGTTATTTACAACAGTCCCCTTACACCACAGCTGAGATTGTTAATGAGGTGACTTGGAAAGCTCCTAAAGATGGGGCCTGGCTATCAGGGGAACCAACCACGAGTAGAAGATTGGAACTTTCAGTTACACTTCCTGACTTCTGGGGAGGGGAGATGGGAGGGCTGAAAGTTGAATCGATCGAAGGGCCAATGAATTTATTATGCTTATGTAATGAATATTCCATAAAAGTCCAAAACGGCAGGGTTTGGAGAGCCTCTGTGTTGAAGATTGAGAGGTCACGGAATTTCTATACCCTTTCCCCATACTTTGCCCTCTGCATCTCTCTCATCTGGCTGTTACTCAGTTACGTTCTAGTAAAGTGTTTCTCTGAGTTCTATGAACCTCTCTAACAAATTAATCAAAAAGAAGGGGTTGTTGGAACCTCTAGTCTATAGCTGGTTGGTCAGAAGCACATTTGCGACCTGCGTCTGAAGTGGGGAGACAGGTGGGCAGCAGTTTTGTGAGACTGAGCCCTTAATCTCTGGGATCTCATGCTATCTCTGGGTACATCGTGTCAGAATTGAGTTGAATTGTAAGTCACCCAGCTGGTGTTGGAGAATCGTTTGGTGGTGTGTGGAACCCTCTCCCCTCCACATATACATTAGAACTGGGTACAAAATGTTTTATATAAAACAGTCCCCAAGATGCATTTCTGAGTGAGATAAGGTACCGAAGAGTGCTATATAGCCACATTTGCATAAAGGTATATATCATATACCACAATGCAGAGAATTTTCTAGATCCATATGTAAAAACTGGTCAACTAGAATGTGTCTGAGAATGGTGTCATGGGAACTGGGAGTCTAGGCTGAGGAGATTTTTTCCTGTAATTTATACTATTTGAATTTTAATATGTACTTATATCACTTGTCAAAGAGGTTCTTACCAGCTTTTTTTCCTGTTTATAAACAATCTGTACCCCAGAAATTTTGTAATAATTTCCATTCCCATGAAAGTTTAAGGGTGTCTTTTCCTGGAATCTTCTAGAATGTGGATATTAGATCCCACTCATGTTTATCCACTGTGCGATAGGTACAGACATACTCAATCACTTATAAATACATCTGAAAACATATGTGGGCTTTTACATATGTTATAGTTATATTTCTACAACAATTCAGAGTACAAAACACCCAGATCGTATCTAATATCTGGTCAATAAGGACCTAGGATGAGGAAGGGGCACTAATAGCACATTCCATCTGGCACTTACAATTTTCATGTGTAAAAGATTCAAATGTGGGCAGTACATAGAACATATTTAAAAGTAAAGTGGTGATGGGAGGTTTTCATGATAGAACATTAAAGTCTTTCCAATATGATTTTAATACTAGTGGGATCAAATTCAATTGAAACATGCTATAAAATACTAGACTAAATAGACTATGTATTATGTTTTCTGGTGGTAGAGTATGGAGAAAGTTTGTTTTCTTATTGATGCTTGCTTCTGTTTTCTGTGTTTTGTAAAATATGTAATTCATTATCAGAAAAATATTTTGAACATATTCATAAACATAAACATATTCATAAACATTCATAGTCCAATGTTTTCTATTCACCATTGTTGACCTTGGGAGAAATAATAGGGTCTGAACAAGGGTTTTCCATCTGTTTAAAAATCGATAACATGGATGAGCCATAGATGATGATCTCCATTCTGATTTCATACTCCTGCTTTAAATGTTGCATGCATTTTTTTTTTCATGTGTTTTCATGGACATAGTAGTTAGAAGTTGCTAGATGTGTGTCAGTTGTTGCAAACCACCCTGTGCTCTGAGATGAGTCCTCCTAATTCAGAACAAGACAGTTGATCTGTTTTTGAAATAGATACAGCATATAGCCTATTCAAAGTAGAGGATATTCTGTTATACAGGAGAATTAACTATGAGATAATGTCTGTCTTACCTGAACTGTCCCCTTTTGGTTCCAGAGTCAAGACAGGGGTAGTAGTCGGCATCCATCCAGTTTATATTTCTCTCCTGTAATAATAACTAAGAGATTTATGTAACTCTGTATTTTATGAACAAAGTAAAAATATTAGTTTTTAATGCATATGCCCAAAACAGGAAATTAAAAGTGTGTTTTTATCTGAAAGGTTATCTGAGCATTAAAATTAAAGAATTGGTGGAATTTGACATTGACATGAAATTATTATACTTTACCAACACTCATGAAAAGCATTTAAGGAATGTCTTTTTTTTCCTGTTCCATTCAGATTTCTCTTCATACTTTGTTTCAGTTTTGTTGATTTTGTGTTCTTATACAACATTAATGAGATCTGAGAAAAATGTTCCTTCCCTATATGAGCATACTTATTATTCTTTTATTAAAATTCTATATCTCTATATCTATATTATTAAAATTCTCTTCGAGTTTTACATATTCAGAAATTATTCTCTTAGGAGTTTAATCTTCCCTCTGATATGTACTGCAAAATTTATACCTCTAGTTATGCATTAGTAGAAAAAGATTCTGTCATTTTATAGTCTAGAAGTTTCCTGTATGTCTGTTAATTTTTTCTGCTTCTGCTCCATGTTCTCTGCGTGTTTTGATGCTAGCAATGACCTTGAAAACTTTTTTTGAGGAATAGTAACAGTTTATAATGAATCCCATCCTTTTGTTGAAATATTTTAAATGTGACCCTTCTTTGGAAAACTATCAAATACATTCACTCAATGCTGCATCTTTAAATTAAAAATTCATGTGCATCATCAGGGCTGCTATGTACAGTTGTGCCTGTTGTGCATCAGAAAAAGCTATTTGCAACATATACCTCATTAATTTGGATATTTATTGCGGCAATTTTTGACAGATGACAGGGAAGTGTTTTGGTGAAATAAACACATTCTTACAATGTTCCGATATCTGGAAATGTCTTATGGAAGAGACTTGGTTTTTAAAATGTGAACGAAGAATCGTATGAGCTAGCGTTGACCCTCACTGTTGTAACGAGGAATCTGGGGATTGCGTTCATTCAGATACCTTTGGGCAGAGAATACAACAAAGTGATTATGAGCATGTTTTTGGATTCAGAAACACCTGGTTTAAATTCCAATTCTTTCGGCTACGAGCTGTTTATCTTGGGATGAATGTTTAACCTTTCAAAGGTTTAGTTATGCTTATCTGGAAAAATGGGGATGGATAATAAAACTTTCATAAGTTAACATAAAATTTCTCTTGAAATATGAGCATACATTGGTAAAAAGGGCAATGCATTGATACCCTGGGCCAGCAAACTGGAGGACTGAGGGACAGTTTTATCTTAATTTTTCATTATGTACATGTACATCAAATTAATTAAAATATTATAAGGTAGAGTGCTTAGGAAAGTTGCTAGCAAGTGATGTAAATATGGTGGTAATTTTTAGATATAAATTCATGGAAATTTGAAACAATGGGCCAAATGACTAGAACTGCAGGGTGACCAGAGGGATATGCTTCAATGGTAGTAAGCTGTTAGCAGGAATGTTAGCACCGGAGGTTTTGGATACACCATATAAAATGAGCTGTTATCAATATGGGAAGGGTCCTCTGTTTCCTTTAGGCAGAAAGTGTATATTTCAATGGAGAGGTGGAACTAGCTTTCCTCAGAGGGGTCTTTATAATGAACTCTGTGACCCCCAGGTGAGGAGTACCCACTTAAGAATCTAAGAAATTGGCCTATGAGATGAAATTTTGCCAAAATAACAAGCCCTTTGGGGTTTATTCTCCTCTCTGCCCAAGACAGGAAAAGAGTTTCATTTTTAAAACAATTTTTTATTAAATTTATTGGGGTGATATTGGTTAATAAAATTATTAAGTTTCAAATGTACAGTTAAATAATCAGAGTTTTAAAATGCACCTCTGGTGAAATTTGTATCTCTTTCTGAGTGTGAAAATAACTGGCTATTGAAAAGATGGCAATAAGGTAGAGTGATAGAAGGGTGTGGGTTTACCTCAGGTGGAATCATTTAACTGGCAATGTTGTATGAGGAGCTCTGATTTTTGGTGCCCAGGAGAAAATGTAGAACTATATCTAGCAAAAAATATATATTAATCTCAAAATACTCACATGCATTTTTGAGGCAGAATAGCTGTTTGAGAGCACATGTGGAAATTTGGAAACAAACTGGATGAGGCATAACTTGATGTGACTGTTGTGTATAAAATCACATCCTTCAAGACGTTCGCTCATTTAAAATTTTTAGCATTTGTAATATTGTGTACTTTTCTATTTTCTCAAAACGGTTTTCATGGACCATCAAAGGGATGGTGACTAGGAAGAAATATTCAGTCATAGCTCAATGTGGGCTTAAGGAAGTCTTTAAAATGAGACACGTGGGAATATTTGCATTGTAGTTTGGGTATTCTAGAAGCAGATACTGAAATGGATTTGTGGTGTAAAATACGTATTAAGGAACAGCACCTGTGAAGGAAAGGAGGCAGGAGAAAGACTGAGCAGAGAGAATAGTGACATAGTTCTGAAAAAGCCTTAGCCAGCCATCAGGGAGCCTGGTAGGGAAAACTGCCCCCACAGAGTTGTCCCAAGTTGGGCCTGAAATGGCTGCAACTTTATACCCCACCTTCTTCAGTGAGTGGATGTAAGCTGCCCTCTTCTGCCATTGCTTCTTCACCCAAGGGCGAGAACTCAGGCAAAGCAGCTCTCTGCAGCTGAGCTGGAAGGAGCTAAAAACCGGAGACTTCGGTGGATTGCCCTTCTGCAGCTGGGCATCAGGTCCCCTTTGATGACTGATCTGAGTGGCACATTTCCAAGTCTGCAAGTCTTATATAAGCATTCAAAAATGGCCTTAATAGATGAAAACTGAGCCAAATGCTCTACTTCTAAAAATCTTAACTCTATATTTCAGTTCTCCACTTCCATTGAAAACTTATTTTCTTTTGTAAGCATAACAAAGATTTTATAATATACATCTCTGAACTATGCAGGCTTCTAAATACTAACCACATATATATGATCCATGTTTCCCATCTAATACTTAGAAAGATTTTCTAGAATGTTTTTATTTCTCTTAGTGTCACAGTATTCCATATTTTTGTAGTTTTTAATTATGTAGATATGCAAATTTTAATTCATATTTTTTCAAATGAGATTAAGAAAGATAATACACTCTGGCATTCTTGTTTTCTCTGAATATATCTGAAAGAATAACAGAATTTACTATAAATAAAAAAATATATAGTTATAGAATGTTTATAGATAATCCTGGTCCAGAAAACTTTTTAAAGTGTTACAGACTCGAAATCTAACTTTAAACAATTCTGTTACATTTCCTATTTCAATAAATTATTTCCCTAAGAAGGGCTTATTATTTAGAATGAAGGTCTATTTTTCTGGAAAAAAAAATAAAAGTTCTTTCTTTCATCTCTTAATAAACCAAACTTTTCACTTAACATCCTTAATTTTATATCCCTAATTTAGCATATAGAGTTTAATTTTGAAAGAATGAAAAAAATCATTGGTGTGATGCTGACAACTTTTTCCTTGGCTGACAGCTTTTTTCTTGGCTTTCTTCAGTCACAGTTTTGACATTCCCTTGACCATTCCAAACCTCAGTGAGACCCTTCTGTCAGGAGTTTTACAGGAGTAGGCAAGCATGAAATTAATTTTCCAAAGTGAGTTAGCTTACAGATGCCAGAAGCTCATAACTCAGTACTATTGGTAAGTCCCTAAATTAGTTTTTAGCTTCTAAAATATTTTTTGTTGTTATTGCTCTTCTGGTTTAACCAGGTGAATTCCTTCAGTTTTTGTTATAAAGAATGTATTACACATTTTCAGAACAAGGAACCTTCTTTCAATTATTTTATGTGTGTATATGTTTTAATTTTTTGGCTTGAATCTTTTCTGGTAAGGCCTAGTTATAAAGAAATGTGTCAATTTTGTAACATTACTAGATCTTTTACTTTCACATTGCATTTAAAATTGTTCTAATCCTTTTATTCTGATCCTGAGACATGTATGTGCAGTTGAGAGCCCCATAGCTACAATCTCTAAGGAATATAAATTCTGAACTCTGTAAAATTATGGAGGCCATCTACATGAGCACTTGAAATATATGGTTTTCTCATTTACAGATAAACATAATGGTCTTACTATATTAAACCTGTGTAATTTTTGGTAATGCAACCACTTGACCTAAATATACTATGTATTTCAACTCTTGCAAAGTAACTGGTATTGATTTTAGGTTTCTATCACTATCTGACAGTGAAGCTTTCCTGTGAAACTTCTCAAAAGCTGAAATGGCTCCTCAACTTTCTGAAAGTTTTGTTACCCACTTTGTTTATATGAAAGACCTACATTAGCACGGTAGCAGCATTTTTTTTTTTTTTTTGGTAAAAGTCAAAATCCTCTTCAGATTTCTTTCCATTAGCAAAAACAGGTACTAATGTAGGTCTTCATAAAAGTGATGTAACATAACACAGACTTTACCTAAAAGCAAGATACCTGTATTTTAAATGAATCCTGATCAACTACCTAGAGTAGTGACCGTAGTGTGTGCATGCGTTTGAAGATTCTCCAGTGGTTTTTGACTATAATGGCTAATTTGGAAATTATTAGTAAACCTTCTTACTATGATTTCCCTCTCCCATCTTGATTTACATACCATCAGCTTTGAAATGTTGACATTTTTATAGTGTATACTCATGGCCTCAAATCAGACAAACCCAATTGGGAATATCAGAATCTCTGCACTAAGAATTTACAATGGATCCTTGTCCACTCTTTTTAAAGCAGGAGTAGCTCTCTGTTACTATGGAAATATATGGAGCATAGGAGAGAAATGGCAATCTGGTCCAAGTTTATCTCTCTAAGAGACCAGAGGGATATTAACCCATCCTATGTTTATTTCTCTGGTACTTTAGTATGTCATCTGGATAGTCATACTTAGAGTTGCAACAACCTTTTATTGTAAAGTTGGTGGAATAAGAACAAAATAGAAGATTAAAGTGGAAACCCTAACATTATATCCATTCACCCAGGTCATATTAAAAATCAGAAGCAATATTACACCCGGCTGATGACAGATTAGTGCCATCTCGTAGATTTACAAGATACAATGCTAATGGTCTCTGTTGTCCCAATTTCCAAGAGAAAGAACAAATTATTGCACCTTCAGCTGCTACAAAGAAAAAGGTACAGCACTTGTAAACTTCTTAGATTCTGAGATCACACTTGAGAGATAGCTCTAAATTATTTATTGGTACCTTGAAAAGTTGTCTGTTTGGAATTGGGTACAGAGGAAGGAAAGGTTTTTCAGCAGATTTAAGCTAAGATGTTTGTAGCCCTTCTGGTTAGTCCACATGACCCAGGCAGACTCAGGTTGCTAGAGATGTCCATGGTAGACAGGAATGGTTTGTTTTTTCTTGCAAGCCTAGACTTCTCTAAAGAACTGGATCTTAGTTACTATAATCCTGTTCATGTTTCTGAAGAGAGTCTGTGCCATCAGCAGAAGGAGACTATTTATTCCTCACGTGCGAAGCAGATCCTGACATACTGCTGGGCCCTGGTAGAGATGGAATTCCTAAGCCTGGGGCAAGAATTAACCCTGTGGCTGGAGCCACCCATCATGAGCTGGGTATGGCAGACCTGTTAAGTCAAAAGTCTTGATTGACAAAATATTAACTCATGATATAAATGAAGCTCTGCATACGTATTCAGTCCAGAGATGATCCAGTGGACACAAATTAGTTTATTGAAAAAGTGGCCTGTGTACTCATGTCACTAGCCTCTGTTGTGTCCCTTCTTTAGATTATACCATAGCCCTGTGTGTTTTATGCATGACCAGATAAGAAAGAGGAAAAAGAGGCCTGGTTCATGGATGGCTTTGTTTAATCCTATGGTACAAGGGGAAAGTGGTTCATTGCTGCTCAAAGCATCACTTGAGGTGGCCCTGCAAGACCATATTGAGGAGGAAACTTCCCAGTAGACAGAGCTTTTTGAACAACACACCTCAGCATCACCTTGCGATGGAGTAAGAGAAGCCTGAGGGAACTCTTAAGGTATTGACTCTCTTGGCTTATTGTTCAAAGGCTGAGAAGGAAGACTAAGAGGAGATTAGAGACAAAGTTGCCTGGCAAGGAAGCATGTGGAGGGTACTGTGGGAGTGAGCACAGAGATGTGTTATCGCTCATCAGGGAAATGCTCATCAGGGAGGATCTCTCACAGAGGAAACCCTAAAAACTGTCCAGTAGATCTCAGCACCTCTACATTGTCCTCAGCTATCAGAATGCCTGAAAAAGTTGATCAGTAATGCGATAGCCATTATAATCAGGGGTGGGAATTTTACATGCCCCAATGGGAAGGGCTTTCTCTTACCAAGGCTTTCTCTAGCTTTTACCTCTTTTTAATCTTTCAAGTACTTGATGGCAAGCTAATTACGTTAAACCCATTCCTTACTGGGGTCTGTGATTCATTGGACCTTGGATTGACTTTCTTTTTGTTTTGGTTATGCCTTTCTGGCCTGCAGTCCTTAGTATAGCACCAGTATCCAAAGGTGCATAGAGTAAGTGATTTGTCATCATGTAATATTGCTTTCTACAAAGAAAACCCTTCACTGGCAAGGAGGTGCAATAATTGGTAAATTACCACGGTTATATCCTAGAAGCTGTTAGCATCATAGAATATACCAGCTTGGGAAAGGCACCCTGCCATTTTGGCTGATGGACTTCAAGTTCATCATTTTATGGTGCTCTGTCCCATATAGGTATAATACATATCCCGTACCCAAGGGATGGAGGCAGTAGCAGACACCTGTCACCATAGCTTCTAGTGACTAAACTGGCCAATTAAAATTCCCATCTCAACACTAAGATTTGCTGGGCTAAAATCCCTTGTTACCAAGGAGGACACTTCTACTAGATGTAAAATTATGGTGCCCCCTGAATCTTTCTCCTTCCTTCCTTCCTTCCTTCCCTCCTTCCCACCCTTTAATGAGTTGTGAGTAGTTACCACTCTGGAAGAATCAATGACTGTATGGAATTAATTTAACATGGGCACTTGTAAAACTGTACAATGTAGCGGTTGATGTTAGTCACCCATTCTCATCCTCTCTCTCATACCACTTTAATATGCACAGTTCTAACTTCCAACTTCATTCATCTGCTTTATATTGCTGAAGATTTTTTTCATGCTTCCACTTTGCATCCACATTGCCACCACTATGGCATACTAGGCGTGCTGAGAACTTGAAGACACCTAAGAATAGCTGTAAACAATGACAATCCAATGACAGTGAGAGTCAGTGAAAGTAGTTATCCCACTTCCTTGCTGCTCAGGAGGGGTAATTTGGAATTAGGAGTCATAGACTGGCTCTTCATTTCCTCAGTGGAATTGAGCACAAATTGGTGACTTGATAATGCTCACTTTATAGCAGGCCTTCTCTGGTTTCACATCTTCACTCCTCTACCAGTATTTACCTTCTAAGTTATTTGCTAACATCCAGATGTTTGTCTCTACTTCTTATTAATTTCATTTAAATATCACCTTTTCTGCCTCCAACTTAGATGAAGCTTTCTAATTCTCCCAGGCTTTGTGACTGTTCATGCTAGCCTCTGCTGAGATATCCACATTCCTTTTTAGTTCCTCATGTACAGTCCAACATAACCCCTGCAGGCTCTTCCTTTTCCACCCAGAAGTCTCTTCCAGTTATATTAACTCTTGTGCCTATCGACACTACTCTCAACCATATAGGAAACCATGTTAGCAAGCTGGAGCTCATAGGGAGGGTCCCCGTGGGGTGAGTCAGTCCTGGTTTTTTATGCACCATTCTCAGTCTCTCTTACTTGTAGAACTTGCTGCCTATCAAAAAACTTGCTGCCAGGAAATACAGTACCTGTTGCTCCCTAATTTCATATTCTCAAACTGAATTTCTGTTCTCATCTTACTCCTCACGTGAGAATTTTGTTTCCATAAATTTTCTTTAACTTTGGTATACACAGTGCTTATTTTCTAACCTCTGTAGTAGAAAATGATACTTCATCAAATATATTTCAAACCTAAGACTTCTCAGTCTCTGAATTGTTAAAATTAATAATTAAATTCTTTAATTTCTCATTGCAGTTCTCCAGTATTTTATTTAGCAGGGATATCATGGTCTGCCTGAGAAGGGAGAAGTGAATAGAGTAAAGCATACATTTACATACACACAGTAGTTTATACTTGTAATCTTAGCAAGAGAATAGATAGGACATGTATCGTGGATGAAAAATTCTGAGAGATCAAATGTTAGATTACTTTTAGGTTAGAAAGGTAGAAGTTTTTTTTTTAATTTAATTTTTATGTGTCAGATACTTTTTATTTTTTAATTTTTTATTTTTCAATTACAGATGACAGTGTTTCATAGTAGTTTCATGTATACATTATAGTGGTTAGACATTTATATAATTTATGTAGTAATCCCCTGGATTAGTCTAGTACCCACCTGACGCTATACACAGTTGTTATAATATTATCGATTATATTTCCTATGCTGTACTTTACATCCGGTGAGGTGAGTCTTTTGTAACTACTCATTTGTATTTATTAATCCCCTTCCCCTTTTTCACCCAGGCTTCCAACCATCCCCTCCCCCACTCCTATCTGGCAACCATCAGCTCTCTGTATCTCAGAGTCTATTTCTGTTTTTATTTTATTCTTTAGATTCTGCATATAAGTGAGATCATATGGTATTTGTCTTTTCCTATCTGACTTATTTCACTATCAATAAATCAACAAACAAGTGTTGGGGAAGATGTGTAGAAAAGGGAACCCTCATGCACTATTGGTGAGATTGCAAATTGGTGCAGCCACTATGGAAAACAATGTGAAGATTTCTCAAAAAATTAAAAATGAAACTACCTTCTAACCCAGAATTTTCACTTCTGGGTATTTATCTGAAGAAATCCAAAACATTAATTCTAAAAGACATATGCACTCCTTTGTTTATTGCAGTGTTATTTACCATAGCCAAAATATGGGAGCAACCTAAGTGCCCATCAATAGACAACTGTATAAGGGAGATATGGCACATAACTTTTTAGTTGAAGTATAATTGAAATACAATATCATTAGTTTCAGGTGTAAAACATAGTAATTTGACATTTAAATACCTTAAAAAATGATCACCATGTTAAGTCTAGTAACCATCTATCATTGCACAAAGTTATTACAATGTTATTGGCTATATTACCTATGTCGTGCATTATATCCCTGTGGCTTACTTTATAACAGAAAGTTTGTACCCTTTAATCCCCTTCACTCATTTTGCCTATTTCCCCACCACCTTCCCCTTTGGCAACATCAGTTCTCTGTGATTGTTTCTATTTTGTTTATGTGTTTTGCTTTTTACATTCCACATGTAAGTTAAATTGTATGGTGTTTGTCTCTGACTTATTTCACTTAGCATAATACCCTATAGGTCTATCCATGTTGCTGCAGACGGCAAGATTTCATAATTTTTTATGACTAAGAAATCTATTGTGTGCATATATGTATGTGTGTATATATAAATACAAATATACATACACACATACATACACATCTATTGATGGTTACTTAGGATTCTTCTATGTCTTAGCTATTATAAAAATGCTGCAATGAACATAGGGGTGCATGTATCTTTTCCAGTTAGTGTTTTAGTTTTCTTCAGATAAATACCCAGAAGTGGAATTGCTGGATGGTATGATAGTTCTATTTTTAGTTTTTTGGAGGACATTTATACTCTTTTCCATAGTGTCTGAACCAGTTTACATGCCCACCAGCAATGCATAAGTGTTCCATTTTTTCCACATCCTCACCAGCGCTTGTTATCTTTTTTGGCAATAGCCATTCTGAAAGCTGTGAGATGATATCTCATTGTAGTTTTGATTTGTATTTTCCTGGTGATTAGTGATGTTGAGCATCTTTCCATAAGTCAGTTTGCTACCTGTACATCTTTTGAAAAATGGCTTTGAGGTACTGTGCCCAATCTTTAGATTGTTTTCTGTACTATGAAGTATGAGTTTTTTTTATATATTATGGATATTAATTCTTTATGAAATATATCATTTGCAGATATCTTCCATTTAGTAGGTTGCTTTTTTGTGTTGTTGATGATTTCCTTAGTTGTGTAAAATATTTTTAGCTTCTAAACAAATATTTTGTTTAAAGCAAAGAAAATACTCAACAGATCTTTATCATATGACATGAAAGGGACAGATATCTATGTGTGAGGAAGGGGTATCATGAAGCTGTGCATGACACATTAAAAAAAAAAAAAACTTCCATATAGTCATACATGTTTAATCAGGTGTTAACTGTTTTGCCAAATGACTTTATGAAAAGATTTCTTTAAAATATATTTTTTATATAATAGCCTTTGGGGAAATGTATCTCTAATAGTGTACATGTATTGCCTCCTCAAATATTCTATCATTTCCTACAAATTGTTTAACTCTTAGTATTTCTATGTATGAATCATACATTATTACATATTCTTATATGTGAATATAATTATAGGCTATACAATGATGTATGTTTACATATATAAAATATAATTAGGTCTATATCACATAAGTAATTATATGTAAAAGTATATATATAGTTATGCCCAATACATAATATTTAATTAATATAGTTAATATTTGTTTATTACATATCAGGGTCCTAACTTAGAGAACAAATTATGTATTTTGTATGTTGCTAATTTAAAATATTTATATACTTTGAGAATTCTTGAGATTATTTTAAGATTTCATTTTATATATTCCTAAATATGTGAAACTCCTATTTCTATGTGATATATTTTTCTGGTATAATTAAGAAGGGAGAACAAAAATGTTTTTGTTGCTTGCATTTTTTTTGAGCAAGATCCCAACTGGTTTATTGCACATGACAGTTAATAAACTTCAGTTAACTAACTGAAGTCTGATCTTCAACTATGCTAGTATGTTCATCTCTGTCAATCTCCTGAATTTATAACCTGTCCGAAAGGACAGGTTAATGATTGTTGGTGAAATAAACCATATCCTGTCAGAACTTAATGCTTCCGCTAGTTTAGGTGCAGAAGAATATTGGATGTCAGATTATCATATAGGAAAAAATGTCAGTAACTTATTGTATTGCATTAATCTTGCTTCCCAACATATGAGAAGACAGCAATCACACACACAAAAAAAGACCTGGGATATCAAAGGTGATTTGTTTCCTAGGGTTGTAAGTGGAAAATATATATTAATAGTTATTTTATTTTAGACACTAATTAATTTGGTCATAACCAGTATTTTAACAATATAAACAGTTTTCATGCTAAAACTTTTCTTCCATTATTCTAGATTTAAAAATTAATTTACCCATTTTTATCAGTATTTTTTTGGAAATCAAATGTAAAAATTAAAAAGACAAGATCAATGGAACAGAATAGAGAGCCTAGAAATAAAAGCATGCTATGGCACATTAATTTGCAACAAAGGAACCAAGAATATACAATGGGGATGGAACAGTCTCTTCAATAAACGGTGCGGGGAAAACTAAACAGGCACTTATAGAAGAATGAAACCATACCAGTCTATTAAACCAGGGTCCCCAAACCCCAGGTTGAGGACTGGTACCAATCCCTGGCCTGTTAGGAACTGGGCTGGACAGCAGGTGGTGAGCAGTGGACAAGCGAGAGAAGGTTCATCTGTATTTGCTAGCATCGCTACCTGGCTCTACCTCAGATCTTATAGGAGCATCGGTCTTTGGTGCCAAAAAGTTTGGGGACAGCTGTCTTATACCATACACAAAAATTAATTAAAAATGGATCGTAGATTTGAACATAAGAACCTGAAACCATAAAATTCCTAGAAGAAAACATAGGCGGTAAACTTTTTGACAAAAAACTTGGTGATTTTTTGGGGGGGCTTGACTCCAAAAGCAAAGGTAACAAAAGCAAAAATAAATAAGTAGGACTACATAAAACTAAAAAAGCTTCTGCATAGCCAAAGAAACCATCAACAAAACAAAGGCAACCTACTAAATGGGAGAAGATATTTGCAAATAATGTATTTGATAAAGGGTTAATATCTAAAATATATAAACTCATACAACTCAATATCAAAAATGATACAGTTAAATAATGGACAGAGTAAATAGACATTTTTCCAAAGAAAACATACAAATGGCCAAAAGGCCCGTTAAAATTTCTCAGTATCAATAATAATCATGTTCTATCACCTCACCCATCAGAATGGCTATTACCCAAAAGACAAGACTTAAGTGTTGGTGAGGACATAGAGAAAAAGGAGCCTTGGACTCTGTTAGAATACGAATTGGTGTGACTACTGTGGAAAACAGTACTGAGGTTCCACAAACAATAAAAATAAAACTGCCATACCACTATCTAGCAATTCTATTTCTTGGTATTTATAAGAGATGAAAACCACTAACTGAAAAAAGCTATATGCACCCATGTGCATTTCAGTGCTATGATAGCCAAGATATGGAAGCAACTTGTGTTCATGGATAAAGTGAATGGATAAAGAAGTGGTGTGTGTGATTACATGTACGTGTGTGTGTGTATAGAATGGAATATTTAGCCATAAAAAAATGAAATCTTGCCATTTATGACAACATAAACGGAACTTGAGGTCATTATGCTAAGTGAAGTAAGTCAGAGAAAGCTAAATACTTTATGAATCTAAAGAAAACAGCAACAACAACAACAAAAAACTGAGTTGATAGATACTGAGAAGAGTTTTATGGTTGCTATAGCCCAGAGTGGGTAGTGGATGGTTGGGTGTTGGGGGGAGAAGGGCAGTGAAATAGGTAAAGAGAATTAAAAAGTATAAACCTTCAGCTATAAAATGTTATGAGGATGTAATGTGCAGAATGTGTAACACTGTTTTGTATATTTGAAAGCTACTAAGAGAGAATCTTAAAATTTTTCATCACAAGAAAAAAATCTGTGGCGATTATTTCACAATATATAGAGATTTTGAGTTGTACACCTGAAACATTTGTAATATATATCAATTATATCTAAATTACAAAAAAGAAACCTTCGATAGTTTTCCATTTAAAAATTAACATCCTTTAAACAAACAAAAAAATAAAGCTGCCTCTTTTTTTAAAAGATAATTTCTATAAAAAGAAATGAGAGGCAGTAGGAAAATATTCAACATATGTGGTTATATAGAATGATAAGTCACAGATGAAAATGGTCTAGAATCTTCCAAGGAATATCAAGAGAATATAAGGAAATAAATATACTAGCTAACTTGCTAACATCTATTGAGAGGTTTTCACATGCCAAATCTGTTGCCAAACGCAATAATGAGGTTATTTTTAGTTTCCTTAAAAATGAACAAAACAAAGCAAAACAAATGAATTACATACTGCTCTCCTTTTACAAATTGGATCATGTAAGATCACACAGCAAGTTACCATTCTTATTTAAACTCAGGTATTTCTAATCCAGAATCTGGACTGTATATCACTGTGTTTATTGTGTCACTGTGAAGGGACACACAAAAACACAGATCATCTTAATGTGTTGTACTTGTTTATGCAATGAGGTGAAAGAAAATGGATATTCAAAACCTTGTAACCTCCATTACTTACGCAATTAGGCTATGGGGCCTGCCAGAAGCCGACTATAATACAATCACAGAGCTCATCTACCAGGCTGCAATTCCTGAAACATTGGCAGACAAGTCTCAGCTCCACAAAGCTCTATTTTAGTTCCTGTCTTAAATGGAAAACAGGGTGTTTGCACCATGGAGGATGTGTAAAACTTTGTAATGACTTGTACTTACCCCCTCTGGTAAGTGTACTTCCTTTTGAAGTTCACTGCTATTAAAGTCATAGTGCATAGAGTTCCTGAAACTATGACGCTAATTAATGACAACTGATGTACGAAAGGCTCTTACCCTAAGGATTCTCCTGCACTTCACCGAAAAGTACCCTTATTTCTCTCATGCATTAGTATTTTAAAAATACTAATGAAGAACTTTTAGAGATATTTTGCCAGGCATTGTTTCAACAATTGGGGATGGAGCATTGAAAAACATAATGCCCTTTCCCTGATATGGTTTATATTTGAAAGGAGAGAAGACTGGTAGGGAATGAGATTGGAAAAATAGTGAATGGCCAGGGGAAAGATTTGGATTTCATTAGAGCTGTGATGTAAAGCCATCGGAAGCTATTGAACAGAGAAGTGATCAAACTTGACATGTTTGAAAGGATCATTATGACTACTTGTATGTGTTGCATAGTCATTCCTCCTTGGGCATGTGGTTAAGTTAGTTTCTTTTTGGTCATAAATCAACAGCTCCTCAACTGCTTGCACAAATCCTTCTGTACTGCCATTATATTAAAGCATGTTATGTGAACAAAGCTTCAAGATTATTACTCATACTTTGCAGTCTCTTAAGAACCCTGAAATACACCACTGTTAAACAGGCACTGATATCTGGGGACTTTGTTACCAGGAAAGACACGTATAGTTTAGTCCAAAAGCTATTTGAAATTCTAACAAGATAGGTTATCTGTTTCATGATATGCAGAAGATTTCAAGCAGTAATTTTGAAGAGAAGCATCATTAAAGTAGCCATGATAAATCTGAATCTAAAGAAATAAAATATTTGGAAGGATTTTGTGCATAATTTAAAGGGTATCTCTGTATTATATGCTATCATAATCCCTCTTCCTAGGACAATGATTGGTATACTGTAGATATTCAGTAACTATTTAAAAAAAAAAAAAATAACGTTGAGTATGTATTCCATAGTTATATACTAAATATCCGTGCTAAGTTTAAAGGGTGTTGTATGTTGAGAGAAAACATGCTCCCTGTCTTCAAGGAGTTTGGATTCAATATATTTTGGTTTAAGAGATTAAGTAATGACTATTAATATGATTTAAATAAGAGTTGACATTTAATGGATGTGTGCCTGGCACTATGATGTGCGATGTTAGTGTATTTTCTTTTTTAGTTCTTGCAACAGACATAGGAGGATAGTAATTTTATTATTATCTATTATGAAAAAAAATAAGAAAATTATTCTTAGAGAGTTTATATAATTTGACTAAGATCCCAAGACAGAGAAATGAACCCAGTCTGACTTGCCTTATTAACCATTAGGTAGTAATTGTCTCTAAGGAGTTAGTGGTGTCAGGCTCTAACTACATTAGCCTTTAGAAAAGGGAAAGACAGCTTATCTTTGGGTCCTCAGGGAAAGTTCATGAAGTAGGCCTGTGGAGCAATAGATAAAGAGAAAGAAATCCACCCAGAGACACATCAGCAGTGCTGAAGTTGAAACAAAGAACGTGAGGCATGTGGAAAAAATATAAAGTGGCAATTACAGATTTAAATTTTCAGTTTTTGGTATATCTGGAGGATTTTTCATGTATATAAATAAGCTTTCATTCTTTAATTTTGATTTTTGAAATCAGAGAAGTGGTTTATCTGACTTTTAAAATTTACCTATGTAGGTTATTTTAGCCGATATAATGTTATGGATTTATCTCTTTTCAAGATGTCATAATTTTATAGATTCATCTCTTTTCAATATATCAATTCTTGCAAAAGGACATTGAATGCCTGGAAATTGGAGAATTTTCAAATTGACAGAACCCACCAGGAGGTGTTTGTGGGGAGGGCTAATGGGAAAGGGGGGAAGGAGAGAAGAAGAAATGATAGGGGAGAAAAGAGTAATAAAGAGAGAGATGAAGTGGCATGAGTTGGAGACTGGAGAGGCGAGGAGAACTAAATTCTTATATTTCATGTAGAAAAAATTGTTTTCAAAGAAAGATACTCAATTAGTACATTCTTTAAATTTGTACTATCTGATTAAAGTGAAGCTGGTTTAGTCTCAAATGTGTTTTTACAGCATACTCTACTGACATATAGGAATAAATATATATTTTTTTCTATTTCTACACCTGTGCCCCACAACTCTTCTCATTGTATGCCACCAGGAAGGGCTTGCCTCCCTGTTGCCTATTTCTCTTTTCCCTCCTCTCTCTAGTCTTTTCACTGTCTTCTAAGCTCCTATAGAGCAGGAAGAATAAACCCAATATATTGCATGCTGTGAAGATTTTAAATGACAAGATAAATGCCAAGGAAGTATACCAGCCCTGGCAGGGTGTTTTCAGATCTTAGGGTTTAAATGCTTTAACCTTTAGATGCAAGTGGCTCCTTATCTCTGATTGACACGTGTTCTTTAGTCTCATTGGTTTCTAACAGTTTTTTAGCAAGCACTTTATATTTGGTTCTAAAAATATATAATCTTAGTGCATGTCCCCTTTTTTTAAGGCAAATTCCTTTTTCAGGTTGAAGCTAGACTTAAAGGAAATCATTGAGAAGAGCAGGGATACTAATGGAAAGTAGTTCCTATTTCTTTCTTACATTTGAAATCTTTTTCTGATTACACTAAACTTGAGTTATTTCCTTTGAAATGACTATCGGTTAGAAATTTTATTTTGCTGCTATAGCAGACACCACACTACAAAGATTAAACACAACATGGTTTATTCTTTCACATAAAAGTACACCAGAGGTAAGCAGTTGACAGTGGGCTTTGTATCTCTGTGCAATCAACTAAGACCAAGGTTGCTTTTATCTTTCTCCTCTATCATCCATAATAATCATTTCCAACTGCATGTTTACAAGATGGCTGCCACAGCTCCATCTATAATGTAGAGTTTCCAGAAAGGAGAGTAAGGGAGGAAAGCAAAAGAAGGCTCAGTGCTGAATGCTTGTCCCACATTTTATTGAGGGACTTTCTCAACAGAACCACTCAAAACTCTTACATCTATCTCAATGGCCAGAATTAAATATACGGTCATACCAAACTGCGAGAGAAACCTGAAAAACGTAATATGTTAATGGCCATATTGCAGTGCTGAATAAAATTAGGAATCTTTCAGTAAGAAGGAAGAGGGAAATGAAATATCATTGGCAGCTACTAGTCCATGACATAATCATGTAACCTTTATCCTTAATCTGCGGTCGTGTTGGTCTTAGTTGAAATGGCTTTAGAGATAACTTCAACTAATTCCCTAATATCAGAAATAAGGTCATTTACTTGTTAATATGTAGTATGTACTTACTTATGTGGCAGACAATGTGCTAAGGACTTTCAGTTAAATATCTTATGACCTTACTATGTCTGTGAAGATGGCATGACCACATACTAGTTGTGACTTTAGTTAAGACACAATGTCAAGCCTCAGTCTCCACAACAGACCCTGGGAGATAGTAAATATGAAATATTCATCAGACTTTAAGCTCATATAAGAATTGTGTATTCCTAATATGTATGATATCAAGGATAGTGTTTTGTGCTTAAGGAGGTACCAAATAAATTTTTTTTTTAACGAATGGTCACACTGCTGGCATGGTTTGAAGCAGTTATATCTGACTTCAGAGGCTGGGATTTGAATCATACCTAATTACCTTTTTTTTCTTTTTTTCTTTTTTTTTTTTTTGGTCAAAATCCCTTGCTTTTTATTTATCCATTACACTACATTTTTCTGTGGTACTTTTATTCTCCAAAATAGTTTGAAAACCCCGTGGATTAGAATATTTTTATTGCAAGCGACAAAGTCAATTCAAATAAGCTTAAACAAAAGAGAAATGTAGGAAAACTGGGGTTTGTCAAAGAATCCAAGAATATGAATATTCTTGGTCCTCAGGAGCTAGTACAAACTAAACCAGCAGAGTCAGCACTTTCTGATTCATATGTCTGTTCCTGTCTTTGCATTTAGATCTTCCTCTCTCACTCTGCATTTTCTCATTTTATACTTTTTTGTTTCCAAATCAGGAACTTTGCATTTTTAAGACCCAAACTTTATTTGTTGTATCTTTAGCAATTAGAAAGAAAGTCTCATGGTTACACTGCCAGAATTCTCAGAGAAAAACTCTGGCCAAGATTGGGTAAGTTACCTGCCTCTGATGGATACATAGAGAGGAAGGGTACTGTGATGTTCTGCTTTATATGTCCACTTGCCTGGATTATAATTCTCAGTTATTCAATTAAACACTAAATGTTGCTGTGAAGCTATTTTGTAGATGTAATTAAAGTTTGTAATCAGTTGACTCTAAGGGAGATTATCCTAGATTAGTCGAGTGAGCCTGAAATAGTTGACTTGCAAACCACTGATGATTCTCTTCAAGACCTACCCGCAAGTCTCCCATTTGCTTCTAAATCTACAACTATATGCAAGTCTCAGCAAGCCACAAAGGGGGAGATACAAATCATAACCTGTAAGGCTGCGCATTACACACAAAAATAATTATATAATTTATCTAATTTATACTTACAGAAATCTGGACTATATGTAGGGGAATGGATCTTAACAATATGACATCATAGTGGAAGGAACATTAAGTTGGATCAGATTGGTTCTTTTTGTTGTTTTGTTTTTTCAATTCTCGCTCACTAAGCAGAGATTCTGGATTTGGTATTTTAGCTCAGAGCACTAGAAATAGCTCTAAAGGTTTTAGGGCTTAAACCCTATAATATCCCATACCAGAACTGCCTTGCCATTCTATGGAGGAAGGGATCCAAACACTTAGGGAGATTGGAATGTTAGAATTCATTTATCATGCAAGAACTTCTCACCTTCCCCAGATTGTCCAGAGGACATAGCTTTCACTAAAACTGAGAAATTTGTGAAGAGAGCCTCAAAATTCTTGAAAATCCTTGTGATTGCTTCTCTCTGAAGATAATAAATTACCGTGGGAACTGCTACTATGTAACTGAGTTCCCTAAATGCAAAAGGGATATTGTGATCCTAGAATAGTACTAGCCAGGTGATGGCATTTAATTGGCAAAAACAAGGTAGAGATAGTTAATTTAATAGACAATGGAGTCAAAGCAGAATAATCTGATTCAGAAAGGTATGGTGATAATTAATTGAATATGGTACCCTTAAAAAAGAAATAGGAAGGAAAGGCTACTAAATTCTTATTTGATCTTTATAACCTGAAGAATTCTAGGTCAAGTGCAAAGAAATTTAACTTTAGTCACTGAAATACCAAATCATAGCTCCTGCATCAGCTCCCAGACTTGAGGCAGTGTACAGACCTAGAACTCCTTGAGGAAGAACCCAGCTATACTGCCAAAGATGTGTACTATTAGTCTTTCTCCCAGCCATCCCGAAAGGACTTATGGCAATTTACCAATATGAAAGCCCTGAGGAAGGGGAAATAATACTTTTTGGAGATTACTAGACACTGTCTTTGAACTGAAATTAATTCCTGGAGATACAAAACATCACTTTGTCCACCACCCAGTATTGGGGCTTAGGGAGGTCAGATATTCAATGGAGTTTTAGCTCAGATCCATCTTGAAGTTGGTCTGGTTGTTTACTAAATATATTCTGTGGTTACTCCCCAGTCCTAGAATGAATAATTGCAATAGACATACTTAGCAAAAGGCAGAATTTCCACACTGGTTCCCCAAACTATGGAATGAGAGCTATTATGGTAGGAAAGACCAAGTGGAAGTCACTAGAACTGTCTTTACCTAGGAAGAGAGTTAACCAGAAGCAATATAACATTCATGGAGGGATTGCAGGGATTGCTATCAGCAAGGACTTGAAGGACGCGATGTCGTGATTTCCACCATTCTCATTCAACTTGCCTATTTGGCCTGTGCAGAAAACAGGTAGGTATTAGAGAATGACAGATCATCCAAAACTGGAGTGGTGACTCCAGTTGCAGCTATAGTTCCTCATGTGGTTTCATTGCTTGAACAAATTAGCATATCCTTAAAACTGGTATGCAGCTAGTAATCTGGCAAATGCTCTTTTCTGAAAACATGTCAGTAAGGTCCACCAGAAGTGCTCCTTTCAGCTGGCAAGGATGTTATTACCTTCACTGTCCTACCTGCGAGGTATATGAACTCTCCAGCCCTGAATCATAATTTATTCCACAATTACTTTGATTGCCTCTTTCTTCTATAAGATAATATGCTGGTCCATTCTATTGATATGCCGATGGCATCTGGTGAGTAGGAAGTAGCAACTATACTTGATACATTAGTGAGATGTCTTTATGTTAGATGGTAGAAAATCCAACAAAAATTCAGGGACCTTCCATCTTATATTTCTTTGGGCCCATTGGTGCGGGGCATATTAAAATATCCCTTCCAAGGTAAATAAGTAGCTGCATCTGGCCTCTCGTACAACAAAAGAAGTACAACACATTATGTCTTCCATGGAATATGAAGACAACATATTCCCAGTTTCTTTATGCTGCTGTGACCCATTTACCAAGTGACCAAAAAAGTTGTTTCAAGTGTAGCCCAGAATAAAAGAAGGCTCTACAATGGGTCTGGATGGACATGCAAGCTGCTCTACCACGTGGACCATATGATCCAACAAATGTAATGATGCTGGAAGTGTGATTCCTTGGCAGGATTCTCTGGGTAATCACAGCACAGCCCTTAGGTTTTTGGAACAAAGCCCCGCCATTCTATACAGATAACTACTCTCGATCTGAGAAATGGCTTTTGCTTTACCTTGAGCCTTAGTAGACACACTGAATGCTCATCAGTGGTTCACCAGCTTATCGGGCATCCTGAGGTGCCTCGTGAATGCTCACAAAATGGTGACTTCAGCAGATTTTACTAATTATTTACCCATTATGTGAAAGCCATTCAGCCTTTTTCTGCAGCTGCCCTTCTCAATGCCCAGTGGGTTCATGAACAAAGTGATTATGCTAGCAAGTATAGAGATTTTTCATGGATATAGCACTTATGAATTGTTTTGTCTGACCTCTCAAACCATGCATTTTGGCATGCCATGTGGTACCCCATCACCCAGTGGAAGTGGGTTATTTGGAAGATCAGGCTTGAACAGGTCCCTAAGGCATAAGTTGCATGGAGAAGTGGCCCAGATGCCTTTGGTCCCCATTTGTGCTACTTTACCTTCTCTCTTGAAGCCCATACCAATAATCTCATGGAGTGTTCTCGATGAACAGCTGACTGAAGATAAATTGTTTCTTATGGATGATTCATCATGATATCTAGGCACCACCCAAAAGTGGAAAGCTATAGGACTACAGCCCCTTTCTGGGACATCCCTGAAGGACAGTAAAGGAAAATCCTTCCTCCTGGCAGAACTTTGATCAGCACACCTTTATCTTGATTAGAAAGAGAAAGGACCAGAAGCACAAGCATATAGTAATTCATTGGTTGTGATTAATGATTTGGCTGGATGGTCATGACTGGGAAAACTGGCAACAAGGAGGTCTGGGTAGGGGGCATGTGAATAGACCTGTATGAAAGGACAAAGAATGTGTGAAGATCCTCGCGTCTTATGTTAATGCTCACAAAATGATGACAGAAGATTTTAAAAATAAAGTGGATAGGAGTTATTCATTTGACACAAATCAACCTCTTCCCCTAGTGACTTCTGTCATTGCTCAGTGGGCTTATGTACAGATTGGCCATGGTGGCAGGAATGGAGATTATACATCGGTTTAGTAACATAAACTTCTCATCAAGGCCAACCTGACTACAGCTACTTCTGATTGTCCACTCAGCCAGAAGCAGAGAATAAAACTAGATCCTCTAGAATAAAACTGAATCTCCAGTTTGATCAGCTGATTATCTAGGGGTAGACTGCTGGACAGCTTTCACCAGGAAGAAGCTGTACTTTATTCCTAATAGAATGGATATGAATTTACCTTTCTGCACTCAATACTTCTGCCAAAACTACCACCCATGGATTTACAGAATGCCTTATCCACCATCATGATATTCCACACAGCATTGCATCTGATCGAGGGATTCATTTGACAGTAAATGAAGTGTGGAAATAGGCCCATGCTCATGAAATTTACTGGTCTTACTATGTTTGCATCATCTTGACATGAATGGCGAAATAGCCTTCTAAAGACTTAGTCGCCAGATAGATGGGAATACTTTATGGGAATTAGTGTCCCCAAGGCTGTATGTGATCTAAATTAGCATCCATTATATGGTGCAGTTTCTTCCATAGCTAACATTCATTGATCCAGGAATCAAGGATTAGAAGTAGGAGTGGTCCTATTCACTCTTATACCAACTAATCTAGCAAAATTTTATGCCTTGTCCCCATGACCTGGCCATATTCAACATCACATGCTTCTGAATTAATGGACAAAGATGAGAGTTACAGCACTGTCTGAGTTGATTGATCCTGATTACCAATAGGAAATTGGATTGTTAGTACACAGAAGGAGTGAGGAAGAGTATCTCTGGAATACAGTAAGTCCTCATATAACATTGTCAACAAGTTCTATAACTATAAGCAAAATGATGTATAATGAAACCATAGGCTAATTGATATAAACAAAAGTTAAGTTCTTAACACATTTCATCAATGTTATAACAAAATGAAGTTGAACAAAACGATGTTATTGCTATACAGAATATTTCCAAGGGTGTCCCTTAGTACTATTATATCCTGTGATTAAAGTGAATAGAAAATTAAAACCACTCAATTCAGACAGGACTGCTAATGGCCTAGACCCTTGAGGAATTAAATTTTGGGTGATTCCACCAGGAAAAGAACCATGAGGAGCCAAGATTCTTCTGGAAAACAAGGGCATGTGGAATCTGTAGGGAAGAAAATAGTTATAAATACAAACTATTGTATGTGTGCCAAATTAACAAGAGATGCACTGTGACTGTCCATTTTATATTTTAATGTGCTAAGCCGCCATCAGTTATTCAGTCAAACATTAATCTGGGTGTTGTAAGTGTAACTAAATTCCACAGTTAATTAACTTTAAGTGAGATTATCCTAATTATTCTGGGTGAACCTGGTTTAGTCCCTTGAAAATCCTAAAGAGCAGAACTGAGGTTTTCTTGAAGAAATTCCAGTTGTGGACAGAAGCTTCAGTTTGTGCCTGAGAGTTTCAACCAGCCCTTTCAGTGGCATACTTTCCTTACTAGTCACCATAAGAATATTAAGTCCCTTAAGATATATTCATATATCCCATAAGATTAATTATATCTTGAGAGGATATATTATAAATATAAATATTTATAAATCCCTTAAGATATATTTCCTGCTGCCCTCTTTCTCTGGTTGTACTCTGGCCAAAACAGGGACAGAGCTGTTTTACATAATAGATTCTACAGGTGGAACCAAGACATAGTAAAGGAGCTGGGGACAATTTGAGAAGTAGAGCGAGTAGGGGTACAGGAGTGGATGATGTGTTAAAGTGGAGGGAAGTTGAAAAGGTGAACCTAGTAAGTGGTCTGTAAGTTTTTGTTATGACCTCTGCTGAGCCTATAATCAACATTTATGATGCTTTCTTATTGTGTAGAAAAGTCTACAGAGGAAGCCTGATCTTTCACTATATTTGTATGTATTTATTTTCAACAAAATTCCCAAATTGTCTGCATTGTTGTTTAATTTAGCAGAATGAGAATAATGTTCAAAGTTAAAATTTCATTTTTTGCCTTACCCTTTCACTTATTCTCATAATCTGAGAGTTTTGAGTTATCCAACTAATCAGTTAAAATATAATGCAATCTCTATAAACACCTAAAGACATACTCTAGAGAATTACACCTAAAGACATACTCTAGAGAATTATGTTATTGAAAAAAAAAAAAATTAAGTTGGGGATATATGTACTTTTAAATTTACATTCTGTGTTTTTGACTCTGGGCATCTCACTATACATTGTAACCATTTACTCATTATTTCCTAAGTATTTTACTTTTCATGTATTCCTTTTGTCTTTACTTTTGCTGGAGCAAAATTGCTGCTGAATTATCTATTAACTTTTCTCAGCAATTGCACTTCCTTAAAAAAAAAAAAAAAAAAGCCCTTGCTAGCTCATGGCAAAATGAGCAGAGATTGCCTGTGTTTTGGGAAGCTCCATTACATAACAAACAGAAAGAAAAATAGGCTTAAAGAAAATTAAAGTACTATCAAAACAAGGTCTTTGGCAGGAATAATTCTACTGAAAGTTAATGTTTTCTTCTGAAATATAAAATGAGTTTGCTATACTAATGAAGCTTTCCCTTATAATTAAACATCAAGAAAACAATAAGAATGTATTTGTTTTAAGTATATGTCATTACGAAGATGACTGGAAAAAAGAATGAGGCAAGAGAAAAACTAGCAGGAAGGAAGGGGTGAAATAAAGGAGAAAACTTAAAATCTATATCAATTGTTATTTTTAAAAATACTAGAGAAAAAGTTCTCGAAATAGTAATATTCAATCTGTGGCAACCCAATGCATAATTCAGTCTCTGTCTCACAATAGACTATCTGATTCACAGGAATCATTTTGAATGTTATCTTCTCAAACAGCAGTTTTGCCTTTTGGAAAGCTAATTTCAAATACAGGAGAATGCCTTTGCAGTCTGTCAACATAATAGCAGATAATGAAAGAAAGAAAATGTGAGAGGTAGGGGTGGAGGGGAAGGGAGGGAGAGAGGGAAAATGAAGGAAAGAAGAAAGTTAGGTAATTTACAGAGCCTAGGTGTTTAGGCCAAGTACTGTTTCACTTTAATTCATATTTTCTCTCCTTATATGTTTCATCAACTTTGATATACTCTTGTGCCACCTATTTCCCACATTTATTACTAATTTAAACAATGGCTTTCAAAGATTCATGTAAATCATTTTAAAGTTTATATTTAGATCTATGATAATGGTCATAGCTTCAGATTCATTTATATCTTTCTTGGAAAATGAAAATAAAAAAATATTAAAGACTTTGGAAAATACATACTCATTATGCTAGCTATTACTGTAGACTTATTTTTAATAAGGAAAATTTGAAAGAGAAATGATTAGGAATCAGGGAACAGTAACTTATAGTGTATTAATTCAGTAGAGTAGTATGCTCTTACCGAAATGATTATTACAAACACTGTTAGAAAAATGTTCATGCTAAGTTGAGTAAAAAACAGAAGAAAAAAATAAACCTCCACCTCAGTTATAATTATTAAAAAAGCCACATGCCTGTGAATGGATATAAGGGGCCATGAAGAACTGAAAGCAACTATTGTGTTTGAGTAGTTGAATAGTTGGTAACATTTCAAAAAGTATCTTTTATGCAATAGATGAAAAGGAAATTTTAACCCATTTGTTAAAAATTTTAATTTCTGAGAAAATTGTGCTTTGTGACATTTAGTTTCCCAGGTCTCTCTTCCATGCTTCTAGTTCTCTTTAACTTTATTTACATTGGCTCATCTTTTGGCTCATTGATCAGTTGTAACTTTTGATTTTTGATTATATTTATCCTCAAATTTTGATTCATTAACAGCTTCAATTCTCATTTTATAACATATATTTCATTAGATCCGAAGAGTATTGTTAGAGAAGAAAAATGGGTACAAGTAGAGACAAAGAAATACAGAAAAAGAGAAAAGAGAAGGCAATGATACAGGTTTTTGAAGCTGTAAAATTAAGATGGACATAGTCCTTTTTCAAACTAAAACTTTGATCCTAGGGTTAGACATAAAAATAATTATACACATACACACTTATAATAAATAAGCACCATGAAAAACTAAGATACAGAAAAAACACACATGTACACACACACATTCACACAAACAACAAGGGAACATAATTTGGGTTTAAGAGTTCAGAGAAGGCCTCACTAATATCTGAGATTTAAGATCATTTATAAAGGATATATAGAAATTATCCAAACTTAAGGCAAGGGAGTGATTATTTAATGCTGAGGGAAACTTCTTGTGTGGCAGAGATATAAAAAGAAAAAAGTTGATGAAATGAGGCCCTTTAGCAAGTCTGAGAAGTTCAAGCACTGTGATTGTGGTTATGACATAGGAGCAAGGGAGAGTACAGTGTTCTAAAATGAAGCTGGGTGTTTAGGCATGATTTTATATGCCATGGTTAGGATATTCAACCTAAAAGCAAGCTTGGCCACTGAAATATTTTATGCAAGGAAATAAGAGATAAAACTAGCATATTAAAAGAATAGATGTTATGGAGAATTATCTGGAAGCAGGAAAGGGTGAGTGTGTACAGATCAGCTAGAAAGCTATTGTAGGAGACAAAGCAAGAACTCATAGTGGCCTAGACTAGGTGCTGACATAAAGATGAAGAAATTTTGTTTTGAAGAAATATTTTTGAGATAGAATTGGACTTGGTGAATGACTAATGTGAAAGGAAAGGAATTCAGACCAAGACTGAGAAAGCTTAACATTAAAAGTTTGATTAATATAGATCAGGGAAGGAAACTGAGAAGTGGCAGAAATGTAGAAATAATTTTTAAAGGCATTCATGGAGAAGGAAGTTATCAATTATGTGTAACCCAGCCACTATGTCTACTTCCTTTTGAAAGAATGTCCCCAAGTAGCTTACAGAATGCTATCAAGTTTAGTTTTATGTTCTGTCCTGTGTTTGTGGAGACCAATTTTTCTGGAAGAGTAGATATCATCACTGCTTCCTCCTGCTATAGCGACCCCTCGCAAGTCTTCTCAGGGGAATGTATGGTCCTTCCTTCTGCAGAGGTAGAAAGGACTATAGGATGCAACAGACTTCACTTTCTTTTATTGTTCTATCCCAGCCAGCCTTCATGAGAATAGTGTTCCAGAATGCAGAGTTCTTCTCGGAAGGCCAAGAAATATCACAAAATGGAGTTAAAGAAAGTTAAGATTAAAGTTCCGGTTAACTTGCATTTTGACTTGCATAGTACAGGAGAAAACCCCGCAAATTTCTGCTTTGGGATGGGGTGTGGTGACAAGGAGGCTTTCTCCACACCAGAACTGATTCTCCTGGTTGTACATCCCTTCTCATGAGGACCTCCTCATCTTTCAGATCTACAGTCTCACTCGCTTTCTCAAAACACAGGAACTCCTTTGTACTGTTTTCTGTCCTTCACTTCAGTTTTCTAATAGTGATAGAGTCTGGTCCGTGAGTGAAAAACAGCAAAACTCCCTTTCTAGCTTTTTTTCCTTGGTGTAAAGGAGTTGTGGCCTGTTATTTCTCTTACTATAATTACTACTTGGAAGCATGGCCTTAAAAATTAGCAATCCTCAGAGAAAATGCATGCTATATATAAACTATCGAGATATTTTTCTCAATTAACACTACCTAGCCCCCTGTTTTTTTCCAGTTTTATCGAGATACAATTGAAAAATAAAATTTTAAGATATGTAAAGTGTGCAATGGTTTGATATATGCAGACGCAGTGAAATGATTTCTCCCATCAGGTTAATTAACATACCTGTCACCTCATATGTTCAAACTTTTTAAAAGAATTCTCAGCAAATTTCAATTATATAATACAGTGCTGTAAACTATAGTCACCATGTTATATATTAGATCCTCAGACCTTACTCATCTCTTTTTAAAATTAATTTGCCATCATTTAGAGCCAAGAATTATTTTCTGCTACTTTAGGATCTAATGATATGAAGAAATAATCGAAATCATTTAATGACTTTTTATTGGTGTTTTTGATGTTGGTGTTACATATAAATATATGTATGTAACATGTATTATATATAATATATATGGCTCCCTTTATTAGAAATAAAGACTGACAATCTCAAGATCCACCCATGGTGTTGCAAATGGCAGTATTTCATCTTTTTTTATGGCTGAGTAATATTTCATTATATATGTATACCACATCTTCTTTATCCAGTCATCTATTGAAGGGCTCTTTTTTTCTTTGTCTTGGCCACCATGAATAATACTGCTGTGAATATCAGGGTGCATAGATTTTTGTGGATAAACATTTTCAAATTTGGGGGATAAGTACTCAGAAGAGGGATTGCTGGGGCATGTGGTAATTCCATTCTTAATTTTTTAAGGAGCCTCTTCCATACTGTTTTTGCTAAGTGAAGTAAGTCAGAAGTTGAGAACCATGTGATTTCACTTAAATGTGGGATATAAAACTGAAAGCAACAAATGAACATTACAAACAGAAAATCATGGACACGGACAACATGTTATTAGTTACCAGAGGGAAGTGGGAAAGAGGGGAGGTAGATAAAGGTAAAGAAAGTCAAATATTGTGACAGAAGAAAATTTAACTTTGGATGATAAACACACAATGCAATATACATATAACATTTTGTATACTTGAAACCTATATGACTTTATTAACCAGTGTCACCCCAATAAATTTAAATAAAGAAGACTAACAAAAATGTACTCTTTTGGGTTCTTGGCAGTCTTGGATACCGTGATATAGTAAACACCGTGAAGAATACAGTATTTTTGTTGAATAGAAATTCCTCTTAAACTGACCTGAAATTACCTAGCAGTGTGGTGGGGTAGACGATAGACAGGAGTGGATTATGAGTTAATGAAACATGAGGAGATAGAACACAGATTGCAGTCAGCACATATTACATGTGTCTAGGAAGAGGAGAAAAGCAAACAATTGTTGGAAATTTCAATTTTAAAAGGAATTTTTAAGTTTAAGATAGAAGTTACTAGATTATATATAAAGAAATAAAATTCAAAGGGAGAGAGAATGACATAAAAATGGGATAATCAATAAACCAGAGAAACTGGAAATAAAAAGATTGAAGGAGAGTATGGGATTAAGGGCCTAACTGAAAGATTGCCTTGACAGGAAGAGGGATGCAATCTTGACTAACATTAAAGATGACAGGTGTTGCAGAAATAGGTTTGCAGAAATAGGTTTGTGTGCCAGGAATTGGAAAAACAAATTTGCGTTACATATTTAATTTTTAGTGAAATATGAGATGTCAAGTGCTCAATGGATATAATATGAAAAAGTGATTGCAGATATTATTCAAGAAAACTGATTATAAAAGTGCAAGAGAATACTACAATGAATTGATATTTATGCCCCCCAAAACTTCGTATGTTGAAATCTAATGCCCAGTGTGATGGTGTTAGGTGATTAGGTCATGAAGTGAGAGCACTCATGAATGGCATCAGTGCCCCTATAAAAGAAGCTTAGAGGAAGTGCATTTCTTAATGTCAGGAAACTTTTTCCAACTTTGTATTCTTAATAGAGTATACTGGGCCTAAGTGCTCAAGAAATGCTCGTTCATCAGACATGAATGAATTTGTGCTCTATAATCGAAATATCTAAACCAGAAGTTCTTATATTCTTGCTTCTATATTTCAAATCTACTTATTGCCAAATATTTGGGTAAAAGTAATTTTATGTAGTATGTTATGAAATTTGTGTTGTACATGAATATATTCTAGAAAACAAAATATTTTTATTTATGAATATAAGTATATTATTCATAATGTAGCAATTGCCGTATTATCAGCCTTGTCCACAATGTAAAACAATTACAGGTAATCTAAGATAGTGTTTGCAAATATATAAATTTAATTTAATCTGGTTATAAAAATGTAAAATACTTTGTCCTAATTCTGACAAGAAGAGTACATTTCTATTTTGGCTGGAATGTATATTCCCAGCAAAGTAAGATACTGGCTCTATCTGCTGAATGTAACTACATGTAAATAATATTGACTCATCTTCTCCAAAATTAGTATCAAAACTGGATTTTTTTTCATATATTACTGTTTTTTTTTAATGATGGCCATTATGACTAGAGATATTGATAAACAAATTCATTTGTTGAAAGGCAGAGAAAAACAATGAAGTGAAACAGTCCTTATATTCAGGTGACTTTTAATAAAATACCTATTTACCTCTTCCACTGAGACCCAATGTGCTTATTCTTGCATGCTTCTGTTTTTATAGTTTTCTATCTAAACATATTGCTCTAAAGACCACACATTTCTATATTTATTCCACCTGGTTTTGAGGTCTTCTTAAAGAATAAAATTTTGACTGTTGGCGATCTATAAGGGTGATTTCTCAGAAAAAAATAATTTTAGGCAGTTGGAAATGAAAGTTATGCGTCTCTTCCCTCAAGCAGACTTTGTAGCTTTGACATTAACAGAAGGAAGGAAATTGCAACTGGAACCCTCAGGCTAATAGTCACTGTTTTTTAATGTCATGATCTGGCAGTTCTTAAGGGTCATCTGAGAATGGTTCTTGGGCTAATCCTAGGACATGGCTTGAGGATATATAAAAGTTGATACTGTAGTTGATATGATATATCCTCTCTGCTAGAGAATTTTGGGGCTGCTTGCAGAAGTTAAATAAGATTTTTTTCATAATGTTCATTACAAGTAATTTCAGTAGGTAGAGAATGGAGAGCTATTTGTGGAAGTCCCTGGTCCTTTTAATCATCTGCTCTGAGTGTAAATACATATGTACATCTAAAAAAGGATTATACATATTGGTGCTTTAATAAATTATGGTCTGCAATATTTTCATTTCTTGAACATTTTCCACATGATATTCATTCACCTCTACTATTACATTCATTAGCTTTTTATCTTATTTTTGTACTCAATCCATATAACCTAACCTTTATTACCTACAATATTATAAGATAAATTGAAGAAAAAATTAATTTTCAATTAAAGCAATTTTTTAAAAATTTCAGAATACTCTAGAATATAGCAAACTCAAGTAAATTAAGCACTCAGTTCTGAGAAAGCTTTCTGCATTCTGTTTTTGTTTACCAGAAAACACAATTGCAGTTGATTTTAGTTATAAAATGGCAGATAAGAATAATGATCTTTAACAAAGTTAAAGATGATGTTTACATTTTTTTTTCTTCTTTTAGCATTTAGTTTCAAGTATACAATACATCGGTAGGACATTTATATAGTTTATGAAACTATCTCCCTAATTGTTCTTTCTGGCTCTACCCATAGCCTTTACATTACTGCTGACTGAATTTCCTATGCTGTGCTCCTCCATCCCTATGTACATATTTAATCAAAACACTATTACCCAATTGTCAATAGAAAAGGAGATTAGCGGGGAAGAGTTAACGTTTTGGGCTTATGTGACTTTGCTCAGAGATTTTAACCTCTTCGGTAAAAATTTTTTCTTTAAAAAAGAAAAAAAAAAAGTCCCATAAATATTTTCTAAAAGATTTCTTAAAGATTCAGACCCTAAAACACTGTGAACTAGATTTTGACAAACCAGAAGAATAATCTTATGTAATAATGTTTTTATCCAACATCTTTATTTAAAACCACAGATTTGTTGAAATAATAGCTGCTCATACTAAGAACAGTTTAAGAGACAAGCATATTTTAAAACAAATATCAAACTTCCAAAAAAATAAAAACAAGGAAAAGGGTATAATTTGGAGCACCATATATTAGAATTTCTGTTGTGAATTTCACATAATTATTTGTAATGCTTATTAGACTGTTTCACATATTTATATTTTCCAGAAAAATAAGCAGAGAAAATATTGTTGAATCATTTGACCATTATCACATAGTGAAAGGATGTTAAGGAGCTGTAATTTCAATCCTTGATTGTTGAACTTCCAAATCCATTCCACCACAAATATATTTTTTCTTGGCTCTGAATGGGCACTTTTCTGATTGAATAATTTATAAATAACATTTTCAAACAATTGTTATATAAATTTTAGAGAAAACATACAAGCAGAGGAAGGTAATATCACCTGTAATCATAAACCCTCTGCTTTAGTGTATTTCTTCATAATCTGTATTCTGTATGATGTGTTTGTGTCCATGCATGAATGTGTCTCTGCATCTGTAAGTGGGTAACCAACTCTATAGAATTGAAAATGTTATATATTATTTTATTGTGGTATCATTGAATTTTGTTCAAATGTAATAAAAATTTTCACTTACTGATCTGAATTCTTCTATTGAGAACGTAGTTCTCAAGTTTGAACTTATTATTGAGTTTTGTGAAAGTGAAGAACACTGGGTCTATCAAAATTAGGAAACCAATTCTCACAATTTTTTTCTCCTTTTTCTTCAGTAAACTATTTATCTTTTAACCATTTCACCTGTTATAAATCATCAGCTTTTTCATAAAGAGAGCATTTTCCAAACATTACTATTGATTGTTTTCTTATAGCACAGGTTCCTCTTCTGAGCAGTTGGCCATTGGCTTGATCAGAATATCTAATAGCTGCTCAACTATCAAATAAGTTAATATCTCTCATTTTCCTTCACATGCCAAAACTAAGTATAGATATGTTGCAAGAAAAATGAACTCTGCTTAGAAAGAATAGTAATATGAAGCAAAAGTATTCTATATTAAATACTTATGCTTTAAAGTAAAATTTGAATATGGCTTGCAAACTTTTTCTGTGTGCTCTGTGCAGTTAAAATAATTTTGTATGTAAATATCAAGTATAAATAGATAAAACCATGTAAATTATACATTACAACTAAACTCTCAGTAATCTCCATATAGTGAAACTGAAAAGGTCAGAATGTTGTTTAATGTTTTAATGTATTTAAACTGAATCTTGGCTTTGCATATTGGGTAATAGGTGATAAAGCTTCTAGCTCTTTAAGTCACAGTGTAATCTGACATCACCTTCAGTTCCTAATCTGCCTTTTAGTTTGCTAACAGTTATAGAACTACTGGTGCATAAAGCTCTTGTTCACACCCTGCCTCTATTACCAAAACCGATCTGCATCTCTATTCCCTCACCGAAGAAACTCTGTCCTACATATAATAACAATGTAGTTAATGAAATAATTGGTTTGAAATGTTGTACTCTAATGGCATACATTATAGAGACTTTTGCAGGCACTATACCTTTTAGGATATAAATTTAAAATGCCATTTTCAAAGCGCAGTTATTTAGAACGAATTGCCTGACAAATCTAATGCATTTGGTAGTTCTCCTTGACATCAGCACTATACATACCTTTTCCCTAATTTTTTTTTTTTTTTTTTTTTTTGGTGTTGAAAAATCTTCTTCCTCTCTTCTTACGTGGAGCAGCAATATGACACACTGAAAGGAATCTAGTGTTGGATCTAGGCAGGGCTGGCTGATAAGAGGAAACCCATTTCTCGTAGCCTCAGTTCTTATACTTCCGAGTAAATTTCTAGCACCACTGAAAGTGCTCACATCAAATGCTTTCATGTGAACTTGTTCCATGAAGCATGTTTTGTTTAATTTAAATGCAATAATCTATTTCTTTCAATATTCTATAAGGCGGGGGGGGGGAGGCAATTTACATTATACTTATGTGTCTGTGAGCAGCTTGAGAAAATTTTAAATTAGGAAATTTGTCATAATATTTTAAGCATTTTAAGAACTAATATAGGAAAAAGAAAATACTTTGTCCTCTGGAAGGTCACTTAACTTTTGAATTTTAGTTTGTTCAGTGCATAAAACAGACATTATTATAATACTTAATTCACTTAGATGGAATAAAGTTTGCATAGTTGAAACATACAGTTTCTGGGGTATTAACTGGGCACAGAATTATTACTTACCCTTCCACTTAATTTTCAGAAAACCTGAAATGGGTCAATGTTTTCAGAATACAAATGTGTGTATCTGTATGCAGCTAAAGAGATACCAGAAACATAAATGGATGCTTACAAATATTTTATATTTATTGGTTAACAGGGATAATAATTAATACATACCTGTACAGTGGCTAAACGTGGGATTCAAAGCAGTCCAGCAAGGAATGAAGGAGTGCTTTATGACAGACATTGTTTAGAATTCTTGGTATATGGTGATGATAAAATGTATACCTGTTTATTCTATTTCATTGTTTATAAATTCTCTATAGAGGATATAACCACCTACCTACCTACCTACCCCTTACTGCATTCCCTTTCTGAAACACTGTTGACTGAAATGGTTGTTTCTGGCTATTGTCCAATCTGGATTGGTCCTTTTCCATGTCTTACCAGTTAGTGCTTATCTCCGATAGTCGATGACAGTGTTGCCCTGGGGTCAAATATCGTTAATATAATCCCTGAGTACTGAGAAACTAGACATTAAAACAATTGTAAAGATGTTGAGGAATCCAGCTGATTTCCATACATCCTCCAAAATCTTTTAAGTTGCTATATTTCTGATTCAAGAAAATATATGTAATATAATTGCATTTATAACCATAAGCAAGAATCACAGAGTTAAAAGTCTCATCAAAGGCCTTCATTTTTCAAACACAAAGAATAATCCTTACCATGTTTCCACTTTTACCAACATCCAGACTATTAAATACACTTTAAAGAGGAATCTGTAGGCAGAGGATTAAAAATGACTTTGATATACTAGCACAGACCTTTCTTTCAGCTACTTCAAAGTCACTGTCTTCCATTTCTTTTCCAGAATTCTCAAAGGAATAGCTTTGACTTTCTTTGTCCACTTCTGCACCTCCCTTTCACTATGCAACCCACTGCAGTCTAGCTTCTGTTCTCAGCGTTCAGCTAAAAGCACTATTATTGTATGAAGGTCACCAAGGAATTCCTAATTCCCAAATTTAATGAAGTAAACTTCATTTGATACTGTTGAAACACTATCCATTTATACCTGTGTTTCCTCATTCCTATTTTTACTGTGTTTTTATGAGCACATTTATCTCTTCCCACATTTTACATATTTGTGTTTTACAGAATTTTCTAGACCTGTTGCTCTTCTTATTTCTTATTCTTTGGGATCAATGACCTTGTATATGTTGATTCTGAAACCTGATATTTTAAGATCAGACTTTGAAGACACTTGAGGTTGAGATTTGTATATATAATCATGAGTTTGCTTTTCTTCTACCCCTCCACCTAGACATCCTATATATATACCAAAATGAATGAACTCCAAAACTGGATCGATTGTGTCCATGCTTAAACAATTCTGTATTTTTGAGTTTGTGTTATTATCCATTTATTTTTTAACCTACCAAACTGGTCGATATATATATTTTTTGCTTCACATTTAGCTTTATTTAATACCATGGAAAAGTTCAATAAATGTATACCAAGTGTATAACAAATTATAAATAATAAACTACCTTTACCAAAAAAATTTGATTTACTCAACTAAATCCAAATAATTTCAAGAACTATACCAAAGAATTATCTTTAAAAAAAAATTAAATTCTTTAATTTTTTAAAATTAAGTTTATTAGGGTAACATTGGTTAATACAATTATGTATTTTTTGGGTGTACATTATAATTTAACATCTGTATATTCTACTGTGTGTTTACCAAAGTCCAGTTTCCTTCAGCTACCAAAAATTTGATCCGCTTTACCCCCGGTTGATACTTTGGATTATCTATCGCTAAGTTTCCTTAATTTCCATTTTTGTATTAACTGCTCAAGGTCAAGACTTTCTTCTCTATACTTAAATATAATTGTTGTAGAAATACCCTAAGTGATTCTTCCAGTTTTGGTCTTATCCCACCGCACCCACTCTCCAGAGTCAATATAAAGTACTACAGTGCAAATATTATCATACCATTTTGTGTAAGTATTCAGGTGTATTTTATAGTATATCTAAAAATACAAAGTCACAATATCATATTTCTATTCTGTTTTGCCTATTGTGGAGAATACTCTTGTACAGTGTCCACTTCATTGGCAAGTTTAAAAAGTTGCAAAATCAAAATCCTGTTACTTACTGAATCCAAGGAGTTGGTAGCTTTATTAGGTCCAGCTGATAAAACTTTAAGATACAATTATCTATCAGTCGGACTCCTTTCTCTACTTCCATTGCTGCTTTTACTACCACAGAACATTATTATTGAAAACAGGTGATATCTATATGATGTTTTCCCTTACATGTTATGACCATTACATTTTGCTGATAGTTTCAATATAGTTTCTTGAACCAAAAATGAGTTATCTTTCCCCCAGTGTTATTCTAAATCACATTTGATACCACTAAAATTCTTTGTTTCCAATGAAATAGTATTTGAGTGCACATTAATACACACACACACACACACACACACACACACACTCTTTTCCCAAATATATGTCCACAATGTTAGGGTGTCTTGTTTAAAAATAATTCTGGCCCAAGACTTGCTTTTTCAATAACAATAAATTTTCCATGACAAAGCTCAAGTATTAGCCATTCCATTATGATGATTTCTTAACTTAAAAAAAAAAAAAAAAAAAAAAGGTTATCCTAACCTGCCAAATGTCTTCTCTCTGGCCTCAAAAATCAATGTTAGATCAACAATATTGATCTTCTCAAAGTGAGGAGTAAGAACCTTGACTCATTTATTGTTTTATAGAAATTGAGATTACTACTACACCTGCTCCAGGAAATTTACTTTTCCTTTTAATATTGTATATTTTCACATCAGTAAATACCATGCAAAATCACATATAATTCACAATGGTTATGTATATCCTATATATAAATGTGCCATCTCTTATTAACCAATTTTTTTAGGTATTTATTTTAAAATGTTTTCTTATTTAATACTTTCATAAATAAATCTTTGTTCTGTGAATATCCCTTTAGAATACATTTCCTTCACTAGAATTACTGCAAGACTATTTCCAAGTTTTTTTTTAATAAAAATATTCAATTATTTTTTATACATTTGTAAAAGTTTATATTCATTTCAACAATATATAGAAATACCAATCTCATGTTTAACAGGACTGACTGCTTTAGCATTTTTAATGGCAAGAAAGTATCTCACATTTTAATTTCATGGACTTTTTAAGTCAGACCTCATGTTCTTTCCCCACATATATTTGCGTGATATTTAGAAGGTCCCATTGGGTGTCTCAAAATGAACTGACATAACATTGTTAGTTTCCACTGTTTAGCAAATTCCATCTTCCCTAATCTGGTCCCTAAAGTAATTTATTATCGAGACTTCTGATATCCAAATGACACCACTGCTATTATATGCCAAAGGAGTGATTTCTGACTACTCATCTTAAAGATGTTGATATCCACTAAAATTTTTATTTCCTGACACATATAAAGCTTCATGTTATGTTCACAAATATGAGAAAGCAATTCTACTTTCTTCTAAACTTTATTTTATTGTATACTATTGTATTTCTGTTCACCTCTGAGATATTTTCCTAATAATAGTCTCTTGTGTTCTGACTCTACTGCCTCGAAGGAGGAGCACTGTACTTGCTCACTCCTGCAAAGTCACACCCAGCAACCTTTTCTTCATGCTGCTCAGAAATATTCATCTCAGTTCTCACCTGTATTCACCCCATTATACAAGGAACTTTCCCCTCCACCCTGCAAGTGTGGCTCCTATAACATACGATGGGCCAGTTACCTAAATATAGCAGAAATCAGATATACTGTGGAATCCTTCAACTAGCTATGTCAAATTCATCAACTATTTATGCCAGAATATTTGAAACAAAAATGAAGAATTCCTTCATTCCATGGTAATTTTTTTTATTATTTATTTAGGGGTTTTACATAAGTCCAGGATGCCCATGGTCTACTTGAATTTATATGGAATATTTTGTTGAATTGCGTATTTTTCCCTACCTTTTACAGGAGCTGTGAGAGTTCTATAACTCAGAATTGTGTTTAATAATAAAACTGCAGAGGCAGCCTTCAGTAGGACTTCAACCTTTCTGGTTATAAGATGACAGAAGCTTTGCGTGAATGGGAGTATTACCTAGGCCAAAGGGCTTATAGCAAAATCTTATATATTTTTTTTAAGTCCTGGTTCTTATATTCAGGATAAATTAAGGTAAAATGATTTGGGGTTTTTCTGTTAAAAAGAAATTGCTGAAGGCAAAGTATTCTCTCTTTAATACTACTCAGAAATTTTTAATTGAAAAGTTTTATCTTTTTCAAAAATAGTAGGGGAATAACGTTGATTGACCTTTTTGATGAGGACATTATTGAAAATTTTTATCATCTGATGTTCTTTTTTTCCCGACTTCTTACTGACCTTTCTGGAATAATTCTGAATTAGATTTAAATTTCCTTTGGTCTTTGTGATATTTACTATAGAAATATCATTTGCTTTGTGGATCATTTAAAAGAGGTTTCTTTATGCACATAGCATTACTATAACTGAGGCGCAGATGCTCCGTGAGGTCTTTTTCTTTTCTGCTCTTTTTATCCTCTTAGCCAGTGTTTTCTTTCTGCATATACTATTTCTGGAATATATTGATTTACTCATTAATATAATGAATATCTTAATTTTATATTTTTAGTATGACAAGTAATGATCATTTTAAGAAATGACTCTTAGGTAAGCTAATAACAGTGATAAGAAAATCAGCTCAATGAACAAAATGTTACATTAAATTTTTTTCAAATAGCATTGTTTTTCAGTGCAGTACAATTTAATTTAACAAAGATATTTTGAACATCTAGTGTTTGTAAAGCCTTGTGCTAGATATAGGAAATATACAGTAAAAAGGCAGCTAATCCACAATTTCTACACTCAAAGTTTAGAGACTAGCACATTAGTATATTAGTTAGGACATGCAGACTAGGTTGTGGTAGTATCATATATGTGTTTCTCACTCACGTACCAATGAGATAGTCTTGTGGTCCAGTGTAGGTAGGCAGCTTTGTTTCCTTTGATCATCCAGGGATGAGGGCTCTTGTCTCTTCTCTCCCTCAACTATTGCCATTATGTGCACAGTCAAACTTGGTTCTCCAGCACCAAGTTCAAGTCCATGGAAGGTGAAAAGTTAAAAGAACCAAATTTTAATTTTTAAGAGAAAGGTCTATCCTTAAAACAATTGGCAAAGACTTAATTATACAATCACATCAATCTACAAAGGTATGGAAAGTGATTCTGTCTAGCCATATACTAAATTAAACTTTAGTACTAATGAAGGTCAAGTTGGAAGCTAGAAAATCATTAGCAGTATGAATGTGCTTTTATAGATATAAAATATTAACTCATGTAAAGTGCTATAACAGAGAAATGTGAATATGGGCACATGCACCATTACTTAGATGAGGGTGGTTGAGAATATTTCAGATGTGCTTTTTGAACTGGGTTTTAACATTTGACTCGAACTTGACCATGTACAGATGGAAATTAAAGACTTTCAAAGATATTAGGGACTTTCAAATGTCAAAGTTATAGGGATGAGAATATGTGTAGGAAATACTAGAGAAAGAGTAATCTGGTTTAAGTAGAATGAAAAGTTTTGAGATTTGAGTAGTGAGGATTTGCATAGAATACAGGGATTTAGTATTTTCTTTAGAGAATGATTTTATGCATGAACTTATTTACTTGCTTTAAAGGTATATCTTTTAAACTAATATGTCTAGAAAAGGAGGATAACAGAACCATTTAAGAAATAATATTTATGGTGAGAGATAATCAAGACCTGAATCAGTCATGTTGGAAAGCAAGTTTAATGTTTTGATTTGTGCCTTTATTTTTTGCTCACTAATAGCAAGTTTTAAATAATGTAATTCTGGAAATGTCTATAATTACTAACACTTTAAGTCAGTAATGAACAATATGATTTTCTCATGATTTCTTTGTTTTAAACATCTATAAAAAATGTTTCCAGATACTCCAATAAGAAAGATAACCTATTACCCTACAGTTAATTTTTTGTTACTATAAGTTGACTTAAAGTGAATCATTTATTCAGTTTCCTGCCAATTCTTTCAGTATTATCATTCATGGTATTTATGGTAGTCAGCAAATTAAACATGCCAATTTTAAGCATATAACAAAGAACAATGACTTTGGCTTTCAAATTTTATGCTTATTACAAGGAAATTTACAATCAGAAAAGGAAGCCAATTATATACTCCTAAACCACTGATTCGATAATAGTGATTCCACAAGTGACTGAAAGTATCTATCAAATGCTATTAGAAAAATAGTAGTTAAACTAACTTTGGGTTTTCTGTATATTCCTCAGGATAAGATATATATTTTCATTTTCTATAACTACTATGAGGGGATGAAAAAAGGGAAGAAGCATGACATTGAAAGAACTGTAAGGTGCTTGTAAACCAGGGTTCTAGTCCTAGTTTGTCTGCTTTCAAATTGTGTCTTTGTGTTCCAATTGTCTATTATATCATTATGCAGTGACTTAAAACTCAAACAGTAATGTGTCTTTCTCACAAATCTACAATTTGGGCCGGGCTTGGTGGGGGCGTTCATCTGTGTTTTATGTGTTGTTAGTTGGAATGGATTGACTACAGATGAAGGATCTCTCTGAAGGTGGCTGGCAAGTTAATGGCAGCTGTCAGCTGGGAGCTTCAGTTCTTGTCCTTGTGGGCCTCTTCCCTGATTGCTTGGGCATTTTCCAAGAGCAGATATTCTAAGAGGCAAGGAGTAGAGTCCAGTCTCTGAAAAACTAGCCCAGGAAACTGACATAGCATCACTTCTGCCAAAACTATTGGTCAAAGCAATCTCAGAGCCAAATTTGATTCAAAGAGAGGACACCCAATGGTGTGCTGGTAAACTCTCTCAAAAAAACAAAAAAGGCCCTGATATATAGCGTTTACCAATTTATTTGCTGTAGATATTCTCAATGAGGTAGAATCAGAGCTACAAAATTATATCACTGAACAGAGTTGGAAAGATGAGAAAAATCTATTGTTGTGAGCCTGGTACAAGCAGGTTCCATCATACCACTTTGTACACTCAACCTCTTAATGGCAGATCATGTGTCTCCACATTTAACTAGTCACATAGTGGGACTATCAATGAAGTTATGAATGAAAATTCACATAAGATAGGAATGGTGCCTACATTGCATCACAAATTTGTTAAACACAAAGATTGGTTGTAATTAAAAACACTTAGAAATTTAATGTGGAGCAGCTTCATTATTAGAAGCTATCCTGAAATCATGTCCTTACTAATGATGTTTCCCGAGAAGAGAACATGATGTATTACTTTACTGTCTGATTTTTTCATACTAAAACTATATGATAAACACCAAAATTGCTTTATATTGTTATAGCTCACATACTGGTAAAAAGAGTTTATTTTATTTATAGACAGTTCCAATATCTATATGTTGCCTCAAATATAGGAATGCTATATGTATCTAAATAAATCTCCAGATTTTAGTCATCTCTTTTAAATATTGGGTAAAGGAAGCCCAGAATCAAGTCTCTTAATTTGCATAGTAGAGTTCCTTCTACTCAAATGCAGTGATAAAACTGAACTTATGTTCACAAAGAACATATAGGGGCAAGAAGCATTTTATTACAATGTGATATTTTTACAGAAAAGAAGACCTTTTCCTGTAGATTGTTTTCCACATCACATATTATGTTTTGGGCAAAAAGTTGACTGTTCATATTATCCCTGTTTCACAGACAGCACTTTTTCCTGATGTTAAGCAAATATTTAAAAGCAATTTCAATATATTTTGTGTACGTTTTAAACCATCACAAAGCAACACTTTTGAAACAGATCTCAAACTATTTCAAAAACTATATCATCATATTTAACTGAGCTTTCAAGAAAAATCTTTTATGAATTATATTTCATATTTCTAACATTACTTACATAGCCTTTGATTTCAGTAGAGATCTTTATGCCGTTACTAATTTTAGTTGTATTTCTTCACCTCAGTGTTTTATCAACTATTTTCAAAACTAAAGACTAAGCTAGAATGCTGATACTTGAAATTAGACTATCTTGCCTAGATTTTAAAGAATGAATTACTATGCTGTGATGTTTTTGTCATCAACCTGTCTGTGCAGGAAATGTTCTGTTTAATTCTGTTACAGGATATGACATAATAGGGCACTATTGAAAAAATTTCAGAACTTAATTTAGAGGTAAGAGTAACAAAAAAAATTACAAAAATGCTTAGTGATTTAGACAATGTTTTCTTATTCAATTAGTTTTAATATTTTTTACTGCTAGAAAATTTAATCATATTTTCTGTTCTAAGTTAAAAATAGAAAATTCATAGCATCTAATTTAATCTTGACTAAATTTTTTCTCTCTATTCAAAACTGCTTTTACGACATTTTGTCACTTCAAAGTAATTAAAAATGAATGAATCTTATATGTATGTATTATGGATCAATTTCAAGAAATATGCAAATGACAAAAACTTGCTTCACCATGATACAGAGTGTGATAGAGCAGGTCTTTGAATAATGTTTTGTTATAACATTGATGAGAAAACAGTTGATTCCTGGTGGGAGCCACTGTCTGTGTGGAGCTCCCACAGTCTCCCCATGTCTGCTTGGGTTTTCTCCGGCTTCTCCAGTTTGCTCCCACATTTCAAAGATGTGCGCCCAAGGAGATAGCATATCTAAATTGCCCTAGTCTGAGTGTGGGTGTGAGTATGAGTGCGCCCTGTGATGGAAGGGCCTATTGTATAGGTTTGGCTCCCACCTTGTGTCCTGAGCTGCTGGGATAGGCTCCAGCCACCGATGACACCACACTGGAATAAGAAGATTGGAAAGTTATCTTTTTTTTTGTTTTCATTCTTCTTTGTTAAATGTAGGTATAGCTCACATTTATGTCCATATTTTGGTGACTTGGATTAAGTGGTATAGGAATATTCTTAGAACATGAAATGTAATGAAATACCTGAAAGAGTGCATATAAACCCAAAACATGATTTCAAGGATGGATATCTGGAGTATTACAAGATCTGTATACATAGATATGAGAAACAAAGGAAATTCAGAAGCAGCAGTCAGTGAGGTAGGTACCAAATCAAGGAAGATCCTTGGAAGCCAAGGGAAGAAAATGCTTCCAGAGACAGGGTGATCAATTATGTCAGATGCTTCTATGTTTTAGGATGAGAACAAAGAATTATTATATTTGGCAACTTAGAAATCGCTGGTGGTTTTCACATCTTGACTAAACATGTTTTGATGTTATGATTGTGGCAAAAGCCGGACTCAGGTGGATTTAAGAGAGGAAGGGAAATAGAAGAGTATATCTGAAGTCTGTATAGTTATGAAGTTTTGTTACAATGGGTGAGAGAGAGGTAGAAACAAATTAATAAATGAGATTGAGTGGAGCCTTATGGTTTCATTTAATAGGAGAAGCGTAAGAAGGTGGTTTAATATTGTAAGTATAGATTCAGTAGCAAAGAAAACAATACAAGAGACAGGAGAAATTCTGGAGCAATGACTTAAAGCAGCACTGAGGATATAGAATTGAATGTGTAAGTGTTAAAAATCTAGAAATGAGTCTGGTGGTTTATTAATACGAGAGAAGATAGGGTATAGTTCATGGACACAATTAGGGGAAAGTGTAGGGGCTTGTGGGTATCCTCTTTATTCTATCAGTGGAGTAGCAGAGAGTATTCAATTGAAATCATTGATCATGAATTTAAATTAGACGATTCAGCAAGATTAGTTTTTCTTTAGCCATATTCAGCAAATTAGAGTCTGGGCCAGGATTATAGTTTGGCCAAATAAGTATGAAAAAATGAGAGTTGAAAGGGAATGAGTATTTGCAGCAAAATGACTACTATAATTGATTATGGAATATAATCAGGTTTGAGGGGGGAAAAGACAAGGTTATTCTGAGACCAAAAACAGATGAAAGTATCAATCGAATGTACATTATGGTGGGTTAGAAGGATCGTTGTAATTTGAAGTAATATGGTTAGCTGGAAAATAGATGTTAATCAGATAGTGACGTACTTGAGATTAGTTTAAGGAAGAAGTGGCTGTTAATGATTACGAAAAGATTTAAAGGATTAACCTGTGACTGAGCGTCTGAAGTAGAGTGAAGTACAAAATCATTTGACATGTCATCAGACCAAGAAAGACAATATATGTGCCAAGACAGCAAAACTATGTCTGTTTTATACACTGCTGGCTTCCCAATATCTATATCATTGTCGGTCCATTGGACACTAGAGAAATATTTACTAATTAATGATAAAACATGTTAACATGCTGACTTTAAATATGTTCAGTAACTTCATTGGATTTTGTAGTAATATCTTAGTTCTGGCCACTATAACAAAATAACCAGAGACTGGGTTTACAAACAACAGAAATTTATTTCTCACAGTTCTAGAGGCTGGAAGTCCAAGGTCAGGGTGCCAGCATGGCCAGGGGAAGGTCTTCTTCAGGGTCTCAGACTTCTTGTATCCTTGCATGGTAGAAGGCACAAAGGAGCATTCCAGGTCTTTCATTTTATAAAGGCATTATTCTCATTCATGAGGGTTCTGCCTTCATGACTTAGTCATATATCAAAGGCCCGTTCTCCTAATATCACATTGGACATAGGATTTCAATATATGAATTTTGGAAGGACACAAACATTCAGACCATAACAAATAAGAAGAGAAATAAAATGAGACTGTTTATCAGTGATGTTTCCTTACTCGTATTTAGGGTGTTTTCAGTTTAGAAGAAAGGAAACATACTATTTTGTTGTTCTTGTTTGAGATATATGTATGTTATACTATTCTTTAAACACTTTTACACATTTTACATTTCCAGAAAATGAAATTTAAGACCACAAAGGAAATAACATCTCTGTACTGGCTGGGGTGATTGATCCTGAGTATAAAATAAACTGTGATACTACTAGAAAATAGAATGTAAAGAGTAGAATGTTTGGCTTTCTGGGGCTCCTGTGGTACCCCAATGTCTGTGAATAATGTTCATGGGGCATCACATTAATCCAATAAAGTCAGGATGTCTAATGACCTGGACACTTTAGGAATAAAAGTTTTGCCTATTTAACCAGGTAAGAAATCAGAACCAGCTGAGGCAATTGCTGAAAGCAAAGGGATACAAAATGGTTGTGGGGAAAAGTAGTGGAAAATACCACTTATGCCTCCATGACTTATTGGTGAATTGAGATCTATAATAGTTATGAGTGTTGTTTTTATTTCAATAAGGAATGTAATTGTGTGTAATTTAAGCATTTTTCCTTCCCCTCTCCTGTTTTCTTATCAACAAACATACCATGTGTTGTAGCTAAACTTATATCTCAATATTTAGGTTACAGAACATTAAAGAGAGAGTATGCCTATCCCAAATAGGAATGAGTATCGAGCAAAGACAAACATAAAGACTTTGTAAATCTGTTTACAAAGATAGTGTGCTTTCAGTTGTACAGGAACAGCTAAATCATGTTAGGAAGAAGTGTGATTTTGAAACTTATATGTAGTCAATAAAGGATGCATGTGAATTGTAAGATGGCAAGAAATGAACCTTGATAGCTTTCTACTTTACCAACTAATCTAAGTTAGAACAATGTTTTCCAGAATTCTTTTTTCCTCAGTGTTCTGGGCTAATGTAAGAGAAAATTATGTGCAAGATTTAGAAGGTGGAAATGACCGACAGCTAGTTGAGTCTGGGGGTCAGGATAGGATCAGATATAATTATGGCTCATGCATGGTATCTTGAAACTGCTGACTCCCCTTGTTAGCATGAATCAGTAACTGGGCTTCCACCGCCTCTACCATCTGCTGTATCTCCTTTTCCAGCTCCTCTGATGCCTGGTCTTGGTATGTGTTTATGCCCTTAATAGAACCAGCCTCTTCTGTATAAATCATCCATATAATTGAAGTTGGACAGTTGGAGGTGTTGAGAGATGAATACATTTTCCAGTTCATGTTCATTCTTATAAGTTTCAGTTTACCCTTGCACTATATATTCATATATCCTTAAGTATCCCTTGCCTTCTTCACTTTAGACTCAATACCAGACACAGTAGTTATAGATGAACTGTTTAAACACTCCCACAATTAAACATTCTTATAACTTGTTATTTACCATTCTTAGTGGCCCATTCTAATTGATCTCTGACCGACACAAATACCTACTAATTGGACAAAGTTTCTCAAATTTCTCTTTTCTAAGGACTCTTTGGTTTAAAAATATAATTTAAGAATTTTGAGTATTGTTTAGTCAGTTTATCATAGTGAGTAAATACTTTATCACAGTATTTTATGTTAGAGCAATAAACATTTAACAGGAGGTTATGATGTTTAACTTACCCTATATAATAAAAAAAAAAATCCACAAATTTTAAAATGTCATATGGTAGGTTTAGAGTCCAGATATACACTAACTTACAGATTGAAATTTACTAACAGTTCAAGATAACAAAAAATTGAAAGATTTGCTTTTATGATCAATTGGCAATTATTTTTTATAATTTTTCTGTCATATTCTTTTCAGTGTGATAACTTACATGTTGTTGGAATGGCATACATTTTTGCAGCCCTTTGTGGTATTTTGTGGTAGTTTAAGTTGTATCACTTCTAAAGAGCAAACTTTGTTTTAATTTTTAATCAGCAGATACCCGAAATACTATTTTTGCAGGGTTTGCATAGGCCCTTCCCTGACTACTACTTTCACATAAACTGTATATATTCTATATGCTGAGCTTGTAAAATTCATTGTGCATATTAAATATTTTATCTGCTTTTATAAGTACAGAGTGCAAAAATATACACAATAGTCTCATTGACTGTAAACTGAATTAACATTTCATGATAATACCTAAGCTTTTTGACTCTGATATAAAGATTATAGCTCCCGTTCACGTTTGTCTTAATTTGAAAGTGGCTTATTTAAATTTTCACATAGAGTTAATATGACCTTGTTTTCTATTATGTATTTCATTTCAATCTTGGTATTCTTTAATGATGTCTGTGACTAAGAGTAAAGCCAAATTAAAATTGAAAACCTTTCAAAATATTTACAAATAAAGTGTGATGATATCTACTATTTACTCCAAAATGTGGGGGAAGAAGAAAGGGGTATAGATGAAACACTATTAACCAAGTTTTGATAAATGTTGAAAGTTCCTCATTAGGTCAGTAGATAGCATCAGGATGGGGGCTGGTCACCAGAAAGAACAAACGCATGATTAGTGGCTTGAGACTGAGCTAGCCCAAATTCCTAGAACAGGGGTATCCTGGAGATTAAGCTCAAATGCATGGCCTGTGATTTAATCAGTTATGCCTATGTAATGAAATTCTAACAATTCTTGTATACCTAAGCCTAGTGGACCTTCTTGGTTGGTGAACACAGTGATACTCCAGGAGAGTGACACTCCCTGATTCCATGAGGAGAGGGCACTAAGAATATACCCTATGTATATCTGTTGTAATAAATCCACAATTATAATTATAGCACTTTCCTGTATTCTGTGACTCATTCTAGTACATAATCAAACCTGACGTGATTGATCATGAGAACCCTCAAAATTGTAGCCAGTTGGTCAGGAGTGGGGTAGCTTGAGGCACACCCAGGATTTGCAGCTGGCATCCAAAGTGAGAGTCTTGTGGAAGACTTTGCCCTAAACCTGTGGGGTCTGTGCAGACTTTAGGTGGTTAGTGTCAGAACTGATTTGTAGTATATCAGTTGGTGTCAGAGCAGTTGGAATAATTCATATTTCTTTTGAAATAAATGATAATTTTTATACATTTTTATGTTTTCATTGCCTTTTGTTTCTCCAGTAGCTGGTCCTACTCTCTCATTCAAATGGGTGTTATAGAAATACCAAAAACAATTATATTTTCCCAAACACACAATGCTTATATTCATGCCAGTACTCGTGGCACCCCCTTTGTCGAGAATGTCCTTACAGCACATAGATAATCCTCTAGTTACGATTCTTTTGTACTCAGCTTAGTAACCACTCTCCAGGGTGCTTTCCAAACTACTATCTACCAACTTTCTCCCACCTCCATACCCCACACACTGCCAAAAATCTTGGAGTAAGTTACCTATTTTTAGTATTTTCATCAAACCTTATGTGTATCTCTATTATTATACTTGTACATCATTTCATAATGCTCATAACTTTCCCACAGCATGCTGTTAGCTCTCCAAGAATGTTTTTATCTTTGTTTTTCTAACCCCTGAACATGACTCAGGGTTGCAACAGAGCATATGCAATAAATATTTGTTGTGAGAATTATTTAAACAAAATGAATGCATCTGTATATGTCTTTCATAATGCACTGTTCTCTAGATCTAGGTTTACTATATTATATATGTTTTATTCTATGGAAGTTATTTTTATAACTTAAGTAATAAGGTGTTTTTTGTTAGATGAGGAATATTGTTTGGCTTTTTGTTATTTTCTTTTGAATCGATCTTTTCCAATCACTTTGGGCATGAGTGAACACTACAATTATGTGCTGCTTTCCTCTCTCGAGCTTGAAATATCTGTATACATTATCATAGAAATATTTTTGATTCATTGTAACTTTGATATCTGAGGTCTAAATAACAAATGTATAAATCAATCTTCACAATAGTTATTACTGACATAAGGTTAGATCTTTATGTAAAGGATAGAACCATGAAATTATCTTTTTTACAGATAAAGTTTGACAGTTATTTAAATGTCACATTTATCAACTGTTGAGTAGTAAATCTTTAATCATTCTATTAGAGTGTATCTTTATTACACTGATTTGATTACTTTTTTTTCCTCTAGAATTATGTAGAGCAAACTAGTTTTGATCCAACAAACAATAAGACTGTTTCCATAATGTCACTTTTTTAGATGAGTGAAAATTTCAATTTCTCTATATACATGATCTATGTGTAATTATAAAACTGAAGTTAGAAATTCGCTTCTATTTTTTTCCTTAAAATTGTAGCTGAAATTATGTAGGTCCTTGGACTCCCACTGTAAGATTAAGAAAAATAATCATAACTGGAATGTAAGTAACTTTATCATAAAAAATATTTCAAAGCTTGTATAGAGAGAATAGAAAATAATACATTTATATTTATGCCATTTTATTTTCTCCTAAGGTATTCCTTTGCAATTATGTAGACAGGTTGAATTTGTTTATGAGTGAGATTCTCCCTTCTATTCAGGTTACTTTGTCCATTATGGATAAAAAGTTTAAATAATTTCTAAAAATAATTTTACATTACCATTAGAAAAGGAAGTAAACATCAAACCTTTCAGCAGTAGCAGCAAATAGGCCCTTCTCAAGGCTCTTCATGAAAGCTAGCAGTCAACAATATTTCTGAATGAATAACCATGTCTGTGATAAAAATCACTCTAAATTACTGAATATTGCCTGGAAATTAGCACTAGATCCATTTATTTCCACGTTATATTTAAATTTCGTATTTCTAGTTATCTGTTCTACAGTATCCTAGAAAATTGCATCCCATTTCTTTGATTTTAAAGTCTCAATTATCCTTAAAATGTCGAGCTCAAGTAATATCTCTTATTGATGGCACTGGTTTAAAATTAATTTCCCCTTTTTTTAGTACTAGTGTACAGCACATCACAATTTAGTACTTTATTGCCCTCTATGTAAGTTGAGCCCACACAATTAGATAAAAATCTCTTTCAGATCACCAATAAGATCTCATTTTTATGTTCTACTTCCCTATTTTAACCATCCAACCTAACATATAGTACCAAACAGTGAGCAGATATGATATACGTGACTAATTGATTTAATAGAATGACTAAACTTTCTACTAAATGTTACCTTTTCTAAGAAACGTTTTAAACTAAAAAGAAAGCCTTGAGCTAATGTATTTAAACAATTTGTATAATAATGCATCTTCTCTTGAGGTTTAGGTTTATTCATTCATATTTAAATTAAATGTTTATATGAGACTATATAAATTTAATATGGAGATAGACAAAAGGCAAAGACAGACAAACAATATGAATATTTCCACCATAAAGAGTATTAACTCTGGAGCAAAAATGCCTAGATTCTTAGTTCTTTCATGTATTAGCATTTTTTTCCTAAAATTACCTAACTTCTGTGTCTTAATGTCATCTATAAAATTTTGATTATTTGTAACCACTTTTTTTTGTGGAAAATAAAAGAATAAGTGAAACAGCTAGAATATTTAAATATTTAGTAAATTGTATAATAGAGTAAGTTATGAGCTATCTATATGCATATATATATACATAACAGTTTATAACTTTGTTGCGATCACCATAATGTATTATATTTAGATATTTTTTCAAGACTAGTTGAGAAGTTGTTTTGGGGATCTAGTTAGAGAAGATATCAAGTCAACCTCTGGGAAAGGATGCATTCCCAATGAAAAGGTAGGTATAGTATTTAGTACGAGGTAAAAATCCACAGGGTTAAGAAAATGATAGAGTACCAAAGAGTATGTGTCCTTTAGATCACTTTTTGACTCAGTCAGCCTTTGGGGACTGATACCTGAGTCCTAGGGAGAAAATGTCACTAAAATACATGTTTGACATTTAGAGAAAAAGGCAACATGTTCTTGTAGTCTAAGGGAACATAATGAGGATTGTTATTGGCAAACAATGACAAGACCGCTCAAAATACATCATGAATGAGGAACAGCTGGCCAGGCTATATGTTTTTGAGGCACTAGTTCAAAAGGGAACTAAGAAAAACGGTACTGCAGTCATTTAGCAGTGTTGGTGGTTTGGGAGTGATCACCTACTATTTTTGTTAGTACTTGCAGGATTACGCCATCAGTAAGTAGCAGGAGTTACTCACACCAAGAAACAAATGGAGACGTGGAAAAGGTAAATACTACAGAGCAATTCATTAAATATTGTGTGACTTGACTAAAAATTTGAAATGACAGAACAGAAATAAAATATGATTTTTGTATTGTACTTGGCTGCCATCTTTACCTAGATTTTCATATCTTGCTGAACATCAAAGTCATTTGGAAAATTTTAAAAATTACTAATTTTGAATCATTGAAAATTTAATTTAGTATGTTGATGGCAGGTCCAGGAAGCCATACTTCTTTAAGACAACGATCTTTGGAAGTCCTGACCTAGACTATAAAGGATTCTTTTAAAACTTCTATTATCCATACAGTTTTAAACTCAGCTAGCCTAGGTAAAGATCCTAGTTCAGCCATGAAATTAGCTGTGTGGAACAACTTTTCAGAACCTCACAAAACTTTATTAGATCTATTTAGCAGTACTTTTGTTAAAATTACAGATAATGTGGCATAGCATGTCAGGTACTCAATGATGGCATCTTTTAAAAGATCAATAACATTGATGCAATGAGGATTGCCCTGGCATGTTATAAATGTTAATTTAAAAAAATATTAACATTTTTATATAATTAGTATAGGTATATATTACCATCATAACAAATTCTAAAAAAAAATCAAAATGAAATTTTACTGAACTGAAATTCTATGTGAATTATAAAATAAACACTTTCCACAGGTAAGCTAGTTTGTTGAATTACATACAAAGTATCACTATTTCCTATTTTAATTCTAAGAACAGCCTATGCATTGATTTTTACAATCACCGAACTTAGTTTGTTGTGTTAATTCCAAATATTTACAGGATTAGAGAAATTAAATTTTTGAGTTGTCCAATTTATTTTCCCAGTCTAAGATTTTATGACTCATGCAAAATCTAAGTGATTTGGATTCTCAGTTTGCAAAGTGCTATTTACTGTTTTATTATTTTTATGTTCTATAAGTCCAGAATACACAATTTTACTACTTACCTTTTTAAAATATATAAGAAATATACTATGCTTATGAAATTAAGAGGTTAATTATACAAAAAAAGTTAATATCTTTTTCTTTAAACCAACATAAAGACAAGAATAGTAGATGCTTATGATATTGGAGTTTTTTTCTTTTATGAAGGTATTTATAGAAACCTGTGAAATGCCTTGAATACTTTCCCACATGCACATCCTTTACACATTTGTGTCTGTGTATGACAACACATTCTCTATTGATGGTATATATTCGACTACAATCAGTTTATACCATTCATAGAGAATGTCACAAAGTGGCATTTTTGTTTTGTAATATACATCAGACATATTTCAATATAGAAACAATGGCATTTGCATTTCATTGCTATTTCTGAAGATATAAGTATGAATTTTTATTCCAAAACTTAGCTAATGTTTAAAGAAAATTTTTTTAATAAAGATTTAATATTTCAATTCTTGATGGTCCTAATTTATGACATTCCTGCCCAAGATTTAAAATGTAATTGGTGTTAGTATTCAGCAGGATTCTGGGAATCCGCAGATACTGATTTAATATAGCATCAAACTTCAGAAATACATTCTATTACAAAGATTACAAAATACAATAATTAGTGTTTGAGAGCTGTAATTAAATTTCTATTGCATTGAACAGTAAATGGAATTACAACAGATATACTGAATCTGTTTGACATCCAAATTATGTAAGAAAAAAATGTTTTTGATCATGGATGGATACATAAGAGAAATAAACACAAATGAGATATAATCTTTGTATTCAAGTCACCTTAAATCAAGTGGAGCAAATAGGTAATTTCAAAGAAAACAGACAAAATTATTGTACTACATGCACAAGTAATAAGATGAAATTGATTTATTTGGGTTCAACCTTATAATGTAACAGGTTTGAACAGATAGAAAAGGGAAGAGGTTTTAGAAAAGGCACAAATTTTAGAAAGTGCCATATGCCCATTATTTCAGAGAATAGCAAATTGGTATCTGGCTAGAGTACAAGACAGGTATGGGGATATAAATAAGAAAGACAGATGGAAAGGTGCAATGACATATTCCAGAAAGATTGGTATGTGATTTAAAGAGTTTTTGAATACTAAAAGGTTGTGAAAAGAATGATGGTTTAATATAAACTGTATAGTAGGATAACAAGTAGTCATAGTGTGAATAATATGGAAATAGAGGTTGGAATTTGAACACTTAAATACTAGGCAAGGGTTTATAAAATCTTTAATGGGTAATGAAATGGGATGGAAATAAGGAAATATCACAAAATAGCAGTGCATTCCTTATGGTGAGAGTTAAAGAGAGGTGACTTTGAGACTTCTAGTCTTAAAGTATGTGACAACTCAGAATTAAATATTAACTTACACAAATTTGGTTTTCTACAAATCTAACAGTTGCTTTTAAGACAGGTTTTCTTTAGTAAGTAAAAATGTACAAATTTTAATTTTGAAATCTAAGCAAAATAGTGATTTTATTTAAAATGAGATTTATATATAACAATACACAAATTCTACCCTCACTGTTAAATCTCAAATATGATTGACATTCCTCCATCATAAAAAAATTATTAATTATCAGGGGTAATATTAGATATGATTCAGTTTGGAAACATTTTCATCCTAGTATATATTTAGTTGTTTTTTTAGTCCATTACTAACAGAAAATAAGGAGTTGTGTTTGATATTTGTTGTTACTACTACTAATACTTCAAAATTAGGAAATAATTCATTATATATTAGATGCAAAAAGGTAAAACATTTCCTATGCTTAGATAATTATGCATATGAATAAGAGCAATTCATAGAAAATCCCCTACTTCAATTTCACATAAACTCTTCAATCTCCCTATACTCAAAATTTAACAATTTAATATTGGTGAGATATTTTTTGCCTCAGTATAGTCTGACACAGATACCAGCAAGACATTAAGTAGCCAAAGCCTTGGCAAGGTCAGAATAAAAAATAATGAAGAAGCTGATCAGTTGAAATTAATTTATAAGCGCATGGATGATGTTTATGGATTCATTGAGCTTTTTACTAATTTCTAACAGTCATTTCAGAATATGAAATGCTTACAGACTTTTTATGGCTCTTTATGAATTTTGAAAAGTTAACTCCATTCTCTATATGTCTTACAGACATTATGACATAATAAGACTGCCAAACCTGAAAGCAATGAGCAAAATACGAGTTTACATACTTATGTTAGCCTCAAAAATTAGTAATGATGATATTTGGAACAGAAAATAGCATTAGCCATTCGTTATTAACCTAAAAGCCATTATTGATGGAGTAAGAATCCAGTTCTTAAACAATTTTCTCACTTTTGCTAATCTATTCCACTTTACTAGACTTGGCTTTAAAACCTAGAGTATTTCAAAAAGAGAAGAAAACAATGTAATAATATTAAGTTAATTTGATTAAAAACTTCAGATAGGAAAAGATTACATGAGGATTCTACTTGAAAGGATAGCATTATAATGGCTGCTATATGCTAAGAGCCAATCATATGCTCAGAAATGTACCAGGCCCTTAAAAACATCATCGATTTAATTCTCACAACTTTTTGGTAAATGACAATTTCTTTTTATACATGAGGAACCTGAGACCTAGAAAACAACATTAGTAAATTATGTTACCCAGGTAGGACATGGAAGACCCAGGGTTCTAAGGTGCAAATGTCTGACTCACTGTCTCCATGTCATCTTTGTATTAAACTACTGCTCAGACTCATCAGTGTAGAATACTGGTACTATGAACATTTAAGTCAGTAATCATCTGTAATTCAAAGATTTTCATTTTGACAGGTGGGTTGTGAGGAAATCAAATGGAGTTACTGTAGTCAAGCTGGTAAGTTACTAAAAAAAAAGTAGGTTAGGGTATGAGGAAATGACTCATTCCTTGTTTTAACTAGCCTGTAAACTTTTCAGTGTGTCTCAATGTCTAGATATACATCAAACCTCCAGATATATCTAACCCTCTGATTACCCCCTGTAGGACTAGGAATTAATGGTCACATATCCAGAACACCTGACATCCATTATCCAGAAAAGTAATTATCTAGAGATTGCCATCTTGGACCAGTCCAGAGGCTAAGAATGCAGGACTGATTCTTCTCAAGAAGGTACTTTTTTACTATAAGAACTGTCAGTATGGAGTATAGTCTCAAAGTCAAGCACAAGTGGCAAAATAACTAAGACTACTCTGTCTAGCAAGGCGGTCATTTAAAATGGAAGGTAAGATAGAATTCATCACTACTAAGCCCTTATTACAAGAAATGTTAAAAGGACTCCTTTAAGAAAAAAAGATTAAACATATGAATAAGAAAACAGAAAAATTTCTCACTGGCAATGGCAAACAATAAAAGTAATGGATCAACCAACTACAAAGCTAGTAGAAAGGTTAAAAGATGAAAGTAGAAAGATCATGCATAATTATAACAATAAGTTAAGGGATACACAAAAGTAAACAGTAAAGACGAAAACGAGGAGATGAATGTAAATTGTAGTGATTTTAGAATGGGTTCAAACTTAAGTAACCATCAACTTAAAATAGACTGTTATATACTTTGGTGTATATAAAGCACATGGTAACTATAAACCAAAAATCTGTAAGGTACAAGAAATAAAGAGAAAGGAATCCAAACAAAACACTACATAGAAGTCATCAATCTACAAGAGAGAACAAAAGAAGGAACAAACTACAAAAACAATGAGAAAATAATAAAGTGGCAATAACCACATACCTACCAATAATTACTTTTGATTAAATGTGAATGGACAAAATGCTCTAAAGATAATAGGGTAGCTGAATGGATTAAAAAAAAACAAACAAAAACACCCATACTTACACTGCCTACAAGTGATCCACTTCACATCAAAAGACTAAAAGGAGTGGAAAGAATTTCATGCAAATTTTTTGCAATTTTATTAAGGAAACAATCTCATTGACAATTACTTCAAAAATATACGCAGAAATAAATTGAAACAGAAGGTAAAAGATCTGTACTTAGACAATCATATGACATTGAAGAAGAAACAAATAAATGGAAGCATATACTGTACTCATGGATAGAAAGAATTAACATCGTTAAAATGTCCAAAGTAATCTGTAGATTCAGTGCAGTCCCTATCAAAATACTAATAATATTTCAAAAAACTAGAACAAATAGTCCTAAAATATATATGGAACACACACAAAAAAAATACCCAAAGCAATCTTGAGAAATAAGAACAAAGTTGGTAGTATCATGCTATGTGATATCTACCTATACAACAAGGTTATCATAATCAAGCTAGCATGGTACTAGCATAAAAAGAGATGCATAAATTAATGGAACAGAATAGAGCCCAGAAGTAAACCCTTGCCTATGTGGCCAATTAATCTATGACAAAGGAGGCAGAACTATACAGTGAGGTAATAAGTCTCTTCAATAAATGGTGTTGGAAAAACTGGACAGATAAATGCAAAAAATGGAACGATACCACTTTTTTACATTGCATATGAGAAAAAACAGTACCTTAAGAGTTCCTTCAAGCTTCTCCCACTCCTACCAAGGTGATGTTCAGGTGTGTTGCTCAGGGCTTTGTCTACTGGGACGTTTTTGCCTCAACATGGTCTTGCAGGGCCACCTCCAAGTGATACTTTGAGCAGCAGTGAACCAACCACTTTCCCCTTGTACCATAGGATTAAACAAAGCCATCCATGACCCAAGCCTTTTTTCCCCTTAATTAATCTGGTCATGCACAAAACACCACAGGGCCATAGTATAATCTAAAGAAAGGACACAACAGAGGCTAGTGACATTGGGTACACAGGCCACCTTTTCAATAAACTAATTTGTGTCCATTGAATCATCTCTGGACTGAATATGTATGCAGAGCTTCATTTATATCATGAGTTGATATTTTGTCAACCAAGACTTTTGACTTAACAGGTCTGCCATACCCAGCTCATGATGGATAACTCCAACCACAGGGTTAATTCTTGCCCCAGGCTTAGGCATTCCATCTCCACCAGAGCCCAGCAACATGTTGGGATCTGCTTTGTATGTGAGGAATAGTTTTCTGCTGCTGATGGCACAGATTCTCTTCAGCATATGAAGAGGGTTATAGTAACTATGATTCAGTTCTTTAGAGAAGTCTAGGCGCAAGAAACAACAAACCATTCCTGTCTACCATGGACATCTCTAGCAGCCTGAGCATGCCTAGGCCATGTGGACTAACTGGAAGGGCTACAAACATCATAGCTTAAATCTGCTGAAAAACCCTTCCTCTGCACCCCATTTCAAACAACTTGGCAAGATACCAATAAATAATTTGGAGCCATCTCTCAAGTGTGATCTCAGAATTTATGAAGTCTACAAGTGCTGTGCCTCTTTCTTGGTAGCAGCTGGAAGTGCAATAACGTTCTTTCTCTTGGAAACTGGGACAATGGAGTCTATTAACATTGCATCCTGTAAATCTATGAGAGGCACTAATCTGTCATCAGCCTGGGTATAATATCGCTTCTGATTTTTTAACGTGACCTCAGTGGAGGGATATAATATTAGGGCTTCCACTTGAATCTTCTATTTTGTTCTTGTTCTGCCAGCCTTACAATAAAAGGTTGTTGCAACTCTATGACCATCCAGATTATCCTATTCAGGTGCCAGAGAAATAAACATAGGATGGGTCCCTCTGGTCTCTTAGACAAATTTGAAGCAGATTGCTATTTCTTTCCTATGTTCCATATACTTCCACAGTAACAGAGAGCTATTACTGCTCAAAAAAGAAAAAGCTCAAAATGGATTAAAGACTTAAATGTAAGAACAGAAACCATAAAAATCCTAGGAGAAAACATAAACTGACATTGCTGAGTATTTTTTATATTTCTGTGGGCAAGGGAAACAAAAGATAAATGATACATCAATCTAAAAAGTCTTTGCACAGCAAAGGAAATCAACAACAAAAAGACAACCTACCTACTGGGAGAAGATATTCCCCAAACCATTCGATAACAGATCAATGTCTAAAATATATAAGGAACTAATACAACTTAACACCAAAGAACAAATAATGCAAATAAAAATGAGCAGAGGACCTGAATAGATATTTCTCCAAAGAGGACATACAAATGGCCAATAGGGATATGAAAAGATACTCAACATCACTAATCATCAGAGAAGTGTAAATTAAAACCACAATGAGATATCACTTCACACCCATTAGAATGGCTTTCAAATCAAGTGTTATCACAGATGTGGAGAAAAGGGTACCCTTGTGCCCTGTTGGTAGGATTGAAAATTGGTGCAGCCACCCTGGATACCAGTATAGAGTTACCTCAAATAATTAAAAATACAACTACCTTATGACTCATCAATCCCACTTCTGAGTATTTTTCCAAATAAATCCAAAACACTAATGCAAAAATATATATATACCCCTATGTTCATTGTAGCTTTACAATAGCCAAATTATGGAATCAACCTAAGTGTCCATCAATAAATGATTAGAAAAATAAGTGATACATATATACAATGGATTATTGGCCATGAAAAATAATGAAATCTTGCCATTTGCAACAACATGGATAGACCCAGAAGATGTTATGCAAAATGAAATAAGTCAGAGAAAGACAAATACCATATGCTCTCACTTATATGTGGAATATGAAGAACAAAATAAAACAAATAGACTCAGATGCAGGGAACAAGGTAAGGGTTGCCAAATGAGAGTGGGGTCGGGGTGTGGAGTAAAATGGGTAAAGGGATTAAGAAGTACAAATTTGCAATTATGAAATAGTCATGGTGATGTAAAGTAAAGCATAGGGAATATAGTCAGTAATATGGTAATAACTATGTATAGTGCCAGGTAGGTAATGGACTAGTCAGGTGGATCACTTTGTAAAGTACATAAATATCCAACCACTGTACTATACACCTGAAACTAATAAAATATTAATGTCGACTATAATTAAAAAATCAAAAATGAGAAATATGAAGGGGAATAAGAGGTTAAAACTCTAAGGTATAAAACAAATCATAAACATGTGTACAGCACAGGGAATGTAGTCATTTATGTTGTGATAGTGCTGTACAGTGTCAGATGGTTGCTGGATTTATCGTGATCACTTCTTTAGGTATATAAATTTCGAATACTAGTGTATACCTAAAACAAATAAAATATTGTATGTTAGCTATATTTTAATAAAAACATTTTTAAAAGAAACTAACATTAAAATCATTCCCCATTTCTCTTGTACCTTTTTAAATTGTGTTCTAAGGTGAGAACAATGAATTACCTGACAAAAGATTTTACCTGTACTGCCAACCTTCCAGTGCATGACAAAAGGATCTTATATAGTTTTTATGCAGCCCATAATGACTGCTGGCAGGCAACTGTGACAGACAAGGGCTAGACATCACCTTTATTTCACAGATCACACAAATAGCTAGTGAGTTAGAGAAAGAGATAAAGTGAAGGATGAGAACTCCAACTCTATTTAGAAGGGACATTGCTTACATTTGTCTTTCTACCTTCGAGAAAAAAAAAATGCGTGATTGCAATAAAGCAAACATTCCAAAAACTGAAATAGTTCAAAAGATTACTCAAACCAGTAAGAACTGCATTGGAAAATTAAGACTCTTACTATATAAAATGGGTTTTGGATGAATCTTGAAAACATGAGGCTAAATGAAAAGTCAGGTAAAAAAGCTACATATCATATAATTTCATTTATAAGAAATATCCAGAATAGGCAAATCAGTAAAGATAGAAAGTAGATTAATGGTTGCCAGGAACTGAGGGTAAGTATTAGGGAGGAGCTGCCACTGAGTACAGGTTTTTTGGTTTGGATTCATGGATATTTTCTAAAATTAAATAGTGGTAGCAGTTTTACATACAATTTTAGTAAAATAAAGTGAGTTATACCTTAAAAGGTTGACTAACGGTATGCAAATTATATTTTTTTCAAAAGAAATGGCCTCACACAGTACATTATGAAGATGATAGAAGCTTTAAAATCTGGATGAAAGAAAATATAAATTTGACCAAATGCTAGGCAGCTCAAGTTTAATAAGGGCATATATTCTGACGTTATTTTTAGACATTTGAAATACCCTTAAAATAGAATGTAAAATATTTCAGGCAATAGGCAAGGCATGAAGTCCTAGAGTTTTCAAATGTATTTCTTTTTAAAGTATGGAATTTGAAATCGAGGACTTCCTAAACTCTTAGCAAATAAGTATTGAAGAATTCATATTTATAAGACATGTATAAAATAGCCATCAAGAGATTAAAAATAGAAAGCAAAGTGGACCATGTTCATTATGTTAGTATTTCTGTTATTCTAAATTTACTTTCTAGTGTGGCGATATACCTCAGTGTTTTAATATTAATTCTGAAGTGGAAAATTCTATGACTAGAATCTAGCTCACTTCTTTCTTTTGGAGATGTGTAGCCTAAGTAGCTTTGTTTTAATGAAATGGTACATTAAAATTGCTTTTTACAAAATAAAACAATTAAGTTTATGTGCCAATGTTATAGCAACTTACATGTGCTATGATTAAATATAATGCTTATTGAAAAGCAATTGTGTTTATGGCTTACTCAAAACTTAATTTTTTCCCCATACACATTCAAATGCAGCTGAAAGTACAATAAAAATTTGGCAATGTAGGAACTCTAGCCAGAAATTTATATTACTCATACAAATTCCTGCATTATATATTTCTCAGTAGAAAAGGAAATTCAAACAAAGCATCTTATTTTCTGCACCTGCATTATACATAAGTTGAATTGTACATGAAAATAAAACTTTTACATTTTGATTTGCAGTTACTTTAATTTGCCGAACTAACAACTTAAAGTGGAAATGTGATTCATGTAATTAACATTTTAAAACTAACAGTGAAAGAACTAAAGAGAAAAATCAAAGGAGTAACAAAAAGAATAAGACTATTTTTTCCTTGAAAATAGAGAATTGGTTTGAGGTACCATTACTGAGCATATAGTAGAAACAAGGTTCTGCTTATTTACAGTATCAGCTGATCCTCTTATCATAACTATAACTCATCAAAAAAATCAACAGCAAAAATCCAAACTATGCAACAGTTAAACTTTCCTAAAGTCATGGATTTAATAAGTTAATTTTTAATGTTAATGTATATTAATAAAGTAACATTAATAAAATTAGAATGTCGGTTTGAATAAATTCTACCATACTATCAGCTGGTAACACACACTCACACATGCAAGCACACACATGAAAAGAAATGATATCTAAAAACTATCAAAAGTCTTTTTCTCCATCTAAATGGGGCAAATGGTATTTGTAAAGCATACTCTAAAATTTAGTGTTTAAAAACTATTTACAGAGCTGTTTTGTAATCACTCTATTGACAGATATTTATATTGTCCAGTTAAAGATAATCATGTTCAAGTCATGTATTTCCTAAAAAGTTGCTGGAAGGCATAAGAAGTTATTCCAGCATAATGACACAAAAAATCATGAAACACCATGGGTGGAATATATTCACACAGCATTGTAACATTAAAGCTGTTTGTTTAAGGTGAGGTAGTGTTATAGACCATGTTGTTACTGTAATTATTTGTAAAAGGGACAATATTGTTGTATAATAAGTCATTCATTAATGAGTACGATGGTAGTGTTATATAGAACATATTCATCGAATACTGAAGGGAAAATTGCATCTTTTCTAAAAGGAAGTATATTATTTTGCAAATATACTCCTGTCTGGGATCACAGACTAGTTATATACGTAGATTCTAGGTATCTATGTATACACTGTCTTAATATCACTTGAATGTGGTAAAAATAGTGTTCAATATTTATAAATAAAATGCTTCTTGAATTTAAAACATCAGAATATATCTTCCTTCTAATCCATGTGAAATGTTTATAGTTATTGACATCAAATGGACACTTCTTAATGTGAAGTAAGTCCTGGGTTTCCTCACCAAATTAATTTTATTATACTGTAGTCAAATAACATTTTTATAATTCAGCTGCTCACTTAAACCTAATTTTGTAAAAATGTTTACGTATATGCATAAAGGTTAATACTTAAGCAATATGAGAATTTCAAATTCACATATGTATTTTTTTTTGGTTAGATAATATTCATGTGTAACTTTTTAATTTGTTTTGAAGCCAGACTAATTTTAAATACACCTAAATGTAATATTTTAATTTCAATTTAAAAAAGTGTGTGTGTGTGTGTGTGTGTACACACACACACACACACACACACACACACACACACACACTTTTCATTGTACACCTGAAACTTACTGGATTTTGTTAACCAATGCCACCATAATAAAAATAATAAAAGAAAAAATATGTTTTTCTTGCTTTTTGTATCTTCTACTCAAATAGAACTATAAATTTATTGTTGTAGAAACACAAATCTACCTAAAATTAAAAGGTTATTTTGTTAATAGCGCTATTTTCTTTTTAGATTTGATCATTTATTTTCCAGCTTACCATCCTAGAAATACACATTTAATACACTGTGAACTTAATCTCCAATACTGAACATGATACTCCTGACCTGCTTACATTCTTTAGAGAGTGTCTTCAAGAAAATTCCACATCATTTAGAGCCATTTCAGTTGTTAATGAAATATAAAGCTGTGATATGAATTCTTTCAATAATGTGATTTCAAGAATACTGATTTTTATATCTCAAGAATACTAATCTTTGAAATCATACACATTCTATAATATGCACAATGTGTTGTTTACTATTTACAATATTTGAATACTGTATTGCTTCCCTTGTGATGCATGGCATCATGGGAAATCAAAGGGTGGCTTCACAAGAGAGAGGGGTGGAACGGAAGTGGGATAGATAATAGTCACTATTATGGTAACCTTCCTGACCACAGATGTTGAGCATGCAGCTATTAATTGATTTGTCTGTGTTGGTATAACTCATTTCATTTCTTCTTTAGTATAATTAAAACAAATAAAAATAATAGCACTATACTTTATTGACTTGTCCATTAACTCAGTTAATCGTCATTAGCAACCTAAGTTTGGTTAATTTTATAAATACTTATTATATTCAGAATCATTAACAATTTAAGACAATTTCTAACATTAAGTTAAATTTTATTTCCCTAATTAAGTGTAAATACCTGAAATGGTAGATCTTAAAGAGATCATTTAAAAACATGTTCCATCATTGGTATTAAAATTGGGAAGTGAGAGTTTATGATATCAAAGGCAAAACAGATACACTTTCAATTTATATTTTTAAATACATCATCTTAATAATATAAAATATAATCTAAAATTTTTAGATATTTACTATGAATTTTTAATGGTTTGTGGAGGCTTTATGAGCATAATAAATACTTAATCATACAGTTGATTTAGCATTTGCTATCCATTTTGGTTATTTTCAAATTTATGCAGTTTCTAGTTGCTTGACAATTAAATCATTTATATAAATGTATTTATTATGGACCATAGTTATTGCAAGATATAGTCGAAATTGTTGTTTTGGTATATATATTCATATGTATAACAAACACCAGTGGAAATGAACCAACTAGATAAAGCTAAAAACCAGTTAAATTATGGTACTAGAAGTTATGCTAATGACTAATGCCTGGAATTCAACATGAAGGTGCTTCTATGGTACTAATAATATTTTATTTTTGAATGGTACTTATAAGGTTGTGAAAATCATCCATGACATGTACATTTATGTATGTTAAAATTAATTTTAAAATATTTAATAAAATTATTGGAAGCAGAGTGCTCTAACTTTTTAATAAATCTTTTAAAAGCAGGTACAGTGACTTTTTGAACTTCTTTGTAAGAGATATAAAAATACATCATCTTATGTTATGAAAACACTTGATCAAAATAAGAAATATGAATTTTACTACATGAAGTATTAGATAATAAGCATAAAAGTGCTACCTCCAATTACTATTCTTAAAATGATACATTTGAATAATTATGAGAATTTTTGTTTAAACTTTTAAATAAAGGAATACTGAACATTTAGTAATATACATACAGTAAAAAAAAGTATAATAAATTGTTGAAAGTTACTACCTTTGAATTAAGATAGATGGTTTTTCTTCTACTTTGTTTTTTGTATCTTTAAATTTTCTAAAATTAACATGATATTATAACCTAAAAACCATGTCCGAAAAATGTTCATTTTCATTCACCCAATGATTCTAGGACTGGATTTTATTTTGTGTAAAAAAATCTAACATACAGGAAAAATGTGTAACTTTTACCATGATTTTATGATAGATGAATTTGATGAATGATTAAAGAATATATGATATACATCTAAAAAATACCATTATACTGATTACCATATATTTTACAAAGGATTTATAATAACAGTATTATAAGCTAAAATGATCTTAAAAATTAAAATTTTTCTTCCAACAAACTTTTTACAGCTGTTATATACCGTAAAATTATGTCTTGTATTAAATGAACATTTTAAATGCATAATATGTACTTTATTGAGAAACAGCCATGAAAAATCAACTCTCATATGTATAATAGCCCGTGTTAGAATAATGTATTGTTTCATAATGAAGGCACATAATCAGAGCTTTGTTTTCAGAGTAAATATGGATAGAAATGTAGAGAGTCTAAAGTCTCAAACTGAGAAAGATGGGGATTAAAGTCTTGTGTAGTATTTCATAGCAATAGCTTCTAAGCCACTTGGAGTTACTGCTTTTTTAGAAGGTAACAAATTCCTGAATTAGATCTCTATCATAAAGAAGTGGAGCATTGGAAAGTTATTTTTTTGTCCTTAATCATCGAACAGTGCCCTTGACCTGGGTTTCTCTTAGACACATCAGTCCTAATTCTGTTTTCCATATCTTCTTTAAGATAACAAGTAGAGTCATACATTTGCCAGGTGGACAGCATTGGTCTGGAGTCTTGGTGAACTAGTTACCATTTATGCATCAGAACACTCACAATTTGGAAATTGTATTTTCATAAGCAGAATCCCACGTTTGAATAAAGTGCAGGGGAGAATTTATACCTCCTATCACTATACTCCAATCCATAGACTTCTGTTTGTAATAACCCATACAGAGGTTGGGGTGATCCAGATAAGCAATACTTATTAGTTATGCAAATAATTTTTTCTGTTAAATTATGAAAGTGGCTGGGTTGAATATTTGGTTAGATGACAGATGATACAGATCATGGGTAGAAATATGTAATAGAGATTGAATTTTGCCTTTCGATTCAACTGGGCATGTTTTTTTTTTTTTTTTTTTTTTAATGAGATTTAAGAAACATTACTTCTAAAGCAGTGAATCTCAATTCTTCTTTAAAAAAATAACAATTTTGAGGCATACCATAGGGCAATGAAATAATTACTTTTGAGGATAAAGCTAGACAGTTGTTATGAATGTTAAGATCTAAAAAGCCCTGCTAAAACAGTGGTTTTCAACATGCTGCCTGCCACTGGAGTGACATCATAAATGTCACCTAGGAACTTGTAAGAAATATAAAATAAAGAGTCCACTTAACTCCATCAGAAATTCTAGAAGTGGGACTCAGTAATGTGTGTGTTAGCAAGTTCTAGAGTTGAGTTTGATCTATGGTAAAGTTTGAGAACTGCAGGTGTAGACTTCAACAAAGGAGATACTCAGTGTTATTAATGGGAATATTGGACTTTAGCGTTAATAATAAATAAAAATGAGTTATTAGCCAGGTAATTAAGTTCATTATAAAAATTCTGCCTAGCAAAATTATCTAGATATAAATATAAATAACTAGGAACAGGTTCTAACAGGCCCTTCCTCTATAAAGGTCTATAACACTGCTATGAGAAGACTAGTGTAGAAAAGAGAAACTAAAATACTTAAAATTTATATAATGCTTTTCACATTATTTAAGCTTTTCTACAGTAACTATTTAATTTTAATCTCAAGTTCACCAAGAAAGTGATCCAGAAATGTCATATACTTTTTATGGACCGGGTAGGAGACTGAGGTTTAAAGTGGAATAAATTGCTTAAAATCCTAAGGCTAACAATAAGCAGAATGAGAACTTTTGACTTTGAATATGGTGTGCTTATGTGTACATGTGTGTGTGCGTATTTTTTATTTTAATAAGTGGAAAGACACATCTTTGCTTGACAGGAATAACTACTCATGAATTTTGTGTGTGTGTGCCATTAGATTCCCCATGAAGAAAATGAAATGGATTTTACATGAGGCTCAGAATAATAATTAAAACAATCAAATCCAAGATTTCTAAAAAGATTATGAATAGAATACAGATTGCTTAAAAGCAGAACATAATGAAGCAAACTCAGAGAGGATTTAATAGAAACTTCTCATGTCTTAATTATATGCATTCGTTCAATAGAAAGCCTATAATAAAAAGGGATCATTTTGGTTTTTCTTAGCAGACAGACTCATTATCTTGCCATTTGTCATAACAAATATTTATCATAAAATTTGTATGTGACCAACCTTATAATTCCTCTCTGAAAACTATCTGCATCTGAATTTCTCTTTAACAACTACAGAAAAAAAAAAAGTTAACCAAAGCCCAGTGCGTTCCCTGATTATTTACATTGAGGTCTATATATGAAAGTAATATAGACTGCTCTCTCAATTATCATCACTCAGCCTCTATCAAAAATTAATTTAATTATGGAGAAATAGATATATGTGACCCACTTTATAATTGGACAGGATGTTCCACACATTATTCATGCTACTGTTCACATATTGTCTTACATATGTTACATGTTTATTTTCTTTTTTTTTAAGTTTGACTTCAGTGTCCACATAAATATATATGAAATTTTCCCCACAGAAAGAGAAATTCAGTTGAGTATCAATTATATTTCAGTCATCGTGCTAGGTCCTAAGAACTCAATGGTGAATAGCAAATATATTGCCCCCAACAGACAATTAAATCATTTTAAGTGCAATAAATGTTACGAATGTGGAAGTAAAAAGGACTATGAATCTAACCTAAACAAGAGAAAGTTATATCCTCCCAGAGCAAGTTGCCTTGAGGCTAAGAACTACAAATGAGTCTGTTAGATAAGTAAATGGCATGATTATGAGGAGAGATTTTATTCAGAGAAGAGCATGTTCAAAAGCAGAGAACATGACTCATTCTCAGAACATAAAAGCAGGAGTGGGAGTGTAGGAAATGTAGTGTTAATTAAAAGTGTTGAAGAAGAAAGCAGAGACCATTTAAGTGGTCAAGAAGGCCAGATATAGGCCTTTACCCAAAGGTCTATAGAAAAAGGATAATAATTGCCATGTACATGTTATAAAAATAAATGATCATTCATTGGGTAGAATAAGTTGAAGGAAGGCAAGAATAGATTCAAGCAGTTAATGAAACGGTGACTAAGGATGGAGGCATTAGGAAAAGAGTTCAGTGGACAAGTTCAAGAAAGACCTATTAAATTGTGAAATGGAAAGGTCTTGATGATTAACTAGTTTTTACAGTAGATATAGTGTGTTAGGGAAAGGGAGTGATCAAGGATGCCTCTCTGGTATGTGGCTTGAGAAAGGCAGTGGATGTTATAACAGTTACTATAGGAACTCTGGTGGAGAAGCAGATTTGATCTGAAGAAAAGAATATCCAGTTAGAAATTTGAATTTTGAGATGTTTGTGATGAGAGAATACATAGAGTTGTCAGTTTAAAAGCTGTTTAACCATTCCATTTCTGAGAAAAGAGGTTCTAGGCTGGACATTTGCATTTCAAAGTTGGTGACAGAAATAACCACAATGAATAAAATCTTCTTAGAAAGTATTTAAGAAAATAGAAAGGTCAACCTGTTA